>OX327687.1:32920767-34168734 GCA_946807835.1 Ailanthus altissimus
GAAGAGTGGGATTATGAGATTGCAAGGACAGAAATAGAAGAAGAAGAAGGTATTAAAATCACAATCATGCCATGTCTTCATTCCCTGACAATTCTGGTTTGCCCCAAATTGAAGTCGATGCCACGCCACCTTCTTCCTCTGACAACGTCCAGCAATTTTGGAATTTATGATTGCGGTCTTCTAGAAGAATATTTGAAGAGTGTAAAAAGTAATGGAAGAGACGACCAATCCACAACATCAACTTGAGGTATTCTCCAGTCCACATCATCATCATCTAAAAATTAATTAATTTGTAGTATTGTATTTAATTCCGTATTCTTCAATAATTGCTTCTTTTTTTTTTGTTTAATTTCAGGTTGCATCAAACAAGTAATCTCGTGAAGGATAAATATTATTATTCGACAAGGTAAATTAATGACTCTTAAGATATTTTATTTATATGATTATTATTTGTATCAAATCGTTATAGTTAATAATGTGTAACAGACTGGGGAAGATATTTGATTTTACGAGCAAAACTAAATATTTTTTTCTCAAACAAATACAATTGCCGTCAACTCACAGGTAATTAGTTCTTCTCCTATTTATAGTCTTGATTAAATTATAAATACATGCTGCTGATGCATTAATTATAAATGGCATTTTATTTATATGTTCATCAACTTCAATTGTCTCTAGGGCCATCTGCCATAAACAGAACGTTTCGGGAATCTTGAGTCACCAAACTTCCGCATGAAGCAAAAAGGCGAAATTCGTTATCTTTGATTGTGCCTAAATTAGGAATCAGATGCTACTTGAGCTCTAGCAACCACTTGGTCCTATATACCATTCCACTTCTCCATTAGCACATCTTTGATTCTTCAGCTGTTTCTTCTCCATTTTCTTTAGTAGTCCTTCTGGTATGAGACGCTCAAAACACTACAACTTTCGGCATTTTAATATTTGGTTGTTTAAGTTTCTTTTATTTATGGGTTTAGAGTTTGCTTATGTTGAATGAGTTTTCAATACATATAATAAATGAAGATGGAAAAAAGAAGAGCGCAATAGTTAGAGGACGGGGAGGAAATGGAGGAACCAGCTGGGCTGGGATATTGATGAAATCTACCAAGGTTTGAGAGAGATCACACTCACTTTCGGAGCTTGGCATTGACTCGACCCGCGTGGTGTATGATAAGAACATGGAGCAAGCCTTTCCCAGCCTAAAAACATGGAGCTGGTTGAGGCAATCGGACAGCTGAGGTTTGCTCAATTCTTACTATATTGGTCTTTCCCCCTCTGGGTTTTTTCTGTTTAAAAGTGCTTTTTGATCCTCAAAAACAGCTTGTTCATTTGTGCTATATATTTTTATTTATTTCAGTTGAAGCTGTAATACCCAGATGAGATTTTGATAGGTATTATTGGGCATTACTATCCTGTGGTTCATGACAGCAGCGCTGTGATCAGATGACTTACATTTAACAGCAATAAAAGAACTTTTGGCACGGGGAGTTTTAAGAAGGAACCCCGTTCAATTTCTCAATGGATGGAGGGCTGGTTGTTGATATCTTGATGCAATTAATTGGGTTCCATTTATCTAATAATGAGAAACAATCAACCACGCTCCTTCAAAAAGTTTAGAAAAGGCTTCAAAGACTTGCAAGCACAGCATCAAAATCATCAGCTACCGGTGAGAAAGCCTATTATTAGAAGTTAATATCGAGAGAGTAGATTTTTAAAATGCACTCTAAATATCATGAACAAGCTCTGTATATATGTGCGTGTAAAAGCTCAGGCATGACATATACTGAGTTCTTGTGATGATATCTTCATTTTAAAAACCAAATGTTAGATTTTCACACCATTTCTTTTTCATGGACTTTATCTTTACTCTTAAATTTTGACTCTTAAATCATATTAATTCATGGACTTGATTTTTACTCTTAAATTTTGACTCTGAACCTGATGTGTCCAAGTGCTGATTCCTTAATTTTTGTGTTTCTTTTTCATGTGTTATTTATCAATTAAAATACATTTGATTGGTGAGGATCTTAAACTGCATTTACTCCTTGTATTCAGAACGTAAAAACAAGTTCTTCCAAGAATTTTGTCCTTTTGGGGTCTTATCATAAAATAACATCAAACAAACTTCATCTCCAAAACTAGAAACTGGATCTTCTACAGCCAATCTCCCCATGAAATATAACTAAGTTTCCCTTCACGAGTGAGAAGGCAGGTCAGTTTTCTCGGCCAGATAATGTTCAAGCATATCTTCTTCATCAACTGCAACACCGTAAATTATTTAAAATTAGTTTCAACATTAGGGTTCAGAGAGAATAATGCCTTCAGAGGTATATTTATAATTGCGGAAAACAATACTTCACCTTCGAAATCATCATCATCAAAGTCAATATCTTCGTCATCTTCATCATCGGATCTTTCATTGATCGCTGCTGCACCTTTCTGCACAAAGGTAGAGAAGTTAACACATAGAGTGACAATCAATCAAAAGCAACTCTAAAACCTCTATATCCCAAGAAATATCATGAAGTCCCTACTTCTCCAACTTTTATTGATAAATTATAAAATAAAAACCAATCAAAGGAACTTCCAACTTGAGACGACGCTCGCACAGAGAGCAATGAAGTAACTTATCAGCTAGTTTACCTTCATATGGAATCTAATTGATGACAATGTTAAGGAATATTGAGTGCTCATTTGATATAATATTTAATGTTAAGTTGAACCTCACTGGTCACAGACATAGCCAAGAAGAAAATATAACAGATTCCCATATAATTATGTACTCCCACATAAATTACTGTTATTATATACACATATGAACGTATAACTAAAGCATTTTTAGTTAAAATGCATTAAATTTTGGTGCATCTGCAAAGACAAAAGAGGCAAGATCAGGAAATATAAAGTACCGCAGAGGCTCTTCCACTTTCAAACCATTGTCTGCCTGAGAGCTTTGTCTCCTTAGGTGCTGTGAGTGCAGACTCGGGCATTAACCTGAAAGTTGATGCAAAGTCATTTAAGTATAAATAATTGTTCAAACAAACATATAACATTTTAGGAATCGATGTCCAGGTTAAGAGGGCAGTGTTCCCAGGCAATAGGAATCTTCTTGAAAATGAAAATACGAAAAACTCACTTGGCTCGCTCTAATGCCATCTCTGCCTCAAACCGTTCTCTCCATGCCAAAAATGTCTCAACAGTCACTGGTTCTCCATGTGGTACAATTACCTGTTATGGAAAAAAAAGGGGGGAGAGGGCGCAGCGGTGGGGTTAAATAAAGGAAAAAAGAAGAAAAGGAGGGAAAAAAAAAGGTATGAAACAGCTCTTGTTCTCCTACTAAACAAAAACTTTAATAGAAAGATACAATAATAGAGGGACCACAAAAGGAAACACAAAGAAGGGAGAACACACTTCAATAAACTTTTTATGATTTGTCTCCTTCATGGAATTGGGAGGAGCAAGAAAGAAAAAGGTTTTTCACCCCATGGTAGCAACCATCGTATGACCAAGCTCACATTTCCCACCAACAGATTGAATCATAGACAACTATTTAAATATGTGAATTTAGTAGAAAATATAAGTTCCAAATATAATATCTGCAAGTAGCTCAAACTATGGACCAGTAGCACAGATACAACAGATGTTTTACTGTTAATGGCCTAAGGTTTTGGAGATCTTCAAGAAGTATGGTTAGAAGTCTATACACTTGAATATATTACATGTATAACCAAAGCAAAGTAAAGGAAAAGACAGGACAAAGAACCCTACATCATCTTTTTCCACCTCTTCTTCTCCAGTACCATCAATACCAGCATCCTCGCTATATCTTTCAGACAGCCACTCCTTAGCTGACGTAACCAGTGTGTAGATCATGGCCATACCAAGATTATCAGATGCCTAGAGAAAACAAGTATCAAGTCAAATTTCGCATAACTCAAGATTACTTTATGTCACGGATTCAGCCGTATAACTATTTACATTTTGCAAACATATATTTCACCAACTAAACTTAGGGTTATTAGAATGGCTCTTCCATTTGGAAACAAATTTAAGTATCAAGAATCCCCTCCAATGCCAATAAGAAAGGAACAAGAGCATTTATATTGTCTCAAAAAAATTTCTATATTTGCAACACCCAGGATATTGACATGCTACCATGCCTCTTAATAAATGGTTAAGAGGCCAGCCTATATGCCACTTCTGTTCTACATGGAGTTTTCTCAAAAGAGAGCCTATTCCAACACAGGAATCGCATATAGACATAACATTATTGGGATTCAAGGAGCAAGGAATTACCTGAGCTCAAAATGTGGTGAAACAGTACAATGAAGTAACACAAAAAAGATGCATACAAAATTACCTCTAGCGCAAGCTTTTCTTTCAAAGTTTTAAGATCATCATGTTGTATTCCTCGCAAACTGGATAAAGAATACAAACTTCCGGGTTAAAAATACATATCAATGAAAAACAATTCACACAGGGAATCTCAAAGTATATTACAGCTCCTAAGGTTCAAATGATGAGCACTTATCCGGACAACTGCATGATACAGACACAGCAGTTAGGCATTCATCAAAAAGGAAAAAAAATGCGGTACAGGTGCATCTGTGTGATATACTTGAACATCAATCAGCACATTTAAAAGATGAAGGCAATTAATGAAGGAAAGGTGGTTGTTTGCCATGGTAATTGTATGGTATTAGAAGAGAATAAAATGAGTTATAGGAAAGAGTTCTTGACAGTTAAAAGTAAAAGCCTAAATTACTAATAGTTAAAAAGACACTCCCCATAAAAAGTAAAATAGTTATCACTAGAGGATAGTAAACATAGAAAGAAAGGACACACCTACCTTTTTACATTCAAAAGTGGTGGCTCGTCAGGATACTTTTCTGTGTGCGAGAAAATTAAACCCAGCTGAACTGCAAAAGAAGTTTGAGCCACTAGATTATGTCCATAAATAATCTAAACAACCTGAACCAGGAAACCCAGCAAATAAAGCCTTGAAGCCAAAACAAACTAGTTTTACTTTGCTAATGATGAAAGAGAACCAAGATATGCTCCAATTAGGTTATCAACAGAAAAACAATAACCTGTAGGCATTGTTGATTCGTCTGCTTCGTCATCCTGTTGAACACAAAGCAAGGTAATTATATATAAGAACATGGACTTTGCTAAAGCACAAACATAGAGGCAAGATTTCTATTCGTCTCTTTCTGGATATGTAATATCATAGCAAAAAGATGTACCAACACCTTGACCAAAATACTAATGACTTTTTATATGACCAAAGAGCTGCTTATAACAATAAAAACTGGCTCAACTTCTGAAGAATTTCTTTTGCGCCAACAACCCCCCCTCCCCTTCTTCTTTTCCTTTCCCAAATGTGAAATTACTTTCAAAAGATAGATTGTCAGAGCTAAACAAACCCCCCCCACCCCCCCTGCCCCGTCAAATCTGATCACAGGAACCACAACCAAGCTCCTACTAAATCATTCGAGTTTACGCATGTACCTGTGGAGACAACGTTATCTGGAAGCACCGATTGGAAGTATTTAATCCACTCTCAGCGGAGTGAATTTCTGAAATACCAACCAAAAAAACCATGCCTCAGTACATATCAGCACAGACAATAGTTAGAACACAGAGACCCCAAAAGCACAAATGCCGACAAACCTTTGAACTCATCCATTAGTATAGCCTCTAAAGCTTCGATTTCCATCTCCTGCTCCTGCACATAGTCTGTGTAAACATAGATTACGACCCAATTAATCAATTTAGTCAATTATCAACAAAATTTTCTACTGCTAACCAAAGCTCAAATTATAACCCAATTCATTAATTTGATCATAAATTCATAACTATGATGATACTTATATTAACAAGATAACAAAAACAAAACAAAACCTTTTATCACTAAAAATGTCCATGAGAGCTTAAAAACCCTAAATTGAAAAAGAATCAATGCAATTGTAAATAATTTTTGTTACGTATAAATTCAGATTCAGTAAATTTAAAATAAAGATTTTTAAGTTAAAAAGGAAAAAGAAAAAAGAAAAAAGAAAAAGAAAAGTTGGACGTAGCATTACCGGTCATGGTTGTTTATGTGCTTTCTTCTTATTTCCTCCTCCTTCTTCCTCTTCTTCGTTGGGTCTCCAGTTCACACTTCCCACTACTGATTCATCAAAAGCTCAATAAACTTAAAGCAAGTTCCAAAACGCCGCCGTTTTTATTCTTTTTTCATCTTCGCTTATTGGGCCCGTTCGGCCCACCCAACCAATGTGATCAATTTGGGCTCTAAGCTTCACAATTCGGCCCATCTTCGTTGTGTCTCATAATTATGAGAAAGTAACCTAAAAAGACAAACATTATCTAAAGAAACAATGTTTTTGATAAATAATTAATTTCTTTTTTTGGTTAAACAATCAAAAATAGCTCTAAAATTTTCTTAAAATAGAGAGATTTTTCTCCTAAAGTTTTAATATCGGATATTTTAGGTTTTCTCCTACCCAACCACATTCACGATTACGACTATCTTAACTACGTCCAAGGGAAATAATCAAGATTTTGACATTAATATACAACTTAGAATATTTTTTATACAAAACAGACATACCACGTCATTTATACATTTATTAATTAAAATCTTATCATGCTTATCATTTATATCTATGACAACAATGACAAAAGATCAAATTTTAAATGTGTATTATGTTTTTATTAAATTGTCTTATTAAAATTATTATGTATAAATTTTTTTATATAATTTAAAAAAAAAATTTGTGATGGACAACTCTTGTCAATTTTAACAAGAATATTTTATAATTTTAGTAACATTCTAAAAAATTTTATAATATTAAATATTGTGACATTTAATTATTATATAATAAATTTTTGTTGATATCAAAATAATTTTTTATATTATTAATAGTCATATTTTAACTTAAAATGCTGAATAATAGTTTAATGAGGATATATAAAAGTTTCTTCTTTTGATTAAATAGCCAAAAATAACTTTTTAATTACAAAAAAAAAAAAAAAAACTGTTTGTTTCTCAAGAAAATTCCAAAGCCATTACTCAAGGCCTAAGGATTTTTCAAAAAAAAAAAAACACCTAAGAATTTTCTTGAGGTACATACAGCCTGAGCTAACGTCCATCATAAATACACGATCCGTCATTGATTCTCTCCAATCTGTAAATCTCAGCTGTCGATTTTTGGGCCCCACTCTTTCAACTGTGTAGGGACAGCGTGCGAAATCAGGTGGATTCTGAATTAGACATTGCAATACACGAACTTGTATGAGATCAAATGAATTGATTCTCACAAATGTCATGCCACGTCATCATTTTCTTTCCAAAATATTAATAATAAAGCAGCTTATTATTGATTTATTGAGTAAATTCATTGGCATAAAAGGGGTTATTCAGAAATATATATTTTTATATATAATTGTTCAAAAAAATAAAATTATATAAATTTATTTTATTACAAAAATGATGCATATTTAGAATTAGAGGTAATAAGAACTTTTTTATTTGAATAAATATTTTTCAATATTTCCTATTTTTTAAGTTTTGGGATTTTAAATTAACTAATGTCAATACAAAAGTTTAAGATAGTATGAATGAATATAACTATTAATAAATATATCAATTAATAGAATTAATACCCGGTTAAGGCGTTGTATTGAATGTGTGAAATAAAATTTAAAATTATTAATAAATTATTTTTTAAGGTTATAGTTATATGAAAAATACCTAATTTTATAAATGGAAATAACTACTCATACAAGACGGAGAATAATATAGGAAATAATCACTTATAAAATAAAATAAAATAAAATACATCATTTTAAGAGAAGAAAAATATAATACATCATGAGAAAAGAATTATCTCATAAAAAAGAGAAAATAAAATGCACAGTAAAAATGCATTGAGATCATAAAAGATGCACTAAAATTACTACGAGGTAAGTGTTTAGGTACTTTTGAAAAAAAAAATTGTTTAAGAATTAAGATAATACGAAGGGATATAATTCTGATTTTAATTCATTAACTATGACAGAATATTGAAGGAAAACAATGGTGTCAATAAAAAATTTAACTCTATATATATTTACTATATATAAGTATGCACAAATTCAAATTTATACTTATTATATTAATATATATGTAAATATTTACATATATATTAATATTACATGGTAAAATTTTACAAAAACTCATTAAAATTAATTTAAATAATTTATATTATAAATTTTTGTTAAAATTAAAATTAAAAAAGACATTATACAACCAAAGCCATCTCTCTCTCTCTATCAGGTGAAGAAAGGCAACGAAATTAATTAATGGATTAATAAATTAATTAAAAAACAAAAAACATAAAAGGTACAATTTTTATTTGTAATTTTTTTTGTGGGTTTTAATAATTTTGATCCAAAAACACAAAACACATTTCATCGTCTTCCTCGGTTCCTCTCTCAGTAGTTAGTACTTTGTCTCAAAACCCCCATTACGCAAACACTACACAGATTTTGAAAGCAACTACTCAAAGAAAAAAATATACATAAAAAAAACCAGAAAAACAAAGCACTGGATTTTTTTTTTCTTTTTCTGGGTATCATGTTTAGATCTACCTCCTTCAGAAAGCCATTTACTTGAGGTCTGCCTGTCATAAAGTTTTGTTTGTTAATATTTTTGTTTCTGGGTTTTGGGTTGCATGCGATATTTTGTTTTTTTAAATGTTTTACTGATTTTGCTTTCTGGGTTTTGTTTTTGTGTTCACAGGCTTAAAGGGTATGTGTGCATTTATTCAAGAAACAAACTTTCATCGACGTTACGGTTAAGATTGATTTTTTGTGGGTTTATTATTATTAGATTAACTTCGTAGTTTTTTTTTCCCTCTTTAATTAGCCAAAAACAAACGAGAAAATATTTACAGATTTTTAGTAATATTTTAGTGTGTGATGGGAAGTCATGAATCCGAAGACGATGGTAACAGAACCAATAACATAGACCCAACTGTGGGCGGATTGGTTTGGGTCCGGAGGCGAAACGGGTCGTGGTGGCCGGGTCGGATTCTGAGTTTAGATGAGGTTTCTGAGGGTTGTTTGGTCTCACCAAGATCCGGTACCCCTGTTAAGCTTCTGGGTCGCGAGGATGCCAGCGTGTGAGTGCCCCATTTACTTCTTTTTACTGACTTTTAAGTTTTTTTTTTTTTCAAATTGAAGTGATTTTTGTTTACTTAAGCATTGGCTAGTGGTATCTGACCACTAAAGAAAGAATAAACAAGCTTTGCTAGTTGAATTTTTATTGTTTGTGTTGCACAAAGAACCATTTGACACCACTGATGTTTGTCTTGCCATGACATTTTGGTCCATTGGAACTTTCTAGTGTGAAAAGCATAGAATGAATTTGATGTTTTAAGTTTGAGTCCAGGCAATGATGGAAAGCGGTGTTGTGATTTTAGTTTATTGTTTTTAAGATTCAGAATAGGAAAAGGAAGTGTGAAATGGGCTTGTCATTTGAAGTTGGTCACTATCAAAATGTCTGATTGATGTGGCTTTGTAGAAAGCATAATTGATTCTTATGGGTACAGTCACAGCCCAGCGTGATCTATGGTTGATGTGCATTATGGCTTTAGCATGAGTGATACTTACCTCCTGAATTATCTATGTTCTCGATAATACTCTAATATTGTCTTAGAGCATTTTGATTAGTAGTTTTTTGGAGTATAATTGAGTCGGTGCTCTTTTCTCCAATGTTCTGGCTGTTTGGTTTTCTTTTCGTTTGGTACATTTTTCTGTTCTGACTCTGTTAACAGAAACTATTTACTTGGATGGTTTAGGGACTGGTACAATCTTGAGAAGTCTAAGCGGGTGAAATCTTTTCGTTGCGGGGAATATGATGAATGCATTCTGAAAGCAAAGGCTTCTGCTGCAAATTCTGGGAAGAAAGCGGTGAAATATGCTAGGAGGGAAGATGCGATCCTTCATGCTCTTGAGCTGGAGAGTGCTCGCCTAGGAAAGGATCATCCTGATTACTGGGTTAGACCTGATAATTCAGGTGGGAATCAAACTAGTTTGGCCCGAGAATTGTCTGCCATGTCTCATTCAAGCAAAGAAAATGAGGATATGACTGAAGAAACAAGTGGTTCTGAAGAGAATTCAGATTCGGGACCTGAATTATCTCAATCAGGGATATCTTTTGAAGAGCTTAACCATGTTAATGGTTCTAAAGTGTTGTCTGTGCAAGGAAAGAAGAGAAGAACACCAAATGACTCCGAGGATGACGGAATGGAGGGTACTAAGCGTATGAGAGGACTTGAGGACCTGGGGATGGGAGTAGGCCCAAAAAGAAAAGTACAGGTTGGAGGGGCACCTGAGTTCAACCAACAAGAAAGTGCTTCACTCTCTGATTCTCACAATGGAAATTTGTCTAATGGAGGTCCTGTAAATGGTAGCAAAGTTTATTCTTCCTCAATGAGAAGAAAGAGAACCCAAGTGGCAAATGGTCATGAACTCCTAAAGAGGAAAAATCGTCGCCGACCATTAACAAAGGTTTTAGAGAGTACAGCTATGGTGTCTGTCCCAGTTATCTGTGATCAACTTGGCAGTGCAAATGGGTCACATCTGCAGGGGTTATCTGACAGCAAGGTTTCTGGAGTAGAATCTAATGAATCAAGAAAAATTTTGTCTGCTGTAATTAACAACTCTGAAAGCACTGCAGTTTCATGTGAGAATGGTGCCTGCTTGAATGTTTCTGAAACTACTTGTGATGCTTCCCATATTAATCACAAGATGAAGGCGACTGAAATATCCGGCACACCTGGTGTAGTGGGAAAAGACAGGTTATTCGATGTGCCATTTGTTGGGGAGGATAAACACTCTGCAGGTATGCGGAACTAAATCATTTGTGAATTTCATTATATTTGTAGCCTAGTCATTATATTAGTTAAGGTGGCTAAACTCGATCTATTTTGGTTTTGTCTGTCTGAGGGTTGCAAGTGGTGTGGGTAGACACAATGAGTTGAATGAAATGAACTTTCCAGTAGTCAGCTTGGCACAAAGCTGGCATTGTTCTCATGTAGAGCTATTCTTGATAATTTTTTTGTGGAGCAGACAATGTCAATCAAACTCTGGCCTGAATAATTGGTGTTGACGACAAACTTGGACCATCTCTTCAGCCTGTTAGTAGTTTTAACTTCTCATTTACAGTCACATTCACGTGTCACTTGGGACATTCACGTGTCACTTGGGACTTGTATTTTGCCTACCATGTAGGTTTCTTAGATATTGCTCTATTGTTCATGTACATATTGTTTGTTGCAAATCTCCTTGTTATCATTCACAAGCATTGGATGGTAATTATCAGACTACTTTTTGTGCCCCATAGCCAGCCTTCATCCATTAATGTACTTAGTTTCCATGGAAACAATGGAAGAAGGCTGGGGAGTATCCTGTCAAAATGTTTTGAAAATTGCAATATGACACTTTGTTTTAAAAAATGAGATGGTGGCCTATGTCTGTGTTTGCCTTCTCTTTCTCCTCTCTCTTCCCTTCTCAAGTTGGGGCGGGGGGTTAATTTTGGGGTGAAGGTACTTGGCAACTGGCAAGCATGTCAGAGTTGAGGCAAGAGCCATCGTTGACATGAGAATTCATAGGTTATAGGGAGGAAGACCCTATGAGGAGACGTTGGCACAAATTCGGCAATACCGGCCAGTGGTTAAAAACACAATTGGAATTGAATCTTATATTGGAAACACGATGGCTCCCAATAGGCTATTCACTTTTTCCTCTTGTTCTTCCTCTGCATACTGACCTCCAAACAATTCAAACTGTGCGCTATTCTTTTACTTCAAAAATGTTGCTTGCACACATGCACATGGAGTATAGACACATATATATGCAACTGTCAGAGAATGTATACAAGCTGATTATCATTTCAAATTGCAAGGATTTGTCTGTTACAATTGTCAGAGGGTCTTGTGCCACAACTAACACTGATTTTAGTTTTGTTCTTTTATCACGTGAGTGTCACTTTTGATTGGGAAGTAGGCTTTTAGATATCATGCTGTCCATTTTCCTCAGTTAGCTATGGTATAGTCTTGTATTCTGGTTGTCCATTAGCTGATTTTATTTTGATTACCGAATTGGAATGCCATTTTCTTCTTTTGTTAACGTATCATTTGATTCTGCCAGGTTTGTCTCCTATATCTGTCCCTTGTTCATCTGGGAGGCCTCAAGTTGGTACCCTGGGAAGGCAATCTAGTCATAGCAGTCCAGCTGAAGCTATAAATTTAAGAAATGAGGGACTTAATGGATCTGCTTCTACCAGTTCAGCTGTAGTTCATGTTAATAATATTAGCCAGAGGATAGAGAAAGGTACTTCAAAGTGGCAGTCAAAAGGAAAAAGGAAGTCGAGACATATGAGTAAGAGTAGAAAACAAGCCTCAAGAAAATATATGGCCATGGAAAATGAACCGAATGCTTATTTGGCTGGTGTACAGCGCCCGGATGGATTATCTCAGGGTTCAGATCAGAAAGTTGATCATGAACATATTTGTGGTTTGAAGTCAAAATCTGAATCGGCAGAGCAGCAATGGAGCAAGTCTATTCCTCAAAGGGAACCTCATATGAGGACTACAGAGGTGAAGCTGTTCCCTGATGGTTCCCTTAGCCCCAAAAGGTCACTTCCGTTTCGTCATTCCCGATACACAGTTCACTCCAGATATCAGATGTCCGATTTTCCTGTCCGAAACTTTTGTGTTGATTCTGCACTGTATGATGTTGACCTTGAGGTGAAAGCCAGCTATCGGCCACAGCATGTTCCACTGGTTTCCCTCATGAGTAAATTGAATGGTAAAGCTATTATAGGTCACCCGTTGATAGTTGAGGCATTGGATGATGATTATTGTGATGGCATTGAATCCAATGCAACTCGTGTCTCCTTTGTGGATTCTGACGAAATGGGTTATGCAGTTAAGCAAACTTCTGAAGCTGGAAGGATTTCCACCAAGCTTAAAAAACTGCCATCACGCCACTCACCAAATATATCACCGAAATCAAGAAAATCCGGGCTATTGTCTAAAAAGATTCGGAAACTCTCCTCGCTGACTGGCCAAGCAGAGAGGAAGCCAGTGGTGGAGAAGCCTAAGGGTCCTGTTATTGCTTGCATCCCTCTAAATTTAGTGTTCAGTAGGATAAATGAAGCAGTGAATGGTTCTGCAAGACTGGCACATCGTGCACTGGCTTCAAGCAACTGAATATTTGTTCTTGGGGAGATTTCTACCATGGATTTGGTTGGTATACCGGGCATTTTGATTATGGATTAATTGCCTAGTATCTTGCTGCATATTCTATCTGGACTATGTCCCCCGCAAAGCTAGAATCCCTCTGTACAATTTCATGACATACGGTTGTTGTAGGTGTAAGAAGGATGGAGGCTGCTGCTTTTGCTTTTTGTATATAAAATGTAACATTAGTTGTTGAAGTGTAAAGCTGGTGATATCTGGTAATAGGCACTTTGACCTGATACTAGGCTTTTAATTCATGATTTCAAATGAAGCTGACTCAGGAGGGCTAATAACTTTATATTTTCTTTTGTAAACTCTTGGTTTGGAGCATGAGTAGCAAGTTACTCCAAGCCATTTTCTCCTCATTTTTATTTCTTCAATTCAGAATGATTGTCCTACAACATTTCACAACTAAACTAGTGTGGTTAGCATTGAGTGTTTGGAATCCCTTGTCTGACTTCGCAATTCAAGATGAAATTAGATGTCCATTTTCTGAAAATGTTGACATTGAACAAAGAATTGAAGCTGTGGTAACACTCCATTATAAAGAACTTGCCATTCATTTGTATTGTGAAGTGCAAAATAAGCAAATATAATATCTGATTGTTTTATGAGAATTGTTAGATATTTTAAAATTTTATTTTAAATTAAATCTTAAAAGTTAAATGTGAAATAAACATTGAATATAATAAATAATTTTAAAATTTATATTATTTTACCACTTAATGTTTACTTAATATATTATTTTTATAATTTAATTTGGGATATTTATCATTATTTTTGTTCTATCATATTTTCTGAAAAAATAAATATATAATATATTTAGGGTTTTATTAATTATTGGGTGGTAGACAAATGCCAAAGTGACTTGCCATCATGCCACATTTTATAGTAAATTGTAAATATCTCAAATGAAGAAGAGTAGTTTAGTCATTCAAAAATTACCCGGACAGAACCGTCATACATGAAAATCAACCTTACCCTTATAGTAAAATCACTATCCAAAAAAAAAAAGAAAGAAAACAAATCTAGGGTTTCAGTATAAAGCTCCGTCAGTCGCCTCTTGAGCTCCAAATCAAAATTAAAACCCTAGAAGGTTAGAACTTTTTTTTCCTCTTATGATTCAAATGAATTATATTAGAGGCTTTAGATGTGATTACGGCTGATGGGTTTTTGTTTTCGTTGTGCAGGATAAGAGAAAATGGCAACAGTGGCTGGTCAATTGATATGGGAGATTGTGAAAAAGAACAACTCTTTTTTGGTCAAGGAGTTTGGGAGAGGAACTGCTAGTGTTCAATTTAGTAAAGAGACTAATAATCTCTACAATCTTAACTCTTTCAAGCACTCTGGTATATGCTATATTCATATTTTCACTTTTTTGAGGAAAAAAAATATATTTTATTTTGTGAAACGAATAGTAATTTGATATTCTAAAGAGAAAAAAAATGAAGGTTATGCTTGGTATAATAGAAAAATGAATGTTGAATGCTGATGGGTTTTGAGTCTTGATTTGAAGATAATGTTAGAAGTTGTTATGGTTTTTTAGTAATGGAGAAATTGAAAGTTGTGATTTTTGCAATTGTTAAGTTTATAGCTAGCATGTGTGAATCTTATTAGTCTAATAGTGGGGTTTTGTAATATGTTTAGGGCTGGCTAACAAGAAAACAGTTACAATTCAACCTGGGAAAGATCAATCTGTAGTGTTTGCGACGAGTAAAACCAAGAAACAAAACAAACCTGTTGCTTTGCTTCACAAATCTGTCATGAAAAAGGAGTTCCACAGAATGGCAAAGGCTGTTGAAAACCAGGTAAGTTAGAAGTCTCTTGTTCTTGCTGCTCAATTTTTAATGCTAATTTGTTGCAACTTGGATATATGCTTACTTTCAGTTTGGATTGTCTTGTGGATTTTAGCAAATCTCTTCATTGTTGCTGCTTCTCTTGTACACTTTTATGTTTTCAGTGTGTTTTGAGAAATTATGAATGGTATATGGCAATGTTTTTCAATTTGAATTCTTCATTTGTTATATATCCCTTTTTTTCCTTGTTGCAGTGATGAAGCACTAACTCGTAAGAAGAAACCTGTCTTATGGTTTCTTCAATGAAATACATTAGTTACGCTTGGCTTCTGAGCTTCCAGTGTTTAAAAAACATTGCTCTATTATTTTCTCTTCTCATTACTTCACTTGTGATGATTTTACTTAATATATATCAGTATGATTTTTTATGCTCAATTAGCTGCTGTGTTTGAAATATCATTTTTCCTTTAAATTAGTTGTTTGATTTTCAGTCCCATCTTTGATGCACTTGCTTTGTAAAATGGTTTGTAAAATGGATGTAGTATTATGATCATTTTGACAGCAGAGGTTTATGGTAATTTTAGAAGTCTCCTCTTGCTTGTTATTGTTGGGTGCTGAATCAGTCTATCGCTTGGATTTGGGAGCTTAGCTTAGCTCAACGCTCTCCAAATCTTCTCTTTCTCGGGTCCTAGGAGCTCATCCTACAGATGGAGCAGAGCTCCTGTCCTTCATTCTCTTGCTGCTCAAGATGGTCGATTGCTGCTGCTGGCTACCTGTGCCCTGCCCGCTTATTGCTCGACCATCTCCCTATGCGCTTTCATATTCCTATTTGCATCCTGAATCCCATTAGAATCTGCTTACTTTTAGTTTTGATTGTATTGTGGATTCTGAATGTGGAGTAAAGGGAAGATGCTTCTAACTCTTTGTTTTGAATTTCTTCTTCTCTGCTCGTGTTGTAGACTATGTTTTTGATACATGTTTACAGAAATGTGTCAACATGCAGTGTGGCAGCAGCATACATCCAATTTGAATTTTTAATTAATCTATTTTCACCTTTTTTGGGTCCCTTTGCAGTGATGAAGCACTAACTAGTAAGAAGAAACCTAGTGGTTTCTCCAATGAAATACTCTAGTTACGCTTGGCTTCTGAGCTTCCATGTTAAAAGTTTTGCTCTAATGTTTTCTCTTCTCATTTCTTGAATGTTGATAATTAATTGGCTTGATTTATATTAGTGTGAAGCTGGTCTAATCAATTTAGTTGTCATATTTTGTTGCATTTGTCCTTCAAATTTATTGTTTGGTTTCGTTTGCATCTGATCTAATCAATTTAGATGTCATATTTTGTTGCATTTGCCTTCAAATTGATTGTTTGGTTTCGTTTGCATCTTTGATGCACTTGCTCTGTAGAATGGTCTGTGGATTTCACCTTAGTAAATGTCAATTTTCTTTTCTTATGCTTTACTGTAGTATCATGATCATTTTGACAGTAATGGAGTTTTGTCTAATATCATCTCTTGGCTACTCCAATCATTATTGCAGGTTGCAGATAACCACTACAGGCCAGATCTCAAGAATGCAGCTCTGGCAAAATTGAGTGCAGTGCACCGAAGCCTCAAGGTTGCAAAATCTGGTGTCAAGAAGAGGAATAGACAACCTGCGAAGAACTGCAGTCGCAAGTGAGAGGGTTTTGTTGGTGCTTTGATTTATGCCCTTTCAAAACACTGAAAATTTGTTTTGTTTCCATTTTCTCTTACTTTCAGTTTATCTGCTTTTGTGTCTAGATTCTTAAGTAAAGAAATGAGTATTCTCATGGTTAATCCATTCTGCATTATGATATATGATTTTCGAGGCATTGAAAGAGCTAAAATTTGCCACCTAGTTCTTACTTCAATTTGGTGACTTGAAATACAAACTACATTGTTTTGGTTTTAAATTCTCTAATCACTTTGTAAACATGAAAAGTCAGCCAGCCATGTGAATCAACTTGCTCATACAATAACATGTGATTTTGACATAACAATTCTTATTAGCATGGCTTGCATTACATAGTTGAAAGAGTGACTCATTGAATTGTCATTAGATATTATCACAAAAACGATAACTAAATAGTTTATAGAGTTAATCTTACATCAATTAAGTTCGGGGATTAGCTTCTTTATTAATATAAAATTTCTGGTTTAGTTTCACTAACAAAGATTAAAGCAACTTATCATCCCAAGTATTAGTAACTCGACGCAATTAAAAAGTGACACGTGTCCTTTTTGCCAAACTAATTGTTATTGTTATGATTTGTAATCAACAGCATATTCCATCGTTTTCATGTATGCCATGTTAGTAGCAGCACATTACAAGTCAATAGCTTGTGTATATAAATAGTTTCTTTTCTTAGAAGCTTGATGTGTTTGTGGGTGTATATAGACCATGTCTAATGACTTGGTGAGCAAGAACCAATTTCTTATGTGTCCAAGAAACTTCTTAAACCAAACTTGCACAAAACTACTTAAATAATCTATAGTTTTAAACAACCACCAAATTAAAAAGAAAAAAAAATGCCAATGTTGTGGTTTATAGTTGTAAATTTCTAATGGTCTTACATTTGGGCAATTGTGGTCATCCTCAACCTAGCACCATTAATTCTAGTTTTATATGTATCAACTTGGTGATAAAGTTGACAGTTTTTTTTTTTTATATCTTTTTTTTCATGAAATATAAATTAAACCCATCTCTAAAATTCAATGTGAGCAGAATTTGAATCTTAACCCTCTCGTGTTATTTCAATGTAGGTGGGGTTTCAATCCTAAGCCTCTTGTGTTGTTGCAAAAAAATTACCAGTTGAATTAACTCTGGTCACAAAGAATTAGAGAAATAAAATCTAAAAAAAAATTATACGTTTTTTATTTTTTCAAGCTTTTGAAAATAAAATATTGGTTTTGATAAAAATAATTTTCTCATATCTATTCGAATTTTGTTTTTTTAAATATAATTTTAAACAAATTCTACGAGAATAAAAAATTGAAAAATAGTTTTCATTTTCAATTTTAGAAGCTATAATAAAGTAAAAATAAGAATAATATTATATATATACAAACTTTTTTCGTATAATTTTATATACAAACCAATAGAAAAAACATATTTGTTATTCTCGTAGAATTTACTTAAAAATTATATTTTTTTATAAAAAAATTAAACAAAGATGAGAAAATTATTTATTAAATATTAATTTTTATCTCTTATTTTTATTTAAACTCTAAAAATTATGAGTGCAGAGCGTAATTACAACCGATTAAACTATGTCCAAGGAGCTTAAAAACTCTTAATTATGTTTAGATCCTTTAGCGCTAAAAAGCAAGAATCTCATTTTTATTATTATTATTATTATTATTATTATTATTATTTCTGTTTATTGATGTATGCCGATACGCAAAGGTGGTTTTATAGACCAAAGTTTTTGTACACGGTAATACAAAGAATCTAAAAAGAGAATAAAACTCAAATAAGAGAAAAGTCAAGTCAATGGAAGCCAAAAAGAAAAAAACTTCACCACACGTATTAGAATATAAGAGTTGGAATAATATTATAATCTTAATTACTTGGCCAACTTCAATTCTCCAACTTTATAAATTCTATCTTTTCAGTTTTCATCTAACTATTTCCTAGCTATGCTGCTGAAATAACAAAGCAGCAGCAGAAGCCAAAAGCCAAAAGCCAAAAGCCCATGTCTGTCAAGAAAGCACTTTCTTTCAAAAGCAGCAACAGCAACAAAGGGGAAGCTGCTGTGAAGAAAGACCATGCAACTGCAAGCACTGGTTCGTCTAAACGCCGGCGTTTAGACAGTTGCTTCTCCTTCAAGGAGATATCTCTGGAGCCTGCAGCAGGTTCATCTTTGAAAGATATGGATTCCAATGAGTTGAAGGTGAAGATCATGAGATGGGCTAAAGCTGTTGTTGCATATGCTCGTCAAGTGAGTGGCAGATTCGGAAGCACTACAACAGGAAGCTCTCGCAGCTGATCATATATAAATAGATGGATGACATGGCTCATGCACAAGCCTTTGCTTGTAGGTTTGTGTATGCTGTGGCAAGATATGAATGTTTTATAATTTTATGTTGTTGGTGAAAATGAAAGACGAAGATTCTTTTTTATGTTTGTTTGTTTGTTCATGTTGTTGAGATTTGGGAGGGTGAGAATTTGGGATGTGAATATGAAAGATTAATGTTTCAATTTAACAACTCAATTGTGAGTGAAGGAGATGTAATTATGTAAAGGCTCTAACACAAATTGTAAATAAATTTGTATTTTATTTTTCATTTATTGTTTCTTTTAATGTTTTTATTAGTAGTTTGTAAAATAAATTTCTAAAAAACAGTATCATATTAATCATTTTATGTCAGAGCTCACACGATTTTATTTTTGAATCCCACTAAGAAAGCCTTATATTATTTAAGAAGGAGCTTTACAAACATAACCAATAACTTTATCTAATTGGACGGTGCAAGAATTTAACACCTCACCTTCATTTTTTATTTTGGCCTGCTATCTGTGATTCTTACATTATGTGAACCAGAGTAAACAAATTCAAATTCTTAATGATGCCCATCACCCATAAAGCAAATTCGGATGGCAAATATTGGTTCTGGTTAGGTCTCAAACATTCTACATGGTACAACTTAGCTTATAGCAAATTAGCAATGATGAACAGAACATTCTTTTAGGCTAGAAAGAGAATGAAAACAAATCATAATTTGAACATTCTAAAATTACGAAGTTATTAACATAGCTACAGTCAGTTAACAAAACTTTATCAGAAGGATGATGTTGTACAATATCCAAATAAAGTGCATCAATAACCACTCTATATGTCTCCAAATAAAACAATAAAATTTTCACCAAGTTGAGGAAAGGCAGAATTCGATAGGTATAGCCACATCATTACCATTCAAATCCGATAATTCTCTGCTCTCAAGAACAGTTGCAGCATCAGTTTTTGGTTCCGTGTTGAGGTTGATCAAAAGTAGAGTCCTCATTCATTCTACTTGGGTTCATTAAATGTTTTTTCTCGACCAGAAATGCTCCTCAATAGTTGTTTAGAGCACACGTCCTGCGCCTGTGTTGCATTCTTCACCCGGTTCGCTCTTACCCAAGCAGGCTCCTGTTGTAAACATAGGTTTTAGCTTTACACCATAATGCTTAACAGTTTTTTCTTCGTTTACTATTAGAAGAAAAGCAAGTTGGATGAATTATATGAAAGCAGTATGAGAAGTCACCTCAGGAACAAAGCGAGAAAATGCAAATTTAATCAGCAGGAGGAAATGTTCCATGATGAGGATGGCCGCTAACCCAGGCTCTATTCTCCACTTCCCCTCCTGATCATATATCCATACTAAAAGTGCGGAGTTGGTGCAAATTGACATCACTATTAGAAACTGTAATTTTGAGACGTACCCAAATCAGGAACAAAATGGTGCAAACCAAATATCAGAGGATAGACACAGATATCTAATTGTCCATTTGTATATATTAAATTATTTTTTGAAATTCTCAGTACCTGAAATATGTTTATCCAAGCTCCAATTGTGGCAGCAGCACGAGGGACAGGCCTTCTCAACATAGAAAGCAACTTCAGTGCATCCGTTCTAATTTCCATGATGTTGTTCTGCATGGCAAACTTCTGCTTTTTAAATGCTTTAATAAGATTCAAAGTAACATCAAAAGTATTCAGAAAATAGGTGAAAATACCACTAAAGCCTATAATATACCACTGCAGTAAACACAAATGCAAGGGGAAAGGCACAGGCAAACATCATGATCATTCCAAACTGCAATGCCAACTCCAGAAAATCTGCATACGGTTTGAGATATTCATACAGCAGAAGTGTAAATAGTTATAAGTTAAGAACAAGCGAAAAGATTTATGTTTGTTTTAAAGATATAAGAAGATAAGCATATGCTTTTCATTTTCAAACAGTTTCAAAAGGAACCCATCAGTTATTTAGACGTAGCAAGAATCTGACACATTAGATTACCATCAAATAGCCCATCCTCTACCTCCTCTCCAACACTTGCAGAATATGAAGGTTTGAGGTACTCTTTCTCTACCCTGGAAGTAAGATGGATCTTTGTGCTATCTGATCCGATCTGGTGTTTCTTCTTGCTTCTTGACATTGAGAAAAATATCAAGTAACTATTAACAAATTCAAATGGAGAATCCAGATACCCCACATTGACAAGGTGATAACACATGGAAAACACTTACCTAATAGTTCTATATTTTTTGTAGCTGTACTTGAGATAGGGTAAAGAATTTTCCAGCAAATTTTCCAACACCTGTGTAAGAATTTCCAGTTCATAAAGCATCAACCTATTGAGCTGTGTAAAATTAACATACAGAAATCCTATAATATCTTTTATACCTCCGAGATTATAAGACGCTGAATCAGAATTTGGCGAAGAGTCATGAAATTGCGATGTAAAAGGGCATGATAGAAAATTCCGATATATGACTGCATAAAATAAAGACCAAAGACCTGCAACATAAAGTGAGCCGCTGATGTAATATTCCTCAAAATTGAGCAGAAATCAAATGTGATGTACTAATTAACGCCCATTACTTTGTACACCAAGCTGTCAGCCCTATATTCTGTATTTTCATTGTTTTCATTTTTGATAAGCTTGACAGATATCTTGCCTCCAATCTGGTTAAAATACTGAATGATGAAAAGATAAATGGCTGTTGACCCAAACCTGAAAACCAAAAGTAAGAAGAGTCTCATGATATTAAATAATTTCCATGAAACATATAAAAATAAGTACTAGCCTTTCTCTTTATCTGAGTGACAATGATGTTTGAATGGAACCCAATAACAACACAAACATAAATTTTAGTTTCTTCACAAAAGAGAGATCAATAATTGGGTAGATGCAAACTATTCCCCAGTAAATCAAGATTATTGTAATAGTTGCAGCTCAAAATAACAGATAGATGGAATCTCAATTAATCAGCTTATATGCTACTTAATCTCCATATAAACAACATGAAATATGCGGTGTGTAAACTGTTGTTCTCCCATAAGGATAAACATGTCATGCAATGTCCCCCAATTTATGAATCCATCCTAAGCACATAGTTTGAGCGATATAATTAAATATGGCATACTTACTAAGTAGCTAAAAAGGTGGAGTAAGAAAAAGCTAAAATTTGCATTCTGATGGGCACCGTATAATACACACAAAACCGTGCTAGGTGTAAGGTTATAATATGGACTGAAGTTAAGAGAGATAGAAACATCTCTTTAAATATAGATGTCAGTAGCAGCCAAGAAAATAATCACGAAAGCTTCCTTTAACAATTCGCAACAAAAAAGACAAAAGTAATACAATAGCATAACTCAGAAACTTACTTCATAAAGTCAGATTTAATGACATCGTAAAGATGGGCATAAACTAACTCAAATGGCAACTGGAGGCAGATGATGGTCAAGATAATGATGGCATCATTTCTGAATCGCATTAGATATGCAAGCCATTCATATCTTTGATATAATTCCTTCTCTTTTGTTTTATCAATTCCCAACTTTTGTATGATATTTGCAGGAGACTGTACCGAACTCCACTCCATGCTCAAAAGTTTATGTCCTTGGCTGGCACCAATTGTACAATTCATATGCCATCTAGACAGCCCATGTTCAGCCATGTCAATGTAGGAGGGAGTAAACAGTATTAATGGAAACAGTATCAATGGAAATGTCAAAAAGCAAAAAACCTAAAAAAAGTCCTTTTTTTGCCCAAGATAATAACTACGCAACCATTTCAACTGTAAAATACCTGGCTAAAAGGGCATAATTTTTACGCTTCCAGAACTGGAAAAACAACACAGCCCATAAAATTATGCTTACAAAGAATATGGGGAGCACTAGTGACTGCAAGGATCTGAAGAAAAGATTAAGCACATATGTCAAAGCTTTAAAAACAATGCTGCACCAGATACACCACATATAAAAAGGCATTAGAAACCTATGAGTACTTCAAGGGAGCAAAAGTTACCCAAAATCTACCAATTGCACAATAAGCCCAAGTGCAGCTGGAAAGAACAGCCATCGAGTATACTTTTCGAGGAAAGCAAAGTAGATTGCAACCTAAAACACACAAACTTCTTGTTTAAGAATCACGCAAAAGAGAGAAATATGCACAAAAGCAAACATGCATTTGTATTATGTTCACCTTTGTCCCATAATACGAATAAATCTCATCAATTGGCTGGTCGGCAAGGTTCCACCAATTCAGTGCCCAACTTCTCAGGAGCTTTTTCCTCTTCATTTCATCTATAAATAAAAGTTCATCTTACTCCCATAGTTTGGGTGACACCAGGACTGCAGCTAGTACGGTAATAAATCTAAACTGCCCTACCATGTATGGGAAAAACTAGTTTAGCGATGCCTTCGGATTCCAACCTCTGCACTAAAGATTCCCTTACTTCCCAGCAGAACTCTTTGCCATCATGTTTTAGAAATATGCCAGAATTGCTCTAGTTTACCTGTGAAATTTGAACATGCAGATTCTGAAGAACATATTTATCATGTGTACATATGGAAGGAAATGCTCACAGATACCTATGAATATACATATTTAGATACAAGAACAAATGTCAATGGAACAAAGTCAGTGTTCAAAGAAAACATTCAAACCTGATCCCACTAATATTCTCTTCTTATTCCTTCAGTTACTTTTAACCAGCCAAATATCAAGGAGAACTTAAGCGTGTATCATTTATGTGCCGCACGTATTGTATAAACTTATACTAACTGCTGTTATTTTTTGAAAAGCACATATCAAATTGGACCATCTGAAAATGATAAATCAAGTTCGTTTAAATGAGAAAATAGTATGAATCATGCAGAATGACTCACAATCCCGTATATTACGTAATGGTAGCATTGAAAACGCTCGCACCAACTAAACAAGGAACCATCAGACTGTTTCACAAAAGCATGCAGCTGTTCCCATTCAAATTGCAGATCCATCCCTGGAATTAAAATCAGGCGATAAATACCTCCCCAAAGATGTCCTTTCACATCAAACTATTGGGATACTAGCACTAATTATGGTAAATAGATCATCGAAAATGAGAAGAAACAACGCAAAATCCATTGAAATCCGGAGCTGCATAGAAGTAATTACCAATATGAGTAGGTTTCTTCATTTGTATCTTGGCTGCAGTTTTCCCCAAAGTCTCCAGGGGTGCTGCCACCTGCAAAGAAGATAGTACATCAATAACTCAACTCGAGGGCAACTATAAAATCCAACTACTTGAAATTGGTCAAGGAGGGTACTCACAACTAAAAATTGAATCATTACTAGCAGATATACAACAACATACAAATAAGACTTTTAATTCAAAATATCAGAATATAAATCTATTTACTTGAAAAAGAAAATAACAAAGAAACAAATTCCTTTATTTATTTATTTATTTATTTCTTTTGGATTCAAGGTATTTGTGTTGATTCAACTTTACCAACAGATTCTGTACCTTCCTAACATTTACACAACTCCAGTTCATATTGGGAATATCTAGAAAAGTATCAACTACACAAAGATCTACACAATAAATTGGGAAGATCTTAATAAATTCCTTTCTACTGCAAGAACTCAATCTCCACACGGAACACATTGAGTGATATATACACAATCATTTACACTATCAATTGTTCATTTCAAGCAAACTTAAGTATTACTTAAAACAGAATATATACTAAAGATCCTTTGCTGAATAATTTAGAGTTAAAAACATTGTCCTTATCCAAATAAACATTTTTAAATAAGGGGAAGTTAAAAGAAATCAAACCTTGATAAAATCATTTGAAACTCCACAAACTCTATCAACTATCAACCCAACATTCTTGAACTCAGCTACAAGAACATCAACACAATCATAACTCTCCTTTTCTTCTTTAACATTTTTCTTTTTTACTACCACTGCAATCTCAAATACTATCTGATCCTCCCCGTGCTCGTTCATTTCCAATAGAATTCACACCAAAGCGAACAAAAAGAGGAAAAGTTATCCAATTTAACACAGCAGCTCAATTTTCAAACGATACATGGGAATATCAACAAAGCGGAAACCTTTCCTGTTCAAATGACTCGTATAGCCAAGTGGGTTGCCATTTCTAGCCAAATTGTTCTCTAAGTTTAAATCAAAGACGATTGTTTTTGGATGAAATAGCGAAATGGGTCACGCTGATTTGGATCAAATAAACAGGAAGAAACAATTTTTCCGCGAAATAGCTCAAGAAACCAAAAAAAAAGGCTTCCAGGGTATCGTTTTTCAGATCAATAAAGCTTGTAATCAACCAAAAAATTGAATTTCTGCTAAAACAGTATCCAGGGTTCTCGAAACACAGGCAGAGATAACTCAAAACTGTCAAAATGGGACAATGTGTTTTAGCCAAGTGACCGTAGCCAACAAAAAACAAAACTTTATTATTTTTTATTTTTTCCTTGAAATAGCAAATTCAAGCTCCAAGAGGTGGTCATGTGTTGAGGAAGAAGTTGCAACGAAGGTGGGACACTTGGTACGATGTGTAATGAAGTTAGCACGTGGGCTTTCAAGACATTGTTTGGCTTTGGCGGTACAATTTTCGTTTTGTTTTCTTCTGTTTTTACGCTTTTGCTTTTGCTTCTGCTTCTGCTTCTACTCATGATTCTTATCTCATCACAATTCACAATCATTTTTGTTGGGTAGTCTCCTCTCCTGGCACAACTCTCTATGCAAACATTGGTTACTCATTTTTACGACAAAGTGATTTTCCTTCATCCATTCAAATCAACTATTCAACACAAAATACAATTCAGTCTGCTGAAAGTCTCCATCAGCTGCTGCAATTTGCATGCAGACTATAGAACACAACTGGTGCAGAGATTATTCCATTTATGCAGCAAAGATTGTGGGGATCATAATCATCTATACATATTCTTTTTCAACTCTTGCAGTGGGTTCAGATATTAAATTCATGCATGGTTTTTAAAACTTTTAGCCACAGCAAGCTTGTGACTTTGCAGAATCAATTCAAATGATGTGTTGTTGTTGAGCCATCTGCAGAGAAATTTGGTTGGTTTTGCATGAATGATCATGTATGACTATTTATTCTGGTCTACGCTATAAAACTCAAATGAAGATTAACAAAAAGAAATTAATATCTTTCTAAGAATTACCCTAAACATTGATTATAGGCGTAATGTGTTACAGATTAAACCCTAATTCGCCTAATAACATGAACAATCAAAATAATAAAAACGAAGAATAAAAAAACAGATAAAATTTAATTGTGAATCACTTCAATACAGAGCTATATCACTATAATTTTACAATGATCTCGATTTCGAATTGTTCTTTTTAGATGAAAAGAAATTTAGCCTAAAAATTTAAAAAAAAAATCAAGTTGATTGATTTTGTGGATAATCTAATTGAGTTTGTGTTTTTATTTCGTTAAGGCGTCGGCAAACCGAGTGAAAACTTGTGCATTTATTTCATGCCTTTTCCTGTGCATTTTCCGTTTATTTTCAGAGTGGATATTGCCTTTTCCCGTGCACTTACACTCAGATTTATTTTTACAAAACAATTATCAATTTAGTCCCTAAAATTTTATTAAATTATTATATATATTTTTAAATACTTCAGTTAGTTTATGTTCTTAAATAAATAATTTTTAAATACACTTTGTAAGGATAATAAAATAAATTAATATATCTAATTGTAGTAAATAGATCAAATATATTTTATTGTCTTTAATCAGTGCACTTTAATTATTATTTTTTTTAATAACAAGACTAGTCTAAGATATTTAAAATTATATAAATACTAACGAGTGATTTAATTAAAATTTAAGAACTAAATTAATAATTTTTCTTTCAACTAGAGGTTAAGCTAGGCCTGGTCAAACAAGAATTACACTTCTTACATAAGGTAGGACTCAACTTATTTAAGATAACTAGTTTTGATGTAGGTGTGTCTATGAACAATTGACAAAAAAGTATTTTAAAGTAAGGTATTTATTAATTGTGGTTATAGCTATAATTTAGTGGTAACTACACTTTATAATTAATGCCAAAATTCTAAATTTAAAATTTAACATTTAAAGTCACTCATAATTGGAAAAAAATCATAAATTACCCGTAATCAAATTTTAAAGACGTTTGGTTTAATTTTTTTAAAAAAAAATATCTAGATGGATACAAGAAATCTCACCTATTAAATAATAACTCTTACTCTTTATTTTTATTTGAACTTAGGTGACCGTTGGTGCAAAACTCATTCACAACCATTTAAGATATGCCTAGAGATTAAGACGATTGATTTATATTCATGCATTTTTTTTAAAATTTTATTTAACATGAAATATCTTATAACTTTTCTCTACAAAAAAAGTGTTTATTTAAATATATAAATTCTTTTGATTTAAAATTTAGCCACAAAATTTTATTTTCTTTCAATTTTCATCTTATGACAAAAAATTCAATGAAATAAATGGGAAATATATGACAGAAGTTTAAACAAAAGGGTTCATATTGTATTAACACTAAGTTGTAAGTGACGTTAATGATATTATCTGAGAAAACCCATGAAAAATTTGGTGTTGGTAAAGCCTAGCCCAATTCGGCCCAAATTCATCTTCTCTCGCAGTCTCGCTCTCTTTCCTGGAAGGAGACAATGGTAAAAGAACAAACTTATAAGGGAAGCAAAGCCGAAGAAATATCATAACAACTAAAAAGTCTTCTATCAAAATTCAAAACAAAATCCCCAACTTCTCAAAACCCTAATTTTGTTTTAAAAAAAATATTCATTTCATCTCAGATCGGGATTAATTCAAGATGGGGAACACGGAGAAGCTGTTGAATCAGATCATGGACTTGAAGTTCACGTCGAAATCTCTGCAGCGACAGGCGAGGAAGTGCGAGAAGGAGGAGAAAGCCGAGAAGTTGAAGGTGAAGAAGGCGATCGAGAAGGGAAACATGGACGGCGCCAGAATCTACGCCGAGAACTCCATCCGTAAGCGCACGGAACAGATGAATTACCTCCGCCTCGCCTCTCGTCTCGACGCCGTCGTGGCTCGCCTCGACACCCAGGCCAAGATGACCACCATTAACAAGTCCATGGCTTCCATCGTCAAGTCGCTTGAATCCACTCTCGCTACTGGTAAACATATAAAAAAAGCTTACATATTAATTTTGGGTAATTTTTTTGAAAAAAATCGTTTTTCTTTTTTTGGAAATTTTCTTTTGGTTAGATTATAAATTTAATAAATGATGCTCGTATGATTATTGATTGGTAATTTTGAAAGTTTTTATTTTTTTAATTTCCTTTTTGGCATTTTCTGTGATGATCTTATATGTTTGAATATCAAGAGCGTTAATTTAGTTAATGATTATGTGTTACAGTTTGAGTTGGAAAATTGTAAGTGGTTTTCATTTTGATTATCATTTTGTTGATGTAGATGGTTTTCAGGTAATGGTACAAAAAGCAAGGAAAAAAAAAATTGGGAGATGGGTTAGGTTATTATGTTTCAAGCATGAGTTTGAATGCTTCGGGTCATTGGTTGAATTTAAAGGTGAAGTTGTGGATTATATTTTAAATTATTATTTGTTACAGGTAATTTGCAGAAGATGTCAGAGACAATGGACCAATTTGAGAAGCAGTTTGTGAACATGGAGGTGCAAGCAGAATTCATGGAGAGTGCTATGGCAGGGTCAACCTCCCTGTCCACACCGGAAGGGGAGGTCAACAGCTTGATGCAGCAGGTGGCTGATGATTACGGGCTGGAGGTCTCCGTGGGGCTCCCGCAGCCAGCTGCACATGCTGTGCCAACCAAGCAACAGGAAAAAGTCGACGAGGATGATTTGTCGAGGCGCCTTGCTGAGCTTAAGGCTAGAGGTTAAGCTGGAAATGGATCATTCTCATATATGACTTGTAGTTATATATGTATGGTCTCTGAAATTGTATTGAAATTTGGAAGAACTTATTATGTATAAATTTGACTGTATTGCATCTCATGATTTTATGTACACCCAATGGATTGCTGCCTATGGATGCTAATGCCATTAATGTGATATCATGCAGATTTTCTTCATGTTATTATCAACTTTAGTATTTCATATACCCTAACTATCATATTTTGAATTGCATCATGCTTAGGTGTTTGAGTATGTACATTTGGCTTTTCTGTTATGGTGGTCTGGAAGCTATTGTGTAGATCCCATGAATTGAGTTCAGGTTCTTTTTAGAGTTAAAGGATTTGAAGTATAGATTGACATCAATATATATATATAAATGAAACTTGCATCTGAAGGTTGAGTGCAGTTGAAAAATATTTTAGAGTCCAAAGAATAATGTGCCATTGCTATTATGATGTTTGGTTAATTTGAAGTGTGAGTTATGGTAATGCAGGTGCCTTAAATATTTAGTTTGATCCATTATTTCATCTGCAGAAGATGGTATTTGGATTAAGTTTAGGTAAGGGAAAATGTGAAATGGTTTGGAAATGTAATGAAATTATTGTGTTTGGTTTACAAGAAATTTGATTCTAATTGGTGAAAAGATGTTGCTTCCAGCCGAGGGACTATATGGATTTGCATGTTTATTCTTGCCGTGCTTAGAAATATTGAAGATACAAGCGTTATATTTTATGCTGATGTCACGGGCCGAGCGCTTACAATTGACTCAAAAGACTAGCCTGTTAAGTAATACTGCATACTCACCTTTATATATTCAAGATCTACCTAATTTCTATTCGATGTGGGACGTGACATTCTCCCCCACCCAATCACGTGACGCCTTCGTCACGGTGTGGCCCAAACTCAAGGACTAACCTGGCTTGTATTGCCCATCCCCTCGAGGATAGGGGATCCACTATCCACGTGACAATCTCTATTGGGGCTCAAGACACAAGATTTTTAGGGTTCACTTGGCCTGTATTGCCCTCTCCTAGCGACATATGGGACCCACATCCCATGTAGCAATCTCCATTGGAGCGATTTTGAGGGCCCACATACGAATGAGAATTTAGGTCTGCTTTGATACCACTTGTCATGGGTTGGGTGCTTGCCATTAACCCAAAAGACTAGCCTGTTAGGTAATGCTGCATACCCACCCTTATATACTCAAGACTCACCCAATTTCTATTCGATGTGGGATGTGACATTCTCCCCTACCCAATCACGTGACGTTTTTGTCACGGTGTGGCCCAAATTCAAGGACCAACCTGGCCCGTATTGCCCATCCCCCCGAGGATATGGGACCCATTACCCACGTAGCAATCTCTATTGGGGCTCAAGACACAGGATTTTAGGGCCCATTTGACTCGTATTGCCCATTCTCTAGCGGCATAGGGGATTCACATCCCATGTGGCAATCTCTATTGGGGTTCAAGACACAGGATTTTAGGGCCCACTTGACTCGTATTGCCCATTCCCTAGCGGCATAGGGGATTCACATCCCATGTGACAATATCTATTGGGGCAATTTTAAGGGCTCACATATGAATGAGAAATTGAGTCTGCTCTGATACCACTTGTCATAGATCGGGCGCTTACAATTGATCCAAAAGACTAACTTGTTAGGTAATATTGCATACCCATCCTTATATACCCAAAATTCACCCAATTTCTATTCGATGTGGGACGTGACACTGGGCTAAGCTTGCATATTACTAGAGATTTTGGTCAAGATACTAACATTACATTTAAAATATCCCCAAATAAATATTAAAATAAGAAAAAAACAAACCTTTTTTGTTGCAGACTATAATCAGTAACGTAGTGGTATACTCTTTTGTACTCTGCATGAAGTTGTTGGGTTTTCAGGCTTTAGGTTTCTCTTGTGTGTTCAGGCTTTAGGTTTCTCTTAGGTTTCTCTAGTGTGAAGGTAGTTTATTTCTTTTTATACGAGTGTAGTTAATCTCGTCTATAAGAGAGTAGTTTAATTTTTCTTACGCGAGAGTAGTTTAAACTCTGTTATGTGAGAGTAATTTAATCTGAGGGTAGTTTAACCTCTCCAACGCGAGAATAAAAAATCTCTCTTATACATTGATAAATTTCTCCGTCCTTTTAGGATAATAGGTTTAGGCGAGTTAAAATAGATTTATTTAATTTATGTAGAATAGGATAATTTTTTGATTTTATATTAAAAACTTTGTGGTATAATATTATTGCTTCTATCAATTATATTACATATTATTGCTTAAAAAAAAAGTCGGTAACATATATTTTTTTTAGGATGAGTTTATAAGTTGTATTATTATTTTTACTTTGATTTTAATCATTGAATTATATAAACTTAATGATTTAGAATTTTCGTAGTATTTTAAGATAGTATTATACTTTTCAAACAATATTTTGATATATATATATATTTATTAATTTCAAGTATTATATCAGCTATTTATTAGATAATTAACTTTTTTTTTTATTTTTAAAATTATTTATAACACTATTTTATTTATTTAATGATTATTTTAAATGTAAAGTATTAAGATACTACTTAAATAATTTATTTTAAATTTAAGAAAAAATTCTAAGTTAAAAATATCTCTAGTTATTTTATATATAATTGTTAAACTGAAAATCGCGATTGGTGTTTGCTTCGCGCGTAAATGATTAAATAGTTTGTATAAGCTTAATTTTTTTTTTTCTGGTTCAAGCTCTTCATCTCGTATGCTCTTATTGTATCCATAATTCTATCAAGTATAATGGCATAATATAAAGGTGAAAATTTATAAATAACCTAATATTTTTTTAAAAAATAACCTCTATTTTAATAAAAATTAAAAAAAAATTTGGTTGATTTGATTTAAGGATTAGAATGAATTTTACGACGGATACTTTTAAATTTATATTCATATATATTTTAAATATATAATGTCAAATTTGTTTTTAAAAATATTTACAAATTTGAAGATTTAACAAAACTTACTTTTGCGATAAGCAATCTTTGATTAAACCTATAATAAATTCATTGATTTTAAATAATTTGTAAATTAATAATAAAAAATATAAAATTATAACACTAATTTTAAATAAAATTTATAAAACATATAAAATAATATTATATCACAATTACAATAAAATATAAGAATATTAATTTAATTAATGTTTAAAATAATCTGAAAAAAGAAATTAAAAAACACATGAAATAATTAGTATAATAAAAAATTAAGAACGATTGAAAGGAGATAAATGAAATTATATTTTAATTTTAGGTTTAGTACCAATTTTGACAACTTTAATACATAAAACTACGTCGTTGTGTTGTCCTTTATGGTAATTGTCATGGAAGAAAAAAAAAATCGATGTTAAAGTAAAATATTAAATTAAAAATTGTCCTTTATGATAATTGTAAGTGATGAGATATGAGGGGTTTGAATTGTTCCACTGTTGCTTGATTCTTAGAAGATAAATCATCTGAGCGGCTGAAATGAGAACATGCTGATTTCATCATATTGAAGTGAAGATCGAAGATTGAAGTGGCTGGTAACTTCTTTCTTTCCTATCATTCTCATCTGGGCTTTGTATTTAATGTAAGATCTATTTCTGTTTTTATTATTTTATTATTTAATTAAAAATGCCGAATGATCAACTGTTATTGTATAGATTTCCATTTTCTGTTTTTCATTTAAATTTTTATGTTCTTAATGAAAAGTCTTCCCTTCTTTTTTTCTGAATTGTTTAGTAGATTCAACTCAATATTAGAGAAGATATTCGATAAAATATTATTAATTTCCATGTTTAATTAATGTCTTTGCTTACTTAGCAGTCACCACTGGTTCATGGAAGAAGCTACTGATAATATGGGGAGCATCCACAATGTGGGTGTAGTACTAGACAGGATATCTAATTTGCCTGAACCAATACTACATCACATTATGTCGTTTCTGCCCTTCAAACAAGTTGTTCAAACTAGTGTATTGTCCAAAACATGGCAGCAAGTTTGGAACAGATTCCAAGTTCTAGAATTTGATAGCTCTGTCTTTAACTGGGATTTGAATTATCATTATGATGGAAGAATAGATCCAAAACGAGAAAGAAAATTCTTGAACTTGCTGAATTCTGTGGAGGAAGCTCTGCGCAACCGCTACGAGCAGGTGATTATTATAGACAAGTTATCACTTGATTTGACATACATATGTGTAAGACTGGAAGAACATAAACCATCCATAGACCGATGCATTTGCTATGCGATCGGATGTAATGTCAAGGAGCTGAAACTTCATTTTCCACCTCACCATATAGAAGATGATTGCCCATTCAGTTTGCCTCAAGTGGTTTTATGTTCAAAATCAACAGAGATATTGAGTTTAACAGACTGTAAGCTAGAGTCACCAACAAATAATATGAAGACATCTTCTCTGAGAAAATTATATCTAACGAGAGTTAATGCAGCCGATCAAGTTATTGAGAATCTAATAGCTGGGTGCCCTTTGATTGAGGATCTAACTCTTGATTCATGTCAAGGGCTTAAAAGTCTCGAGTTATGTGCTTATAGTAAACTTAATAACATCACGATATTAAGCACCAAGGAACTTAAACGGGTGGTAGTCAAGGGATTGAATGTTCATTCAATTGCTATCGGAGGGCCATTTATACCATATCTGATCGATGTGGCCTCATGTAAGAACCTTAAATCCTTGCAATTCTATTCAGCTTCCATAACGGATGAGTGGCTCTGCAACCAAATTTCTAAATTTCCGGTTCTCGAGTGCTTAAGGATAGCAAATTGTGAGGAGCTAAGAAGAGTTAAGATTTCAAGTCTCCAACTTAAGACATTGTACATTCGGCATTGTATGAAGTTGGCTGAAGTCAAGATAGAGACTCCTAATTTAAGAAAATTCACATATGTAGGTGATGTAATATCTTTCAGTACTTGTGATGCTCTGACTTTGTCGGAAACTGATCTTTGTTTCTTCTCTGACAATATGGACGCTCAATGGTTTGTTAAATATGTTGAACTTCTTGCAAGGTTCAATAGCTTTTCCAAGGTGTTGAATTTGCAAGTTCGTAGGGCTGAGGTATGTATTAGGTTAAATCTTTGTCATTTTTTCTTTATCTCATATGTTCCCTCTTGTATGAAGTTTTTAGTTATACATCTTTAAACTCTTAACTTTGATTATTTTATTTTTTCAAATTACTTTGGTGAAGAACGTGATTGTTCCGGAAGAAGTGAGGCAAATCCTACCTTCCCCATTTAGTAGTGTTGAGCATTTGAACCTTGCCGTAATTAGAAAGCCACCTGCAGTTGCTGCTGTTAAAACTGCAGTGGATGGCTTGCTGTGGATGTCACCTCATGCAAAGATTGTGTCTATAGAATCACGAAAGATTGCATCTATAGAACCAGATTATGCTTCCTACGACTATTTTAAGGTACTGCATGTTTTCCATTTCTGAGAATTTGATACTTGTTTGATGCAGTGAATTTAAGTACAAATATTTCAGTCCATTAATCATTTTATTCACTGTGTTTTACTCTTTTTACACCTTTCTTCTAAAAAGAGGTCTTCTCAAATGATAATTTATTTTTTGTTCCATGTTGCTATATACCATCATTGGCTTGTGTTTCAGTTTCAGTTTTCATATAAGAAGCAGCCAGTTTACGAAGGAGGGATTGCTCAATGCTGCAAATCCGCCCCCATTTCATGTTGGCGTCAGTGCATAGAGGAAGTTGAGATTGAGTTTACTCATACTGGTAACAAACATGCAGATGGGAATGAGGTGAGAAGGTGTATTGTTAAGGGTGAAGAGATTTGGGAGAAGATAGGTTGCTGCCTTGCAGATTTGGCTACATCATAAAACAATTGATCAATGATGGTAAAAAAAAAAACTATGTTTAAGGATATTTTTCTTGGTTGAATAAACCTATTTATCATATTGATCAGGTCGGATTTTAGACTTGTGTAGATACCAATGGTAATATGCTTGGTGTGTCATTAAGTTTGGATAAGTGAAATGGTGTGAAAATCTAAAGTTTGGTTTTAAAAATAAAGATATTAGCACAAGAACTCATTATATTTCATGCCTGAGGTTTCATTCACACACATATATACAAGAACTTGTTCATGATATTTGTAGTGCATTTTAAATATTAGCTCTCTCGATATTAACTTGGCTTTCTCACCATCCTTGGTAGCTGATGATTTTGATGCTGTGGTTGCAAAGTCTTTGAAGCCTGTTCTAAACTTTTTGGATTGTTTTGTTTGATAAATGGAACCCATTTTGTATCAAGGTACAGCAACTTCTTCCCTTGAAACCAACAACCAGCCCTCCGTCCATTGAGAAAGTGAATCAGGCTCTTTCTTCAACTCCAAAGGGGATAAAGTTCTTTTGTTGCCCTTAAATGTAAGTATCTGATCACAAGGCTGCTGCCACGAACCACAGGATAGTAATGCCTGCTGACACTGATCAAAATCTCATCTGGTGTATTGCAGCTTTAACTGAAATAAATAAAACATATACAGCACAAATAAAGTGGTTGTTTAATGATCAAAAAGCACTTTTAAATAGAAAAAAAACCAGAGGGGGAAAGAGCAATAGAATAAGAATTGAGCAAACCACAGCTGTCAAATTGAGCAATAGATCCCATCATCACAGCTGGTTCTTCCATTTCCTCCCCCGTGCTCCAACTGCTATGCTCTTCTCTTTTCCCGTTAGCCTGAACCGTGCCATCCTGCTACACTTTTTAACAGCTACTCAATGCACCTCGAATGCTCAATGAGCAAAACACAATAAAAGGATAAAGAATTTCACCTTGTGCTTCATGCATTATAAGTTTGGTGACTCAAGATTCTTGAAACGTTCTGTTTATGCCAGATGGCCCTAGAGACAATTGAAGTTGATGAACATATAAAAATGGATGAAATAGTTCATTGAAATCAATATAACTCAGTTTGTCACATATAAAATAATGCATTTTTGAAGCCATGAATTCTTGCGATCAATCAAAAGTTGCTTCAATCAGGGATTTATAAAAAGATGCATTATGGCCATTTACCTAGTCTATTTCTAATTAATGCATCACAATAAGATAACACAATATATATAGAATTTAATCAAGACTAGAAAATAGGAGAGGACTTCAACTAATTACCCGTGAGTTGATGGCAGTTGTATTTGTTTGAGAAAAAAATATTTAGTCTTGCTGGTAAATCAAATATCTACCCCTGTTTGATGACTTGTTTAATTCACCTGATGGAATAATAATATGCCTGATAATCAATAGCATTTATCTTTCACCAGATGACATGTTTGATGCAGCCTGAAAGACAAAAAAAAAAAAAAAAAAAACAACAATTATTGAAGAATACAGAATTACTTGCAATACTACAGCTAATTACTTGGTAGATGATGATGATGTGGGTCGGAGAATACCTCAAGTTGATGTTATGGATTGGTCATCTCTTCCATTACGTTTTACTCTCTTCAAATATTCTTCTAGAAGAAGGCAATGATCCATATCAAAATTGCTGGACGTTGTCAGAGGAAGAAGGTGGCGTGGCATCAGAGTTCAATTTGGGGCAATCCCAAATTGTCAGGGAATCAAGACATGGCATGATTGTGATTTTAATACCTGCTCTCCTTGTAATCTCATAATCCCACTCTTCCCATTCTGTCATAAGATAAATTTCCAGCATTTTCAATTTGGGAAAGGCAACCACCGACGATGATGAGGCTGAGCCACCAACTTCTATTCCCAAAAATTCATCACCAAGTCTTCTTACACTTGTCATTCGCCGTCTACGGAGTGCTTCAAGGGATGACAATTTTCCCAAAAGGAGGCACATGCTCGCAGTACATGCAACAATCAAGAATTAAACTCTTCAGCTTGGTTAATGAGATTATTAAGTTGTTGGGGAAAACAGTCTCTCTACAGACTCCAATCTCTAAGCACTCCAAATTTGGAGGTGGTACCAAGGCCTCAAGAAGAACTCGATGGTTGTCGTTAGTCTTCCCCTCAGCCTCAAACCATAAAACGCAATGTAACACCAAATTATTTTTAAAATGTTTGTACATTTAAAATTCCATTGTAAAACTCACTTTAACGATATGCAATTTGAACTAAATCCATGACAAATTATTCACAGATTTTAAACATGTTGTAAATTAATAATAAAAAGAATATAAAATTATAACACAATAATTTCAAATAAAAGCGCTAAAAAATATATCAATCTATATCTTATGTCAAGTTTAAATTCACAATTACAATAAGATATAAAAATACTAGTTTAATTAAAGAACAAATAAAAAAGCCCATTATATAATTAATATAATAAAAAATAAAGAACGATTGAAGGGAGAAAAAAGAATTGTCTCTTAGTTTTAGGATTAACACAAAACGACGTTATTTTGACGGCTTTAACACATAAAACGACATCTTGTGTTGTCCTTTATGGTAATTGTAATTAAAGATAAAAATAAAATTATGTTAAAATATTAATTTAGATTGTCCTTTAGGGTAATTGTAACTCAAGAATACGATGGGTTTGAACTGTTCCACTCTTGCTTGATTCTTAGAAGGAAATCATCGAGCCTGGTGATTTGATCAGAGTGAAGTGAAGATTGAAGATTGAAAATTGAAGATTGAGGATTGAAGTGCAGGTAATTAATTTCTTTCCTATCATTCTCATCTGGACTTTGTATTTTATGGAACATCTGTTTCTGTTTTTATTTTTTAAAAGTTAAAATGCTGAATGATCCCTGTTATTCTATAGATTTCCAAGTCCTATTTTTCATTTCAATTTTTACGTTCGTAATTAAACGTCTTTTCCGAATTGTTTAGTGGATTCAACTCAATATTAGATAAGGTATTCGATAAAATATTATTAATTTCCATTTTTAATTAATGGCCTTGACTTACTTAGCAGTCACCACTGGTTCATGGAAGCAGCTACTGATAACAAGGGGAGCATCCACAATGTGGGTGTAGTACTAAACAGGATACCTAATTTGCCTGAACCACTACTACATCTCCTTTCTGCCCATCAAACAAGTTGTTCAAACTAGTGCATTGTCCAACATATGGCAGCAATTGTGGCAAAGACTCCAAGTTTTGGAATTCGATACCGTGATTTGAATTATTATTACGATGGAAGAACTATTGAGTTTAAACGGACTGAGAGTCAATGCAGCTGATCAAGTCATTGAGACTCTAATAGCTAGGTGCCCTTTGATTGGGGATCTAAGTCTTGATTCATGTTGAGGGCTTAAAAGTCTTGAGTTATGTATTTATAGTAAACTTGATAACATCTCGTTATTAAGCACTAAGGAACTTATATGGCTGGTGGTCAAGGGATTGAGTGTTCATTCAATTACTATCGGAGGGCCATTTATACCAAGTCTGATCGATGTAGTGTCTTGTAAGAACCTTAAAGTCCTTGCAATGCTATTCAGCTTCCATAATGGATGGTGGCTCTGCAACCAAATTTCTAAATTTCTGGTTCTTGAGTGCTTAAGGATAGCAAATTGTGAGGACACGAGAAGAGTTAAGATTTCAAGTCTCCAACTTAAGACATTGTACATTCAGCATTGTATGAAGTTGGCTGAAGTCAAGATAGGGACTCCTAATTTAAGAAAATTCACATGTGTAGGTGATGTAATATCTTTCAGTACTTGTGATGCTCTGACTTTGTCGGAAACTGATCTTTGTTCCTTCTCTGACAATATGGACGCTTGATGGCATGTTAAATATGTTGAATTTCTGACAAGGTTCAATAGATTCTCCACGGTGTTGAATTTGCAAGTTCGTAGGGCTGAGCTATATATATTAGGTCAAATCTTTGTCATTTTTCCTTTATCTGATATCTTACGTCTTATACAAAGTTTTTAGTTATACACCTTTAAACTCTAACTTTGATTATTTTATTTTTTCAAATTACTTTTGGTGAAGAACGTGATTGTTCTGGAAGAAATGAGTCAAACCCTATCTTCCCCATTTAGTAGTGTTCAGCATTTGAACCTTGCAGTAATTAGAAAGCCACCTGCGGTTGCTGCTGTTAAAACTGCAGTGGATGGCTTGCTCTGGATGTCACCTCATCCAAAGATTGTGTCTATAGAATCACGAAAGATTGCATCTATAGAACCAGATTATGCTTTCCACGACTATTTTAAGGTACTGCATGTTTTCCATTTCTGTGAATTTGATAGTTGTTTGATGCAGGGAATTTACGTACAAATATTTCAGTCCATTGATCATTTTATTCACTGTGTTTTACGCCTTTCTTGTAATAAGAGGTCTTCTCAAATAATTTTTTTTTTTTGGTTCCATGTTGCTAATTACCATCATTGGCTTATGTCTCAGTTTCAGTTTTCTTATAAGAAACAGCCAGTTTACGAAGGAGGGATTGCGCAATGCTGCAAATCCGCCCCCATTTCATGTTGGCATCAGTGCATAGAGGAAGTTGAGATTGAGTTTACTCATACTGGTAACAAACTTGCGGATGGGAATGAGGTGAGAAGGTTTATTGTTAAGGGTGAAGAGATTTGGGAGAAGATAGGTTGCTGCCTTGCAGATTTAGCTGCATCATAAAACAATTAGTCAATGATGGTAAAAAAAAAAAATTGTGTTTTTAAGTATATGTTTCTTGGTATATTAAACCTATTTATCATATTAATCATGTCGGATTTTAGACTTGTATAGGTATCAATGGTAATATGCTTTGTGTGTCACCAAGTTTGGATATGTGAAATGGTATGAAAATTAAGAAGTTTGGGTTTAAAAATGAAGATATTTGCACAAGAACTCAAAATATTTCATGCCTGAGCTTTCATTCACAGACATATATATACAAGACCTTGTTCATGATATTTGTAGTGCATTTTAATTATCAGCTCTCTCGATATTAACTTGGCTTTCTCACCATCCTTTGTAACTGATGATTTTGATGCTGTGCTTTCAAGTCTTTGAAGCCTTTTTATTGTTTCTTATTTGATTAATGGAACCCATTTGCATGAATGTACCAACCACATCTTCCCCTGAAACTGACAACCAGCCCTCTGCCCATTGAGAAAGTGAACCGGTTCTTTCTTCAACTCCAACGGGGCTAAAAGTTCTTTTTTGCTTCTTAAATGAAAGGGACCCGATCACAAGGCTGTCACCACGAACTACAGCGTAGTAATGCCTGCTGACATTGATCAAAATCTCATCTGGTGAATTGCAGCTTTAACTGAAATAAATAAAAATATACAGCACAAATAAAGAAGTTGTTTTAAGGATGAAAAAGCGCTTTTAAATAGAAAAAACCAGAGGGGGGAAGAGCAATAGAGTAAGAATTGAGCAAACCTCAGCTGTCGAATGCTCCATTTCCTCCACCATGCTCCAACTGTTATGCTCTTCTTCTTCCCGCTGGCCTGATCCCTGCCACCTTCCTGCTACAACACTTTTTAACAGTTACTCGATGCATCTCGAATGCTCAATGCGCAAAACATAATAAATGGATAAAGATTTTCACCTTTTGCTTCATGCATTATAAAATTTGGGGACTCAAGGTTCCTGAAATGTTTTGTTTATGCTGGATGGTCCTAGAGACAATAAAGATTGATGAACATGTAAAATGGATTAAACAGTTCATTGAAATCAATACACTTCCTTTTGACATAATACAGTTAAAAAGATGATGAGAATATAGTGTATGATCCAGTATAGACATAGTAAATTAATATTAAATTATTGTAATTACAATTAATTAGAATTACCTGAGAGTTGATGTAATACACGTGTTGTATATATATAAAGTTTGGTGGTAAAAAAAAAAAAAAAAAAGAAGAGGAGAAATTGAAGCGGTGGGTTGTTGTATATATATATATGTTCTGTTTTGCTTCGTTGAAAAGAAACAACCGAAACCGAGAGAAGAAGAAGCAAAAGTCGGAAGGAAAAATAGAGAAAAGAAAGAAAGGGAAAGGAAGAAAAAAAAAATAGAAAAGAAGAGAGAAACCGAGAAGAAAGAAGAAGAAAAAGAGAAAGAAAAAAAAGGAAAAGAAAAGAAAAAGAAAGAAAATAGAAAATTTTAAAAAATTAGTTGGATAGTCAGAATTATACCCAGTGGTTTAGCGGGTAATAGTTTTATGATATTAGAATATTTAGATTTTAATATTTATAATATATATCGGTACTAATGATATATTTTTACACCCTATGATATAGGAGGTGTGCCGATAGCGAGTAGATCTCAGAATCCAGACCCAGCTCAAGATTAGCGCACTTTTGTGAGTGGATAACTATATATATTTTATATATTTTTAATACAGCCAATTATGATTTAATTACGCGTTATCAGATTTAATTATGATTTATTTTAGACAGAAAAATATTTATACTATTTAGTATATTCAGAAATGTTTTAGAATTTATTATAGTACAGTTTATAATTATGTACAATATAGAAATAATTATTTCAGAATAATTATTTCAGAATAATATTGTAGTAGTTTTTGAACCACCATATGCGTACCTTCCCCTTTAGTGTAGTTGCTCTACGTATGCGTTAGACCAGTTTAGTTTACTCTGCCCGAGCGATGTAGCATTCCGTCGGGTTAGACCAGCTTAGATCCCTCGCTCTGCTTGTGCGTGAGTTACTCCGCCAAGTTAGACCAGATTTTTCCCGAGTACAAGTTTGGTGTGATTTTCAGTATATATATGTAGTGCATATTTCCAGAGTTATGTTACATATATTCAGCTCGATAATAGATTTTATGATAGTTTGCGCTTTCAGATTTTCAGATTCTAGTATTATGTCATAATTTTAATTTCAGCACAGATTTTATAACAGTTCATACTTTCAGTACAAGTTTATTGATTACTCAGTATACAGTTTTATGATTATTTTATCATACAGATTTATACGTGTACAATACATATAAAGTATATGATATTTTCAGATTATGTCCACTCACTGAGCCACAAGCTCACCCTTTTTCTTATTTTTCCTATTTTTCTCAGGTTGTCACAGAAATTTGTGCAGTGTGATACAGTCATCATATTTTGAGGTTGGCTAACGTGCATAACTGCATAAGTGTCTCAGTCTGTGTATTTGTATATGTTCTGTATAGTGAAGCATATATGTACACTTTTTGTTGAGGCAGGTAACCTCATTGTATTATATGTATGAGTAAAGAGTATGTTAGTCACATGTCATCACAGGATCTGTCTCGATTCTCGAGGAGGGTTCGGATTGGGTCCTGTCAGTTGACGCCAGTTGTAACTATTTGACATAAAAAATTAAGCTTTTCTAATAAATAATAATTGAATAATGTTTGACATTTTAAATTTAGTATTCTAAAAGTAGAGTGTTAAGTAAATATTAAGTATAATAAATAATTTTAAAATTTATATTATTTTAACATTCAATTATTTGTTTAACACATTATTATTGAGATACAATTTAGGTATAAATTTAGAATACCTGACATTAAATAATATGTTAAGAGTCATTAATTTACCTGGTCGAGTAACAATATGCTGATAATTAATAGCATATAATATATCCTTCACCAGATGACTTGTTTGATGCAGAGTGAAATTAAATCCCCCCAAAAAGAAAAATAAATAAATAAGCAATTATTGAAGAATATGAAATTACATGCAATACTAAAAATTAATTAATTAGATGATGATGTGGATTGGAGAATACCTCAAGTTGATGTTGTGGATTGGTCGTCTCTTCCATTACCTTTTACACTTCAAATATTCTTTTAAAAGAGGGCATAAGCGAATGTTAAATTTGTTGGACGTTGTCTGAGGAAGAAGGTGGCGTGGCATCGACTTCAATTTGGGGCAAAACAAAATTGACAGGGAATGAAGACGTGGCATGATTGTGATTTTAATACCTTCTTCTTCTTCTTCTTCTATTGCTTTCCTTGTAATCTCATAATCCCACTCTTCCCATTCATGCATATTGCAAATTTTCAACTTTTTCAATTTGGGAAAGGCAACCACTGGCGATGATGGGGCAGAGCCATCAATTTCTATTGACGATGATGAGGCAGAGCAATCAATTTCTATTCCTAAAAATTCATCACCAACTCTTTTTACACTATCCATGCCAAATATATGGAGTTCTTCAAGGGATGGCAATTTTCCCAAAGGAGGCAAATGCTTGCAATTCATGCACCTAAATAGAGATAAAAGCTTGAGCTTGGTTAACGACGTTATGAAGCTGTTGGGGAAAACAGTGTTGCCTCTGTATTCTCTAATCAATAAAGTCTCCAAATTTAGAGGTGGTGCCAAGGCCTCAAGAAGAACTTGGTGGTTGTCGTTAGTCTTCCCCTTAGCCCCAAATTCTAAACGCAAATAGAGGAGCTTTTCTTTATTGTTAAGTTGTGCTTTCTTAACCTCATCCACATCTGCTAAATTTCCCAATCTTTCTATGCGAACTTCTTTAAGGTGGTCGAAAATTTTCAAACATTCTAGCTTAGATGATTTCCCGCCTCCATCGCTCACAACAAAATTTTCTATTCTCAGGAGGCATGTCAATCTCTTAAATCCTTTTGGCATGTAGCTTATTGGAGTAGCAAAATTGAGTAAATATCTCAAATTGATTAACTTTCCTATTCCTTGAGGTAATCTACGAAGCCTCCTGCAATAATTAACATTTAAAACTTGTAGATTATGTAACCCACAAAAGGCCTTGGGCAATTCTTCTATATTACTCCATGACAAATCAAGGTCCCTTAAGTGTATCAATTTTTCTATTCTTCTAGGAACTTTTTTAATAACACCAGAAACATTCCTCAACTCTAATGTCCTTAGGCACGTCAACTGCTCACATAATTTGGATAAATTAATAGCATTTACCCAAGAGCCATCACCTCAACCACAAGGCTGTGCAGGCTTTTCATTTTGTAAATTGTAGAGAGAAGAAGTTGGTTGTTCTCTTCAAACTCACCATTTATCATTAAATGTCGAGCTTTATTGTAATTTTCTAATTGACATTTCTTAAAATCATCATTTACCTCAATTGTAAAACATTCATTCTTGGTAAGAAATTGAGCAAAGTCATGCACTATATCATGCATCTTGCATCTTAAAATCTCATCACTCAAATCATCCTTCTCAAAATCTTGAAAAAAAGATCTCATTGATAAGATTTCAAAATATTTCTCACCAATTTCCTCCGGATCTCTACTATGCTTTACATTGAGATAACCTTGAGCCATCCACAACCTAATCAATGCATATTTGTCGATCTGATAATCTTTTGGAAAGATGGCACAATATGAGAAGCATTTTCTCAACATGGGAGGCAAATCATGGTAACTTAACAATAAAGGCACAAAAACCTCTCTCTCCATCTCTTCTAATTCCCATTTTTGACTATTTAAAACGCTTTCCCACTCAACGAATTTTCTTTTAAAGCGCAAAAGACTTCCTAAAGTTTTTATGGCAAGAGGCAAGTCTTTGCACCTTTCTAAGATTTTTTCACCAATCTCTTTTAAACTTTCACACTCTTCAGGGGTTCTTCTATCGAATGCAAGTCGACTAAACAAGATCCAACATTCCTTCTCAGGCAAGATTCCTACATGGATCTTGTTGCTAGTTCCTATGACATCTGCAACTTTCTCTTTACGTGTGGTCACCAAAATCCTACTTCCTGAAGAACCACACTTGAGAGAGTTTTTTATCTGTTCCCAATCTCTGGGATTTTCAGTCCATGCATCATCTAGGACAATAAGAAATTTTTTCCCCTCAAGAAATTGATGTATATTTTGCATCACAGAATTTAATTCATCTACATCTGGTTTCATATTTAAAAGCAATTCAAGAATTGCTTTGGCAATCCTAGTCTCATTGAAAGGATCAGAGACACACACCCATATTTTCTTTTCAAAATGGGCGTCAACCTGATTATCATTAAAAACTATTCTAGCAAGAGTAGTCTTTCCAATACCCCCCATGCCTATTATGGAAATGATAGGAATGGGTGGTACTTGACTACTACTTTCATTCAATAGCAAATTCAAAAGTTTGGTCCTATCCTCTTCTCTCCCACAAACCTCTGATAGATCAATAACTGAGGTACTGATTGAACGTTCTAGCTCTTGTGTGCCTTTTGTCAAACTAAAGCCAAACCTATCTTTCTCGACAGCAATAGCATCTAGTGTCATATTCAGATTTTTAATCTTGTGGGCTATATCATGACGCACAATAACTCGGCCACAGGAAAACCTATAGCATGGGGTCATAAGGGAGCATACCTTGGTAACATTTTCAGCTTGCTTCAATGTTGATTTCTGCATGGCTGTGTTCCACTCATCCAGTACGTCGTCAATTTCATACGAAACGTCTTTGAGCTTATCCAGCCAAACTCTTACTGCCTTGTCCTTAACTTCTTTGCTTTCAGCATCTTCAAGCACAGCCTGGATAGCCTCGAAATTGCTTTTGAGCTTTTGGACTTCTTCCTCTGCACCAATAATCAGTCTTATCCCTTCTTCTGCCTGTTGGCTAACGATTGAGACCAATTGTTCCAAGATTGCGGAAACAAGGGCTTCAGCCATATTAAAAAATCAATGGAAATTGATTGCAAAAAGATGATCAGAAATAGAAATTACTAGGTTTGCTTATGTAGTGATATTAATGATATCTTGCATTTCAGTATATATAATGCTTGCAAAATGCCAAACGCATTATCCCACTTAATAGCATGAATCAAAGTGTTCCTTTAAAACTAGGTAAAGTATTAATTACTTTTCTCCAACTTCAAGTCATTGCAATAATCCATTTCCAACGTTAAAAAAAAAAAAAGAAAGTTATTCCTACAGGTTAATAATTGAAAACGTAAATGCAATTCAAAGCAAGAATCTAATGCAAAGAGCAAAAAACCATTTCAAGGCAAGAATTTATTTGATTTCTGATTCCCTTATCAATGGGCCAAACGACCATATACTCAAAGAATAAGTTGTAGCTCATGTTTCCTTTATTTAAAATTTACTTTAACTTGATATAATTAACATGACTGGTGAATTAGAACTTCGCCCTTAGATTTGGGATTTAGCTCATAAAAATGTGAAGTTTAATACGCAGTGGAATACATACACAAGCAATGAAATAGAATACACAACTAACCAACCAAAAACAACAAGCTAAATCAAAAGCTAAGTAATAACAGTAGAGAAATATAAAAATATACTATATCAAGATACAAAATACGCGGTTCAGCAACATAACGATCACGGTGAATCAAGGATCTAAGTCTCTCTTATTTGATGTTTAATTATAAGAGAATTGATATTTGAAAATTAATAAATGATCCAATTCAATTTAGAACTTTAGAGTTTGTGTATTTCTCATGTTCTATGTTAACTTTAGGCATAATTGGGTATTTATATGAAGCCTAAAATACCTAAATTTTTTAAAGAAATACTTAAAATTCAAATTTAAGGGTTATGAACAGTATCGGTGTCAATGCCTCGGCATTGCCCAAGGCATTAACATTCTACTTCCAATGCCGGGTCAGTAGTCAAGGCATTGGTCAATGCTTTGCCCAGCGCTGGATAGAGGTGGCAAAATAAGTCATGACACAATTATTCAACACAAATTTGACATGCTTTAAGTTAATATGGGTAAAGAAAATTGACATGATTAATAAATTGGTTGAATTCATGTTATCCATTTATTAATCATGTCAAATATGTGTTTGAGTTCTACGATTCGACAATTCGTTTAAGACATTTTACTATTTAATTTACTGTATATTTTTTACATTCAACAATGTTATTGTTGAATTAAACTTGTTTAATCGTAATTGAATTATGTTTAAACAAATATTTATTAGTATTTAAACATGTTTCATCATATTAAATGAATTAAATTTGCTGTTATTATTCATTTAAATGAATATAATTATAAACAAACCGAATCGTGTATAATTATATAGACAAATTGAATTTGATCCATTTATTTAAATGTGTCTAATCTTGTAATTCATTTACAATTCATTTATTAAATGAACTGGATACGTGTTTGAGTGTATGATTCATCTAATAAACAAATCGTAAATGAATAAAATAAAAATTTGTTAATACCCAACATTAACACAATATGAATATGATTCGTTTATACAAATTACCACCCTCAGCGCTAGGGCACTAGTTAAGGCTTGGCATTGCCGAGGCACTCATACTTGGGAATGTTTTCCTATTTTTACTTGCACTTTGTCAACTATTTCATTAGATTTTTGCCCCTCCGCGTATGTTTCCGACTCTAAAATGATTTCGACATATTTTCAAAATTGTTCCAAACATAACCATCATCATAAACATGATTTTGGATCACAAATTTCACAAAAAATATTACCGTTCTAGTTTCTTAGTCTTTTTAAGAAACTTCCCATCTTTGTGATTAAGAAATGCAAAGGTCAAAACCAAATTTCCCTCTGTTATCCTCTCCTTGCAATTAATTAGTAGATGAAAAGTTAAGTTGTTTTAACAAGATATTTTCTTTTTATCCAAGTTCTTGTATATATATCACTTGTTTCATATGCTGCGGATATAATTGAACCTGGTGATTAACATTGCAGTTCTGAAAATGATATCATCTAACAAGGTTCTTAGATCAGCTTATACGAAAGGTTTATTTTCGTTATTGGCTTCTTAATGAATATAAAGTACTTAATTTGAAAATTGAAAAAAGGTTTCTTACATTACCAGAATTGAGAAACAACTAGCAGGCCGAGGAGGTTTAATTATTCTTCCTCTTTTTTGTTTTCCTAAATTTTTTCTTTGACCTTATTATATCGTATCACCCGTCAATTAATATTCTGTTTATATTGGTTTGTTCATTTTTTTTTCCATAAAATTCCAATATCAAACACCAAGATTCATAATTTGAATAAATATGAGCAATTGATTAAGAAAAACTAAAGAATATGGTTTATAGAATGATCTTGGAGATGGTTAGTATTACTCTATCGCTAAGCATTGGCAAGAGCAGGTAGATAGTCCAGCACATAATGGGTCCTTCAATTTGATTGATGCTTAATGTGTAACCTTGAAATGCTTAAAATGAAGCTAATACCCTGACAGATGGTAAAAGACTCAATTTTTTTTTCTGTAAGAAATTACAAGTTAAAAAGAAAATGAATACTATTAACTTATATATACATATATATATCCTAAAATTTCTAGCAAAATGCTCTATCAAATTCCATCCTAAATTTTCAACATTAACCCCAACATCAAATTCATATCTGTTGAGGAATATCATACCATGCACTTCAATTTGACACCCCTATGATATTAATTAAGCCACAACTTTGATACCCTTTGCGCAACGAAAAACTATAACTCACACCATAAGTAAGAATACATAAGATTAAAACACTAATAAAGATAAACAAACCAATCATAAGACACAAGATATACGTGGTTCGGCCCAAATTGCCTACGTCCATGGAGGATCCATGATCCAACTTCTTACCATTGAAATAGATCACAAAGTATCTTCTTACATCATCAGTGATCCCACAACACCCCTTAGTATCTCCCATAGAGACCTCTAAGCATCTACCTTTGATCATTATGACTCCCTAAGATTTCTTCGTATCTCCTCATAAGAGATTTTTACAAGAAACACAAGAATAGCCTGAGCATCTAAGCCAAAAGGATCTATAGTGTTTCTCTTTTATTCACTCAAAGAACCTAAAGAAGAAAATACCCCCCAAGGTTACACCCTAGTGCACCACGCACTTAGTGCCTACTTAGCTCCTCTATTCTCTCTTATGATTACATCTTAAAACCTTAGATGCTTCCCTTTAAACAAGGATTTACAAGTATTTATATAGGTTGTATTTCATGCCTACAAACCCTATTCTTTGTTGGAGTAAGAGTCTACTTGTTTTGGAAGTCCAAAACTTTCCAAAACTTGAAATTTCAAACCAAAACAGACTTTTTCACGCGTTCTGGCCCCGCAACACTTGTCATTGGGCGCCGCAACACTGGCCCTTCTCGCGTCCAGTGCTGCGGTGCTGGTCTTCTGTGTTGAGCGCCGCGGCGCTCAGCCCTGGGCGCCGCGGCGCTGGAAGCTTCCCGCGATTCCTTCTTTTCCTTCGCATCTTTGAGTCCCGTTTTACTTCTCCCTTCGTGTCCCACACATCCTAGACTTCTCTATACGTGTCCCACATGTTCTTAACTTCTTGTGACTCTTCACTTTGGTATTCATCTCAATTTTTATCCAATCAAAATTGTTGAATTACCAATTTTCCAACAATATCAATCCAACTATTGAAAATGAAAATTTCTTCCTATGCAATTGTTTTTACTCCACCATTAAAACATCATAAATTTAAAAGAAAATAAATTCACCTCACATATTTTATCAATAACTTTATACAAAATCTCATTGCTCAAACCTTTGGAGACTGACAAGCATGTGTGTTCCACTTGGTCCTCGCGTGGTGAGAGCCTGTCACTTTTAGGCTGTGTGTAGATATGTAGGGTGATGTTATCTATTATATTCTAGTGGTGTTTGTAGGATTGAACTCAACGGATTTAACTGATAATCTATCTTATTCTTTAACATATGCAAATTAAATTAGGTTTGGATATGCAATTCTTTAAGTAGATTTGATCAAATGTACTTTACATTTTAATGGACTATGTTGGATTAAGTGGAACTAGAGAAAGCTTGATAACTTTGAATATAGGGATGACAACAAATCAAGTTTAGAACGGATTCCTCTAACTTTGTATTTGCACCTGTTTCAAATATATAATATCAAATTCTTCTCAAAATCTTTGTGAGTTTGAAGTTTCTTAACAAAACTTATTCTAGCAAATATACAATCCTTAGCAAATTCATAACAAATTATTTATAAATTTTAAATAGTTTCTATTTTGACAATAAAACTTATTCTAGCAGATATACAATCCTTAGCAAATTTATAACGAATTATTGGCAAATTTTAAACAGTTTCTATTTTGACAATATGGACACTAGATGGTATGTTAAATATGTTGATTTCTTAGCAGATATACAATCCTTAGCAAATTTACAACGAATTATTCAAATTTTAAGCAGTTTCTATTTTGACAATATGGACACTCAATGGTATGTTAAATATGTTGATTTCTTGAAAGGTTCAATAGCTTTCCCAAGGTGTTGGAATTTGCAAAGTCGGAAACTGAAACTGGGGTATGTCTAAGTCTAATCTTTTCCATTTTTTTTCTTTTATTTATATATATTTCCCTCTTATACGCAGTTTTTAGTTAAATATATTTAAACTCTTAACTTTGATTAGTTATAATTTTTTCGAATTACTTCGGTGAAGAACGTGATTGTTCCGGAAGAAGTTCTACAAATCCTACCTATCCCATTTAGTAGGGGTGAGCATTTGAACCTTGCAATAATCGAAGAGCCGGTTGCTGCTGTTAAATCTGCAGTGAATGACTTGCTCTGTCATGCAAAGATTGTGTCTATAGAAACAAAAGCTTTCTACAATAATGACGATCATAAAGACTGCATGTTTTCCGTTTCTGAGAATTTGGTACTTGATTGATGCAGTGAATACACGTACAATTATTCAATTCATTAATCAGTTTATTTGCATCCATGTTACTAATTACCATCATTGGCTTGTCTTTCAGTTTCAGTTTTTTCATATAAGTAGTAGCCAGTTTATGAAAGAGGGATTGCTCAATGCAGCAAATCCACCCCTGTGGGCATCAGTGCATAGAGGAAGTGAGATTGAGTTTACTCGTACTAACAAAAACTTGAGGATGGAAATGAGTTAAGGTGTATTGTTAAGGGTGAACAAATTTGGGAGAAGAAAGGCTGCCGCCTGGCAGATTTGGATACCTCATCAAACAATTGATCAATGAGCCAAAAGAAACTGTGTTTAAGGATATGTTTCTTGGTTGAATAAAACTATTTTTCATGTTGATCAAGTTGGATGTTAGACTTGTCTAGAAATCAATGGTAATATGCCTGGTGTTTGTTATTAAGTTCGGCTAAATGAAATGGTGTAAAAATCTACAGTTTGGTTTTAGAAATGAAGATATTAGCACGAGAACTCAACATATTTCATGTCTTGAACTTTCAAGTATATGCAATGACTTGTTCATGTTATTTATAGTATATTTGGTTAGAAGTGTGCCCTAAAAGTATAATTATTTGTATTTAAATACTGTTGAAAATAATTAATAGAAGTTATTTATTTAATATTATATTTATAATTATGATTATTTTTATTCAAATATTATAATTTTTTTATTATTATATGTAATCTTAAACTTAGTATATAATAGTTATATACAAGAGAATTAAATTTAAGTGTAATAATTTAAACTTGTCTTTAGTCTGAATGAAATCGAAAACTTTATTTTAATAGACTATAAGTACAGTTCATTTGTATATTGTATACAATGGTTTTATCTGGATCTTCCATGTGTTGACATAAAAAATAGATACACTTTGTACAATGTTGAATATATAAGACTGGACCACAATAAAATTATTTATTTATTAATCTTCGTTAATAAAAAAATTAATTTTATCACAATATAATCATAAATGAATTAATCTTAATTCTAAGTTATTAATGAACTTATATTCATTGAGTTATGTTTATTAATTTACAAGAAAAAGACTGTAAAAAACTTACAATCAATTACAAAGTATTTTATAAAAGTAATAAAGTGGATGATTGAGAACATTTTTCACAGATATAGAATCCACTCATTTTGAAAGAAAGTTAGATAAGTTGGTCCCTCGATAATTAATTTTGGTCTTGAACATTATGAGCTATTAGTTTTCTTTAAGAGTTAAAAATAATAATAAATTTGTGAATTTCACAAATTAAATGTTCAAAAGATGATTAATGTGGATCAATGATAAAAACATAATTAGAAAGGTTAACGGACACTTGACCTAACTCTAATTATGAACAGTTATGGAGGATTGATCTATATAAAATAATTATTAAATGGATAAAGACAGTTTTCTATTTTGTAATTTATCTACAAAATTAAGAGTTCAACTTTATATTTTTAGTGGAGTGATATAAAGTTAATAAATAAAATTATGTTGATTAAAGAGTTTAATCAAATGATTTAATTTAATGGAGCTTAATTTTGTAGGTTCATCAAATCCCCATGTTGATTCCATAAACACAGAAATAAACAATTAAATTAATTATTATATATAAAATATTAATTAGCACAAGTTTAATTTTATTAAATTTATTAAGACTAATTATTAGCCCATGTATAATTTGATTAAATTTGTTAGGCTCAATCAATTACTGGCCCAATCTATAATAGTTATGAATTTAAATAAATAATTAGATTATTTATTTAAATTAATTAGATTATTTAATTAAATTAAATAATTAGATAATTATGAATTATCTAAATTATTTAATTAAAGATAATATTAGATATTGTATTTATTTTTTTAATTATTTAAATTAAAATAATATAAAAAAATTATTTTATACTAATCTTATTAAAATTAAGAGTTTAAATAACATAAAGATTCTTGTACTATAAAAAAGGGTTTTATAACTACTTTTACATATTAAAAAATCAGCGCTTTTTTTTAGCAAAATTTTTTTAAAGAGAAAAATTAAGAATACAAAATTTAAATATCTGTAATTTATTAACTCGTCCACACGAGTAGTCTGTTGATAAGAAATAAATCATGAAAGATTTGCTAATGTTAATAAAAAACATTCATAAAAATTCACAATTAATGTATTTTTTTTTATACCATCTTATTATTAAATTAAAATAAACATAAAATTTTTTAAAATCATTCCCGCACATTTGAAGTATCAGCTCTTAATTTTCGCCATCCTTGGTAGCTGATATTTTTGACGCTATGCTTATAAATCTTTGAAGGAGTTAGTTGATTGGTTCTTATTGTTAGATTAATGAAACCCAATTGCATCAAGATACCAACCCTTCTTCCCTTAAGACCAACAACCAGCCCTTCATCTATTGGTGAAGGTGAGTGGAGTTTCCTCCTTCAACTCCAAAGGGGCTAAAAGTTTTTTCCGTTGCTCTTAAATGTAACGATCAAATTATAGGGCTGCCGCCGTAAACCACAGGACAGTAGCACCCACTAACACTGATCAGGAACTCATCAGGGTATTGTAACTTTATCTTAATTAAATGAAAATTTACAGCGCACATAAGCAAGCTTTCTAAAGATTATAAAGAACCTTTAAATAGAAAAAATCGGAAAAGGAACAACCAATAGAGTAAGAATTGAGCCGACCTTAGTTTTCTGGTTACCTCCAACACCTCCATATTTTTGGGCTGATATAGGCTCGCTATTCTGTTGGAAAATTGGTGATTCAACAATTTTGGTTGGACAAGAATTGAGATGAATATCAAAGAGAAGAGTCACAAAAAATCTAGAACATGTGGGACACGTATAGAGACATCTAAGACGTGTAAGATACGAAAAGGAAAGCAAAATGAGACTTAAAGACGTAAAGAGAAGCTGCCAACGCCATAGCGCCCAAGGCTGAGCGCCGCGGTGCTCAACACAGAAGCCCAGCGCTGCGGCACTGGGCGCGATTATGCCCAGCATCGCGGCACCCAGAGATGAGCTCTGCGGCGCCAGACCCGTTAGGATGTCCGTTTTGATTCGGGATTTCAAGTTTTGAAAAGTTTTGGACTTTCAAAACAAGTGGACTCTTACTCCAACAAGAAATAAGGTTAGTAGGCACGAAATACACCCTATATAAACACTTGTAAACCCTTTAATTGAGATTAAGCATTAAGAGAGACTCTAAGAGAGAAAAAGAACTAGATAGATACTAAGTGCTTGTGTGCGCTAGGGTGGAACGGTCGTTTCGGTGTTCATTACTCGTGGTAGAGCAATGGTTCACTAAATTAAATCCTTTTGAGGGTTTTTCATTGGGTTTTCCTTATAAAATCTATAGGGAGTTAATAAGAGAGGTTAAGATCTTTAGATCCACCGTGGACGTAGGCAATTGGCCGAACCACGTAAGATTGTGTTGTGCTTTTTTATTTTCTGTTTTAGATTCTTACTTTATTATTTTTTATTAATAAGTTATTCCGCTGCACAAAAAGATTAGAGTTCTACGTTAAATTTTGAGTTCTTTGCTTCAACGTAACCTCAAAAGGGAGAATGACATTTTCTCCCTCAACACATTCTAATCATAAACCAAATGAATTGAGTCGATGCAAAGCTATACTATTCTTTTTCCCGCTAGCCTGGTCTTTGCCACCTTCACACTACAACACTTTTTAACAGTTACTCAATGCAGCTCGAATGCTCAGTGAGCAAAGCATAATAAATGAATAACGAATTTCAACTTTTGCTTCATACATTATAAGTTTGTGTGACTCAAGCTCCCCGAAACGATCTGTTTATGTCGGATGGTCCTGGAGACAATTAAGGTTGACGAATTTATAAATTTCATTGAAATCAATATATATATTTTAATCAAGACTACAAATAGGAGAAGAGAAGAAATTAATTAATCACATGTGAGTTGATGTCTGTTCTATTTGTTTGATTAAAATATTTAGTTTTGCTGATAAATCAAATTTCTTACCCTGTTCTTTAAATAGTGATACAATTAACAATAACGATTTTAAACATGGGACAAATTAAGATTAATTAATTTACCTTGTCAAATAATAAGTCATCGGCATAAATTCCTGATAGCAGCATTTCCTTCACGAGATGACTCGTTTGATGCAGCCTTAACGGGAAAAAATAAAAAAGAAGCAATTAGTAAAGAGTACAGAATTACATGCAAATTAGGAGATGATGATAATGATGTGAATTGGAGAATACCTCAATTTATTGATGATGATGATGATGATATGTCGTCTCTTCCATTAAGTTTTGCACTCTTCAAATATTCTTTTAGAAGTCGACATCCATGAATTTGAAAATTGTTGGACGTTGTCAGAGGAAGAAAGTGGCGTGGCATCGACTTCAATTTGGGGCAAGCATTAATTTCCAGGGACTGAAGACATGGCATGATTGTGATTTTAATACCTTCTTCTATTTCCGTCCTTGTAATCTTATAATCCCACTCTTCCCATTAACTCATATCCCGAATTTCAAAGATTTTCAATTTGGGAAAGGCAACCACTGACGATGATGAGCCTGAACCTGATGCGTCAATTTCTACTCCCAAAAATTCATCACCAACTCTATTTACACTTGTCATGTCCTCCATATACAGTACTTCGAGGGATGGCAGTTTCCCCATGGGAGGCAAATGCTTGCAATTTATACAGCCAATGAGAATTAAACGTTTTAGCTTGGTTAACGACATTATCAAGTTGTTGGGGGAAACAGTGTTGCCTCTGTATTCTCTAATCTCTAAAGATTCCAAATTTGGAGGTGGTGCCAAAGCCTCAAGAAGAACTTGATGGTTGTCATTAATCTTCCCCTCAGCCTTGAACTCTAAACGCAATATGAGGAGATTATCCTTATTGTTAAGTTGTGCTCTCTTAACATCATCCACATCCGTCAACTTTCCCAATCTTCTTATTCCAACTTCCTTAAGGTGGTCGAAGTTTTTCAAACATTCAATCTTACATGCTTTGCCTCCTGCACCATCGCTCATAACAAATTCTTCTATTCTCAGGAGGCATGTTAATCTCTCAAATCCTTTTGGCATGTAACTTAGTGAAGTTTCCAAATTCAATAAACATCTCAAATTGATTAACTTCCGTATTCCTTGAGGTAATCTACAAAGCCTTTTACAAAATCTAACGTTTAAGATTTCTAGATTTTGTAACTCACACAATGCCTCAGGTAATTCTTCTATGATGCTACTTGACAAAACAAGGTTCCTTAAGTGTATCATCTTTTCTATTCTTCTAGGAACATTTTGAATTCCATATTCCTGCCTCAACTCCAATGTCTTTAGACACGTTAACTGATTACATAACTCAGATAAATCGAAGCCAGTTTTGAAAATGTAATAATCGTCAACTACAAGGCTATGCAAATTTTTCATTTTGTAAATTGTGGAGAGGATGGGAAGTTTGTTGCCTTTAGAAATTATCATTACATGTCGAGCTTTCTTGTAAGTTTCTAACTGAGATTCTTGGAGATCATCTATATCAATTGTAAAACATTCATTCTTTGTAAGAAATTGAGCAAAATCATGCACTATATCATGCATCTTGCATCTTAATGACCTATCATCAAAATTATTTTTTTCAAAATCTTGAAAGAAAGATCTCATTGATAAGATTTCAAAATACTTCTCACCAATTTCTTCTGGATCTTTACTTCGTTTTACATTGAGATAGCCCTGAGCCATCCATAACCTAATCAGTTCATATTTCTTCATCTCATAATCTTTTGGAAAGATGGCACAATATGAAAAGCATTTTCTCAATGTAGGAGACAAATCATGATAGCTTAACAATAAAGGCACAAAAACCTCTCTCTCTATTTCTTCTAATTCCCACATCCCACTATTTAAAATGTTTTGCCACTCTTTAATTTTTTTTCTTTTGAAGTGCAAAAGACTTCCTAAAGTTTTTACTGCAAGAGGCAAGCCTTTGCACCTTTTTAATATTTTTTCACCAACCTCTTCCAAATTTTTACACTCTTCTGGGGTTCTTCCATGAAATGCAAGTCGACTAAACAACACCCAACATTCGTTGTCAGGCAAGATACCTATATGTATCGTGTTGCTAGTTCCTATGACCTCTGCAACTTTCTCTTTACGTGTGGTCACCAAAATCCTACTTCCTAGAGAACCACACTTGAGAGAGTATATTATCTGTTCCCAATCTCTAGGATCTTCAGTCCATACATCTAGGATAAGAAGAAATTTCTTTCCATCAATAGATTGACATATGTTTCGCAACACAGGATCTAATTCTACTAAATCTGGTGCCTTATTTAAAAGTGATTCAAGGATTGCTTTGGCAATCCTTGTCTCATTGAAAGGATCAGAAACGCACACCCATATTTTCTTTTCAAAATGAACATCAACCTGATTATCATTAAAAGCTGCTCGAGCAAGAGTGGTCTTTCCAATACCCCCCATGCCTACAATGGAAATGATGGGAATGGTTGATCCTTGACTACTACTTTCACTCAATAGCAAATTTATAAGTGTGGTCCTATCCTCATCTCTCCCACAAAATACCGACAGATCGAAAATAGAGGTAGTGATTGGACGTTCTAGTTCCTGTGTGCCCTTTGTCAAACTAAAACTGAACCTATCTTTCTCCATAGCAATAACGTCTAGTTTTCTATTCAGATTTTTAATCTTGTGGGCAATATCATAACGCACAACAACTCGTCCACAAGAAAAGCCATAGCATGGGGTGATGAGGGAGCATACTCGGAAGCATTTTCAGCTTGCTTCAATCTTAATTTCTGCATGGTCGTGTTCCACTCGTCCAGCACATCGTCAATGTCATAGCAAACATCTTTGAGCTTATCCAGCCATTCTCTCACCGCCAGGTCCTTCACTTGTTTGCTCTCAGCATCTGCAAGCACAACCTGGATGGCCCGGAAATTGCTGGTGAGCTTTTGCACTTCTTCCTCGGCGCCCACAATCAATCGTATCCCTCCCTCTGCTTGTTGGCGAAGGATTGAGATCGATTGTTCCAAGATGGCGGAAACAAGGACCTCAGCCATATTCAAAGATGGATGAAAGTTGATTGCAGAAAGATGATAAGAAATTGAATATTTTGGTTTGCTTATGTTGTGATACTAGTGATGTCTTGCGTTTCAGTATATAAAGTGCATGGAGAATACACGATTGGTGAATTAGAAATTCCCCATGCTACAGTAAAAGAAAATAAAAAATAGACTTTTTGAAGTATTCACTAGTATGCATTTTAACGATGATACAAGGGATGCTTATACAATTGAAACAGGAAAGCATTTACAACAATAATTCTTCCACAAACACTAAGAAGTCAAATTAATTAGTCGTTGCTGCTTTGTGTTACTTCTCTGTCCATAAATAAATTAATTAGGTGAATTTTTTTCTTCTTTGTAGGGCCAGCTCGTTTTCGGAATGTTATTTTCAGAACGACTAGACTTGTTGATGAAATTTCAATGAATTTGCAACCTTTGATTTGATGACTTTTAATTAATGAGACATCATAGCCAATTTAGTCTTTGTTAACTTTTTGTTGAGCTTCTTGTTTGTTCATCTTGCAATAATATTCCAACTGCCCTGGCTCCTTTGATTGACTTATCAGGAACAAGACAACTCAGTCAACTTAAACGCGGATACTTTTATGTCTTGTTTATGAATCTTTATTTCCGATGGAATTAATACTTTTCAGATTCAAGTAATAAAAATCTTGTCATGTCTATTTCTTTGTTCCTTCTAAGAAACTTCCCAGCATTCTGATTAAGAAATGCAAAGGTTGAAAACAAAAAGCTCCCCAAATTTCCTTGTGTTATCCTCCTCTGCTTCCATCCAATTGTGGTGAAAATTTCAGGCCTTAATTGGTGGATGAAATTGAATTGAAAGCTAAGTTGTTTTAACAACATATCTCATTTCCAAGCTTTTCCTATTGATTTAAAAAAAATGAATTTTTGACTAGAAAATTTTCTTTTTATTCAAAGTTCTCAGGACTTGTCTCTTGCATCTATCACTTATAATATGCTGCAGGTATAATTGAACCTACCAGTGAACATTGCAGTCCTGAAAATGTTGTGTGTCGAATGTTATTGAGGAGAAAATTTTCCAGTTTTAATGGTTCTTAGAGCTTATGGTAAAGATTTATATTTATTCATCATCCTAGCACCAGCTACGAAGAATTCTGAAAGAATATGAAGAACTCAATTTGAAAATAACAAAATGAACATAAACACAAAATGGGTTCTTCTATTTTAGTCATTTAATTATTTTTTGATAATGAACTCATGAGAAATTACTTCATTTTTTGTTCTCACACCACTTCCATGAGTTGAATGAGCACAACATTAACACGCCTCAGTCATGCTAGCTAGCTTGATGTCTTATTGCAATTACATGGTTAAAATAATTATTATTATTCAAAATAAGAGCCAGCTTGAGGAGGAATATGGCACCTTCCTTATCATGAGAAGACCATTTGATTCTTCATTCATCAAACTCCTTTGTCTTTGAATTTTGCATCTGTAATATTTTTAACAGTACTTAGTGTAATACATGTGTCAGTTTATAAATATGGTTAGTGGAAAAAAAAAAAGGAAGAGAGAAAATAGAAAAGAAATGAAGCGGCGCCGTCTTTTATATATATATATATATATATGTTGTTTGTTTGCTTCGTTAAAAAGAAGCAATTGAAATTGAGAAGAGAAGAAGAAAAGTGAAAACAGAGAAAGAAAGAACAGAGGAGAGAAACCGAGAAGGAGAAAAGGAAAAAAAGAAAAAGAAAAGAAAGAGAAAAAGAGAAGAAGAAGAAAAGAAAGGGAAAGGAAGAAACCGGGGGAAGAAAAAGAGAAAAGAAAAGAAAAAAATAGGAAAATTTTAAAAAATTAGTTTGGGTAGTTAAATTTATACCCAGTGGTTTAGCGGGTAATAGTTTTACAATATTAGAATATTTAGATTTTAATATTTATAATACATATCGGTACTAATAATATATTTTTACATCCTATGATATAGGAGATGTGCCGATAGCGGGTAGATCTCAGAATCCAGACCCAGCTCAGAATTAGCGCATTTTTGTGAGTGGATAACTATATATATATTTTATATATTTTTAATACAGCCAATTATAATTAAATTACGCGTTATTAAATTTAATTATGATTTATTTTTGTAATATACGTGTAATATATATATAAAATTTAGTGTCAATTAAAAAAAAAAAACAGAGAGAGAGAAAAGAAGTTAAGCGATGGTGCTTTTATATATATATATATATATATATATATTTTGTTTTGCTTTCTTCATTTAAGAAGAAAAGCAATTGAAACAGAAGAAGAAAGGAAGCAGAGTTGAACAGAAGAGAGAAAGAAAGAAAGAAGAAAAACCGAAAGAAAAGAAAAGAAAGAAGAAAAAGAAAAAGAAGAAGAAAGAAAAGAAAGAAGAAAAAGAAAAAGAAAAAGAAATGGAAAGGAAGAAACGGGAAAGAAAAAGAAAAAGAAAAAGAAAAAGAAGGAAAAGAAAAAAAGAAGAAAGAAAATAGTAAATTTTAAGAAATTAGTTTGGGTAGTTAAAATTATACCCAGTGGTTTAGCGGGTAATAGTTTTATGATATTAGAATATTTAGATTTTAATATTTATAATACATATCGGTACTAATAATGTACTTTTACACCCTATGATATAGGAGGTGTGCCGATAGCGGGTAGATCTCAGAATCTAGACCCAGCTCAGGATTAGCGCACTTTTGTGAGTGGATAACTATATATATTTTATATGTTTTCAATACAGCTAATTATAATTTAATTGCGTGTTATTAGATTTAATTATGATTTATTTTAGACAGAAAAATATTTATACTATTTAGTATATTCAGAAATATTTTAGAATTTACTATAGTACAGTTTATAATTATGTTCAGTACAGAAATAATTATTTCAGAATAATTAGGGTCATGATATTATATTGTAGTAGTTTTTGAACCACCATATGCGTACCCTCCCCTTTAGTGTAGTTGCTCTGCGCATGTGTTAGACCAGTTTAGTTTGCTCTGCCCGAGCGATGCAGCATTCCGCCGGGTTAGACCAGCTTAGATCCCCCGCTCTGCCTGTGCGTGAGTTACTCCGTCAGGTTAGACCAGATTTTCCCCGGGTACAAATTTGGTGTGGTTTTCAGTATATATATGTAGTACATGTTTCCAGAGTTATGTTACATATATTCAGCTTGATAATAGATTTTATGATAGTTTGCGCTTTCAGATTTTCAGATTCCAGTATTATGTCAGGATTTTAATTTCAGCACAGATTTTATGACAGTTCATACTTTCAGTACAAGTTTATTGATTACTCAGTATACAGTTTTATGATTATTTTATCATACAGATTTATACGTGTACAATACATATAAAGTATATGATATTTTCAGATTATGTCCACTCACTGAGCCACAAGCTCACCCTTTTCCCATTTTCCTATTTTTTTTCCCAGGTTGTCACAGGAATTGTGCAGTGTGATACAGTCATCACATTTTGAGGCTGGCCAACGTGCATAGCTGCATAAGTGTCTCAGTCTGTGTATTTGTATATGTTTTGTATAGTGGAGCACATGTGTATACTTTTTGTTGAGGCAGGTAGTCTCATTGTATCATATGTACGAGTAAAGAGTATGTTAGTCACATGTCATCGCAGGATCTGCCTCGATTCTCGAGGAGGGCTCGGGTCGGGTCATGTCAATTTTAGACAAAAATATATATACTATTTAGTATATTCAGAAATGTTTTAGAATTTATTATAGTACAATTTATAATTATGTACAGTACATAAATAATTATTTCAGAATAATTATGGTCATATTATTATATTGTAGTAGTTTTTGAACCACCATATGAGTACCCTCCCCTTTAGTGTAGTTGCTCTGTGCACGCGTTAGACCAGTTCAGTTTGCTCTGCCCGAGCGATGTAACATTCTACCGGGTTAGACCAGCTTAGATTCCCCGCTCTGCCTGTGCGTGAGTTACTCCACCAGGTTAGACCAAATTTTTTTCGGGTACAAGTTTGGTGTGATTTTCAGTATATATGTAGTACATGTTTCCAGAGCTATGTTACATATATTCAGCTTTATAATAGATTTTATAATAGTTTACACTTTCAAATTTTCAGATACCAGTATTATGTCATGATTTTAATTTCAACACATATTTTATGACAGTTCATACTTTCAGTACAAGTTTATTGACTGCTCAGTATATAGTTTCTTGATTATTTTATCATACAGATTTATACGTGTACAATACATATAAAGTATATGATATTTTCAGATTATGTCTACTCACTGAGCCACAAGCTCACCCTTTTTTCTATTTTCCTTTTTTTTTTTATAGGTTGTCACAGGTATTTGTGCAGTGTAATACAGTTATCACATTTTGAGGTTGGCCAACGTGCATAGCTGCATAAGTGTCTCAGTCTGTGTATTTGTATATGTTTTATATATTGGAGCACATGTGTACACTTTTTGTGGAGGCAGGTAGCCTCATTGTATCATATGTATGAGTAAAGAGTATGTTAGTCACATGTCATCGCACGATCTGCCTTGATTCTCGAGGAGGGCTCAGGTCGGGTCCTGTCAGTTTGGTATCAGAGCATGGTTTTAGATTCTGTAGACTAGTACATGATACATGTATGTTAGAGATGTCATTAATGAATTGTTGCATTTTATAGATTTTCATTATGTGTCCACGTGGCCGACCTCGCATGAAACTTGTAGCTGAACTGGAAGCTCCCTTAGTACCAGATAGAAAGGAGGAACCTATTAGAGAGGAAGTAGCTGAGTCAGTTCCCCTTGTACCTATACCTCAGACTCAGCCTAATCTTATTGTAGAGGAGATACACCCTCAACCAGTGCCACAACCTATGATACAGCCTACATAGGGACAGCCTGATAGACCTGCCCTAGAGCAATCCATAGATAGACTGGCTCACTTAGTTACAGTTGCAGTGGAGAGACAAACACAGGGACCACCTAGGAGAGAGAACACAATAGAGCGTGTTCGTAGTTTGAGGGCAGAGAATTTTTCAGGCACTATAGAGCCAACTGATGCAGAGTCATGGTTGACTAGAGTAGAACGGATATTTGAGGTTATAAGATGTACTGATGATGAGAGGGTTACCTTTGCTACATTTTTACTTGAGGGTGGGGCATACCACTGGTGGAGATCAATATCACATAGATATGGAGGGGTGGTTAGTTGGGCTGATTTTTGTAAAGAATTTAATGTTAAATTCTTTCCTATGGTTTACCAAGATATCCAAGCTAATAAGTTCTTTGAGCTAGAACAGGGATTGATGACAGTGGAGGAGTACGAGAACCGTTTTATAGAGTTGTCGAGGTTCGCTTCTTATGCAATACAGAATGAGAGTGATAAATGTAAGAGATTTGAACAGGGCCTTAGAGGCAATATCAGGACAACAATTACAGCTATGGGGCACAGTGATTTCAGTAAGCTGGTAGGGGCTGCAATGAGAGTTGAGAGAAGCCTAGTAGAGGCACGCAGAGCCCAGTCATTCAAGCAGAGACCAGGCCATAGTTGGTCAGTTAGTGGATCAACTAGCAGTAGAGCATCTGGAGGAGAGACATCTCATGCAGGATATTCTGGTAGACAATGGTATGGTCAGAGCCCTATCCTATCAGGAGGACAGAGACAGAGTTCTAGTCAGAGTATTGTGCCTCTATCTGTTGGAAGCAACATAGGGAGTCAGAGGCCCTGATGTGGTAGCCAGTTAAGTAGTAGTGCTAGCATAAGAAGGTACCCTCAGTGTTCCATTTGTGGGAGGAATCATGAGGGACAATGTTTGAGAGGTTTTAGAGGTTGCTACCATTACGGACAAGCTGGACATTTAAGGAGAGATTGCCCTCATCTTCTTCAGAGTAGCAGCTTAGTACAGAGTACAACTTCTCAGGGTTTTCAAGGTAGCAGTGGCAGTATTCAGAGACATGGAGGATCTCAGACAGGAGAGCCTATCTTTAGTACTAGTGTACAACCTAGAGCTTTAGGAGTTAGTAGAGATCCACAGAGGGGTCAACCATGTCGACCTCGTAGCCAGGCACGTGTATTTGCTTTGACTCAGCAAGAGGCACAGGCTACCCCAGATGTTGTTACAAGTATGCTAGCTATTTTTGGCCGAGAGGCCCATATTTTAATTGATCCGGGCTCTACGCATTCTTTTATTTCTCGTATCTTTGCTGTGCATGCGGATAGAGTGTTAAAACCCATAGATTGTAGTTTGATGGTAGCCACACCGGTTGGAGAATTATTATTGGCTGAGAATGTATTTCGGGGTTGTGTTATCAAAGTGGGTAGTAGTGAGATGGTAGCAGATTTAATTCCTCTTGCTATATATGATTTTGATGCAATACTTGGGATGGACTGGTTAGCTAATCATTATGCTACTGTAGACTGTTTCCGAAAAGAGGTTATATTCAGAAGACATGGAGAGCCTGATATTATTTTTTGTGGAAAGCGACGAGTTCTTCCATCCTGTGTTATATCTGCTATGACGGCTAAACGGTTGCTCAGAAAACAATGTCCAGCTTATTTGGCACATGTTATTGATACCAGAGTCAATGGGGCTAAATTAGAAGATATTTCGGTGGTTAGAGATTTTTTAGATGTATTTCCTAAAGATCTTCTAGGCTTACCACCAGATAGTGAGATTGATTTTGGTATTGATTTGGTTCCAGACACAACTCCCATCTTTAAAGCACCATACAGAATGGCTTCTTCAGAGTTAAAAGAATTGAAGACTCGGTTACAAGAATTGGTAGATAAAGGTTTCATTAGACCTAGTGTATCACCATGGGGAGCACCCGTATTGTTTGTTAAAAAGAAGGATGGAACTTTGAGGCTATGCATTGATTATAGGGAGCTAAATAAAGTCACTATACGCAACAAGTATCCACTCCCTCGCATTGATGATTTATTTGATCAGTTACAGGGTGCAAAGATTTTCTCAAAGATCGATTTACGATCAGGGTATCATCAGTTAAAGATTAGAGATACTGATGTGACTAAGGCTGCTTTCAGAACTCGATATGGGCATTATGAGTTTTTAGTAATGCCATTTGGGTTGACTAATGCTCCAGCTGCATTCATGGATCTTATGAATAGGGTATTTCGTCCCTATCTTGATCGATTTGTTATCATTTTTATTGATGATATTCTTGTATATTCACGGAGTACAGAGGAGCATGTAGAACATTTGAAGATAGTGCTACAGATTTTGAGAAATAAACAGTTATATGCCAAGTTCAGCAAATGTCAGTTTTGGCTAGATAAAGTTGCATTTCTGGGCCGTGTGATCTCAGCAGATGGAATTTATGTGGATTCTAAAAAAATTAAAGCTGTAGTAAATTGAGAACGACCAGCTAGTATGACAGAAATTAGAAGTTTTCTCGGTCTAACAGGTTATTATCGAAGATTTGTTAAAGACTTCTCTAAGATTGCTGCACCGCTTACAAAGTTAACTAGAAAAAATGTAAAGTTTGTGTGGACTGATGAATGTGAACATAGTTTCCAAGAACTTAAGAAGAGATTGACTTCAACTTCTGTTCTCACTCTTCCATTTGGCACCAAAGGATTTATAATTTACAGTGATGCTTTTAGACAAGGATTAGGTTGTGTATTGATGTAGCATGGTAAGGTGATAGCTTATGCTTCTAGGCAGCTTAAGAAGCATGAGTTGAATTATCCAACTCATGATTTAGAATTGGCAGCAGTAATATTCGACTTGAAGATTTGGAGACATTATCTATATGGTATTACATGTCAAATCTTTACTGATCACAAAAGTTTGAAGTATTTGTTCACACAGAAAGATTTGAATCTGAGACAACGAAGATGGTTAGAGCTAATAAAAGATTATGATTGTACAATTGATTATCATCCGGGTAAGGCAAATGTGGTAGCAAATGCACTTAGCAGGAAGTCTTCTAGCTCTATTGCTTATTTGAGAGTGATTAATCTTCCATTGTTAGTTGAATTAAGATCTATGGGGTTGAATTGTCTGTAGCCAAGTCTGGAGTCCTTCTAGTACATTTTCAAGTTAGGCCTATGTTGATTGATCAGATTCGAGATATGCAAGATCAGGATCCTAATTTAGTTAAACTTAAGCAAGAAGTAAGGAATGGAATACAAACTGATTTAACATTGAAAGCTGATGGGACATTAGTTATGGGTAACAGACTTTGTGTTCCGAATAACTCAGAGTTAAAGAAGTAGATTTTAGAAGAAGCTCACAGCTCAGTTTACGCTATGCATCCTGGCAGCACTAAAATGTATAGTACTTTGAGAGAACATTACTGGTGGCAAGGTATGAAAAGAGAGATTGCAAAGTTTGTGTCTCACTGTCTGATTTGTCAGCAAGTTAAAGCAGAACATCAGAGGCCAGCAGGATTATCTCAACCACTTCTAGTTCCTGAATGGAAGTGGGAACATATTACCATGGACTTTGTTGTTGGGCTTCCTCGTACACGAAGGGGTTATGATAGTATTTGGGTGATTGTTGATCGACTCACAAAGTCTGCTCGTTTCTTGCCTTATAAGATTTCATACTCATTAGATAGGCTGGCTTATTTGTATATGAGTGAGATTGTACGGTTACATGGGACTCCAATGTCTATCGTATCAGATAGAGACCCTCGATTCACTTTTAGATTCTGGCATAGCTTACAGAAGGCCTTAGGTACTAAGCTAAATTTTAGTACAGCTTTTCATCCTCAGACAAATGGGCAGTCGGAAAGAACTATACAGATATTAGAAGATATGCTCAGAGCTTGTATGTAGCAGTTTAAGGGTAATTGGGATGATTATTTACCATTGATGGAGTTTGTATATAATAATAGTTATCAATCTAGCATTCAGATGGTGCTGTATAAAGCTTTATACGGAAGAAAATGCAGAACTCTGATTTGTTGGGATAAAGTTAGAGAAAGAAAATTATTAGGTCCAGAGATTATTCAAGTCACTAGTGAGAAGATCAGTATTATCAGAGACAGACTTAAGGCAGCTCAAGATAGACAGAAGAGTTATGCAGATAAACGCCGTAGACAGCTTTAGTTTGCAGTAGGAGATAGAGTCTTCTTACGGATCTCACCATGGAAGGGTGTGCTTCGTTTTGGGAAACAGGGAAAACTAAGTCCTAGATATATTGGGCCATATGAGATTTTGAAAAGGGTTGGTGTGGTTGCGTACCGCTTAGCATTACCACCTGAGTTGTCACGCATTCATGATGTGTTTCATGTTTCTATGTTGTGGAAGTATATACCTGACCCTTCTCACATTCTAGATACTCAGCCAGTTCAGTTGAGGACAGACTTGACTTATGACGAGGAACCTATTCAGATAGTGGATTATCACCAGCAAGTACTACGTAATAAGACTATACTGCTAATTAAAGTCATATGGAGGAATCATGCAGTAGAAGAGGCTACATGGGAGCGAGAGGATCAGATGAGAGTTCAGTATCCTCATTTGTTTCAGAGAGGTATACGAATTTCGAAGATGAAATTTTTATAAGGGGGGAGGAATTGTAATACACGTGTCAATTTATAAATATGGTTAGTGGCAAAAAAAAAAAAGAAGAGAGAAAATAGAAAAGAAATAAAGCGGCGCCGTCTTATATATATATATATATATATGTTGTTTGTTTGCTTCGTTGAAAAGAAGCAATTGAAATTGAGAAGAGAATAAGAAAAGTGAAAACAGAGAATGAAAGAACAGAAGAGAGAAACCGAGAAGGAGAAAAGGAAAAAAAAAAAAAGAAAGAAGAAAAAGAGAAGAAGAAGAAAAGAAAGGAAAAAGAAAAAGAAAGGGAAAGGAAGAAACTGGGGGAAGGAAAAAGAGAAAAGAAAAGAAAAAAATAGGAAAATTTTAGAAAATTAGTTTGGGTAGTCAGATTTATACCCAGTGGTTTAGCGGGTAATAGTTTTACGATATTAGAATATTTAGATTTTAATATTTATAATACATATCGGTACTAATGATGTATTTTTACACCCTATGATATAAGAGGTGTGTCGATAGCGGGTAGATCTCAGAATCCAGACCCAGCTCAGGATTAGCGCACTTTTGTGAGTGGATAACTATATATATATTTTATATGTTTTTAATACATCCAATTATGATTAAATTACGCGTTATTAGATTTAATTATGATTTATTTTAGACAAAAATATTTATACTATTTAGTATATTCAAAAATGTTTTAGAATTTATTATAGTACAATTTATAATTATGTACAGTACATAAATAATTATTTCAGAATAATTATGGTCATATTATTATATTGTAGTAGTTTTTGAACCACCATATGAGTACCCTCCCCTTTAGTGTAGTTGCTCTGCGCACGCGTTAGACCAGTTTAGTTTGCTCTGCCCGAGCGATGTAACATTCTACCGGGTTAGACCAGCTTAGATTCCCCGCTCTGCCTGTGCGTGAGTTACTCCACCAGGTTAGACCAAATTTTTTTCGGGTACAAGTTTGGTGTGATTTTCAGTATATATGTAGTACATGTTTCCAGAGCTATGTTACATATATTCAGCTTGATAATAGATTTTATAATAGTTTAAACTTTCAAATTTTCAGATACCAGTATTATGTCATGATTTTAATTTCAACACATATTTTATGACAGTTCATACTTTCAGTACAAGTTTATTGACTGCTCAGTATATAGTTTCTTGATTATTTTATCATACAGATTTATACGTGTACAATACATATAAAGTATATGATATTTTCAGATTATGTCCACTCACTGAGCCACAAGCTCACCCTTTTTTCTATTTTCCTTATTTTTTTTTTCTAGGTTGTCACAGGTATTTGTGCAGTGTAATACAGTTATCACATTTTGAGGTTGGCCAACGTGTATAGCTGCATAAGTGTCTCAGTCTGTGTATTTATATATGTTTTGTATATTGGAGCACATGTGTACACTTTTTGTGGAGACATGTAGCCTCATTGTATCATATGTATGAGTAAAGAGTATGTTAGTCACATGTCATCGCAGAATCTGCCTTGATTCTCGAGGAGAACTCGAATCGAGTCCTATCACTTAGCTTAGAAAAGGAATCTGGTATCAGGGCAACAACAGTATTTAGCTCTGTTTTCTTTCATTACTTATCAAAGTTTCTAGAGTGAGTTTCTTAAAACGATGCATTTCCCTAAACCATGAAAATCTTGAATCCAATCAAAAGCTACTTATACTCGTGAGAATCTAGTATATGATCTAGTATAGTAAATCAATTATGTACCCCTTGAACATAAAATAATTACAATTATAATTAATTACAATTTAATCAAGACTACAAATAGGAGAAGAGAAGACATTATTAATTAACATGTGAATAAATTGCAGTTGTATTTGCTATTTGAAAAATAAACATTTAGTTTTGCTGATAAATCAAATACCAAGCCCTATCAATTAAATAGTGATATCATTTTTTTTTTATAATAATAAAGTTGTGAAATTTAACTCAAGTGGAGGAAAAATCCTCAAGTACAAAACGATTACATTGTGTTGGGACTTTACCCAACCAAATAGTATCAGAAACTATGTTTAGAGCAAGGTGTGCTAGTTCATGCGCCACTTTATTAGTGGACCGATGTGAATACCTGAAAGAGTTAAAGCATGACGAGATCGTTCTGATGTCATGAAGTACCAAACCAAGTTCTGAGAAAGAGTGAGTGTGATTGTTGATGTCAGAAATAATGCCTGCTGCATCAGATTCAACCTCAATAGCTGATAAGCCCAGTGTTCTAGCTAGGTTAAGACCTCAAAGAATTGCCAATGCTTCTAAAATGTCCACTGAGGGCTTTGCCTTAAGTGGAGAGGATGAAGAGGCAAGTACCGCTCCATAGTTATCACGCAGGACCGCTCCTAACCCAGCCTTGAGGTGCTTAGGAGATAGACTGGCATCAGTGTTGAGTTTTATAAAACCCAGTCTTGGGGCTAGCTAACTACAACTCGAATTACTAGTGGTATCAACTTTGTCTGTGCAACAAGATACGAACTCATACCAATAGCATTTAGCCCAATTAAGAACATCATCCACCAATATCACTTTCTTCTCTGTGACTAATTTGTTTCTGATATACCATAATCTCCAAAACATAATTAATAGTATCTCAAGATCCATTACCGCTAAGCTCATTTTGCATTTCATTAGGAGATCCAAAAAAGTAGTATTGTGGTAAATATTTATACCATGCAAAAATGGGCAAGCTTGGCGTACCTTTCTTAGTGCATCACATAACCATACTGCATGAATAGAGTTTTCAGCACCTTTAGCACAGCGGTTACAAGACTCATCAATAGGCACATGATGCCTCTTAAGATTTGCAAAGGTAGGGATCCAACCATGGGTAATTCTCCAAACAAAATGCTTTATTTTGGTTGGAATCTTCAACCTCCACATGTATTGCCACCAGGTTCTAGAATCAACATTATTGTTACTGGACGAAGCTTGGTCAACAGTATGAGATAGATGGTACCCACTTTTAATAGTATACTGCCCTAGCCTGTCAAAATGCCACGTAAATGAGTCTGGTTGTTCCCAAAATCGAGAGCGGGGGATACTGAGGATTAAGTCACTTTCTTCAGGAGGAAAGTAGTCCCGGACCAGTTCAGAGTTCCATGACCCAGCAGGTGTAAGTAACTCAGCAACTAGTGAATGCTCTAGCAGTTTGTGGGGGAAAGAGGGTTTAAAGGATAATGGTCGAGGGAGCCATTGGTCATAATAGATTGATACAGCTGTTCCAACACCAATACGCCAGCGTAGTCCCTTCTTTAGCAAGTCTCTGCCCCAAAGAATACTTTTCCAGACTTGTGAATCAGATTGTCTAGATTGTACCTGCAAGAGCGAAGAGTTAGGAAAATAAAGGCTTCGAAGAGTTTTGGCCACTAAAGAGTTTGGGAAGGCGATCACTCTCCATCCTTGCTTAGCGAGGATTGCTTGGTTAAAGGAAGCTAGGTCTCTAAAACCCATGCCTCCATCCCTCTTGTGGTGGCACAACACATCCCATGAACACCAATGAATTTTCTTTGAGCACGCATCACCGCCCCAAAAAAACCTTGCACAGAGCCTACGAATCTCATTAACTAGGCTTTTTAGAAGTCTAAACAGGTTCATGATATAGGTTGGGATGGCTTGGATAACTGCTTTGATAAGGATCTCCCGACCCCCAGCTGAAAAAAGATGTCTCTTCCAACCTTTCAGTTTACTCCACACTTTGTCTTTAATAGCAGCAAATAGGTTCTGTTTATTTTTGCTAGTAATACAAGGGAGCCCCAGGTATTTACTGTGGTGGGGGACTTGGGTCACCCCCAAGCAAAGGGTGAGCTGGGCAGCAACCGCCCCTGATATAGACTTACCAAAGCAAACTGTAGACTTCTGGTTATTGATCAGTTGTCCAGAAGCATGCTCATAAGAACTCAAAATGTCTTTTATCGAGATGCAATTGTCCAAGGAGGCCCTAGTAAATAAGAGGCTATCGTCAGCAAAAAGTAGGTGGGAGATTGTGGGCCCTTGATTCCCCAATTTCAGCCCCTGTATATCACCTCGTTGTTCTGCGAACTTTAGGCGGGAGGAAAGACCTTCAGCACAAATAAGGAACAGAAATGGAGATAGAGGATCACCTTGGCGAAGGCCTCTTGAGGGGTATATAGAGCCATGAGTAGTGCCATTAATAATGATAGAGTATGATACTGATGAGATACACTGATAAATCATCCGACACCAATTGTCAGAGAAACCCAATCTCCCCATCATTGCAAGCAAGAAATCCCATTCTACTCGATCATAAGCCTTTGACATGTCTAATTTCAAGGCCAAAAAATTCCCCGCCGAAAATTTATTACGTTTGAGGGCGTGGAGGCACTCAAATCCGATTATAGCATTGTCGGTGATTAGACGCCCTGGTATGAAAGCACTTTGGGACTCAGAAATCAAACTCTCCATGACTCCTCGTAGTCTGTTGGCTAAAATCTTAGCAACAATTTTGTATAGGACATTACACAGGTTTATCGGGCGAAAATCCGAGCAAACTTTGGGATCACCAACTTTCGGGATAAGGGTAATGAGGATGTCATTTACCATTCTGAGGTCGTCCCCATTGTTAAGAAAACCCAGGCACACACGACAAATGTCAGATCCAACAATGTCCCAGAATTTTTGGAAGAATAAGGCTGGCATACCATCAATACCAGGGGCTTTAGTAGGGTGCATCTGAAACACTGCCTTGTGGACTTCTTCCTCCCGGAATGGGGAGTCTAACCATTGGAGTTGCTGCACAGATAATCTCGGCTCCACACAAGAGACTACCGAGTCAATCACAGTCCCAGAAGGATTAGAAGAAGAGAAAATATCAGAAAAGTACTCCAGAAAAACCTTCGCAGTCTGTTCCAGGTCTGCGCACCAGATTCCATCTCTGTTTGTGATCCCCGAGATAGAGTTCCTCTTTCTCCTCCTTGATGCTTTAAAATGAAAGAAGCGTGAATTTTTATCCCCTGCTTGTAGCCATTGAACCCTCGAACGTTGCTTCCAATATGTCTCTTCTTTGTACATTAGTGCATCCAGGGATTTCTGAATCTTCGTTATCCCAGGCCATGTCTGAGCATTCACCTGCTGGTTCAAAGCCCCTAACAGTTGCTTTTTATTTTTTATCTCAGTCTTGAGTCTGCGGAAGTGTGCTAGATTCCACTTTTTTAGATGAGACCCAATGTGTAAGAGGTTCCTGTGAATTGAGTCGAGGGAGCTTAGGTTTTGGGGCCATCTTTCTGAGATGATTTCCCTGCAGTTCGGTTCGTTGGCCCAAGCTTCCTCAAAGTGGAATCTGGAGATGGGGCGATAAGAAGATTGTCTTCTAGTTGGTCTGCCAGCTTCATCAAATGATAATAGGAGCGGTCGGTGGTCGGAGCCCCAAAAGTCTAGATGCTGCACCAAGGCATTAGGGAAGAGGCAGTTCCAGGGGAAGGAGCAGAGCATTCGGTCAAGTCTTTCCTGAATAAATAAACTACGGTCCCGTCCATTGCACCAAGTAAAAGGAGGCCCCTTGAATTGGATCCCCGAGAGGCCACAGTCATCAATAGCATTCCTGAAGTTCTGCATAAGGTAGGTGGGGCGGGGTAAGCCGCCTAGTTTTTCAGAGCTTTGAAGGATCTCATTGAAGTCTCCTCCACATAGCCATGAGAGAGAAGATAACGAACATAGGCGTCGCAAGAGTGTCCAGGAGTGGATACGCTGAGATGATTCAGGGTGGCCATAAAAGCCTGTGAATCGCCAATTTTTCCCCAAACCTGCAATAGCCACATCAATATGAAAACGGGAGTATGATAGGAGGGAGATATCAACCTTATCCGTCCATAGTAGTGCTAAGCCACCACTGCGACCGACTCTTTCTACCACCAATTTCCCTACGCAGCTAAGTTTCACCCGAAGATCTTCCATTCTTTGTCTGTATGCTCGTGTTTCTGTAAGAAAGATCACCTCTGGGCAGTGGTCCTGCACCAAGGTATGCAGGATGTGGAATATGCAAGGGTTGCCCAGCCCTCGCACATTCCAGCTCAGAAGCTTCATTGGGATCGGCGGTCCTGCATAACAGCAGGAGCCGCCGCTGGGGACTTTGAGGAGGTATCATGGTTAACAGCAGGAACCTTCTTGTCTTCATCTTCCAGGTGCTGGTGGTTGCAAACCACTGATTGTTCATGAACCCCCGTTGCTTGAGGTCAGACCTTCTTAGATGGAGTAGGGTATGCAGTATCATTGTCATTGTTACGTACTTTCCTTTTGGCATTCAGCTGTCTGTTGGTAGCATAGTGTGACTTGTTGCTATTTGGGTTAGGAATTCTTTGAGCATTTTTACTCTCAGAGGTGTATATCTGTCTGCATTTTTTTTGTCTCGTTGATCTTCGTGGAGACTCTGTGGTAGTACTGCCACTTTTGTGAAGGATGGGGTGATCAAAGGGCCTTTCGAAGTCTGTTTGAGGACCATTCCTCCAGCAAGGCACTATTCCCACGCTTTGTCTGGGCTCTGGTTCCCCATTGTCTTGGAGCCCATAAAGATTCACGCATTTTTCTGTAATATTTTTAATAGGGTTGGCCATTAGTGTGACATTTGGGGCAGAGTGCGGCTGGGTGTTAGTCACGTGCTTAAGAGGGCCTGGTACTGCATGGGGGGAAATTTCCTTGGTAGTGGCAGTATTGGGTGACTGGATGTCCTTTTCTGTTTCCACTTGGATTGAAAGCATGGGTGGCCTGCATCGCGTGCTCTCGTTAACAATGCAAAAATCCAGGTGTTCATTAACATCGCTAAAGTCTAGGTGTTGGTGTGTTTCCACTTGGGATGGCTGCATGGAGGGCCTGCACCGCGTGCCTTTGTTATTCATACAAGAATTCGGATGTTGGAGAGCATGGTTGGTTGATTCTTTATCATCGGCCGACAGCGTCAAGACACGAGGAGGTGGGAACCCGCCAGCGTATTGTGCGACCAGGTATGATGGCTCCCTCATCACTCTTTGTCTATCACCTCGCAGCAGCTCCCTTGTTTTCTGCAATAAGTGGTCTTCACGTGGCTGAAGTGTGTTTGTTTTGACACCGTTCTGGATTTGGCTACTAACGTCATTGTGTACAGCATGTGCTCCAATTTTGGCCTCTGAACCAGTATCTTTTACATGCTGCCATGAAGCCAAGAGCAGATCTTCACCATTCCCTGAGTCCATCCGACAAGAAGAGCTGTCACGTGCACCCAAATTGTTGGTGCTGTCCATGGTTAGCTGCACTTGGTGATCTGCACATGACTCAGCCATGCGTGTTGTGGATCTGTTCTGTTGTGGGAGCTCACTGGCCGACAGCATCGAGGCATGATGAGGTGGGATTCCACCAGCGCATGGTCCGACCAAGTTTGATGGTTCCATCCTTGAGCTTTCCCCAACTATTCGCAGCAGCACACATGGTTTCTGGGGTGAGTGGTCTTCACGTGGCTGGAGCATTTTTTCTTTGAATTTGTTGCGGTGTTTGAGCTCAACGGCAGGATGTGCAGCTGTTTTGTGCTCCTGACCAGGGTCTTCACGTGGCTTGAGCTCGAATTTTTTTATCCTGTTCCAATATTGGGGTTCATCGACAGCATGCACTTCGATTGTGGGTTCTGGATTAGTGTCATTCACCTGTTGCCGTGGCACCATAAGCCTATCACATGCTCCCGTAGTATTGGATCCCAGAATTCCCGGAAGCGTGGTGGATGTCTCGGCAGAGTTCTTGGCGGAAGTGGTGACCGGTTCGTAAGCATTTAGGGGACCATTCCTGTAAGGATGCATGCTTTCGTTTGCTATCATGCACCCCTTAGTGGTGGAGAGCACGTTTACTGTCAAACCAATGTTTCCGATATCCCTCACAGCCCCTTGCAGACCCCCATTCTTTTCTGCACTCGCCGCCGGGAGTTCAGCAGCGGTAGTCCCCTCCTGAGAGCTGTTATTAACCTCTTCATCTCTACGGGGGTCTCTTTTCGGGCCTTTATGAGTGTTATTCTTGAGTGTGTCCCTTGATGTGGATGCTTTGAATTCCCTGTAATTCCCGGCCGCTCGAATATTCTCTGAGTAGCGGTGGTTACCAGGTTTTTTAAGGACAGTTGGGTATGATTGTAGACACTCTCTGTAGCCATGGTCTAGGAAGCCGCAGAGAGTGCAGAATTCCGGAAGTTTTTCATACTTGAAGTCTAGCCAAATCAGGTGATCAATTGAGCCGAGTTTAAGAAATATTCCTTTCCGTAGTGGTTGGTCGAGGTGTATTTTAACTCGAATGCGCATAAATCTTCCTATGCATGATCCAGAATCATCGGCATCTACATCTAAGAATTTTCCAATCCTATTCCCAATTAGTTCAGCTGTCTCGACATTCATATGAACTATTGGAACATTGTGTACTTGGATCCAAAATGAGACACAACGGAATGTGGGGTTGACAGCAGGACCTTCATCAGCAATTGGTTCCATGGCAATTAGGAATTTGTTGAAATTCCAAGGTTCAGTTCTTAACACTTTTTTCCGGTCGTCTTCTAGGGAGAACTCACACAGGAAGATATCATCGCCTAACCATCGGAATCTCAGTTCTCCAGTAGGTCGCCAAAGACTTCGCATTATGCTTTGGAAGGCATCTCGTTGGTAGTTTTTTCTCGTCATGATCTTGATAAACAGGCCAAATTTGGCTGCTAAACGGTGTCTTTTAACCACCGTTTCTGGGATCTCAAAGACCTCTTCGTTATGAGAATTATCAATTGAGAAGGAGTTCCATAGTACTTCGATGTCATCCATAATTTGATACTAGATACTAGAGTTCGCTGAACGAACGAAAATCCGATCCCTTAGATAGGGAGAGTTTGTGATCCCTTAGTTAGGGAGAAAAAAATTTCTATAATCAATCATCCTTACTAATTTCTAAGAAGGCCATTGTAAAGTAACTCAGTGATAATAATTCATAATAATATATTCTTCTTTAAATAGTGATATCATTAACGATAACGATTTGAGACATAGGAAACTTTTTGGCACAAATAATGATATACGTAAATAAATAATATGCCTTAAGAGTTATTAGTTTACCTTACCGATTAATAATATGGCAGTCTGAAAGAAAACAAATTAGAGAAAAGAAAAAGGTATTTTATTAAAAAGGAATTGAATTAAAACAGTATAATCTATTTAATTTAATTAAAAAAAAGGAAACAACAATTGATAAATCTAAGTTGAAAATAAAGTAATAAATTATGACTAACAAACTTATTTATAGTACTCGAGTCTTTAAGTCAATTCCTATCCTACTAAAGCGAGAAACATATTAAATAATTATTTTATTACAAATTAAAAAAAGACAATTACTATATTATTAATGTAAAAATTACAAATAAGAGCTTACCTTATTAAAATAAAACAGACAATTCATATTCTATTACATTACTAAAATAAGAAAGACAAATCTCTATAATGAAAATTAATTTGAGGAGTAGGAAAAACTTTTTCAGTAACAAAGAATTTTTTTGGTGAATTAATAAATAGTTAACTAATAATAAAATAATTTTCATTTTACATAGTAATTTTTTGGGGGTGCTTGGCTGGGCTACAATCCAATCAACCGCACCCCTGTCTCCGTCTCTGCTTGACATAAAAGTGGTGAATTTAATTTTATGAATGATTCTGTAATTTCCTTTTCTCTGATTTGATTGGGGATCTAAGTCTTGGTTCATGTTGAGGGCCTAAAAGTCTATGAGTTATGTAGTTATAGTAAACTTAGTAACATCTCGATATTAAACACTAAGGAACTTATACGGCTGGTGGTCAAGGGATTGAGTGTTCATTCAATTGCTATCGGAAGGCCATTTATACCAAGTCTGATCGATGTAGCCTCTTGTAAGAACCTTAAGTCCTTGCAATTCTATTCAGCTTCCATAATGGATGAGTGGCTCTGAGACCAAATTTCTAAATTTCCAGTTCTTGAGCGCTTAAGGATATCAAATTGTGAGGAGCTAAGAAGAGTTAAGATTTCAAGTGTTCAACATAAGACATTGTATGAAGTTGGCTGAAGTCAAGATAGAGACTCCTAATTGAAGAAAATTCACATATGTAGGTGATATAATATCTTTCAGTACTTGTGATGCTCTGACTTTGTCGGAAACTGATCTTTGTTTCTTCTCTGACAATATGGACGCTTAATGGTATGTTAAATATGTTGAACTTCTTGCAAGGTTCAATAGCTTTTCCAAGGTGTTGAATTTGCAAGTTCGTAGGGTTGAGGTATATATATTAGGTCAAATCTTTGTCAATTTTCCTTTTATCTCATATCTTCCCTCTTATACGAAGCTTTTAGTTATACATCTGTAAACTCTTAACTTTGATATTTTTTTTTTTTTTCCAAAATTACTTCTGGTGAAGAACGTGATTGTTTCGGAAAAAGTGAGGCAAATACTACCTTCCCCATTTAGTAGTGTTGAGCATTTGAACCTTGCAGTAATTGGAAAGCCACCTGCAGTTGCTGCTGTTAAAACTGCAGTGGATGGCTTGCTCTGGATGTCACCTCATACAAAGATTGTGTCTATAGAATCACGAAAGATTGCATCTATAGAACCAGATTATGCTCCCTACGACTATTTTAAGGTACTGCTTGTTTTCCATTTCTGAGAATTTGATACTTGTTTGATGCAGTGAATTTACGTACAAGTAGTTCAGTCCATTAATCATTTTATTAACTGTTTTTTAACCTTTCTTGTAAAAAGAGGTCTTCTTAAATGATAATTTGTTTTTTGTTCCATGTTGCTAATTACCATCATTGGCTTGTGTTTCAGTTTCAGTTTTCATATAAGAAGCAGCCAGTTTACGAAGGAGGGATTGCTCAATGCTGCAAATCCGCCCCCATTTCATGTTGGCGTCAGTGCATAGAGGAAGTTGAGATTGAGTTTATTCATACTGGTAACAAACTTGCGGATGGGAATGAGGTGAGAAGGTTTATTGTTAAGGGTGAAGAGAGTAGGGAGAAGATAGGTTGCTGCCTTGCAGATTTGGCTGCATCATAAAACAATTGATCAATGATGGTTAAAAAAAAAAAAAACTTGTGTTTTAAGTATATGTTTCTTGGTTTATTAAACCTATTTATCATGTTGGATTTTAGATTGGTATAGTTATCAATGGTAATATGCTATGTGTGTCACCAAGTTTGGATAAGTGAAATGGTATGAAAATGTAAAAGTTTGGTTGTAAAAATGAAGATGTTAGCACAAGAACTCAATATATTTCATTCCTGAGGTTTCATTCACACGCATATATATACAAGAAGTTGTTCATGATATTTGTATTGCATTTTAAATATCAGCTCTCTCGATATTGATTTGGCTTTCTCACAATCCTTGGTAGCTGATGATTTTGATGCTGTGCTTGCAAGTCTTTGTAGCCTTTTTCTAGACTTTTGCATTGTGGTTGATTGTTTCTTATTTGATTAATGGAACCCATTTGCATGAAGTTACCAACCACTCCTTCCCTTGAAACTGACAACCAGCCCTCCTTCCATTGAGAAAGTGAATCGGGTTCTTTCTTCAACTCCAAAGGGGCTAAAAGTTCTGTGAATTTAAATTTGTATTCGCACATGATAATTTAGAGATTGTAGCGGATACTTTTAAATTTGTATTCGCACTCGTTTTAAAAATATAATATCAATTTTTTAAAAAAATATTTGTGAATTTAAAGTTCCATAATAGAACTCACTTTTAATGATATGCAATCTTAATTAAATTCACGATAAATTGTTCATTAATTTTAAATATATTGTAAATTAATAATAAAAAACATAAAATTATAACACAATAATTTCAAATAAAAGCCTAAACAATATATCAATCAATACCTTATCACAAGTTTAAGTTAACAATTATAATAAGATGTAAAATTATTAGTTTAATTAATGTTTAAAATAATTTCAAAACAACAAATAAAAAAGCACATGATATAATTAATATAATAAAAAATCAAGAACGATTGAAGAGAGATAAAAGAAATTGTCTTTTAGTTTTAGGATTAATACAAAACGACGTTATTTTGACAGCTTTAATACATAAAACGACATCTTGTGTTGTCCTTTACGGTAATTGTAGTCAAAGATAAAAAAAAAATTATGTTAAAATATTAATTTAGGTCCTTTATGGTAATTGTAACTCAAGAATACGAGGGGATTGAGCTGATCCACTCTTGCTTGATTCTCAGAAGTAAATCATCGAGCGGCTGATTTGATCAGAGTGAAGTGACGATTGAAGATTGAGGATTGAAGTGCAGGTAATTAATTCCTTTCCTATCATTCTCATCTGGACTTATGTATTTTATGGAACATCTGTTTCTATTTTTTATTTTTTAAAAGTTAAAATGCTGAATGATCCCTGTTTTTTTTTTTATAATTAAAGAATTTATATAAATACTAAACTCAGTATGGATTGCAAAATAAAAATTCAAAAGAAAAGAAGTAAGACATTATAACTCATAGGCATTTAGTTACATTTACCCACCAGCTACAATGTGGTCAATTCTTTGACTATTGACAGTACTTATACATCTAAGTTAGATAACATCTTTAATATTTTAATAGACTTCGCTTGTAGAAGAAGTTTTCTGTTGAAAGACCTTCAGATTCTGTTCTCTTTAAATAAAATAGATTGTAGCATAGAACGATACTATTCTGATCTTAATGAGGATAGATTTGCCTTTAGATTTTTTGTAGAGAAATGAGATCACTCGTTGTCATTTGTTCGGGCACTAATTGAATTGACACGTTCTAAGTACTTTGTGCCAAATTTCACTATAAAAGTTGCATTGGAAGAATAAGTGTAGAATTGTCTCCTTGTCCCCACCACAAAAGGGCATTCATCTGATGGAATAACCCCCAATTTTCTAAGTCTCTCTCTGGTAGATAATCTGTTAATTAAAGCTAACCAAGTGACGAAGCTGTGTTTAGGTATATGTTGCGTTCCCCATAGCAGCTTATACCATTCCACCTTAGCCTCATTATTCTTAAGACATCTCCAAGTACTCGCAATAGAAAACTTGGCATTGGAATTTGCGGTAAATGAAATTCTATCATCTCTTTCAAAAATTGAAACATTTTTGCAAAGATAATCTCATACTTGAGCAGTGTACTCGTCCAAAGGGTCAGGGAGGTTCCAATGACCATGATGCCATAGCTCATTAACCTTAGCGTCCCGTGGAATATCCGCATAAAAAATTTCTATGTGGGGGAATTTATTAATTATTGATTTTCTACATAGCCATGGATCCCACCAAAATTGGAATGACTTGTCGTTGCCCAATTCATGTGAGAACAATTGTTTTATCTGACTTCTCAATACAAAGATCTTCCTCAATGTCCAGCTACCATCCATTGGCTTTGTGATACCCCAAAAACTTAGTCTCCGCAGTTTGTTATCAATTACCCATTTTGTCCACAAAGAGGATTTCACAGCAATCAGCTCCCAGATGTGTTTGGTGACTGCCGCTGAATTCCACAAGCTTATAGATTTAATGTTAAGTCCTCCTTCTTTTTTACTTTTGCATACCTCATTCCAGTCCACTAAACCTCTCTTCTCTTGCTAGTTACTTCCATGCCATAAGAAATTACGGCATTTACTTTCAATTTCTTTGGTGACTGACTTAGGCAGGGTGAACATAGAACTCCAGTAGACATGCATACTCATTATGACAGATTTTATTAATTGCAGCCACCCCGCATAACTCAAATATTTCACAGTCCAACTTGAGATTTTAGCAGTTATCCTATTAATAAGCTCCTGACAGTGGTATTTCTTTAGTCCCTCTGAGATGAAGGGGATGCCTAAGTATTTGATAGGTAATACACCTTGCTGGAACTGAGTACATTTAAGGATTGTCTCTTTGGTAGGTTGAGGAACATTTCCAAAGAAAATGAAGATCTTGCCAGCATTTAGGTGTAGCCCTGAAACCATTGAAAATTCATTAAGCACTTGCTTAAAGTGGCCCACTGACCTGTCATCACCATGAGAGAACAATAATAAGTCATCTGCAAACATCAAGTGGTTGAGTTTCAGTTTGTTACACCCCTTATGATATATAAATCGGTTCTGAGGAATACAGCTTAGGCTCATACTGAGGTATTCCATGACCAAAACAAAAAGCAGAGGGGACATGGGATCCCCCTGCCTCAATCCTTTCTTCCCCGAAAAAAAGCCTTCTAATATGCCATTTACCACAACTGAGTACATGTTTGTTCTGACATACTTCATGATAATGTTGATAGAGTGATAAGGTAAATTAAGCCTCATCAATACCTCTTCTAGGAAATCCCAGGATACAGAATCATAAGCCTTGCGAAGGTTTATTTTAAGAGCACATCTTAGGCTCCCGCTGTTACGATCATAACCCCTCACAAGCTCATGTGCCAGTAAAATATTATCGGTTATCTGCCTATTAAGAATAAAGGCTGATTGACTAGGGTTGACCAAATAGCTCATCACTCTCCTCAGTCTGTATGTTATTATTTTGGTGATACATTTGTAAAGGACTGTACAACATGCATTTGGTCTATAGTCCCCCAAGCTATGAGGATTATGAATCTTAGGCATAAGGGTAATGGCAGTGGCAATTATGAGGTTGTAGAACTGACCTGAAGAGAAGAAATGTTGCACAGCTACAGTGACCTCCCTTCCAATAATGTGCTGGCATTTTTGAAAAAAATAACTGTTATAGCCATAAGGTCCCGGGGCTTTATCACCATTGATGCTGAAGATAGCACTTCTGACTTCTTGTGCTGTGACCAGGGCATTCAACATGTCTCTATCGTCTACCTTTAGTTTAGGGTTAGCATCTATGATTCTCTTTTGTATGGACGCCCTATGGGAAGTGAGGGTACCCAATAAATCTTTGTAGTAACGGACAATGGCATCTTTCACAACCATGGGATCTTCCGCAATTTCTCTATTTGGGTTCTCAATCGAAATGATTTCGTTCCGAGCTTTTCTCTGCTTAACTGACTTATGAAAGTAGCTAGTGTTTGAATCCTCCATTTGAATCCATCTAATTCTTGATTTTTTCCTGATAATTCTTTCTTCAGCATAAATAAGATTCCTTACATGTTGATAAATGCCCATTTCCTTATCTTGAAGGATTTAGTTGAATGGGTCATGGATCAGTCTACTCTATAAGGAGGCCAACATCAGTTTGTAATCTTCAATCTTTTGCTGGATGTCAGAGAAAAAGACCTTGTTGAGCTCTTTTAGCTTGGGTTTTAATAGCTTGAGTTTGAACCATACCCAGGCTATTAGGGAGCCATAACAATCATGCTGCCACCCTTGTTCGATTGTAGAGAGAAACTCATTGTGAGTGCACTAGGCGTTGAAGAACTTAAAAGGGACAATACCATTATATGATGCTCTAGAGATGGAGACCACAAGAGGAGAGTGATCTGAAATGCCCGCTGAAAGAACTTTATACTCATAAAACTCCAATGCATCCAGCTAATTTCCATTAACAAATGCCCAGTTAATTTTCCTCCAAATTTGTTGTCCTCCTGTTTGATTGTTACACCAAGTGTAGTGACAGCCATGGTTCTTTAACTTGAATAACTCTAGTCTCGACATCCAATTTTTGAACTGTTTCACCATGTTATCATTAACCCATTGACCACCAATTCTATCATTGTTGCCAAGGACGTTGTTAAAGTCTCCTTGAATTAACCACGGTGTAGTATTGGGAGTCAAATCATCCCTAAGGTCCTTCCACAGGTTTTCTCTTTTAATAGTGGTAGATGCACCATAAACCAGAGTCCAGTAAAACATAATGCCATCAATAATAACTCTACTATGCACGAATTGCTGGTGCTTTTGTAAGATCGTGACATTGCATCTAGCAGGTTTAAAGGCGATCCAAATTCGTCCCATATCTAGACACTCAGAATTATTATCTAGCTTCTACTCCCGTAGTGCCAATTTCTTCCAAATGGTATCTAGATTAGATACTTTCACTTTTGTTTCTAACAATCCCAAAATATATAATCGATAAGATTTAATCAGAGCCTTTACCTCTGATTGTTTACAAGGGTCATTGAGACCTCGAATATTTCAGCTTGCAATCATTGTCCCCTATATGGGGATTTAGAGCTCATTTTGGCACGTCGACCCTTCCCTATAATTCCCACATCATGTGTTAGAGTAATAGTCTTTCTTAGGTTGAATCTGTCCATTACCTAAATTACCTCTATTCCCTCGCTTCCTGGCGCTTGTTTTGTTTCTTTATCTGTAGAGCCATGCGCCTCATTACCCTCTGTTGTCTGTGTCTCCCCTTCTGCTTTGCCTAGATTTAGCTTTTTTTTGTTCTGGCATTTCAGGGTAAATAATAGGTACTTTAATTTCTCCTTGATTGTTCTGATTCTTCTCTTTTGCTTTCCACACTTGTTTCATCCCTGTCAAACAATCTTGCCCATCATGACCAACCCGTTTACATTTGGTGCATACAGTAGTGTCACGCCCCAGACTCAAAAGATCCGACACATGACATCACTTACATTCATTCACTGCATGTGCAATCATAAATAATATTACACGAAATTTTCAACTTTCATTCAACACAGGAATCCTTAGCAAGTTGCTAGTAAGTTCAACACTAAAATCAACCCATAACCTAACATATAAATATAAACTTCTCTTGACAATATTTAAACATTCATTTCAAATTCTTTCAGAATTATAGCAATTGAATTATGACTGAGACAATTATTAAACCGGAGATACGCAGAGTTTTCTCAGAGATTAACACTCTACTACGTCACCAGTAGCAACTTTGTTACCGGGAGCCCAGAATATATCCATTGCAAATTCTTACTTAAAATCATCCAATAACCACACTTTATAAAACTTAAACCAAATTCAATCCACACACAATGAAATAATACATAAGTATTTATTCAATAGGGACAAATCAAATATCATATCCCACGTGTCCCCAAATGAAACACTCGGTAACCTAGCAACTTAGGAAACTCAAGGAACAGCAGAAGCCTTGCCAAATCCGCTAAGCACACATGCACCTTATTTACCTGAAATCACCATAAACTATAATGAGTATAAAACTCAGTAAGCATACTAGTTTTTCATATATCAAATACAAATACATATATGTACACAATTCATATGTATGATATGTTCTGATCAATCAAAATTATAATCATATCAAATCACATATCATGTAAGCGCTTACACATTCTTTCAAAATACATAATAGGAATACCATCACTCAACTACTACTTAGTAGGGCTTACATATCACATATCACATAATGAGTCAAATGTCACTCGTAGGTGACATACCGTATGAGAGGAATAGTACAAGTAAGGTCTTCAAATTACACATATATAATGTTCATGCCCAAAGGTAAAAGCCAAACCCTCACCCTAATCATCAGTGAGTCCTCTCACATGCACCAATACGCCACTACACGAATGTGATGACTCACACTTCCTTTAGGTACCAATAGGATCCTCCCTACATACGGAACACATAACATATACCAATCCCAAAGGAAATGCCACATATAAAGGGTCCACAAACCACATAAAATGCCTACTAAGTTAACAGTGAGTTCAAGTACGCTCAAAACACAAAATATTTCTCATGAACATATTACACTTCAAAAGCTTTCTTTGTTAAACATATCTTATTTTGAAAGCTCACTTTCAAAAACACATGTATGTCATGTATGTCCATGCTCACATTCATAAATACATATCTTTACATTTCATATCAAAATATACTTTGACATAACATAAACATATTCCTAACCACATTTACAAAATCATACAAAATAATTACTACGTTTATTGTGATTTCAGTAAAAAGTCTAGTATACTTACCTTTTAACACTTTCAGCTATAAGGCTTAAATCTCCTTAACCTATCAATGGAGATTAATCCTTTCATAAGCCTCACAATTCACACAAAATACTTTAAATAGCTTACAAAATTATACACAATGCATTTATCACATCAAATTGGTCTAAATACTTGGTTTCTCAAAACCTGTCATTCTGACCACTTACACTTAACAAAAATTTCTAATACATCAAATGATGTCCAATTACTCCAAAATCAGAATATACCATTCTTGACTCATATATCCTTCTTATATATGAATATTATATCAAAGTTCGTACACAATCCATTCCATACACACCATCGAATCCAAACTACTAACCTGACAGGATCAAGATACTTACTGAACAGTATTCAATCTCCCAATTTTATAAAATCATATACTAACTCAAAAATTATAAAACTACCACATAATTACTCTTGACACATATCTCAGTCCATGATAAATATTTCACTTCCAAATCACTGCCAAAAGTATTTTAAAACTATTTTATTTCATAACTTTAAAATTCTGTTAATTAAATACTGCAATGAGCTGATACATTCTAGAAAATCATAACACTCAACCACATTGATCTAAATTCTCAATTCCGAGTATATCACATTAGACATATAAAATTATCATATTCCATAAATGCGTAATTTTTTAAGATCATTCAATAGGTCAAAAATTATTTTCCACTGTAATATACTGTTTACACAGGAAATTTCTAGAATTTAAGGGTCATTTTGATAAATTCACTAAAAATTCAATTTCCAGAATTTTCAATCGATTCAAAGTTTCAGATGATCCTAAATATGTCTAATTTCATATGCTCAAAATTCAAAACTAGAATTGAATCACAACAATTTATAAAATTACTAGATCAAGAGGCTATCCAACAGAAATTTTACAATTCATCATGATTTATCAAGCTATCTTATAGATCATCATCAATTCTCATAAGATCTTACGAAATACACATCAAATCCTCAATTATATATATTTCCAGAAATCAAAACTTAAAGGAATTAACTTAATTAATATCAATAAATTGAGAAACAGATATGATATACCTCTTGAAATTCAAAATTCCAATTTCTTTTTCTTTTTCTTCTTCTTCTTCTTCTCTTTCTCTCCTCTCTATTTCTCTCTTCTCTCTCTTTAAAGGGATAGCTCGACCCAAAAATGAGCAAATTAGGGTTTCAAAAGTGTATTTTTATACTAAGAGGCAAATATTTAATATTTACAAATTTGCCCCCAAAACTTTCAAAGTATTACAATTTGGTCCCTAAAATAAATCTAAAGTCTTATAAATAAACCCAATACTAATAGTATGCCCTTAACTTATGAAAATACTACTAATAACAATATAAAAATCAAGGATCACCCACATACAAATAAAATATATATATTTATATATATAAATACATATTCTTACCGGTTATGGATACTGGTTACTACAAGTAGGGTTTCACTCATAAGTCACCTCTTGCTTAACCATGTTACTATCTTCGTCCTCTAAGGTAATTATAAAATGGAAATTACCCTTTACATCCATGTCCACCAAGACTCTCGCAAATGCCAGTCTAATTCTGTTCAAAGTACATTGGTCGCTAAATTTAGAGGATCCCAACGAGCTAGCAATACGACTCAATAGAAGGGAAGCTCCAGAATTCCCATGGTAATCCTGGGAATTGCACCCAAATAGGCAAAGTTTTGATACTGGCTACATCTATAACCATTCTGAGTTTCCAAGTTTTGTGGATGAAATGACGTTTATCAAAGGTCAGTAGTCCATCCTCAAAAGCTTTCTGTTGCCCAAAATCATTCTCAAAATTAAACAGAAACAACCAATCTTTGATAGAGTGAATCAATACAAGGCCAATTGCTTCCAATGACACATTATAAAAGCTTGGAGAGGTTAAAATTTAAGAAATAATCCATACACACACCCAATTAATGCATGCTGCCACTTTTTCTCTTCTTCGTTAAGTTCATTATAGTTGAATTTCACAATTTTCTTACCGTTTGAAATTGTCGGGGGGACAAATTGTAGTTCACTTCCATGGCTTCGAGTTCGGTTTTCAGCAAATAAGGATACTCACAACCTGTTGGACTGCACGACCTTGCTTCTCGCACCATCTGCCACTGTAGCAGCTGCACCCACTGTAGCAACAGTTGCAGCAGACGTCGCACCGTAGCTCGGTCCACAACCAGCAGACGCCAAAACCATGTACCTGTTGCCATCAGCCATCACCGCGGGATGACCGTTGCCCCAGTGAGCGGCCGCTATATCACCCGTAGCCACTAGAACCACTGGAGAAGCCCTTTCGGCCAGCCCAGATCCAGCAGAGACCGGAGCCAAGATGGCTAAGGCAGCCGTAGCATGACAGCCATTCACGAGCGACGGTGCGGAGCTTGTTGAAGCTCCACTCACAAGGTTTGAATCTGCATGAACATCACCAGACCCGATCGACGCATATGCAGCAGCACCAGTGCCCAGGGGATCACCATAAAACACAGTCGGCAGCTCGACCAAGACTGTTTGAGCTCCCCCAGACCAGGAAGCAATAGTCGGAGGAACAGCAGCGTGGAGCACCGATGACTGTTCCAACAAGGGAGGAGCGGCAGCAATGGGAGGAGCGGTAGCAGTATTGTTGCTGCACTCGTTCTTCAACACGCCAGGTTGAGGAGAGTGATCCCGGCTACAGCGAGCGGACGAAGGTGGCAGTGTTTTGCTCGATTTTTTCTTCCCCATGGGATACGGCGTAGGTTAGACCTGTGCGCCGAGAGAAAAAACCTACTTTGCCACGTCAGCTCGATTCTTTTTAAAGTAAAAATGAATGATCCCTGTTATTCTATAGATTTCCAAGTCCTATTTTTCATTTCAATTTTTATGTTCGTAATTAAACATTTTTTCTGAATTGTTCAGTGGATTCAACTCAATATTAGATAAGATATTCGATAAAATATTATTAATTTCCATTTTTAATTAATGGCCTTGACTTACTTAGCAGTCACCACTGGTTCATGGAAGCAGCTACTGATAACATGGGGATCATATTTCCACAATGTGGGTGTAGCAAGTTTGGAACAGATTCCAAGTTCTGGAATTTGATAGCTCTGTCTTTAACTTGGATTTGAATTATCATTACACTGATAAAATAGTAGATCGAACACGAAAAAGAAAATTCGTGAACTTGTTGAATTCTATGGAGGAAGTTTAATGATAATTAGAAAGCCACCTGCTGTTGCTGCTGTTAAAACTGCTGTGGATGGCTCACTCTGGATGTCACCTCATGCAAAGATTGTGTATATAGAATCACGAAAGATTGTGTTTATAGATTATGTTTCCTATGGCTATTTTAAGGTACCTGTTTTCCATTTCTGAGACTTAGATACTTGATTGATGCAGTGATGCACGTACAAATAAATATTTCAATGTATTAATCATTTTATTCACTGTGTTTTATGTCTTTCTGGTAAAAAAGAGGTCTTCTCAAATGATAATTTCTTTTTGGTTCCACGTTGCTAATTACCATCATTGGCTTGTGTTTCAGTTTCAGTTTTCATATAAGAAGCAGCCAGTTTACATGAAGGAGGGACATGAAGGAGGGATTGCTCAATGCTGCAAATCCGCCCCCATTTCATGTTGGCGTCAGTGCATAGAGGAAGTTGAGATTGAGTTTACTCATACTGATAACAAACTTGCGGATGGTAATGAGGTGAGAAGGTGTAATTGTTAAGGGTGAAGAGATTTGGGAGAAGATAGGTTGCCGCCTTGCTGATTTGGTTACATCATAAAACAATTGATCCATGATGGTAAAAAAAAAAAAACTGTGTTTGAGGATATGTTTCTTGGTTGAATAGGCCTATTTATCATGTTGATCAGGTTGGATTTTAGACTTGTATAGATATCAATGACAGTGATATGCTTGATGTGTCATTAAGTTTGGATTAGTGAAATGGTGTGAATATCTAAAGTTTGGTTTTAAAAATTGAAGATATTAGCACAAGAACTCAATATATTTCATGCCTGAGGTTTCATTCACACGTGTGTGTGTATATAGATATATATATATATACACAAGAACTTGTTCATGATATTTATAGTGCATTTTAAATATCAGCTCTCTCGATATTAACTTGGCCTTCTCACCATCCTTGGTAGCTGATGATTTTGATGCTGTGGTTGCGAGTCTTTGAAGCCTTTTTTTAAACTTTTTGGAGTGTTCTTGATTGTTTCTTGTTTGATAAATGGAACCCATTTGTATCAAGATGCCAGCCACTTCTTCCCAGCAAACAACCTCTGTCCATTGAGAAAGTGAATCTAGTTCTTTCTTCAACGCCAAAGGGGCTAAAAGTTCTTTTTTTTGCTCTTAAATGTAAGTGATCACAAGGCATCTGCCACGAACCATATGATAGTAATGCCGGCTGACACTGATCAAAATCCCATCTGGTGTATTGCAGCTTTAACTGAAATAGATAAAAATTTACAGCGCAAATGAAGAAGTTGTTTTAAGGATCAAAAAAACACTTTTTAAATAGAAAAAACCAGAGGGGGAAAGAGAAATAGAGTAAGAATTGAGCAAACCTCAGATGTCGAATTGAAGAATAGATCCCATCACAGCTGGTTCCTCCAATTGCTTTCCCATGCTCCAATTGCTATGCTCTTATTTTTGCCGCTAGCACTGATGCCAACACTTTTTAACAGTTATTCGATGCATATCGAATGCTCAATGAGCAAAACATAAAAAATGGATAAAGAATTTTACCTTTTGCTTCATGAATTATAAGTTTGGTGAGTCAGGATTCTTGAAACATTTTGTTTATGCAGGATGGTCCCTGAGACAATTAAGGTTAATGAACATATAAAACCGATTAAAGTGTTCATTGAAATCAATACACTTCAGTTTGTCAATGATGCAGTTCTGAAACCATGAATCCTACAGACCAATCAAAAGTTCCTCATACTAATGAGAATCCAGTGTATGATTCCCTGTAACATTAAATCATTGTATAGAATTAATTAGAATTTAATCAAGACTACAAATAGGAGAAGAGAATAAATTAATTAATTACATGTGAGTTGATGGCAGTTGCATCTGTTTGAGAAAAATAATATGTTTTTCTGGTAAGTAAAATATCTACCCCCGTCATATCAAATTTTGTTACAAATAATAAGATGGCTTAGAGTTATTAAGTTACCTGGTCGAATAATAATATGCCTGATAACTAATAGCATTTTTTTGAAAAGTGCTATATTTGCTGTTGAAGACTAGGTTAATAAAGATATTTTTGAATTTAAGTTTAAATCTTTAAATTTCAGTTTGCTATCTAGATAAGATAAGTATTAGACTAGCATTTAAATTTCAGTTTGTTATATAAATAAGATTAGCATTAGACTAGCATTTGAATTCCAGTAATGTAGTATTTAAACTCTTGTAAAATATCTATTGGATGAAATAAAAGAAGAGAGAACAACAGTTCAAGTTGTTAATCAAAATATCAAATTCTCTTCTACAAAAAGTTCCAACAGAATTGGTATTAGAGCTCTTTTCTTAAGGGACCAGAAATTATTCTCCAAACAAATGGCAGGAAACAACCACATGGCCATGCCACCAATCTTCAATGATGAAAACTACCAGATTTGGGCAGTGAGAATGGAAGCTTTTTTACAAGCAAATGATCTCTGGGATTTAATTGAGATTGGTGAGGTTGCTGCCTTACCAGAAGATCTCACTGTTGCTCAAATAAGAAATCAAAGAAAGGAGAGGAGGAGGATGTTTAAGGCTAAAACCTGTATCTTCTCTGCTGTCTTCGAAGTGATCTTTACAAAGATCATGACTTGTGAGACAGCAAAACAAGCCTGGGATCTCTTGAAGCAAGAATACCAGGGCAATACAAGATCAAGACAGATGCAAATCTTGAATCTAAGAAGGGGATTTGAAATGCAGAGCATGAAGGAAGGAGAGAAGTTTAGAGAATATGCTGATAGATTAATGCATATTGTTAACCAAGTCAGATTGCTTGGAGAATAACTTCCAGATAAGAGAGTTGTGGAAAAGATTTTGGTCACACTCCCTGAAAGGTTTGAGTCTAAAATCTCATCTCTTGAAGAGTCAAGGGATCTATCAGCAATTACTCTTCCTGAATTGATCAATGCACTGCAAGCACAGGAACAACAGAGGTCTTACAGAAATGTAGAATCAATTGAAGGAGCCTTGCAAGCCAAAGAGTATATGAAGTACACAGGTGAGAACAAAGGAAGGAAGTCCTGGAACAAAAAAAATCAAAAGAAAGGAGGTGCAGGTTCCAGTGGAGACAATAAACCAAAATACTCACCTTGTCCTCATTGCAGTAGGAAAAATCACCACCCTTCAAGCTGTTGGCAAAGTCCTGAAGTTGAGTACAGATCATGCAAACAAAAGGGGCACATTGCTAGGTTTTGTAAGAATAAACAAAAGGAGACACAGCAAGCACAAACACAAGCACAAATAGTGCATCAACAACAGGAGGATCAACTCTTTGTTGCTACTTGTTTTATAGGTTTCAAGGTGCCTAATGATGCCTGGCTCATTGACAGTGGCTGCACTAATCACATGACCTATGATGAGTCTATATTCCAGGAGCTTGATAGAAATATGGTGTCAAAGGTCAGAATTAGAAATAGGCAGCTCATCATAGTCAAAGGCAAAGGAACTGTCAAGGTGGAAAGTGCAGGTAAAACAAAACTGATACATAATGTTTTGCTTGTTCCTGATATTGACCAAAATCTATTGAGTGTGGGACAACTACTTGAGAAAGGATACTCAGTAGTGTTCAAGAATAACAAATGCATAATAACAGATCCTAGTGGAAGTGAACTTTCCACTGTTGGCATGAAGGGTAAAAGCTTCAGTCTTGAATGGTTCAGCAGCAATGCTTATCCAGCCACCATAAAAGAATCTGAACTAAAGCATAAGAGAATGGGACATTATCACAGGTTAGCCTTGGAGCATATGCAAAAAGATAAAATTGTCTTATGATTGGAATACAGTGGAGATAAGTCATTGGTTTGTGAAGCCTGCCAACTAGGGAAGCAAGCAAGAAGACCATTTCCAGCAAAAACAAGTTGGAGAGCTCCAGAAAAGCTGTAATTGGTACACACTGATGTGTGTGGTCCTATGGCTACTGAATCACTCAATGGCAGTAGGTATTTCATCTTGTTTATAGATGACTTTAGTAGAATGACTTGGGTTTATTTTTTGAATCACAAAACAGAAGTTGCAGAGGTGTTTCTTAAGTTCAAAACCTGGGTTGAAACTCAGTGTTGTAGTAAGATAAAGTCCCTAAGATCAGATAATGAAAGTGAATTCATAGCTGAAAAATTCGTCAGGATTTGTGAAAATACAGGAATTGATCATCAGTATACTGCCTCATATTCCCCTCAACAAAATGGTGTGTGAGAGAGGAAGAATAGGACTGTCATGGAGATGGCCAGGTGTGTATTATTTGAAAAACACATGCCAAAAGTGTTCTGGGCAGAGGTAGTTAATACTGCTGTATTTATCCTAAACAGAATTGTGACCAAGGCTGTGAGAGGGAAAACTCCTTATGAGGCTTGGATTGGGACAAAGCCTACAGTGGCAATTTGAAGGTATTTGGTAGCCCTTGTTATACATATGTTCCAAGTGTAAAAAGATGGAAATTCGATGAAAAGGCTGAGATTGGCATTCTAGTTGGATATGCTCAGTTCAGTAAGGGCTACAAGATTTACCAACCTTCAACAAAAAAGATTGTCATAAGCAGAGATGTTTTCTTTAATGAAGAAAGAGAATGGGATTGGCATAAGGCAAAAGTAAAAGGACTTTCCACTACAGGGCAATATCTAAACCAGGAAAATGATGACAATATTGATGACTATCATGTAAGGGGAACAAGGCCATTGGTTGATATATATATCAAAACTGCAGCATTGCAGTTCTTGAGCCTTCTGAATATACAGATGCAGTTAAAGATGTGAGATAGCAGGTTACAATGCAGGAAGAGATGTCAATGATCAACAAAAATAAGACCTGAGAGCTGGTTGATAGGCCATTATACAAGAAAGTCATTAGTGTCAAATGGATATTCAAAACAAAATTAAAGGCAGATGGTTCAATCAATAAGTTCAAGGCAAGATTGGTAGTAAAGGGTTATGCACAACAATTTGGGGTAGATTTTTCTGAGACCTTTGCCCCAGTAGCAAGGTTAGATACAATCAGACTACTCTTAGCTGTTGCAGCATAGAAACAGTGGAAAATATACCAATTGGATGTGAAGTCAGCCTTTCTAAATGGTTATTTACAAGAGGAGATATTTGTAGAATAACCAGAAGGGTTTAAGACAGCACCTGAGAAAGTTTATCTGCTAAAAAAAAGCTCTTTATGAGCTAAGACAGGCTCTAAGAGCTTGATGAAGTTAGGCTTTAAAAGAAGCCTTAGTGAGTCTACATTATATGTTAAAGAGAAAGGAGAAGAATTGACAGTAGTATCTATCTATGTTGATGATCTACTTGTCACTGGAAATAACATTGAGCATATTATGTTGTTTAAAGAACAAATGCAAATGGAATTTGAAATGAATGACCTTGGTGAGATGGCATATTTCCTTGGAATGAAAATACAGCAAACTGAGAAGAGTATCTTCATAGAGCAGCAGAAATATGCCACTGAGATACTTACGAAATTCAAGATGGAGTGTAGTAAAGCCATGGATACACCCTTGGCTTTAAATGAAAAATTTTGTTATGAGAACAATGCAAAAGCAATAGAGGAAACTCATTACAGAAGCATAATTGATTGTTTAATGTACTTGACAGCTACAAGGCCTAAATTATCCTTCATTGTTAATGTATTGTCAAGACATCAAAATAATCCTAAGGAGGTGCATATGAAAGGTGCTAAAAGAGTGTTAAGATACCTTAAAGGTACTGTGGATCATGGAATCAGATTTGAGAATAAAGAAAGGTTGTTCTTACATGGATACACAGATAGTGACTGGGCTGGAACATGTGAAGATATGAAAAGCACTTCTGGTTACTTGTTCAGTCTTGGATCAGGTTACTTCAGCTGGAGTGTAAAGAAACAAGATGTGGTGGCACAATCCACAGCTGAAGCAGAGTATATAGCAACAGCTGCTGCTGTTAATCAAGCTATCTAGATAAGGAAAATATTGGAAGATTTGAAGCTGAAGCAAGATGATGCAACAATACTTTATATGGACAATCAAGCTGCTATAGCCATTTCAAATAATCCTGTATTTCATGGAAAAACTAAACACTTTAAAGTAAAATATCACTTTCTGAAAGATGTGCAGAAGAGTGAAGAAGTCAAGCTTGTTTACTGCAACAGTGAAGAGTAAATGACTGATATCCTTACAAAGGGCTTGGTTAAGACAAGATTTGAGAATCTGAAAATAAAAATTGGAATCTATAGCAAAAATAGCAAGGAGGAGTGTTGAAAAGTGCTATGTTTGCTGCTGAAGACCAGGACAATAAAGATATTTTTTAATTTAAGTTCAAATCTTTAAATTTCAGTTTGCTATCTAGATAAGATAAGCATTAGACTAGCATTTAAATTTCAGTTTATTATCTAGATAAGATTAGCATTAGACTAGCATTTGAATTCCTGTAATGTAGTATTTAAACTCTTGTAAAATGTCTATTGGATGAAATAAAAGAAGAGAGAACAACAGTTCAAGTTGTTAATCAAAAATATCAAATTCTCTTCTACAAAAAGTTCCAACACATTTATCCTTCACCAGATGACTTCTTTGATGCGGCATGAAAGAGGAAAAAAAACAATTATTGAAGAATACAAAGTTACATGATGTAATACTCGAAATTAATAACAACTAATTAATTAGATGATGATGATGATGTGAATTGGAGAATACCTCAAGTTGATGTTGTGGATTGGTCGTCTCTTCCATTACCATTTACACTCTTCAAATATTCTTCTAAAAGATCGCATTTATGGATTGTAAAATTGCTGGCTTCGACTTCAATTTGGGGCAATTCCAAACTGTCAGGGAATGAAGACGTGGCATGATTGTGATTTTAATACCTTCTTCTATTGCTGTCCTTGTAATCTCATAATCCCACTCTTCTCATTCATCCATTCTCGCAATGTACAAAATTTTCAATTTAGGAAAGGCAACCACTGGCGATGATGGGGCAGGGCCATCAATTTCTATTCCTAAAAATTCATCACCAACTCTTCTTACGCTATCCATGCCAAATATATGGAGTTCTTCAAGGGATGGCAATTTTTCCAAAGGAGGCAAATGCTCCCAGTTAAAGCAGCTCTCAAGATTTAAACGCTTCAGCTTGGTTAATGACATTATCAAGTTGTTGGGGGAAACAATGTTGCCTCTGTAGTATCCAATCTCTAAAATCTCCAGATTTGGCGGTGGTGCCAAGGCCTCAAGAAGAACTTGGTGGTTGTCATTAGTCTTCCCCTTAACCTCAAACCATAAACGCAAATTGAGGAGTTTTTCTTTATTGTTAAGTTGTGCTCTCTTAGCCTCATCCACATCTGCCAATTTAGTTATACTAACTTCTTTTAGGTGGTCAAAATTTTTCAAACAATCAAGCTTTGATGCTTTCCTGCCTACACCATCATCGCTCACAACAAACTTTCCTATTCTAAGGAGGCATGTTAATCTCTCAAATCCTTTTGGCATGTAACTTATCGAAGTACCCCAATTAAATAAACACCTCAAATTGATTAACTTCCCTATTCCTTGAGGTAATCTACGAAGTCTCCAACAATGAGGAATGTTTAAAACTTGCAGATTATGTAACTCACACAATGCCTTGGGCAATTCTTTTATACTATTCCATGTCAAATCAAGGTACCTTAAGTGTATCAATTTTTCTATTCTTCTAGGAACTTTTTTAATTCTATTGCCATTCCTCAAATCTAATGCCCTTAGACACGTCAACTAATCACATAATTTGGATAAATCAAAATTATAATAGTACTTACAGTCAACCACAAGACTGTGCAAGCTTTTCATTTTGTAAATTATAAAGAGAGGAAGTTCGGTGTATTGTTCATAGTTTATTACCATTAAATGTCGAGCTTTCTTGTAATTTTTCAACTGACATATCTTGAAATCATCAACCTCAATTGTAAAACATTCATTCTTGGTAAGAAATTGGGCAAAGTCATGCACTATATCATGCATTTTGCATTTCACTAACATATCATCAAACTCTTCTTTTTCAAAATCTTGAAAGAAAGACCTCATTGATAAGATTTCAAAATAATTCTCACCAATTTCCTCCGGATCTTTATTTTGTTTTACATTGAGATAACCTTGAGCCATCCATAACTTAATCAATTCATATTTCTTCATCATATAATCTTTTGGAAAGATGGCACAATATGAGAAGCATTTTCTCAATATAAGAGGCAAATCATGATAGCTTAACAATAGAGGCACAAAAACCTCTCTCTCTATCTCCTTTAGTTCCCATATCTCACTATTTAAAACATTTTGCCACTCTTCAATATTTCTTTTAAGTGTAAAAGACTTCCTAAAGGTTTTACTGCAAGAGGCAAGCCTTTGCACCTTTTAAAGATTTTTTTACCAATCTCTTTCACACTTTTCTGATGTTCGTCCATGAAATACAATTCGACTAAACAACACCCAACATTCTTTCTCAGGCAAGGCCTCTATATGGATCTTGTTGCTCGTTCCGATAACATCTGCAACTCTCTCTTTACGTGTGGTCACCAAAATCTTACTTCCTATAGAACCATACTCGAGAGAGTAGTCTCATTGAAAGGATCAGAGATACATACCCATATTTTCTTTTCAAAATGGGCATCAACTTGATTATCATTAAAAGTTGCTCTATCGAGAGTAGTCTTTCCAATACACCTCATGCCTGTTATGGAAATGCTAGGAATGGTTGGTCCTTGACTACTACTTTCACTCAACAGCAAATTCAAAAGTGTGTTCCTATCGTCATCTCTCCCACAAACCTCTAATAGATCAATAACAGAGGAAGTGATTTGACGTTCTAGTTCTAGTTCTTGTGTGCCCTTAGTCAAACTAAAGCTGAACCTATCTTTCTCAACAGCAATAGCATCTAGTGTCCTATTGAGATTTTAATCTTGTGGGCTATATCATGATGCACAACAACTCGCCCACAAGAAAACCCATAGCATAGGGTCATAAGGGAGCATACCTTGGAAGCATTTTCAGCTTGCTTCAATGTTAATTTCTGCATGGCTGTGTTCCACTTATCCAGCACGTCGTCAATGTCGTAAGAAACGTCTTTGGGCTTATCTAGCCAAACTCTCACCGCCTTGTCCTTCACTTCTTTGCTCTCAGCATCTTCAATTACAACATGAATAGCCTCGAAATTGCTTTTGAGCTTTTGGACTTCTTCTTCAGCACCAATAATCAGTCTTATCCCTTCTTCTGCCTGTTGGCTAAGAATTGAGACCAATTGTTCCAAGATTGCAGAAACAAGGTGTTGTGTGTTTTCTATAACACAAATTAGCGCAAGTGCACGTTGTCGCAACAAGTAATATATTATGAGAAAAGTGTCGATCCCACAGAGAATGATTTGTCTTTTCTAGTTTAAGTACTGAAATAGTGTCTTTCTACTATTATCCAGAAAATGATTTAATGTATGATATTAAACTACTCAAGTAAAAGAACAACTTAATTATGCTAAGTGATAAACTAAATTACCAACAAGTTAAATTCAATATGAGAAATCCTAGGATTACAAGCTATCCCCCATTATGCACATAAATTCAGCAGAATCTCTTTTAGGTCTATTGGTTCTCAACTTGATATATTGACCAAAACACTTAACATATCACAAGCCTCTGTTGCAGGTCAAGCAAATATATTCTATCCAATCAAATATCTATATGTCTATGATAAATAAATTGAACACAATTCATTAAGCACAAGTTTTATGAGCCATACATGCCTTATGAGTATATGTCTATCTCATATGAAACTCAAGTGTACTACACTATGATCATGCATCAATATGCTTAAGACTGAATACCTAAATGCCTTTGTCAAGTTTATTTAAGCATTTTTAGATCAATTTAACTACTGGCCAAGTAATCAAATAGCATTAAGCACAAACACAATGAATATATCAAAAGCTGAATTAATACCATAAAAGAGAGAGCTAAAATCAATCACATAATGAGTTCAAGGATGTAATCCTAGATTAATGAAATTAGCTCATCATTAAACTACACAATCTTAAAGCTAATTCCATCAATACATGTAAACTAAACATCTTACAACAAGTAAAGAATCAAAGCAAAGAAGACATCCCTGTCAAATGTCCTTGTTGTTGAAGCTTGCTTCCCTCCTCTTTGATTTCTCCAAACTTAGAAGTTAGGTGTTTCTTTGTGTTTCCAGTTGCTGTCCCAACTGGAGTCCCTTCTCAAAATGTAAGTTTTGAGCAAATATATAGGTAAGAGCACGGAATTAGGGCGCACTTAGGGTTGCTTTTGGGTTTCCTGATTTTCAGCAACCTGTCAACTTTTGCTGCCCAGGTCCCGGCGCCGCGGCGCTCACTTTCTGCAATTGGCGCTGCGGCGCTGAAATTCAGTGCTGCGGCGCTGTACTGTAGCAAACAGTAGTACTGTAGCAACAGTGCCACCATTTGTATTTTTATCTCTAATGCTCTCATTTGCATCCGTTTTCCGGTATTTTTGCTCCGATAATGCTTAAACCTATAAAACAACATTAATATGCATAAATAGCCCAATTATTGAGATAAATTGAACAAATATCAAGTTAGGAAGATAAAATAGTTTATACAATTACGTCTTATCACAAGGGCCTCAGCCATATTCAAAGATCGATAGAAATTGATTGCCAAAAGATGATAAGAAATAGAAATTTTTAGGTTTGCTTATGTTGCGATATTAATGATGTCTTGCATTTCAGTATATATGGTGCATGGAGAATACCGATTAGGATTATTCTACTGAATAGCTTGAAGCAAAGTATTGATTACTTTTCTCGAATTCTAAGTCATTCCAATAATCCGTTTCCAACAAAGAAAAAAAGCCATTCCAAGTATTCCCGCTCAGGTTAATAATTGAGAGCCTAAATGCAATTCAAAGCAAGAATCTAATGCAAAGAGTAGAAAACCATTTCAAGGCAAGAATTTATTCGATTCCTGTTTAGAACCAAACGACCATAATACTCAAAGAATAAGTTGTAGCTCAGGTTTCCTTTATTTATAATTTTCTTTTAACTTGATATAAATAAAATAGCAATTTACATGACTGGTAAATTAGAAATTCGCCCATAGATTTTGGATTCAAATAATAAAAATGTTGCCGTTCTAGTTTTTTAGTCCTTCTAAGAAATTCCCATCATTATGATTAAGAAATGCAAAGGTTAAAACCATATTTCCCTGTGTTATCACTTAATTAGTGGATGAAAGCTAAGTTGTTTTAAAAAGATATTTTCTTTTTATCCAAGTTCTATATATATATATATATATATATATATATATATATCACTTGTTCGTATGCTGCGGATATACATAAATAAACATTGCAATTCTGGAAATGATATCATCTAAAATGTTCTTATATCAGCTTATACAAAAGGTTCATATTAGTTAATGGCTTCTTAATGAATATAAAGCATTTAATTATTTGAAAATCGGAAAATGGTTTCTTCCATTTTTTTCATCTAATTTTGATAATGAACTTGCGAGAATTGAGAAATATCTAGTGGGCTAAGGAGGTTCAACTATTCTTCTTTTTTTTTTTCTCCAAAAATTTTTATTTAACCTTATTATATCATATCACCTGTCAAATAATATTCTCTTAATATTAGTTTGTTCATTCAATTCCAATATCAAACATCAAGATTCATAATTTGAATAAATATGAGCGACTGATTAAGAAAAAGAAAAGAAATATGGTTTATAGAATGATTTTGGGGGATGGTTAGTATTACTGTATCGCTAAGCATTTGCAGGTAGTAGTCCAGCACACAACGGGTCCTTGAATTTGATTGATGCTTAATGTGTAACCTTGAAAGGTTTAAAATGACCTTAATACCCTGACAGATGGTGAAAGACTCAATTTTTTTTATTACTCTGCCAAAAATTACTAGCCAAAAGGAAAATGAATACTATTAAATTCAAAAAAAAAAAAACCGTAAAATTTCTAGCGAAATGCTCTATCAAATCCCATCCTAAATTTCAACATTAACCCCAACATCAAATTCCTATGGAAAATTTTTGCAAATAGTAAAAAAATTAGGCTGTTTAACTATTTTAATCATAGTTTTAAAATTTTAATTTATTTATCCAAACACAATATTTTTGGACAAAAATACCCTCATTTTATATATGAGTTCACCCGCCAAAAACAAATCTTCTTCACATTCTTATTTGTCCCAAAAAAAAAAACACAAATCTTTAAGATTTTGAACAGAAATTAATTAGCATTCATCAAGAATCACATCACCTAAATAAATAAAAAATATAAAATTGAAATATATTATGATTTATGTTATTTGTAATTTAATATTCGAGATGTTTGTAGTCATTAAATTGAAAATAGATATTATATATATATATTCAAAGATATTTATTTTTTGTAAACAAAATTGTGTGTAAATGAGATGCATTGTGTTATCGTGTGATTGTTGATTTGAAAGAAGACCCAAAATCGCGCTGATTAATTAGTGACACACGATAGAAACCTATTGCGCTAAAGAACAACATTTTGGTATTTTATTAATTTATTAATAATTTTTAATTTTTTTAATATAGGTACTATAGGGACTAAGCCACTTTTGATATGTTTTGAGAGAAGATAAGAGAATTTTAATAATGGCAAAGAGAGATATGTTGGGTACTGAAGAATTTTCATGACAGTTCCTAATGATATAACTTATGAACAACTTTAAAACTTAGTATGTTGTAAAATTAAAATTAATTCTGACCGTATATTGTCATTATAAAAATTTTGGTGCTCACAATAGGAATGAGTGCTATACTGTTGACAATCTAAAGTAATCAAGAAGTGTAATTTTTTACTTTAGGTTAACAGAAGATGTTTTATACCATTATGTGTTAATGCGAATCTTAGACCACTTAATTCTAATGAGATTCTACAAGTTTCTATGGAGAGCCAACAACCTCCTCATAAGCACTTTCTATCGCAAGCGGTAACCATGTTAGTAGCACAACCTTAACATTTTCATCTGTGAACATCCCAACCATTACGTCATATAACTATAATGTTTTCCCATTGAGATACAATGATGACCTATCTTATGCTCATTATAACAGCTAGATAGATTGATCTTAGTATACTTATAATGGAGGTAATAACGATGATGACATAGACCACTTTTCAAATGATTATCAAGATGGTTTAAATGATATAGAAGAGGAAGACGAATGCCACTTATCAAATTATAAGAGAGAAGAACTTCATAACTTATGTCCAACATCAATAGTTGAATAGGACAATACTATATAACCACATAACTTATTTTAGTTTATCTCTCAAATACCACATTTTGACTTCAATCTATCAGATGAGACATTGTGCTCTAGAATTGGGGAAGTAGTGGCTAGGAGGTTGTTTTCTAAAAAGAAAGCAATATACGATGCTCTCAATATACATGTATTGAACGGTAATTGGAGCTTTAAAGCGTTCAAGCCTATGAAAGATTGATTTGAGGTAAAATGTGATGAAAGATGTATGTGGTAAGTTCGTGCCATGTCCAAAAATGCTCTAAAATATTTTATCGTGCAAAAAATTAACAAAGAGCACATATGTTAGATAGACCGATTGTATGATGGTCATCATTAAGAAAGGAGTCGAATAATTGCTTAATTGATAAAGAATAAATTTATAGATGTCAATAGACTTTATAGACCAAAAGATATCATGGTTGATGTACGGGAGGAATATGGTGTGAATTTAACATATATGATCGATTATTAAGCTAAAGAGCATGTAAAGAGGTTGATGACCAGTTCTGCTAAGGGCTCATTCAAACAACTTTTGTTTTATTGCCATGTCGTAAAAAAATGAGAATCCAGTTGTTTGTAAGTATGAAAATAATTAAATTTCTCCAGTGGCATGAGGCATTGTCAATTTTGATAATGATACATATTAGGAGTGGTTTATAAACAAACTACAATGTGTTATTTGGGATGTCAATGTTGTAGTCTTCTTATCAAATTAACATGGAAGCATTGTAAAAGACATCAGAAAAATACTTTCAAATGCATATCGTGGGGAAGGCGTAGACAATCAAGAAGGTATAGAGAGAAATGTATATCGATCTAAGGGAAGGAGCCTTCGAAGATTGTGTGTAGTAAGTATAAGCAATATGGATACAACTGATAAACATATAGAAATCATGTTATAACTTAATGTAATTACATCTAGATATTTTAACCCAAATAATATACCTCATCTCTATATGCCTCAGGATTATTTTCATGGACAACATCTGCATCCTCCTGCTCATCTTCTTGATCAAGGTGTCTGCTATAATTACAAAAGGTCCCCCTGAATTGCATTAACATTTGGATAAAATATGCTCCCGTCTCATGCTCTTAAGGAAACAATCATCAAATCATATTCAATGTCTACAAATAAGTACCTAATAAAATTAGCAATTGAAATCTTAAACAATTATTGTTGCAATCTAATTATATTAATAAAAACTTGCAATTTTTTATCGAAAAGATTATTTTGTATATTTTTTTGGCATTATGATCTTGCTGGATCTCTACTTCAATATACGTGGAACCTTAAATGTAGTTTCTTATGCATATTCTAAACCAAATAAGAGATTGCTTCATAAATGTATACATGCAATGAAAATTGTCATAGAATAAAGTTAATAATAATAAACAAACATTTAAGATGACAAGTGACATAAATTGAAAAATTAGTTACATACTTAAAAACGATAAGGACATTTTATGAGTGGCCTCTTATGATATATTATCCTATGGATATTTATTGAATTCCTCTAAATTATTCACTATCTCTCTCTATCCCAATAACACAGTGAATGAAATACATCAATGATAATTTAACTGCATCTTTATCATCCATCTTATTGAAATCATATTCCTTAAATATCTTATCAAACTCCTGCAATGAGACATTTCTTCTAGGCAAGTACTTGCTTCGTAAGTGATGACTCAATTTCTTCGACAACTGACTTATTGCTGGATATTTTTTCATTTTTAAGTCAAATATAATCGCAAATTCCTACTGACTAAAATAAATACGCTTATTGTTCATTAGGTACTAAAATTCATCATTTATATCCACAGTTTTCATCTTGTGAAGTAACATATGGTGAACTAAAATGTCCGAAAAATAAATTTATTGCAACTTCAAAAAATGACCTATACATATATTTTTTCATATTTCTTTTTGACGATCGATCAACTTGTCTCTTATAGCATAAAGAGCCCATAAATTAGAATAATATGTAATGATGGCAGAGAAATGGTCTTTAACTACAATCTTTTTTTTTTAAATTGCGTTGTTCCTAATAACAATAAAATTAAGAGTAATTGGGTTATTGGAATAAGGCGCAATAGGTTTTATTGTACCAAGCTAACATGCGCAATAGTATTGCATTGGAGTATAATAAGACCTATTGTGCCTATTAGCCTGGTGAGATGGAACCAATTGCGCCATGAAGGTGGCATGATAGAAATGCCTTTTTAAAAAAATAGTGACGAAGCCCTTCCTTCGCCACAGCCACATTTTTGACACCATAACCATAAACCCATTTCTAACTACAATCACTCAATCTATACACAACTTCATCAAATCTATTTATAACTATAAACACACCATCTGTGATAATAAATTTCACCAAAATGTTAAAATTCCATTTACTTACAAAATATAAGATGGGACATTACCTCATTTTTTTTCGCTATAACCTTTACTGTCAAGCCTAGTTGCAGCCGACAAGCCTAATTGCTCTATTGTGGATCAGTATGTTTAAGGTTTGAGCCTCATTCACTTGAGAGAAATGGATTTGAGGGTATATCCATAGAAAGTAGTTGTGTTTTTCTAAATAAGTTATAAATTTGAAACCACAGCTAAAATAGTTAAGTGATCCAAATTTTTAGCTATTTACAAAAAAAAATTCAATTTGTATTATTAGTCTCATTATTGAATTGGCCCAACTAATTCTTCTAACCCAAGCCCAAAAAGAGGTAAAAGACTAAATTGGTAAAAATGACAAGAATTCTACTTACATTATGCCTTCTATAATTGTTGATATGTTAAAATTCTATTATAATGTGACAACCTTATCATTGATAACCTTATCACCTTATCATATTATAACAGACATATCATATTAAGATTAAATTTCATTAAAGAGTATTTAAGTATAAATTAAACTGTAATAAGTTGCATTATATAAAGGACACATAACATGTTCTTTATTCATTTAAAAGTCGATAGAGAAAATGCACATATTGAGTATCAAAATCCTATTACATGAAACACTCTCACACATGCTACATGTACTTGAGAATTGAAGTATTTTTTTTTTTTAAGAATATAGTCTCTTTTTTAAGAGGATGGTGCTCTAAAGTATCTTTTTTTTCAAGAGTATAATCTTTTTTTCAAGAGATAATGCTCTCAATCGACAAAGCTCTACATGTTCAAAAGGCAAAGAAGATAATTTCTAAAAAGTTATAAATTTGAAATTTGCAGTGACGCCATCTATGAAAAACTTGAATAGAAAGCCAAACTTCCGGTAAGCAATTTCTAACATATTTGCATGAGCCGCATGAAAAAAAAAAAAACCGCAAGCAAAAAAAAAAAAAAACGAAAGACAAAATAGAGGCTGTCAAGACTTGAAGCCGTGAATTGGAGAGAAGCCGCACTAAAGTGTGTGCAATATCACTGAGATAACCAGCCATTCATGTTACAAAATACAAAAAAAATATTAATCCACTGGAAGTCAAGGTTCCCATCACTGTGGAACCACCGTTCACCGCCACACTCCGCCGTTCCAAAGTATCCTCAATTACTGCAGAAGCCATCTACGGATTCAGAAATTCCGACGACCAAAACCCAAGCCTCACCACCACCTGAGGTAGTCGGAAAAACCTACTTCGAGGCCACTAATCGATTTGGCAGCCACGCTCGCCGTTCTGTCCCAAAAAGCAGTCGCGGCCCATCGACAGCCACAATCATCCAACCGCCACTGTATCAGCTTGCTTGTGATCACCGGCCTCGCTCTGCTTGCCGTCGGCTGAACGACGGGAGAGGAAATGCCGCGGAGCGGCGCACGTGAAGGAAAAATAAAGATTAGGGCAACGCTCGATTGTTTACACTTAGCCCCTCTGTATTCACTAATCAATAAATCCTCCAAATTTGGAGGTGGAGCCAAGGCCTCAAGAAGAACTTGGTGGTTGTCGTTAGTCTCCCCTTCAATCTTAAAGTCTAAAAACAAACGGAGGAGGTTTCCTTTATTTTTAAATTGTGCTCTCTTAACCTCATCCACATCTGTCATATTTCTCAATCTACGTATACCAACTTCTTTAAGGTGGTCGAAAATTTTCAAATAATCAAGCTTAGATGCTTTGACTCCTGCACCATCGCTCACAACAAATTCTCCTATTCTAAGGAGGCATGTTAATCTCTCAAATCCTTTTGGCATGTAACTTACTAAAGTACCAAAATTATAAAAAAAAACACCTCAAATTGATTAATTTTCCTATTCCTTGAGGTAATCTACGAAGTCACCCCTGACCACTCTCCACCTTTTTTGCCATCATCGGTTGCTGCCTCATCTCCATCTTTTTGTCATCTTTTACTAAAAATGATTTAACTATTGTGTAGATCATAAAAAATAAAATTTAATAATATAAAATTTGATCATTTTTATCATTGGTGTCTAACGGCTATTGGCGGCCTGCCGCCGCTGATCACCAATGACAATAATAGAGCTACTTTTTATTAAATAATTAAAAGTCAATATTAAAATTAAACCTTATAAAAATGCGACACGTGTCTTTTTTAACTTTTTATTTTTATTATTAGTCAATCAAATATTGACACGTGTCTTACTTTATCAATATACTTTAAACTTGTGTTGAATTCTGATTTTACTCTTCTACTATCAAATTTAACAAAAATTAACTAACGTATACAAAATTACCAATTTTTTAAAAAAAAAGGGATAAAAGTGGGTATTAATCTATACTTTTAAGAAAAAAATGTCATATCCCATCTTTAAACTTTAACTTTGATTATTTATATTTTGTCAAATTACTTTGGTGAACAATGTGATTATTCCAAAAGTTAGACAAATCCTACCTTCCCCATTTAGTAGTGGTGAGCATTTGAACCTTGCAATAATCGAAGAGCCGATTGCTGTTGTTAAAATTGCAGTGGATTTCTTGCTCTGTCATGCAAAGTTGTGTCTATAGAACCATAAGCTTTCTACAATGAGGACTATCTTAAGGTACTGCATGTTTTTCATTTCTGAGAATTTGATACTTGATTGGTGCAATGAATACAGGTACAATTATTCTATTCATATCATTTTATTCGCATCTCATTATTGGCATCAGTGTATAGAGGAAGTTGAGATTGAGTTTGCTCATACTGGTAACAAACTTCCGGATGGGAATGAGGTGAGAAAGTGTATTGTTAAGGTGGAAAAGATTTGGGAGAAGATAGGTTGCAGCCTTGCAGATTTGGCTACATCACAAAAGAATTGATCAGTGAGGGTTTTAAAATAAAGTGTTTAAGGATATGTTTCTTGGTTGAATAAACCTATTTATCATGTTGATTAGGTTTGATTTTAGACTTGTATAGATATAAATGGTAATATGCGGTGTGTCATTAAGTTTGGATAAGGGAAACAGTGTGAAAATCTACAGTTTGGTTTTAAAATGAACATATTAGCACAAGAATTCCATATATTCCATATATTTCATGCCTGAGCTTTCACACACACATATATATACAAGAACTTGTTCATGATATTTATAGTGTTTTTTAAAAATCAGCTCTCTCAATATTAACTTTCAATAATAAGCTTTCTCACCATCTGTGGAGGCTGATGATTTTCATGCTGTGCTTCAAAGTCTTTGATGCCTTTTCTAAAACAATCATCTGATCACAGTGCTGCTGTCATGAACCACAGGATAATAATGCCCAATAATACCTATCAAAATCTCATCTGGGTATTATAGCTTCAACTGAAATAAATTAAAATATGTAGCACAAATGAAAAGGCTGTTTTTGAGGATCAAAAAGCACTTTTAAACAGAAAAAACCAAAGAGGGAAAGGCCAATGTAGTAAGAATTGATCAAACCTCAGCTGTTTGATTGCCTCCAACAACTCCATGTTTTTAGGCTGTGATAGGCTTGCCGTTCTTATCTACACCATGGTAAATTCCATCAATATCCCAGCTAGTTCCTCCATTTCCTCCCCATGCTCCAATTACTTCCTCTCTCTTTTTTCCTTCTTCAGTTATCATGTATTGAAAACTCATTCAGCATACGCAAACTCTAAACCCATAAAGAAACTTAAACTAAATATTAAAATGACAAAAAGTTGTGGGTTTATCGCACACCATAAGGACTACTAAAAAAAATGGAGAAGAAATAGCTGAAGAATCAAAGATGTGCTGATGGAGAAAGGGTATGTAGGACCGAGTCATTGCTGGAGCTCAAGTAGCATCTGATTCCTAATTTCGCACAATCAAAGATAACGAATTTAGCACAATAAAAAGGGTATATAGTGTTAAAATTACAACACCAAATTAAATTAATTACAACACTAAGCTTAAGATTAAACCCAAATATTTACAAGTCTAATTCTTAAAGTTTCTAGATTAGGTAAGATATTAATAATTAAGGAGATAAGTATTATAAATTTGTGTGGTTAATAAATTTTTACATTATTTTATTTGTGTGGTTTTGATTTGTTACTAAGTATAAATACCCCCCTCCCTCATTTGGTTTTACAAGCAAGCAAGTTAAGAATAAAGAGTTGATCAAGTATTTGATCAATTGTTGAGAGTTTATAGTGTTAGAGAGTTGAGTAAATAATAAGCTCAACAAAGAGTGTGTGAGTGTTAAGTTGTGAGTGTTGTGTTGTAAGTGAGAAAAAGTGAGAGTTTTTAAAATTTGTATTGTAAGTTTTGAGTTTATTGTATTAATAAAAGTGTTCCATTTGTACTTCATTATTCTCAACAATTGGTATCAGAGCGGGATTATCTAGGATCGCTCAAGTTGTAGGATTTTTAAGAATCCTGAGTATACTCTGTGGTTGCAGCTTTGACTGATCTTCCACATCAGAAAGGGCTTCTAAAAATCATGAGTGAGTGAGCTTCTGTGTGTCGTGAGTAGTCTGTGACTCTGCAAATTTGTTGATAAAACTTATTTGGTATTATTGAGGTACTACCAACACGATAGGTGACCTTCAAGTCGTTGGAGGAATCAAGAAGCTTAATAACCAAAATTACAATACATGGGCGACGTTGATAGAGTCTTACCTTCAAGGCCAAGATCTTTGGGAGGTCGTTGGCAGGAATGAAGTGAAACAGCCAATAGACGAAGCCATTTTAAAGAAATGGAAGGTAAAAACTGGTAAGGCTATATTCACCATTAAGACCATAGTTGAAGAAAAAATGTTAGAGCACATAAAGAAGGCCAAGATGCCAAATGAAGCATGGGACACTTTTGCATCACTCTTCTCAAAGAAAAACAACATGCGACTATAGCTTCTAGAGAATGAACTGTTATCAATTGCACAAGGCAACATGACGATCAACTAATACTTCATAAAGGTAAAGTCCTTGTGCCTTGAAATATCTGAGTTAGATCCTACCGTTGCTATTGCTGAAACTAGGATGAAAAGAATTATCATCCATGGTTTGAGGCTCGAGTATAGAAGTTTTATTACTACTGTACAAGGCTGGCCAACCCAACCATCTCTCATTGAATTTGAAATTTTTCTTGCTGATCAATAATCGATTGCCAAGTAAATGGATGGGGTTTCTTTAAAAGGCGATGAAGAAGTACTCTACATCGATAAAAGGAAAGGTCGATTTAAACGACATACTTATGGAGGATCTAAAAAAGATGATGACAAGATAAAGAGTTATCACTAAGACGGTAGCTCACAGATAGAGGGAGTATGGAGGACTCGCAGCAATGGTAGTCAGTCCAACCAAAAGAAAACGTTTGAAGGAAAATGCTACAATTGTGAAAAAATAGGATACATGACAAAAGATTGTTCGTCCAAGAAAAGGTCTGCTATAGGTAATGCTGCCACATCAAACTCAGAAAGAAAAAGTGAAGATGAATGGGTTGCTGAAGTGTCTGTCACTATAGAGAAAGAAGACCTATCACTCTCAGTGATAATGCCTGGACGGATTGACTATGAAAATGATTGGATCGTCAACTCAGGATGTTCAAATTATACGACTGATAACGAAGAAAAACTGTAAGATATGACTAAGTACAAAAGAAGTCACGTGGTAGTGACAGTCAACAACTCAAGATTGCCTATATCTCACATCGGTAACACAGTCTTTGCACCTCGTTACAGTCCTAACAAGGTAACACTTCAAGATGTCTATCATGTCCCCAGTATGAAAAAGAATCTATTGTCAGTATCACAGTTAACATCTTCTGGACACTATGTCTTGTTCGGTCCACAAGATGTTAAGGTGTACCAAGATTTAAAAATCACGGAAATACCAACAATGGAAGGACGACAACTAGAGTCAGTCTATGTACTATCAGTAGAATCAGCTTATATAGACAAGACTCGAAAGAATGAGACAGTAGATTTATGGTATGCACGATTGAGATATGTAAGTTATCATAAGCTAAAAGTGATGATGAACAAGGCAATGCTTAAGGGTCTACCTCAACTTGATGTAAAAGTGGATACAGTATGTGCGGGATGTCAGTACGGTAAGGCACATCAACTACCATATGAGGAGTCAAAGTGTAGATCTAAGGAGTCATTGGAGCTGGTTCACTCTGATGTGTTTGGACCTGTAAGTAGCTATCAATTAGTGGTATGCGATACATTGTGACATTTATTGATAACTTCTCGAGGTATGTATGGGTTTTCTTTATGAAGAAAAAATCAGATATTTTTTTGAAGTTCAAGGAATTTAAAGAAACAACTGAAGTAGAAGTCAGAAAGAAGATTCATTGTTTCTGCACAGATAATGAAGGAGAATATACCTCTGATGAGTTCTCACAATATCTTTGAGAAAATAAGATACGACATCAGTTTACATATGCCAACACATCACAATAAAATGGTGTTGCAAAAAGGAAGAATCGGCATCTTGCAGAGATTTGTAGAAGTATATTACACGCAAAAAATGTACCAAGAAGATTTTCGGCCGAAGGAATGAAGACTGCAGCCCATATGATTAATAGGCTTCCTCAACCAAGGTTAGGGTTCATATCACCCTTTGAGAAGTTGTGGGATATGAAACCTACAATGAGTCATTTTTAAGTATTTGGTTGTATATGCTATGTGTTTGTGTCAAATCACCTGAGAAACAAATTTGACAAAAAGGCAATCAGGTGTATCTTTGTTGGATATGATAACCAGCGCAAAGGATGAAAATATTGTGACCCTACTAGTGGGCGGTGCTATACATCAAGGAATGTGGTGTTTAATGAAACATCTTCATGGTGGTCACCACAAAAAGAAGAGCTTTCAGATTCAAAAGAAATAGAAGAACGACTACAACAAAAGATAGATGAGCAAATTGCTGAAATTCGACCGAGCCAAAAAAATCTTGATAATGGAAGCAGTGATGACAACACCGAGCAAGAGACGACTCAAAGTCCTTGGCAAACTGGCATCTATCAACAATTAACAACGGGGGCCAAATATGAAGGAGTAGAACCTGAAACCCCTCAATCTCATCCTCGAAGGTCAATAAGAATACGAAAGCCTAATCCCAAATATGTTAATGTAGCTATGGCGAAAGAGGAAAATATTAAAGAGCCTGAGACTTTTAAAGAAGCATAACAGAGCTCTGAATAGATTAAAGCTATAGAAGAAGAAATCATTGCGTTGAAGCAAAATCAAACTTGGGATTTAGTGCCAAAGCCAAAGGATGTGAAACCTATATCTTGTAAGTGGGTGTATAAAATCAAAAGACGTCCTAATGGATCGGTGGAGAGGTATAAAGCTCGGTTGATAGCTCGAGAATTTTCTCAATGGTATGGACTAGACTATGATGAAACGTTTAGTCCAGTATCCAAGATCACCACAGTACGAGTTCTATTTGCATTGACAGCTAGCAAAAGTTGGATATTGTGGCAAATGGACGTAAAGAATTCTTTTCTACATGGAGAGTTGGATCGGGAAATCTACATGATTCAACCAATGGGATTTGAAAGCAAATTTCATCATGATTATGTGTGTAAATTGAGAAAGGCATTATATGAATTAAAGCAAACTCCAAGGGCGTGGTATGAAAAAATTGGAGAATTTCTAACATATGATGGTTACTCTATAGCACTAGCTGATTCTAGCTTGTTCGTCAAAGCTAATGGAAAGAAACTTGCAATTGTGCTGGTATATGTAGATAACTTAATTATCACTGGAGATGATGAAGAAGAGATTCGTCGAACAAGAGAGAATTTGGCAGTTCACTTTCAGATGAAAGAGCTTGGACAACTTAAGCATTTCTTTGGGTTCGAAGTTACTCGGACAGTAGAAGGAATTTTTCTAGGACAACAAAAATATGCTAAAGATTTGTTGCAGAAGTTTGGGATGCTAAAGTGCAAGCCTATCTCAACACTGCTGGAAGCCAATGCTAAGTTATGTGGTCATGAAGAAAAGGATTTAGAAGATGAAACTATGTATCGACAACTGGTAGAAAGTCTCATTTATTTGACATTGACTCGACCAGACATTTCTTATGCAGTTGGAGTAATAAGTCGATACATGCAAAATCCTAAGAAACCTCACTTAGAAGCAGCTCGACGAATATTGAGATATATAAGAGGCACAATTGACTATGGTCTCTTCTATAAGAAAGACCAAGATTGTAAAATAGTTGGCTTACATGATGCTGACTATGCTGGAGATCATGACACACGACGTTCGACCACTGGGTATTTTTTCAAGATTGGTTCAGGAACAATCTCTTGGTGCAGTAAAAGACAACCGACTGTATCATTGTCAGCTATTGAAACTGAGTACAGAGCAGCAGCAATGACAGCTCAAGAAAGTACATGGTTGATGCAATTGATGGAGGATTTACATCAGCCAATAGATTATAAGGTGTCAATATATTGATAATCAGTCAGCAATCTGTTTGGTAGAAAATTCAGTTTTTCATGCAAGAACAAAGCATGTGGAAGTGCATTATCACTTTATTCGGGAGAAAGTTCTGCAAGAAAAAATTGAGCTGTTGTATGTTAAAACCGAAGATCAAATGGCTGATTTGTTCACAAAAGGCTTGGGTATTGATAAGTTCGAAAAGTTTCGAAGACAACTCAACGTGGTTAAAAGAACGGAAGTTGGTGTTGAGGGGGAGTGTTAAAATTACAACACCAAATTAAATTAATTACAACACCAAGTCCAAGATTAAGCCCAAATATTTACAAGTCTAATTCTTGTAGTTTCTAGATTAGGTAAGATATTAATAATTAAGGAGATAAGTATTATAAATTTGTGTGGTTAATAAATTTTTACATTATTTTATTTATGTGGTTTTGATATGTTGAAACTAAGTATAAATACCTCCCTCCCTCATTTGGTTTTGCAAGCAAGCAAGTTAAGAATAAAGAGTTGATAAAGTATTTGATCAATTGTTGAGAGTTTAGAGTGTTAGAGAGTTGAGCAAATAATAAGCTCAACAAAGAGTATGTGAGTGTTAAATTGTGAGTGTTATGTTGTAAGTGAGAAAGAGTGAGAGTTTTTAAATTTTGTATTATAAGTTTTGAGTTTATTGTATTAATAAAAGTGTTCCATTTGTACTCCATTATTTTCAACATATAACTTCATACAGAAGTTTGGTGACTCAAGATTTCCTAAAACGTTTTGCTCATGCCAGATGGTCCTAGAGACAATTGAAGTTGATGAGCATATAAACAGTTCATTGATATCAGTATACTTCTGTTTGTCTTCATATAAAATGATGCATTTCCGAAGCTATGAATTCTTGGAAAAAATAAAAAGATCCTCATACTAATGAGAATCAACTTTGTAGGCATGAAACATTAAATAATTACAATTAATGATAACGATTTGAAATATTGTAAAACTTTTTATATAAAGGATTTATAAAAGATGCATTATGGTCATTTACCTAGTCCATTTCTAATTAATTCATCAGCATAAGATAACACAATATATATAGAATTTAATCAAGACTACGAAATAGGAGAAAGAGAGGACATTAACTAATTACCTGTGAGTTGATGGCAGTTGAATTTGTTTGAGAAAAAAAATATTCAGATTTGCTAATAAATCAAATATCTAACCTCGGATGTCACATTAAAGGCTGATATCATGAAGGATAACAATTTGATACAAATAATAATGTATATAAGATGCCTTAAGAGTTATTAATTCACCTGGTCGAACAATAATATGTTGAATGCAACACTCTTAGGCATATAATAAAAATATTATTAAGATCACTCAAGAAGAAACTACACACTCGAATATTACACCTCACAAGAGATTACACTTACAACTTTCAATATTACTCACAACAATCAAGACTACTCAAGGCCTATGCCTTGTATTTGTTTCTTATTTCTTTTGTTTCATGATACAACCATCACACCTAAGAGTATTTATAGTAATGAGAACTCAATACAAACTATACAAATAAATAAAAACTAAAAAATTCATAACCGCACACGTAGGCTATTTTTATCATCACACAAATTGCTTTCTAACTAATCCACTCACTAAAAATAATTTGCACCTAGAAGTTTCTATGTATTGAGCTTTGCTAATGGGCTGGTGTTGTATTCATCAACACTCCTCCTCAACACCAGCTCTAAGTCTTCAAATCATCCCGAATTGATGGCGAAAGTTTTCAAACCTGTTGGCACTCAGTCCTTTGGTAAAAAAATCTGCAATTTGTTCATCTGTCTTGACATATTTCATTTCAACTTCTTCTTAAAGGATCTTCTCTCTGATAAAATGGTAGTATACTACCACATACTTAGTTCTTGCATGGAATTCCAGATTTTCTGCTAAACATATAGCTGATTGATTATCATAATAAAATGGTATTGTATAACCAACTTGTTGGTGTAGATCTTTCATCAGTTGTATAACCATGAGCTTTCCTGAACTGTCATCGATGCCGCTCTATACTCTGCTTCTATTGTTGATACAGACACCATTGGTTGCCTTTTGCTACACTAGAAAATCACTCCAGAACCTAATCTGAAGACATATCCAGTTGTCGACCGATGCATGTCATAATCTTCCGTATAATTGGCATCGTAGTACCCGATCAATTTGCAATCTTTACCTTTCTTGCACAAAAGACCATAGTCAATTGTACTTTTGATATATCTCAAAATTCGACGAACTACTTCCAAGTGAGACTTCTTTGGATTTTGTATGTACTGACTTATCATACCAACTATAAAAAAGATGTCAGGCCGAGTCAAAGTAAGATAAATGAGACTCCCTACAAGTTGTCAATACATCATCCCGTCCTCCAGGTCTTTGCCTTCATATATGTAACTCTTGAAATTTGCTTCTATTGGTGTTGAGATAGACTTGCAGTCAAGCATCCTAAATTTCTCTAGTAGGTCTCTTGCGTATTTCTGTTGACAAAGAAACACCCTTCTATTGTACAATCGACCTCTAGTTCAAGAAAATGTTTGAGCTCTCTAAGCTCTTTCATCTGGAAGTGTACTAATAAATTTTTTTTTGTTCAACGAATTTCTAACTCATCATCTTCTGTGATGATCAAGTCATCCACATACACTAGCACTATTGCCAATTTCCCTTCTCTTGCTTTCACAAATAAGCTAGAATCTGCATGTGCCATAACATAGCCACATTGCATCAAAAATTCAGCAATTTTACTGTATCATGCTCTCTGTGCTTGCTTCAGCCCATAGAGAGCCTTTTTCAACTTGCAGAAAAATTCTAGATGAACTTTACTCTCGAAGCCCCTTGGTTGATTCATGTAGATCTCTCTATCCAATTCTCCATATAAGAATGCATTTTCATATTCATATGCCATAATTTCGAGTCTTTATTAGCTATAAGTGCTAGAAGAACTCGTACGATTATTATCTTTGTCACAGGACTAAACGTCTCATCATAGTCTAGTTCGTACTGTTGAGAGAACCCTTGAGCCACCAAACGAGCTTTATATCTCTCAACCGATCCATCTTGTACACGCATTTATAAGAAATCGGATCACAACCGTAGGATCACAACACTTCCACCCTTTTCTCTAGTTGTCATATCCCATAAAGATATACTGAATTGCCTTTTTATCAAATTTACTACGTAAATGACTTCGCATAAACACGTAGCAAAGACAACCAAACACTCGAAAGTGACTAACTGCAGGCTTGACACCCCACAGGTTTTCAAAGGGTGAAGTAAATCCCAACTTAGTTGCGAAAGCTTGTTGATGACATGAGCTGCTGTCTTCATACACTCAGCCCAAAATTTACCAAGTACATTTTTTGCATGCAACATACTCTGACATGTCTCCACAAGATGTCGGTTCTTTCTCTTAGCAACACCATTTTGTTGTGGCGTATTTGCATAAGAGAATTGATGACATATTTAAAAATTCTTCAAATACTGGGAGAACTTATCTAACATATATTCCCCACTATTGTCAGTGCGCAGACATTGAATTTTTCTGCCGACTTCTCCTTCAACAATTTCTTTAAAATCTTGAAATTTTGTTAATGTCTCAGATTTTTCTTTCATGAAGAAAACCCAGACATATCTAGAGAGGTCATTGATAAATGTCACCATGTACTGCATGCCACTAATAGATGGTTGCTTGATAAGTCCAAACACATCAAAGTAAAACCAACTCCAATAGCTCTTTAGCTCTAAACTTTAACTCCTCATATGATAGTTAATGTGCCTTGCCGTACTGATATCCCGCACATACTGTATCCACTCTCACATCAAGTTGAGGTAGACCCTTAAGTATTGCCTTGTTCATCATCACTTTTAGCTTATGATAACTTACATGTCCCAATCATCCATCCCACAAATCTACTGTCTCATTCTTTCGAGTCTTGTCTACATAAGCTGACTCCGCTAATAGTACATAGACTGACTCTAGTCATCGTCCTTCCATTGTTGGTGTTTTTATAAGTTTTAAATCTTGGTACACCTTAACATCTTATGGACCGAATAAGACATAGTGTCCAGAAGATGTTAACTGCGACACTGACAATAGGTTCTTTTTCATGCCAGGGACATGATAGACATCTTAAAATGTTATCTTGTTAAGACTGTAACAAAGTGCAAGGACTATATTACCGATGTGAGCTATAGGCAATCTTGAGTTGTTGGCTGTCATCACCACGCGACTTCCTTTGTACTTAGTCATATCTTGTATCTTTTCTTCTTCACCAGTCATATAATTTGAACATCCTGAGTCGACGATCCAATCATTTTCATAGTCAATCCGTCCAGGCATTATCTCTGAGAGTGATAAGTCTTCTTTCTCTATAGCAACAGACGTTTTAGCATCCCACTCATCCTCACTTTTCCTTTTTGAGTTTGATGTGGTAGTATTTGTTAGGGTCGGTGCTTACGTGTCATCCATAAATATACATATACTTGTGTATTTATACAAGTGTACATTCTCATTAAATCGCTAATACCCATTTATATGGTATTATACATGTAACGTTACAGACATTATAGATATGAAGGAGTTCTGATCAGATCTGAAAGAGTTTAGATAAGGGCTCATAGTTAGCCAAGTTGAGAGATATAATTACTAAATGTTAGCACAGTTAAGTGTTAGCTGATTATAATACTCAATAGATACAAGAGTTGGAGCCTTGTCTATAATGGGACATAGACTTGGGAATATACTAGTAACTGCATAGTTACAAGAGTTGCAATCGGGTGCCAGAAAATGCAAGTTACGCAAGTATGTTCTCAAATAATTGTCCATGATCTATTTTTACCGATGTGGGTCTGTTAGTGGATACTTTGTATATATATCAGCATATATCGTACCTATAGGGTATAGATGGTCGTTCTTAGCCGATTGTGAGCTTAGAGCTCGCATTGACATATGAGTATCCAGTTAGGACTGGATATGGGACAAACTCACGAGGGTCTTCGATAGACACCTTATGTAAGCCGTCAACGGAGGGTCCTCTCGAGTTGATTAGTATACGTGGTCCTTTGACCTGAGTGCCATGGTGGGCTTGTAAGTGATCCACCATACTTTGGTTTCACGCATGTCATAAACCTTTCATAGTGTGACCGTTAGGTGTTGTTGGGTATGGTCCGATGCTTATGGAGTCCGGTACATACAAATATGGGATCCGTCAGCTCCCATATGGAGGTTGATATCCAGATGCTTCGAGACTGTATCTCGAAAAATCTTGTGGCCACAAGTATCAATCCCGAGAAAGAGTTCCGCCAGGGTAGAATAATATAGCAAAAGAGTTTGCGCATATTGTTCAATGAGATACTAGTCTGGAGATAAGATATGGATAAACACAAGGGGATTTGATGGTGATAATCTATATCCCCGCACATTCAGGATATCATGACGGAAAGACTATACATATGCGTTGTAACCTCAACTTGTATAGTTCAACGCGCTGATTTTTATATCCGTGACTTGTGCGTGGGGCATTGCTAACGAACTCATAGAATAGTTCCATTTGATGAATCGAGCTTAGGACCTAGGGAGTTCTGCGATATGGAGTATACTCGTTGTGCACTGGGGCAGCGTGTCGGATTAAATTGTTTAATCTAGCAATATTCAGCACTTTCACGAAAATACGTGCGTGTCTGTATTTAAGTGTTAAATATAACAATTAGTCAATAATTGTTATTTACAAATTGTATTAAGACACGTGGTGTATTGTGGACCCTCAATTGAGTTTACCCAAATGTGAGATTTGGTGGGACCCACTAATGGGTAAATTTGATAACTATTCATGAGGGACAAAATAGTCATTTCTCATTTTGATTATTTAATTGTTGAATAATCAAATATCTCTCTTTTTCTATTATATAATATATTATTATATTATATTATTATATTATATTATTATATTATATATATATAAAGAGAAAAAGATAGAGATGAGTGGAAGTTTATATAGGCCAAAAATTTGGCCGAGAGAAATGGAAGCTGAAATTGAGAGAGAGAAAGAAGAAAAAAGAAAGAAAGAAGAAGAAGAAAAAAGAAAAAAGAAAAAAGAAAATGAAATTGTTTTATTTTCTCTATGCTTCCAATTGAAGCAATTATAAATTACTTCAAATTCTCTATTTCTTTTCCTTTTGAAGAAAATGATGAAAAGCACACACCGACCATTTTGGGGATTAAGAGTTATCCCGGGCTGAATATAGAGCTGTTGTTCTAGCTCACCACGCCCACCGTATTAGTGACTAAAACTGCACACGAGTTGGTCTCCATGCGAACTCTAAAAAAATACGTGTATAATATTACACGTTGAGGTGAGTTCTCTAACTATTCTAATATATTAATGTAATTAATATATTTATTTATTGTATTTATTGTATAATTTACGCTTCCATTGCGTTAGAAATTCGTATATGATACGTATTTAGACAACAGACACAATAGCACATGCATGCACCCAAATGTACTAGATTAGATCCTCCGCCAACAATACGTGTATAACGTTGCACGTTGAGGTGAGTTCTCAAGCCTTTTAATATATTAATGCAATTAATATATTGTATTTATGGTGTTTATTATTTAATTTCACGCTTCCGCTGTGTTAGAAATTCGTATATGATACGTAATTAAACAATAGACACAATTGCACATGCATACACCCACGTGTACTAAATTATATCCTCCGCCAACAACAGCATTACCCTCAGCAGACCTTTTTTTTTTACCATGTGTCCTATTTTTTCACAATTGTAGCATTTTTCTTCAAACTTTTTCTTTTGCTTGGACTGACTACCATTGCCGTGAGTCCTTCATGCTCTCTCTGTCTGTGAGCTACCTTCTTAGTGATGACTCTTTATCTTGTCATCATCACATTTAGATCCTCCACTAGCGTGTCGTTTAAATTGACATTTCTTTTTGTCGATGTAAAGTTCTTCTTCATCACCTTTTAATGAGACCCCACTCATTTGCTTGGTAATCGTTTCTTGATCAGTAAGCAAATTTTCAAATTCAATAAGAGATTGTTGGGTTGGCCAGCCTTATACAGCAGTAACAAAACTTCTATACTCGGGCCTCAAACCATGGATAATAATTCTTTTCATCCTAGTTTCAGCAATAGCAGCGGTAGGATTTAACTCAGATATTTCACGGCACAAAGACTTTACCTTTGTAAAGTATTGGTTGATTGTCATGCTGCGTTGTGCAATCAACAATAGTTCAATCTCTAGAAGCTGTAGGCTCGTGTTGTTTTTCTTTGAGAAAAGTGACGCAAAAGTATCCCACGCTTCATTTGGCATTTTGATCTTCTTTATGTGCTCTAACATTTCTTCTTCAACTGTGGTCTTAATGGCGAATATAGTCTTACCAGATTTTACCTTCCACTTCTTTAAAGTGGCTTCATTTGTTGGTTGTTTCACTTTATTCCCGCCAACGATCTCTCAAAGATCTTGGCCTTGAAGGTAAGACTCCATCAACGTTGCATATATATTGTAATTTTGGTTGTTGAGCTTTTTGATTCCTCCAACGACTTGAAGGTCACCCATCATGTTGGCAGTACCTCAGTAATACCAAACAAGTTTTGTCAACAATCTTGCAGAGTCACAGACTACTCACGACACACAGAAGCTCACTCACTCATAATTTCTAGAAGCTTTTTCTAATGTGAAAGATCAGTCAAAACTGCAACTACACAGCATACTCAGAATTCTAGAAATCCTACAGCTTTAGCGGTCCCAGACAGTCCCGCTCTAATACCAAACTGTTGAATGCAACACTCTTGGGCATATAATAAAAATATTATTAAGACCACTCAAGAAGAAACTATACACTCAAATATTACACCTCACAAGATATTACACTTGCAACTCTCAATATTACTCACAACACTTAAGACTACTCAAGGCCTATGCTTTGTATTTGTTTCTTATTTCTTTTGTTTCATGATACAACCATCACACCTAAGGGTATTTATAATAATGAGAACTCAATACAAACCACACAAATAAAAAAAAATAAAAAATTCATAACCACACATATAAGCTATTTTTATCATCACACAAATTGCTTTCTAACTAATCCACTCACTAAAAATAATTTGCTCCTAAAGGTTTATGTATTAGGCTTTGCTAATGAGATGGTGTTGTATTCATCAACATAATCTGCTTGATAATAACATGTATCCCTCACGAGATGACTAGTTTGATGCACCCTGAAAGACAAAAAAAAAAAAGGAAAAAAAAAAGCAATTAGTGAAAAATACAGAATTAATACAACTAATTAATTAAATGATGATGATGGTGTGGATTGAAGAATACCTCTCAAGTTGAAGTTGTGGATTGTTCGTCCATTCCATTACGTTTTACACTCTTCAAATATTCTTCTAGAAGCGGGCATAGATGAATGTCAAAATTATTGGACGTTGTCAGAGGAAGAAGGTGTCGTGGCATCGACTTCAATTTGGGGCAAACCAGAATTGACAAGGAATGAAGAAATGGCATGATTGTGATTTTAATACCTTCTTCTATTGCTGTCCTTGTAATCTCATAATCCCACTCTTCCCATTCACCCATTTCCCAAATTTTTAACTTTTTAAATTTGGGAAAGGCAACCACTGACGACGATGAAGCAGAGCCATCAATTTCTATTCCTAAATATTCATCACCAACTCTTCTTACACTGCTCATTTCATATATGCAGAGTATTTCAAGGGATGGCAGTTTCCCCAAAGGAGGCAAATGCTCGCAGTTCATGCACATATTAAGAATTAAACGCTTCAGCTTGGTTAATAACAATATCAAGTTGTTAGGAAAAACAGTGTTGCCTCTGTATTTACCAATCTCTAAAGACTCCAAATTAGGAGGGGGTGCCAAGGCCTCAAGAAGAACTTGATGGTTGTCGTTAGTCATTCCCTCAGCCTCAAACCTCAAACACAATAAGAGGAGATTTCCTTTATTGTTAAGTTGTGCTCTCTTAAACTCATCCACATCTGCCAAATTTCCCAATCTACTTATACCAACTTGCTTAAGGTGGAAAATTTTCAAACATTCAAGCTTAGATGCTTTTCCACCTACACCATCATCACTCACAACAAAATCTCCTATTCTCAGGAGGCATGTTAATCTCTCAAATCCTTTTGGCATGTAACTTACAAAAGTACCAGAATTATATAAACACCTCAAATTGATTAACTTCCCTATTCCTTGAGGTAATCTACGAAGCCTCACACAACCAGCAATGTTTAAAACCTGTAGATTATGTAACTCACACAATGCCTCTGGCAATTCTTTTATGTCGCTACCTGACAAAGCAAGGTTCCTTAAGTGTATCAATTTTTCTATTCTTCTAGTAACTTTTTTAATTCCAATGGAAACATCCCTCAACTCTAATGTCCTTAGACACGTCAACTGATCACATAATTTAGATAAATCATTATCATTTGCCAACATGTAAGTACTCTCAGCCACAAGGCTGTGCAAGCTTTTCATTTTATAAATTGTAGAGAGAGAAAGTTGGGTGTTTTGTTCAATGTTTTTTATTAAATGTCTGAGTTTTCTTGTAATTTTCTAATTGAGATTTCTGGATATCATCAACCTCAATTGTAAAACATTCATTCTTGGTAATAAAGTGGGCAAAGTCATGCACTATATCATGCATTTTGCATTTCGCTGACATATAATCAAACTCCTCTTTTTCAAAATCTTGAAAGAAAGACCTCGTAGATAAGATTTCAAAATAATTCTCACCAATTTCCTCCGGATCTTTATTTTGTTTTACATTGAGATAACCTTGAGCCATCCATAACTTAATCAATTCATATTTCTTCATCATATAATCTTTTGGAAAGATGGCACAATATGAGAAGCATTTTCTCAATATAGGAGGCAAATCATGATAGCTTAACAATAGAGGCACAAAAACCTCTCTCTCTATCTCCTTTAATTCCCATATCTCACTATTTAAAACATTTTGCCACTCTTCAATTTTTCTTTTGAAGTGTAAAAGACTTCCTAAAGCTTTTACTGCAAGAGGCAAGCCTTTGCACCTTTTAAAGATTTTTTTACCAATCTCTTTCAAACTTTCACACTCTTCTAAGGTTCTTCCATGAAATACAAGTCTCCTAAACATTTCCCAACATTCTTTCTCAGGCAAGAATCCTATATGGATCTTGTTGCTAGTTCCTATGACATCTGCAACTTCCTCTTTACTCGTGGTCACCAAAATCCTACTTCCTGAAGAACCACACTTGAGAGCATTTTTTATCTGTTCCCAATCTCTGGGAATTTCAGCCCATACATCATCTAGGACAAGAAGAAATTTTTTTTTCCCTCAATAAATTGATGTATCTTTTGCATCACAGAATTCAACTCATCTACATCTGGTTTCATATTTAAAAGTGATTCAAGAATTGCTTTAGCAATCCTAGTCTCATTGAAAGGATGAGAGACACACCCATATTTTCTTTTCAAAATTGGCGTCAACCTGATTATCATTAAAAATTGTTCTAGCAAGAGTAGTCTTTCCAATACCCCCCATGCCTATTATGGAAATGATAGGAATGGTTGGTCCTTAACTACTACTTTCACTCAATAACAAATTCATAAGTGTGATCCTATCCTCGTCTCTTCCACAAATCTCTGATACATTGACAAAAGAGGTAGTGATTGGACGTTCTAGTTCTTGTGTGCCCTTTGTCAAAATAAAGCTGAACCTATCTTTCTCCATAACAATAACATCTAGTGTCCTATTCAGTTTTTTAATCTTATTGGCAATATCATGACGCACAACCACTCGCCCACAAGAAAAGCCATAGCATGGGGTCATGAGGGAGCATACCTTGGAAGCATTTTCAGCGTGCTTCCATCTTAATTTCTGCATGGCTGTGTTCCACTCATCCAGTACGTCGTCAATGTCATAAGAAACGTCTTTGAGCTTATCCAGCCAATCCCTCACCGCCATGTCCTTCACTTGTTTACTCTCAGCATCTACAAGTACAGCTTGGATAGCTCGGAAATTGCTGGTGAGCTTTTGGACTTCTATCTCAACACCCACAATTAGTCGTATCCCTTCCTCTGCTTGTTGGCGAAGGATTGAGACCAGTTGTTCCAAAATTGCGGAAACAATGACCTCAGCCATATTCAAAGATGGATGAAAATTGATTGCTGGAAGATGATAAGAAATTGAATTATTTTGGTTTGTTTTTGTTGTGATGTTAGTGATGTATTGCATTTAAACATATATAGTGCATCGAGAATACCAAAAGGATTGTTCCACTTAATAGGTCGAAGCAAAATATTCCTTCGAAACTAGGCAAGGTATTAATTACTTTTCTCCAAAGTCATGCCAAAATGCAAATCCTAGCAAGAATCTAATACAAGGAGTGGAAAACCATTTCAAGGCAAGATTTTATTTGAGACCTGATTCCTTTTATCATTGGACCAAACGACCATAATACTCAAAGAATAAGTTGTAGCTCATGTTTCTTTTATTTAATATTTTCTTTAACTTGATATAAATATAAAAACAAATAGCAATTAACAAACTGGTAAATTAGAACTTCGCCCATATATTTTGGCTTCAAATAATAAAAATAGTGCCATTCTAGTTTTTTCTAAGTCCTAAGAAACTTCATAACAAACTGATTAAGAAAAAAAAGCAAAGGTTAAAACCAAAAAGCTCTTCAAAGTTAATTTAACATAAGTTATTGTTACACTAATATGATCATTCTTGATTTGTGAATATTAATGATGCATTATATGATTCTATTGCAATTGATATGTGCAAGGGGTGATATTTTCATTAGTCCATGAAAACTACTCAATTTCTTTTTCTTGGATCACAGAATCACAATTCATATATATATATATATATATATATATAGAGAGAGAGAGAGAGAGAGAGAGAGAGAGAGAGATTTATATCCATCAAATATCGTCAAAATCCTTTCTATACTAGTACAATTTTAGTTATATTTATTTTGGTATCTCATCAATTGAAATTATTTTATAAGTTCAAGTCTATTACAAGAATGATTTGCCACCCACTACTAATCTCTCTATGCCAAATTTGTGGCCACTACTCTAAGCTTTCTCTCAATTAATTTATATACATCTAGGAGCAAAATTCATAACACCATTTTTTTTTATACAATATCTAAAACAAAGATGCACACGTGCACGCAAACATGCGCATACGCACATATGCATGCACACACATACACATATATATTCTCTTTAATTGATTTGTGCTTCTAGATAATACATAATTCATCTTCTTTCTTTCTACTAGCTTAGTATCTTATGTATTTGGTACTTGATCAACATCATAATTTTAAGCTTGTCAAAAATACATATATTTTAACGTATGATTTCAAACATTTAGAATTGTTCCCCCTAAATTTTGGGTCAAACCCCAATAATGAAGCAATCATAACAATTATGGCAACAATAATGAGCAAATTATACAATTATGTGGCAATTATACGCATTAATTATAAGTTCTTTAATTTGAGAAATAAATTATGAATCATGACCTTCCAAAAATACTCATACTTACAACTATATAAAGAGAACCCTTCATGAGAGAAAGGCAAGTTCTAAATTTTACTCTCTCTCTCTCTCTCTCTGTGTGTGTCTGTCTGTTATTCTTTTCCTATGTATTTGATATTTTTAGGGGTTAACTTAAGCATATCGGAGGGTCCTCACCAGCAGCCCTGCTAATGATGCCATCATTGAGTTTTTTGTTTTACAGTGTTCGACGTTAAGGATCTGCCTAAAGGACAATAATGGCGAATATGTTTCCCCAAAAAAATAAATTCAACTCGTTGATGTGAAAGTCATTCAAATTTCCAAATCAACAAAAATAATTGACCTAACTACATCAATGCTTGATAATAAAATTACATATAATTGCAAACCTCTTTTTGCTTCCTTTTCCTTATTAATCCATGTCCTTGCCCAATCCTTCATCCAAATTCAATGAACCATTTCCACATATAAAAATTTCATTCTCTTTTCTTCTTCTACTTAAATAACCTGAAATGGAATGAGTCAATTTTCAACGAAATGTAATTACAGACAGCAACTATTATATATATAGGCCTAAGAATGAATATAATTTCCTCATATTGATCGAGGATCGAAGATCTAAAATATTCAATCAGTAGAAAGAAGAGAATTATACTTCTCAAAATTTTTCTTAAAACCACCCTTAGGTGTCTATGACTCTTCAACCAACCCAGAAAATTTTATAGGCTTCTCACTAGCACATACATTCATTGAAATTAAAATTAAGTTTAATCAATTGTTAATTAATTAATATTCTCCCCTAATGTGAGAGGTATTACTTATTAGACCATTATAAGCTTTTGTCTTCATTTGTTGTGTGATAATATATATATAGTTTGTTTGGAAAAGAATATCGATGTAATCATTTGAGTCAAATAATGATGACTGCATTCAATTTCTCCATATTTAAAAAAAAATTCATAAACTTTTTCCAATTTAAAGTTTGCTACTTAGAAAATTCCAATTACTGAGACAAATTAACACGCATATTCTTCAGAATCAAATGTGTAGACCGACCAATGATCTCATAAAGATGTTAAATTTTGTAAATTTTGCTCTAATATTTGGAATAAAAAATTGTTAATATATATAAATTCAATAAATTAAAATATAAATGTTTGTAGATGTGATGTAAATATGAAAACAAAATAAAATGTGTAAACGACCAATTCATGGGTGATAGGATGTGAAGAACTACTTACCAACATCGCCAATACCATGTGAAAAATGAGAATTTTGGTGGGGGTGTAAAAATCAGCTGCCGTGACCACTTTTGAATCTTTGATAGACAGACAGTCAGATTCTGCGAAAGAAGTATATGTTTTAACAGCAAAAATTCACTTTTTCAAGGTAGTTTAGTTCCCAAAAGTTTCAATAACCCACTTATCGAGTCATCTACTCATCTGGGTTCTCGTAGTTATTGGCCCACCGCTGTTATATAGTAATATTTTTTTAAGGGTGGGCAAAAAAAATTGGAAACCGAAAAATTGAATTGAATTGATCGATTCGGTTCGGTTCGGTCGATTTTTTTTTTAAAAATTAATTTGATTTTTTTGAGAAAAAAACCGATCGGTCCGATTCGGTTTCTGTTCAATTTTTTTCACTGAAAAAAAATTGAAAAAACTTAAAAAATCGAACCGAATCAAAAAAATCGGTTCAGTCCGGTTCAATTTTCCTCATTAAAAAAATTAATTTCAATTTTATTTTTTAAAAATATTGAACCAGACCGTACCCACCCCTAATTCTTTTACTTTAATTGAACAAGTCTTCGTAATATCCCAGGGTTATGTGCCCCTAAAAGAAAGTAGAATATAGAGAAAAGTGAGAGAAAATATTTCTCTTCCTAGAATTTGTCTTATTTCGAATTTTCTCTCACTTTAGTTTAAAATTAAAGATAAAATTTTAATTTACAAAAAGTTAATATAGAAATTACTTTTTTAGGGTGACATATAACAAAATATAATTAGAGAATTATCTCTATCATAAAAAATATTTTAGAAAATTAACTCAATTGAGATAAAGAGGTAATTGATCTCCTAACATTTAGAGTATTAAATATCTTCTTAATTAATTACTTTTTAGAGGAATTAGCTTGGGTAATTGAACTTATGAGCATTGAGTGGTCAACAAATTTTGTTCTCTTAAACTCAGCAATTCAATATTAGATTTATTCAACAACTCCAAACAACCTCAAATTTGTGTGTCAATAGGGGACAAAAACCTACACACACTAATGTGGAGATTTGTCATTAATTCTTTAAAAAAATAATTATTGAATTTTATTCTTTCATCTAGTAATTGTTTGACGTGTCTCCAACTGAACCATAAAAAGAAACTCAATATAATATAGTTAAGCCTAAACTTTGTTGCCATATCACTAATCGATGGTACCATAATGACATGGTAGATAACTTGTCAATAATAACTTATTTTTTGACAAGAGTATTGAGTGACAATACGCATCCCAATAAAAGTCCAACTTAATGACCTTTTTAAACTAAATTATAGAAGTTTAAATATTTGAATCCATACTCAATCTGTTGAAATAATCATTTTGAGTCAAGTTGTTTATAGAAAAAACAGATATCAGTGCTAAGTTGTTGAGCTCTTATGAATAAGACCAAATGTCATTTAATTTTTTCTCAACAATAATATTATTTTCTCATATCTATCAAAGACGGAAGATCTAAATATCTAAATATTCAACTAGTAGAAAGAAGAGAATTATACGTTATATTATTTTCTCATATTGATCAAGGACCGAACATCTAAATATTCAACTAGTAGAAAGAAGAGAATTATACTTCTCAAAATTATTCTTAAACCCACTGTCACTGACTATGACTCTTCAACCCATATGGAACTTTTTACAGGCTTCTCACCAGCACAAACATCCATTCAAATTGGAATAAGTATAATCAATTGGTAATTAACTAGTACTTTCCCCTTGACCATTTTAAGCTTTTGTCTTTCGTTAGTTATGTGATAATAAATAAATATATGTATATATATATTGACAAAGAACATTGATGTAAACATTTGAGTAATACAATAGATAATGATGACTGTATACAATTCCTCTATATATATTTTTTTAAAAATTCATAAACCGTTCCATATTTAAAGTTGGCTACTTAGAAAATTCCAATTACTGAGACAAATTAATGTGGATGAAAGAGACATAAGCTGACAAAAATATTCATACATAATAACACACATACTCTTCAGAATTGAATGTGTAGACCGACCAATTATCCCATAAAAATGTTCATAATATTTGGAATAAAAAATTTGTCAATATACAAAATTCAATAAATTAAAATATAAATGTTTGTAGATGTGATGTAATATATGAAGATAAAATAAAATAAAATGTGTGAACCGACCAATTCGTTAGTGATAGCATGTGAAGAACTATTTGCCCAAGATCACTAAAACCATGTGAAAAATGAGAGAAGTTTAATGGGGTGTAAAATTCAGCTGTAGCGACCACTTCTGAATCTTTGATAGATGGACTGATGGACAGTCAGATACTGCCAAAGAAGTATCTGGTTTAACAGCAGCCATTCACTTTTGCAAGGTAGTTTAGTTTCCAAAAGTTTCAATGGCCCACTCATGAGTCATCTGTCTATCTGGGTTGTTGTAGTTTTGGCCCACAGCCGCCACTGCTTTTATATACACTTCCTTTACTCCAATTGAACCAGTCTTCGTTGTACTTTATTCTCCTTAAAATACTCTCAAAAATAATAACCAAGAAAAGAATCAGAAACTCGATAGTTGAGAACTGCATATTAATGCCCTTTTTGTTCTTGAAATCAACAGTTTTTAGATCAGTTTTGAGTCTTTTGGGCAAAACAATGAGTTTCTCAAAGTGGGTATTTTTGGTTTTTGCTCTTCATTTGCTTAGGTTCTCTTATGGCTCTTCTTCAAGCTCAAATGGGTTGTCAGATATTCCAAAAAGGTTTCTAGATTTTGCCAAAAAACCCGAGCTTTTTGATTGGATGGTTGGTGTTAGGAGGAAGATTCATGAAAATCCTGAACTGGGTTATCAGGAATTTGAGACCAGTAAGCTTATTAGAGCAGAATTGGATAAAATGGGTATTAAATATAAATACCCAGTTGCGGTTACTGGTGTTGTTGGTTATATTGGGACTGGTGAGCCTCCTTTTGTTGCAATAAGAGCAGATATGGATGCTCTTCCTATGCAGGTTGGGAAAAATTCTCATATTCGATTTCATTATAGGTTATGATTTTTAATTTTCCTTTTTAGATAAAAAAATTTGTGGGTATTTTCGTTGACATCGATTTATTGGCTAATTGTATGATGATTTTTAATTGGATTTCTTATGTGCTCGTCCTATGCAGATTGGTTTTTATAGTTTGACTAATAGGGTAGATACTGTAAAATGGAATGATTTTGTTGGATTTTGGTTCCTTTTTCATTAATGTTCCATTGTTTAAAGATTTATGCTTGAACTTTTAGCAGTCAAATGATGGTAATGATTGTTTGATATATTTTTTTTAATTTTATTTTAATGTCTTTTTCTCTTAAGAGTTGAAAAAAGAGCTTTGTTAATTAATTGATGGGGTTATTGGAATTAACAGGAAATGGTGGAGTGGGAGCACAAGAGTAAAGTTCCTGGGAAAATGCATGCTTGTGGGCATGATACCCATGTCACCATGCTTCTTGGTGCTGCAAAGATTCTTCAAGAACACTGTGAAGAGTTAAAGGTTTGTTTCTCCCTAAAAAAAGAACCTCTACTCTGATTATGATGATTTTTTTATTATCGAGATTATTATGTAGTTAGATCATAGGTTTAATACTTGCAATTTTGCTCTGCCACTTGTCCATTTGTTCATATATAAATATACTCACAATTTGAGGGGAACTAGATTATAGGTGTTGTTTTTAAATGTGGTATGGTCTGTTATTCAATGATCGGTAAGTAGATAAATAAGGATAATTGTACTAAAACGGCTGATTCTGTTAATTTTGATTGAGAAAGTAGTTTTAGTGCCAGGTTTCCTATTAGACTGTTTAAATAAGGCTTACACAATTGGATCCAATAATAATCAGAAAAACAGTAGTGGGGTCTTAGAAAGCACATGATTGAGGCATGCTAGTGATATATTAAATATAAAGATGTTTGATACTTTTCCAAAGAGGTATTAGAATATCAGGTTATAGTGGGTTGGCTTGAGTTAATCCACTCCATAACATTGAGGAAACCTGTACTCTTAATTTTGTGCCACTCTTCTACTTCCTTGCATATTTTGATATTGGTACCTTTAGATGTTTGAGTTTATTTCAATTTGTGCTATGAAGAAAATGTCTTTGAAACCTCAGCTATGATTGTTGCAAAATAATGAATGGCCTCCTTATTTAAGATGGACTCAAAATTACTGGCCCAAGAAAATCAGCTTGTAAAGTTTAAACGTTGTGCAATTATTCATTTCATTTTAAAGAAATATGAATAGAAAACAAGATCTTAATATATAGAATTTTTTTCTCTGTTTTTTTAAGGCTTTTGAATTTGAAAGATTCATTTCAAAGATGTATTTCTTTCTTTCTTTATTGTTTTCAAAATAATAGACTTGTAATTGTCAAGTTGTGTAATGGGTGATTTGAAATATTCCAATTGTTCAAGGAGCAGAGCCTCTTTCTTCTATTTCTGTGGGTGCTTGATTTCATACCTTTTCATTTGTTTCACTAGGGAACAGTTGTTATAGTTTTCCAACCTGCTGAGGAAGGAGGTGGTGGTGCAGAAAAGATGCTCAAAGCAGGAGCATTAGAGAATGTTAATGCTATTTTTGGGCTGCACATTGAACCCAGCTTACCCGTAGGTGAAGTAGCTTCCAGACCCGGTCCTGTATTAGCTGGGAGTGGCTTCTTTGAAGCAGTAATAAGTGGAAAAGGAGGTCACGCAGCCATTCCTCAGCACTCAATAGACCCAATATTGGCAGCTTCTAATGTGATTGTCAGTTTACAACATCTGGTTTCTCGTGAAGCTGATCCTCTTGACTCGCAGGTAAGGTTCATCTTGTTTCTTTTTTTTTCCTTTTCCCCATTTCTTCTTGTAGATTTAAGAAATTCTTCAACAGTTTTTATGAATCTTCTTATCATGAGTACATACAACCTATTCACACTCTCAATCAGTACAGGCCATCTTCCTCACACTTTGAAAAACTGGATTCCCCTGTCGAAGGAAAAGCACCTGGCTGGCATAAACTTCCATAATTGATTTCTTCTGGGACTCTAGGAGTGATATTATGAGATCCAGCTATCTTGGAGTCCTTGTGAAAAGTCATCATACTGACTTTGTGTTTTGTCTTTGATTTAGTTCTATTTTGACCTCCATGTGGACCTTATGGCTGAGATTCTAACTATTCTGTTGTCTCGGCAATTGCTTCCAGAATTAATACTTCAACATTGATGATTTTTTTTCTCTTTCTATTTGCATCTTGGCTAACAAGCATAGATCCTTAAGTTGAGGGAACATGCGCTTCAATGCTGTGGCATTATTCTGAGTCCACTTGAATTAACATTAGGCATTCACTTGCAGGTCGTGACGGTTGCAAAGTTTCAAGGAGGTAGTGCATTCAATGTCATTCCAGATTCAGTCACAATTGGTGGAACCTTCCGAGCCTTTTCGAAGGAAAGCTTTATGCAACTAAGAGAGCGGATTGAGCAGGTGTGGCAGCTAGATAACTATAATTTGCAAATTAATCAAATTCCATGAAGTTACTTTGTATACATAGTTTCATAGCTTTTGTAATTGCAGTTATAACAGGTGTAGTCATTAATTTCTAACCTCCAAAAAAAAAAAAAAAAATCTTCGCAATAAACTAATTTACTTAACAGGTTATCACAGGGCAAGCAGCTGTGCAGAGATGCACTGCAACTGTTAATTTCCAAGAAAACGAGAAACCCTTTTTCCCTCCAACCGTAAACGACAAGGACTTGCATGAGTACTTCAAGACTGTTGCAGGAGATATGCTTGGAATTGACAAAGTTAGCACTATGCAACCTTTGATGGGATCTGAAGATTTTTCATTTTACCAGGAGGTGATTCCCGGGTACTTCTTCTTTCTAGGGATGAAAAATGAGACACTTGGGAAGTTTGAATCCGTGCACTCACCTTACTTCACAGTCAATGAAGATGCACTTCCTTATGGGGCTGCGCTTCATGCATCCCTGGCATTGAGGTATCTCCTTGTGCTCCATCCAAAAATTTCATCGGAAAACCATCATGATGAACTGTGAGATTCTCTTGACTGTCTGTATCAATGACTAGAGATTCTGGTGCTCCCTTAAACTTCAGTGGATTTTCTCAGAAGGTATTTAATTTGTACTCTTAAATACTGCCCAGTCTGAAATGTGCTTGTTATTCAAGTTGAACTTGTCTTGCCAAAGGACTACATCAGAATTACGGTTTGCTTCAAGGAAGAGCGTTTCACGCCTATTGGTTTTTGTCAGGCAAGGAAAGAACATTTTCATTTCTCAAGTCAGAATAATTTTCAAGTCATCAATGTAGTGCAAATAACTCATCTACCGGTTACCTAAGAAATAAGTAAAGTTGCAACAACAATGCAATTTTTTATATTTTCCCTTTGAGATAAATTGAAATGCTTGTATATATCATATTTAGACCCTGCCATGTTTGTATATTGATGTATTGTCATACCTTTCTGAGCAAGAATTTTGATTTGAAATGGTGATACACAATGCCATGTTTATGTTATGCAAAATTGCAAATTTGAGTAATGACTGGTTAGATTCATACACTGGGAAATGCCTGTAGTCCTTCCTTTTAACGAGTTTCATGGAGAATTAGACGTGAAGAAGATTGAAATGTTAACAAAAAATGCTCAGGTGCTAGAAAAAAAAACTTGTGAACAAATGCAAAAGCCAAAAGCATAAGCATAACCCACCCAAATTAAAGTAACCATTAGCTCCAATAGTACAGAACACCAGGCAGAAGTGAAACGACGATGAAAGGAAAACCAGAATCAAGAATCTTAGAGAGAGACGTAAAGGTTATCGTAAACAAGAATCCGAATGTGAGATCGTAAGACATCTCATCAAAATGGGGATTGAAATATGCATGTTACAAGAGCATTACATTAAATTACCTGACAACATACAACCCGAATATTTTTTTTTCCGTGAGCTTGTCTCGTAAAAGCTTAATTAAGAATCTAAAACATCCTATACATCCAAACACCTCTAACATAGAATGGGTTAGCAGCAACAAAACTTCCATGATTCAGTTACCTTTTCCCCAGGTGTGCATTCTGAGTTGCCATGCCTTTGTCAATATCCAAAAATTGTGGGTGATAATTTTAACAGAGGATCCAAAGAACTCGGAGAAAACTTTCGTGCAAAAAGATAACAGAATGTAGTGATATGGTCATTGTAATAGCACCCGCCACCTGAAATGATCTTCTTGAAGAATTCCTTTGTTATATCACCATTCCCATATGTTGCAGGGTGAGGACCTCCCCTTGACCAGTCTGTCCACGTAAGGCTTCGGTTTGCCAAGAAATGTGGAACATTTATGGTCAGCATTGTAGGGAAGTAGTGTTCATCCACGTAACATGCTGGCTTGCAGAACTCTCTGAACTTAGGATAGAAGGTGATGTCTTCAACTATTTTAACTGCAAGCATCCGATTAACTTCAAACCATTGTGATCCTTTACGCCACTGGGAAAGAGTGACCTCAGGTTCCATGTTTTCATCATACCGCCCTCTCCCATTGGGTCCAGGATCATCATATGATTCCATAAAACTGTGTCGGGATCTTGATATGTAATAATAAATAATGCTAAAGCTGTGGAGAGGAATGCAGGACTCTGACAGGAGGATGAACCATTCATTGGAAATATCAAGTAACGCATTCGCCAAGAGTCTTCGTTCTGCATCGCACATACTCGGCTCTCCCCACTCAGCCGGCTGCAAAGAATTTACAAATACGTAAATAATCGTATCTATGCACAAAGAGCATGGGCTTAATGGCTGTTTAAGAAGACAAAATTTCATCCGGGCAGTCATCAGTCCTGCCAATATGCATAAATTGCACCCTTTAAAAAGAAAATCATGCTGGCTCCAAGAAAATGGCTATGAATTTCGATCAGCTAACTTCTGTCCATGGTCTTTAAGGAAGAAAAAAAGGAAAATGCTTATATGGTCAAGTGATAAATTGAACGGTGATGAGAAAGAAATGCAACGACCAAAAGAATCTGAAGTTAAACAATTACTGATATGATGGTGAGTAGCAATTATAAGGAAGCGATTTACTGTGTGGTAAAGTAAAAAACTGGGATTATTTTCTATGAATTTAGCAGGGAGGATATGATTTTGAAAAGCAAAAAATAAAATAAATTCACCATTGAATACCCCTATGCTCTGAAGAATATCATATGAACATTCAAGTGCCGTTCCCGGTTGGAAAGTACTTAAATTTTGTTGAAAACGTAGCTTCAATGTTGCCAATCTATGGAGTCTTCTCCGATTAAATGTAAGCTAGGAACATTATTAATTCTTAACAATTTTAAACTCAACTAAACAAACCGCGCCATAAATATTTAGGCCAGGCACAGGAATTCCATTATTATCCGAGTTATAAACACCATCCTTCCTTGACTTCTAGCCAGTTCAAATCACAAATGCAATTGACTTTTAGCCATTTAGAATTTACATAAAGCAAAAGTAAACAAAATTAATTTGATTGTATACCAAAGTACACAGAAAGCCAAAGGTCCATCATCAATGAAAATCACAATCAAGATGAAGAATCCAGATAGAAGCAGAGAAGAGTAGATTTCTCATCACTAACCAAATAATAAAATATAGAAGTACAAGAATTCTCAAAAACAAAAAAGTAAAAATGAAAACACATTCAAGAGGCAACTGTAATATTTCTAAAACACTCCCTAACTAAATAAATTCATCCCACAATTATGTAAAGATAACAGTAGTCCATACCTGAGTTGGGATTTGTCTCCCATAGAACACTGAAGTAGTTAAAAAATTACCAACGTAAGCCGGGTGTGGATGAACATAGATAGAGTAAAGCCCCTCCCGTCCCTTGAAGAACCTCTCCCAGAGAGGTGCCAGTGGCAATGGCCCCTTCGTTAAGAACATAAAGGCAATTTTGGGAACTCTTGCAAATGGGTACTCCTTGATTTGAGGAACAAATGAAGCCCTCCAAAATAACTCTGTGTCATTCATGGTATGCAACAGTTTTGATGGAGGCCTAATGAATGTCTTAATACTTGTTACATCTTCAAAGCAAGCATGAATAATTTTCGGTGCTACGGGTACAACATTACGGACTGCAAAAAATCTTGTTGCGTACAAACTAATGATCGAAAAACTAAGCCCCACAACCAAAAACAACAAGGAAAGTTGAATAAGTCGCAATCGCAAAGGCCTAATTTGGTTGCTTCTAGAAGTAGAGGCAGGCTCCTTCCCCTCCTCTATTGGTACCACCACTCTTGATTGCATTTTAATATATTATTTTATCAGAATCAGTTCTGGGTATTGAGACCCTCTTAAAACCAAACCAGAGTCCGAAACAGCATTTTACAACAAAAATGGCAGAGCAAGTTTCAATTTTTCACCAGATGGGGATTTCGGATCTGTTTCCAGCATCACATCACATATATTATCAAAAGATCACCACATCCCTTGAACAAATGGGCACTCATAAAAAGATCCAACTCTTTCACCAAATAAGGGTACCGATAATTTCTCATCTCATCTCTCTATCTTGTCAAATGCAAATGCAAATGCAGCATGTAACATGACAATGGGGAAGAAAATGAGAAAAATGAAAGAGATGAGAGAATGCTGTTACCATTTTCTCCAAGTGTGTTGTTATTAATGTTCATATAAAAGAATGAATCAATGGAGAAACGCTTAAGAAACAAACAGGAGTGGATCGGTTAACATTTTGCCTTAAATTCTAGCAATAACGCCAGCTTTTATCGACTAAGAACAACATTAATGTTAATGCTACAAGAAAAGAGAGAGATGTAAAAGGCTTGTGGGTGGTGGGGGAGAGGCTTTGTTTCCTCTACGTGATGTGTTAAAGAAACTTTTTATGGTTTGATGAACAAGTAATGGAAGTACCACATTGGATAAAAGACAAGTGGACGTTGAAGTCTGAGTTTGGAGAAACTTAGGATCCGGTTCTGTCTTTTTCTCAAATATATACGCAGAAATTATTCGGTGTGAATATTTGTATATTTTTAAATTGAACAGGTAAAAAATGTGAAGTCATTTTGATATATTTGTAAGGGTGAAGTATAATTTTACCTCATATTTTAGGGCAATTAATAATTTTGTTTTGATTAAATTTAAAATATTTAATTTTATTTTAATCTGTTAATTTTTGTTATTAATTTTAATGGTGGAAGAGTAAAAATGTAATCGAGCTATATATATAAATTATCCATTAAACATGTGGTAAACTCTTACTCATTCATTGTTTTTTTAAACACGTAGCACAATTTCATCTATTAATTTAATTTAATATAATTTTAAAAATGAATTTTAACAATATGACACATGTTAAAATGTGATTAGTATTTGTAGACACGTGTCACTATGTAATTAGTTTATTTTTTCACAATAATTTGTAAATAAATTAAATTATAAAAAATAAAAAAAAATTGGTACTGTCGCCGGCGAATGATGGACGGCCACCGTTTTTCAGCGATACACCGACGATAAAAATTTATCAAATTTATATCATTGAACTCTATTTTTTTTTATCTACATAGTGGTGGGATCATTTTTAATAAAAAAAAACTAAAAAATAGTTAGAAATAAAGGAGAGTGACAGCGACCACCGCCAATCGCCGTTAAACAGTGGGACGGTGACTTGCACCACCATCACAGATCACCACAGATGAATAGATCGACTGCCAATCTATATAAATTTGATAAACCACAAAATAAACCATTTTTTTTAATTTATATCAAGTGCAATAATATTATGCTTACATAAATGGCATTCGTCGTTGTATTTTTCTTAATCTACACAATGATAGAATGTTGATTTGTCTAATTCTTTAATCTTGATCTAATTTTTTTTTTAGAAAGAATTATTTAATCTTATTATTTATTGTAGGTTAGGGACAAATAACTTAAATTTGAGGAAATACATTACATGAACCGTACGGCTGAGATTACTCTCCCAATATTTGATATAACTTGATCTAATATAGCACTGCCAAACTTAGCAGGTTCAAATTTATGAGTGAACTATGCTTTAAATTTTAACAAAATTTCCTTCAAATTAAAATTTTCTACTTCAAATTAGATTAGATTAAGATTCTAATCCTCTCACATAGAATTAAATTGGTATTTTATCCAAGATTTGTTTACATAATCTTGTAGAAAATATTCTCAGTTAGGTCTAAATTAAAGAATTGAGAGCATTGTCTCACTTGAAGGAATATGAGTAAGTAGATGAGTGGTACGTGCAAAAAAAAAATTTGAAATACATTTTTAAAAATAAATTATAATAAAAAAAATTAAATAAGGCTAAGTTCATAAAGTTAAGATTAGGCCAACTAATATGACACCAAGCTTTTTAAGTAATTAATGTGATAGTTATACATCACTAATCAATAATAAACATATCAAATGTTACATAGTTGAGATATAAAATTTATATTCAAACTTTATAAATTTAGCATTGTTGATAATTAAATTGATAAATCTAATTGATTTTCCAAGCATATAATCATTCACTAACCAATAAAACTTCATCCGTAACAATATTTGAAATAATAAGCATATGATAGTATCTTATTTTCAACCTAATCCAAACAAATTTACTTCAAACAGAACACTTGCAGCTAGAAAGGAAAATATAACTAAGAAATTAAAAAGGCTGGTGAAGTAGAGTAAACCGAAAGCATATATTTTTTCTACATAAAACTTAACAAGTCTGTTCCAATCTTCCTCGAGTTCAAGCTTACTTCCCTGAAGAGTTGGGTCCACGTTTCTTTCCAAAACCAACAACTGCAAACAAAAAAAAAAGGGCTCAATTTTTGAAGGCAACCACAAACAAAACAAAAAGCATTCGTAAGAACGACGTGTTAATGCAGGGATCAATTTTGCTTACATGAATATATGTCATTCATTGTTCAAATGATTCTATTTATTATAATTCTCTCGGTGGATGCTGTGTTCTAGGCTTGTCAAAGTTCAGTTTCAGAACAGGAAAAGCAACAAAACATGTCATCTGTCCATAACAAAACACAGACAAGGTTTGGATGCTGTGTTCTAGGCTTGTCAAAGTTCAGTTTCAGAACAGGAAAAGCAACAAAACACAGCATCTGTGCATAACAAAACACAGACACGTTTGAGTTTACCGACTACTTTTTTACAGGTCATACAAATTGAGCTGATTAAAATCATTAGCCTGCGTATAACCCACTACTAATGACAATGCTACTACAAATAATGGCACTATTACCAAAGGATGCAATTCAAAAAACGCTGGACCACTGTCTCACCATAAATGGAGTCAATGCAAAACATTATAGGGGATTCACAATTACCCAACTCAGCAAAAGTGTGAGTCCATTCCAGATTGGAAAGTAACAAACAAAATAACCATTCTTCTTCTCACTATTTACCATCCATATCAAAGAAATTATAATGTTTGTAAAATGACCCGCCTCAGCAAATAAGTAAAATAGCATATGTTGCATAAATAACAAAAACATGGCCTTCTTCATCACAAAGCATTTGCTTCGGTTCCACAAATTTAAGTAATAATAGTTTTCATAGGCATTTTCTTTCTTCATTCATAACCAGAAATCCCTCAGAACCCGCCTAGCAAACATAACACAGGACCATGCAATCACTGCACACATAATTTTCCCAAGAACCAACCAGAGAAAAAAACATTAATTCAACACGAACACACCGACACCAAATAACCCATGTCCCATACAAGTACATAATTCACTACAACAAATACTACACAAATCCACATAATTAAAAAATTAAAAAAATCCAAATCAAAAATCGATTAACATAGAACATAATAACTTTAAAAAAAGCAAAAGCAAATTTCCAAGAGAGAGAAGGTAAAAACTGACCGGCAGTGACGAAGCGGCGATTGTACTGCATGCGCTTGTAGGCGCGTCCACGGGGCTTCTTCTTCTTATCCTGCTTTGCTACCTTCGGCGTCTGCCCTCTCACCTTCCCGGCACGTGCCAGCGATCCGTGAACCTTACCTGCACACACACACTCAAAATAATCATTAGCCCCATCGGCGATATCACACAACAAACCAAATCAAGTTCGAAAATTTTCCCCGTCTATTACAACATTATTAAAAATTTGAAATTACCCATGATTGATTGGGACTACTAATTCTTCGTATCAGAGAAAAAGCTATTGTTGCGGTTGCAATTGCAGATTTAGAATGTCTAGGGCTTTGGAGAAACTGAAAGATTTTTATCTATGTGCGTGTCCAGATCTAACGGCTGATATTGGCTAACGGAAAAAATCTATCAAGATATGATTTTTGGTTCGCTGCTTGATTCGCACGACGCCGTTTTGTCCTTCAGCAACTTAAATACCACGACGTCGTTTCTTTTGTTAAGCAGCTTTGCCCCAATTTTGTTAGTGATTGATTATTATCGACAGTGACTGATTTAGATAATATACGAAATAAATTTACATAAAAATAGATTCTGCTTTGGAATGTGAAATCAAAAACACACGGTTCTTGTACTCCAATACTATTCACTACAAAAATTACATGAAAACACTTCTAATAATAAAATCGTTTTCTTTTTTAAGAAACAAAAGAAAAGAAATCAATAAAAGGGTTTTCAATTTTCATTCATGTAATACAGAAAGAAAATATTGTGCCTTCTAAATATACAATTAAAGAAAATCATAGCCACTAGAAAAGAAAAAAAAAAGACACAAATGAGCTTAAAGTTTGTTTAGAGTTATCTATTATTTTGTTGAACCTTTAACTGCTATTATTTTGGTAGTATTTTACAATGTTCCATGTCCAATCCCATACTAAAAGTACTTGATTTTGAAGTTTTATTTTGACAAATCTCAAACAAATATTTAGCTCACAAAATTATACATAAGACTCAAAAAAAATTTTAAATATTTTTATTACATGAAATTTAAACCATACCCTTCCTCATCTAGCAGAGTTTAAACTTGTATCTTTTAATTCAGCCTAAAAAAAATTTTATTAATTAAATTTATTGAGTAATCTTAAGTTTAAACTTGTATCTTTTAATTCAGCCTAAAAAAATTTTATTAATTAAATTTATTGAGTAATCTTAAGCATGTTAATTCAAAATCAGTTTGATTTAAAATTGTTAGAAAATTAGTGATTCAATAATTGTAATTGGATAAGAATTAATATGAATACCAAAGTGGATAGTCATAAGAAGTTTAGAATATGTGGGACACGTATGAAAAAGTCTAGATGTGTGGGACACAAAAGAGGAAGCGAAATGGGACTCGAAGACGCGAAGAAAACGAATATAAGGGGCACCAGGGCTGAGCGTCGTGGCGCCCAATGCCGCAACGATGGGCGTAATACATGCAGCGCTGTGCACTCAAGGATGAGCGCCGCAACGCCAGAAGCGTCAGGAAGCCATTTTTTTTATCCGAATTTCAAGTTTTGAAAAGTTTAGGACTTCCAAAACAAGTGAACTCTTACTCCAACAAAAAATAGTGTTAGTAGGCACGAAATAAACCCTATATAAACACTTGTAAACCCTTTTTTCAGACTAAGCATTAAGAGGAGAGAGAAAGAATTGGGTAGACACTAAGTGCTTGTGTGTGCAAGTGTGGAATCGTCGTTTGAGTGTTCATTATTCATGGTAGAGTAAGGGTACACTAAACATTAGGTCATTTTGAGTGTTCTTCAAATTGGATTTTCCTTGTAAAATCTCTAGGGAGTTAATAAGAGAGGTTAGGATCCTTGAATCCACCATAGACATAGGCAAGTGGCTGAACCACGTAAGATTGTGTTGTGCTCTTTTATATTCTATTTTGAATTCTTGGTATTTTGTTTGATTAATAGATTATTTCGCTGCGCAATGAGGTTAGGGTTCTAGGTTGAACTTGAGGTTCTTCGCTTCAACTTAATCTCAAGAGGAAAAAAGGTGTTCCCTCATTCAACAAACTAGTATCAGAACTAAAGTTTCGATAATACATACATGGGGTACTTAAATCATGGCTGCAATCAAGCAAGAAATAGAGAAGTTCAATAGGATGAATGACTTCAATCTTCGGTGGAAGAAGGTTAGGGCTCTACTAGTAAAGGAAGGGCTAGACTCAGCCTTTGAGGAAGCCAGCTTCTCAACTAACGAAGAGATAACAACCTCGAAGTATGGGCAGAAAAATTGAGACACGATTTAGAAAAAGGCTCACAGCACCATAATCTTAGCATTAAGCGATGAAGTATTAAGGAAAGTTGGTGATAAGAAAACCATTTTGGGGTTATGGAAGAGACTCGAAGTATTATACATAAAGAAGTCTCTTGCAACTAGACTTATTGTAAAAAAGAAACTACATCAGCTAACAATGCATGAAGGATCTTCATTGAGAGCTCACATTGACGAGTTTAACAAGATCATCATAAGTCTTGAGTAATTGAGCATCAAGATTGAGGATGAAAACAAAGCCATTATTCTGTTAAGTTCGTTGCCAAAAAGCTATGAGAGCTTTGTGGATACGTTGTTGTATGGTAAGGAGTCTTTAACGATGAATGACGTCAAGGCATCATTGAACTCAAAAGAATTGACAAAAAGATCTGAATCCGAGAGTGGAGCAGTATTGCTTGCACAATGAAGGAATAGAAACCAATCAAAGAGGAGATCCAAGAAGTGTTTCCTTTGTAATAAGAAAAGGTACTTTGCGAAGGATTGTCCGAAATCAAAAAGGTCAAGGAAAGTGAGCTGCAATCGATACTGAAGAAGATACCGAAATTGTAAACACATTGGTAGCCTCAATGGGAAAGTACGTTGGAAAATGGATACTAGATTTGGGGTGTAGTATCCATATGTATCCCGACAGATCGATGTTTACCAACTATAAAACCAAAATAGGTAAAGCTCTAATGGGGAATGACATGACTTGTGAGATTATGAGAGTTAGTGACATAAGGTTAAGGATGTAAGGTAGAGAAACTAGGGACTTACATGGTGTAAGACATATTTCTAAACTGAGGAAGAACTTGATATCCCTAGGCAAGCTCGATGAAGAAAGGTATTCGGTTATAGTGAAAAAAGAAAAACTAAAGGTAGAGAAAGAATCTATAAGGTTTAAGAGTGAGAAGCACAATAAGGGGCTCTATGTACTTACTAAGATGGCCATTAGTGGCCAACGCGAGGTGTAGGGATAATGCAGACCACTAGGTGACATCCAAACCGTGCTCACCGAGATGATGAGGGTCAAAAATGAGTGTAATGCATCCATACCCTATGCAAGGTATACGAATGTCTTTGGAGACCAAAGTTATTAGCCCAGGGAAAGTTAAGCATTGGTGGAGACTTAACTGGACTCAACTCTAGGTGATAGAGTATTGGTATGGATCGGATCCTAAAACCTTCTTATTTGAAAGATTTTGAATCAAGGAAGGGTTTGTTGTAAAATTGGTGATTCAATAATCTTGGTTGGATAAGAATTGAGATGAATACCAAAGTGGAGAGTCACAAAAAGTCTAGAACGTGTGGGACACGTATGGAGAAGTCTAGGAAGTGTGGGACACGAAAGGGGAAGCAAAACGGGACTCGAAGACGCGAAGGAAACGAAGAAAACGCACATAAGGGGCACTAGGGCTGAGCGCCGCGGTGCCCAGGGATGAGTGCCACGACTCCAGAAGCGTCATGAAGCTATTTTTTATCCGAATTTCAAGTTTTAGGAAGTTTAAGATTTTCAAAACAAGTAAACTCTTACTCCAACAAGGAATATGGTAGTAGGCACAAAATAAAACTTATATAAACAGTTGTAAATCCTTTATTTTAGATTAAGCATTAAGAGAAACTCTAAGAGAAGGGAAGAACTGGTAGACACTAAGTGCTTGTGTGCGCTAAGGTAAAACCGTCGTTTGGGTGTTCATTGTTCGTGGTATAGCAAGGGTACACTAAACAGTAAGTTCTTTGAGGGTTCTTCAAATTAGATTATCCTTGTAAAATCTCTAGTGAGTTAATAAGAGATGCTAGGATCCTTGGATCTCCTGTGGACGTAGGTAGTTGACCGAACCACGTTGATTGACTATGCTATAGTAGCTAAGTGCAAGTGTACACTATCGTATCAAGTAATATCAGATTTTAGGTCCAGATATCGATCCCACAGGGACTATGCAATCTAATTCTATAAATCAAGTACTAAAATTGTAACTATCTAACTTTTATTTAGAAAATCATAATCTGAAATTTGATTAGCTAATCTAACTCTAACAATTAAACTAAACAAATGTAAAGGGATAGAATTCACAAATAAAGATAATCTAGGGTTTTGACTCGTTCCTTAATTTTTTTGGACTTATTAATCACTTAGTTAATTCCTTAATACCAATTGATTGGCTTACATACTAATCTCATTACAAGCCTCTGTCGATAGTCAAGTGACTATATTACACATTCTAACAATCACCTATATGTCTATAATAATCAAATCAGAATATAATTCATTAAGATCAAGTCTAAATTATACCATACATGCCACCTAGGTATTTGTCTATCCTAGATAGAACTCATAGTTGTTACCCTGTGATCATGCATCAAACTATCATAGGCTATACACATGAATCCCTCTGTCGAGTTTATTATGGTTCCTCAATCATCCAAAATATTGATCAGGTATAATGAAAGCATTAAACACAAGATAGAATGAATCAATTGAATGTATTAAGTTCATAAACTAAAAATTAACACAATCTACATCCATACTAGGTTCACATAGTCTAACTCTAAATGAATAATTTAGCCCATCACAAAATCAAAAGTATCAAATTAATTCATAAAGATCAACAAGAACAAGAACATAATGATAAAGAAAGAGAAGAAAATCTAATCAAAGCGACTCATTGATGTGCTTCTCCCTCAATCTTGACTTGAAGCTTGAATCTTGATTTTAGTTCTTCAATATTTGGCTTTGATATTTGATTTTGTATTATAGTAACCACTTATCCAACACCGAAAAGAATAAATATTTATATATATGTATAATATTCATCATTTTATTTGTATGTGGATGATACTTAATTTATGCACTGTTATTAGTATTGTTTGTATAGATTAAGGACATACTATTAGTAATGGGTTTATTTGCAAGACTTTAGATTTATTTTAGAGATCAAATTATAATACTTTAAAAGTTTTGGGGTTAATTTTCAAATAATAAAAGTTAGCCTCTTAGTATAAAAATACACATTTGAAACCCTAATTCACTCATTTTGGTCGAGCCACCTCTTTTAGAGTGAGAAAAGAGAGAAAGAAAGAGGAGAAAAAGAGAAGAAGAAGAAGAAAGTTGGAATTTAAGCTTTAAGAGGTATATTATAACCCTTTCTTAATTTTTTGGTGTTAATTTAGTTAATTCCTTTAAGTTTTGATTTCTAAAAATATGTACAATTGATTATTTGATGTGAATTTTGTAAGATATTGTGAGAATTGATGATGATTTATGTAGATAGCTTGTTAAATTATGATGAATTGCAAAATTTTTACTTAATAGTCTTTTGATTCGGAAATTTTATAAATTGTTGTGATTCGATTCTGGTTTTGAATTTTGAGTATATGAAATTATATATGTTTAAAATCATTTGAGACTTTGAATCGATTGAAAATTCTAGAAATTGAATTTGTAGTAAATTTATCAAAATGACCCTGAAATTCTAGAAATTTCCTGTGTTAATAGTATGATATAGTGACAAACAATTTTTGATCTACTTAATGATCTTTAAAAATTACAAATTTATGGAATATGATAATTTTATATGTCTTATATAATATACTCAGAATTGAGAATTTAGATCAATGTGGTTAAATTGTTATGATTTTCTAAATAGTGTCAGCTCATTACAATATTTGATTAACATATTTTTAAAGTTATGGAATAAAATAGTTTTAAAATACTTTTAACAGGAATTTCGAAGTGAAATATTTATCATGGATTGAAATATGTGTCAGAGTAATTCTGTGGTAGTTTTGTCATTTTTGAGTTAGTATCTAATTTTATAAAATTACGAGGCTAAATACTATTCAGTAAATATCTTGATCCCGCCAGAATAATAGTTTAGAATTGATAGTGTTTATGAAATGAAATGTGTAGGAATTATGATATAATATTCATATCTAAGAAAGATATATGAGTGAAGAAAGATATATTCTAATTTTGGAGTAATTGGACATCATTTGATGTATAAGAAAAGTTTGTTAAGTGTAGGTAGTCAGAATTACAGGTTTTGAGAAAACAAGTAATTAGACTAATTCGATGTGATAAGTGCAATATGTATAATTTTGTAAGCTATGTAAAGTATTTTGTGTGAATGTTGAGCCTTATGAAAGGATTAATCTCCATTGATAGGTTAAGGAGAATTAAGCCTTGTAGCTGAAAGTGCTAAGAGATAAGTATACTAGACTTTTACTGAAATCACAATAAGCATAGTAATTATCTATGTATGATTTTGTAATTGTGCTTAGAAATATGTTCATGTTATGTCAAAGTATATTTGATATGAAATGTGAAAGAAAAATGTTTATGAATGTGAGCATTGACATTGAGCATGGAAATACATGTGTTTATGAAAGTGAGCTTTCAAAATGAAATGTGTTTAACAAAGAAAGCTTTTGAAGTAAAAAATGTCCATGAGATACGTTTTGTGTTTTTGAGGATGCTTGAACTCACTATTTACTTAGTAGGCACCTATGTGATTTGTGGAGCCTTTATGTGTGGCATTTCCTTCGAGATTGGTATATGTTATGTGTTCCGTATGTAGGGAGGATCCTATTGGTACCTAAATGAAGATTGAGTCATCACATTCATGTGGTGGAGTATTGGTGCATGTGAGAGGACTCACCGATGATTAGGGTGAGGGTTTGGCTCTTACCTTCGGGCATGAGCATTATATATGTGTAATATAAACCTCACTTGTACTATTCTTCTTATACGGTATGTCACCTACAAGTGACATTTGGCTCATTATGTGATATCTGATATGAAAGTCATACTGAGTAGTAGTTGAGTGATGGTATTCTTGTTATATGTTTTGAAAGAATGTGTAAGCGCTTACTTGACATATGATTTGATAAGATTATGATTTTGATTTATCACAGCATATCACACACATGTATTGTGTACATATATATATATATTTGTATTTTGATAAATAAAAAACTAGTATGCGTACTGAGTTTTATACTCATTATAGTTTATAGTGATTTTAGGTAAATAAGGTACATGTGTGCTTAGCGGATTTGGCAAGGCTTCTGTTGTTCCTTGGGTTCCCTAAGTTGCTAGGTTGCTGAGTGTTTCATTTGGAGACAAGTGGGTTAAGATATTTGATTTGTCCCTATTGAATAATTACTGTTGCATTATTTTATTGAGTGTGGTTATGAGTTAATTTTAAGTAAGAATTTGCAATGAATATATTTTGGACTTTCGGAAACAAAGTTGCTACTGGTGACGTAGTAGAGTGTTAATCTCTAAGAAAACTCTGTGTATTTCTTGTTTACTAATTGCCCCAGTCATAATTCAATTGTTATAATTCTGAAAAATTGAAATGAATGTTTAATATTGTCAATAAATATTTATGTTTATATTTTAGATTAGATTGTCACTATTGAAGGGAATCTTCTTTCTCCTTGTGATTAGATTAAGCAAAGAATTTTAAAAATAAATTCAATCTTGAATCCTAATCTCGTTGTACAATGAAATAACTAAATATTAAAAAAAAGAATATAAAGCAAATAATCAACATCACGACAAAATTACTTATGTAATTCAGTCAATTGCTTATGTTCATGGTGGATTCAAGAATCCTAACTTATTTTATTAACTATTCTAGAAAATTTTACAAGAAAACACATCGAAGAACACTAAAAAGATCTAATGAATGACGTACGTTTGTTTTCCAAAAAGCAATGAACACCCAAACATAGTTGCACTTTAGCGTACACAAGCACTTAGTGTCTACCTAATTCTTCTCTCTTTTACAATCTTTTAATGCTTGATAATCAATCTAAAAGGTTTATAAAAGTTTATATAAGGGTTATAACTGTTAGGGTCGATGCTTATGTCCCATCCCTGAATATACATATACTTGTATATTTATACAAGTATACATTCCCATTAAATCGCTAATACCCATTTATATGGTATTATACATGTAACATTATAGACATTGTAAATTTAAAGGAGTTTGGATCAAATCTAAAGGAGTTTAGATAAGAGCTCATAGTTAGCCATACTGAGACATATAATTGTTAAATGTTAGCACAGCTAAGTGTTAGCTGGTTATAATACTTAGCAGATCCAAGAGTTGGAGCTTTGTCTGTAATGGGACATAGACCTGGGAATATACTAGTAACTGCATAATTACAAGAGTTGCAGTCGGGTGCCAGAAAATGCAAGTTGCGCAAGTATGTTCTCGAATACTTGTCCCTGATTTATTTCTGCCGATACGGGTTTATCGGTGGATACCTTTATATATAGATCAGCATATGTCGTACCTATAGGGTATAGATGATCGTTCCTAGCCGTCTGTGAGCTTAGAGCTCGTATTGATATATGGGTATCCAGTTAAGATTGGATATGAGACAGACTCACTAGGGCTTCCGATATACATCCAATGTATGCCATCAATGGAGGGTTCTCTCGAGTTGAATAGTATACGTGGTCCTTTGACCTGAGTGCCACGGTGGGCTTGTAAGTGATCTACTATACTTTGGTTCCACACATATCACAGACCTTTCATAGTGTGACCGCTGAGTGTCACTGAGTACGGTCCGATGCTTATGGAGTCCAGTGCGTACAAATATGGGATCCGTTAGCTCCCATATGGAGTTAGATATCCAGATGCTTCGAGATTGTATTTTAAAAAGTCTTGTGGCCATAAGCAACCATCACGGGAAAGAGTTCCGCCAGGGTAGAACAATATGACAAAAGAGTTTGCGCATATTGTTCAGTGAGATACAAGTCTGGAGATAGGATATGGGTGAGCAAAAGGAAATTTGACGGTGATAATCTATATCCCTGCACATCCAGGATATCATGACAGTAGGACTATATGTATGCGTTGTAACCTCAACTTACATGGTTCAACGCGCTAATTTGTATATCCGTGACGTGTGCGTGGGGCATTGCTCATGGACTCATAGAATTGTTCTATTTGACAAATTGGGCTTAGGACCTAGGGAGTCCTGCGATATGGAGTGTACTCATTGTGCATTGGGACAGCGTGTCGGATTAAATTATTTAATCCAGCAATACCATGGAATGCGTGCGTGTCTGTATTTAAGAGTTAAATATAACAATTAGTTAATAATAATTATTTACTAATTATACTATGACACGTGGCGTATTGTGGACTCTCAATTGAGTTTACCCAAGTGTGAAATTTGGTGGGACCCACTAAAGAGTAAATTTGGTAACTATTCATGAAGGGTAAAATAGTCATCTATCACTTTGATTATTTAATTGTTAAATAATCAAAATATCTTTATTTTTATATTATATAATATATTATTTTATATATTTTTTATTTTATTATTATTATATTATATAATATATTATATTATTATTATTATTATTATATATAAAGAAAAAGAAACAGAGATAGAGAGCAAGTGTGTGAGGGCCAAAAGTTGGCCGAGAGAAATGGAAGAAAGAAATGGAGGAAAGAGAAAGAAGAGGAAATAAAAATAGTAGGAAAAAATGAAACTGTTTCATTTTTCTCTATGTTTCCTATTGAAGTAATGGTAAATTGGTTCAAATTCTCCATTTTCTTATTCTTTTGGAGAAAATGATGAAAAATACACATCGGTCATTTTGGGGATTAAGAGTTAATCCCGGACTGTATATCGGCCTACTGTTCTAGCTCACCAAGCCCACTAAGTTGGTGACTAGAACTGCCTGCGAGTTGGTCTCCATGCGGACTCCAAAAAAATACGTGTATAATGTTATATGTTGAGGTGAGTTGTCAAACATTCTAATATATTAATGCGATTAATATATTGTATTTATTATGTTTATTGTTTATTTCACGCTTCCGCTGTGTTAGAAATTCGTAAATGATACGTATTTAGGCAATAGACATAATAACATATGCATACACCCACGTGTACTAAATTAGATCCTCTGCCAACAATAACAAGCCTAGAAACTCTAAATCAAGTTAGAATAAGAGTTCACGTATTCTAAGAGTCCAAAACCCCTAAAAAAACTTAAATTCAAAGCTGAAACTGACTTAACCGCATCTGGTGCTGCGGCGCCAGCAAGAATCACGACCCAGTGCTACGACGCTGGCTTTTCTGCCTTCGGAGCCGTGATGTTGAGGTGTGGACTATTAAAAATTACAACACCAACTTTAGGCCCATAACAAAATTCAATACTATAAGATCTAAACCTAACACATGGAACATTCTAGAATCAAAGTCAAAGTCAAAGTCCAACACATAGAATATTCTAGAATTAAAGTCCAAACTCAACACATGGAACATTCTAGGTTCAAGGCCCACGCCCAAGACATGAAGCAATATAGAACCAAGGCCCAAGCCCAAGATATGGATGATTCTATAACTAAGGTCCAAGTCCAAGATGTGGAGAATTCTAAAGCCAAAACTCAAGTCCAAATTCTAGAAATATCAAAGTTGGTGGAGATATTTTAACAGTAGTTAATTAAGAAGATAAGTATAAAAACTTGTGTGGTTAATAAATTTCTAAAATTATTTATTTGTGTGATTTAAATTTAGTGACAACAAATATAAATACCCCCCTCCTCTTTTGGTTTAAGCATTAAGTCAATAAGAATTTGATCTAATGATAAAGAAATGATCAAGTTAGAAACTTGATCAAGTGAGAGGTAGTGATTAAGTGTTCAGAATTATTAGAGAATTGAGCAAATAATAAGCTCAACAAAAAGTGTGTGAGTGTTGTGTTGTGAGTGAGAAATAGTGAGATTTTCTACAATTTATATTGTAAATTTTGTATTTGTTATATTAATAAAAGTGTTCGCTCCATTATGTTCAACATGGGCAGCAAGTCTTCGTTTTCTTTGCTTTTTTTTTTGCATTTAAGTCTCGTTTTATTTTCTTCTTTTGTGTTCTACGCGTTATTGACTTCTTGTGACTCTTTTTTTGGTATTCTTCACAACTCTTGCGCAAATAAAATTATTGAATTACCAAATTCAACATTCACAAAAGAATTCGAAAGAAGAAAAAAAATAAAAGCTTCAAGATACAAGATCACATATGACTAAAATAATAGAGAAAACTTGGGATGGAAGTAATTGGCAAGCATAGACATACCTTACCTGTGTCCCTTTGCATATTCGATACTTCAGAAAAATGGTGGAAATATGCAGGATGATGTTCAATATATTGTACAAACCATTCAGCATCTGTCTCCACGGAGTAGCCAAATCATCCAAAGAGAAGGACATCATCTCATCCATATATCTGAATATACTTAAATTAGGAGTTTCAATCTTGATGTCAATCACAATTTCACATCTAATAGGCTGAATCTCTTACGAGTAAGACATGAAATCTTAACTCTCACCAAATTTTGAGCTCTCCCTATATCTAAGTCCTCAATTACAGGAAGTTTAGAAACTTCATCTGTGAGCTATTTATCCGATATGCCAAACACACCTAATTTCTTGGTCTCAGTAATTTCTCAAACTTACTGAGACCAAGAAACTCTAGACCAATAAACCCGTCACAATCAAAAAGCCTCATAACATCAATCAATGCCCAAGCACATGATCTTTCGCGTAAAACTCACGCTAGGTTCAATTTCCTCAAAGCAAGAGCTTGACACTTCCTTCTCGGTGGCTTCAACTTACACCCAGCTAACTCCAAAACTTTCAACGACTTCCCAATGAAGACAATCTGGGGCAAATTGTACCATTTCTCAGTATCCGAAATCTCAAGTTTCAGCTCTTTGACTTTACTTTCAATCGCATAACAAATGCAACGGTCTATAAACGATGCAAACTTAGGACTCTTAGTCTTAGATGCTACCATAGTGAGCCTAATCTTCCTAATACTAGACATTCCCGTATGGCAATTCAAAAGAGCTTGTCCAAAATGCTTCATTACTTTGTTCCCCGTCCTGGGTCTGTAGACTGTAGAGCCTCTGATCAAACTCCACGGTGGGGTACCTGCCCCACTTGCCTCCACGATTTGGATAATACGTTCAAAAACTACATCACTACTATTTCATTAATACTTAGACATATACGGATGTAGGGTGAGGGCTAAGGAGGATTAACATTTTCAAGTCACCATCTTTAAGAAATTGTTCACCAGGAATTTTAAGTTGGTTGAAGTCAAAGATTGAGACTCTCTGGTGACTCGAGATTCTGAAATTATTGTTAAATGAGAAATGGCCAGTTAATTTTCTAAAATTTAGTTGAAATATTTAATTTATAGTGCATTTTTTAGGACAATAAAATAAAATATAAGATCATTTATCATATTAAACAAATCAATTTACTTTATTTCTCTTGTGAACTTCCTTGTGTTGTGTGTAATGTTCAATAGTATCGAATTAATTAACAGTTTTTTTTTCGTTCTGTGATCAGTTGCCAAAACAATATATATTAGAGGAAAATGTGAACTCCAAATCATAATTCCAAAGTAAACAAAAATAATAAAATGAAAGATTTGCTAGTTGCTAAAGTCAAAAACATCCTCAAGTACCCACTTTATTACATAGTCCATTCAAATTGCAGAAAAATTATCCATCCGAATAAAAAAACAGAACTTTGCAAAACCCCTCTTAATTTATCCGCAGATGGCATCAATCTTCTTTGGTATATCTTTGCTCACAATAAAACATCTTTTTTCATTATTCCCTACAGAATCCTCAATCCTAACGTGCTTTATGCAACGCCGCCAACAAGAAACAGGGAGAGATTTGCAGCAGCAAGCAATTTCTCCCTCGAAAATCGCCTGCTCCTTGTATGTCATCTGAGGTTTCATTAAAGGAAACACATGTTTTCACATTTGTTATACAAGTAGTAAGTATATAGTAACAAATAATTAATGGAATATATATATATATATATATAGGATTTTGATCGGGTGGGCAAAGTTGCTCATCTTATGGTGCACGATTGTAAGGAAAGTCAATGCTTGACTTCAGCTAAAATAATCAGCTGTTCACTAAAGTTGAACATTGGCACCGTCGGTCACTATTTAAGTAACAACTTAGTCCACCTGATCAGTAATCTCTCTGTATATATGCAGTATTACCTTGAAGAAACATTTCTTGGTACCAAATTCTATTGAGATAGTCTCTACATGAGGTGCAATCCAGAGTAAGCCATCCAAAACTCTTGCAATTGCGTACCTGATAAAGTTATGATTGATTTTGAAGTTCAAATGCTTCACATTAGGCAATGGAGGAGGTAGGATTTGCCTCAATTCTCTCGGAATAATCATGTTCTAAAGATAATACAAAGGCATCAGTCTTCATGATTTATGATAAGAGGGAAAAAAAGTTGATGTTATTCAGAAAAGACATACCTCACCCGTTTGGCTTTGCAACTTCAACACTATGGAAGAGTCATTGAACTTTGAGAGAAGATCAATGTATTTGGCATACCGTAGAGTGTTCATATTTTGGGAGTAGAAAAAGATATCAATTTCTAGCAAAATTGAACCATTTGAAGAGAAGGATATGGTGTCACCCCCATATTTGAATAATCTTAAAATTGGAGCCTCAATCTTGATATCATCCAAGTTTATGCATCTATCGATCACCAATGACTTGAGACTAGAACTCGAAATCCTCAAATTTTGCAATTCTATGCAATAAGTTATGCTTAAGAACTCAAGATTTGGAAGTTGTGAAATTTGGTTGAGGAGCCACTCATCGCTTATCAAAAGGTGACTTAGTTTGAGGGTTTTTAGATTCTTGCAAGAGGTTATATTGATCTCACAGTTTTCAGTTAGATCATAAATTTCTATTGAGTGAACATTCCAAGCTTTGATCTCCATCTTTTGAAGCTCACTGCCATTGTTCATTAACTTGATCTCTTTGAGTTTGCACTGATTAAGTATCTCTATAATTTTGAACCCTCTACATGCACTCAACACTAAATCCTCAATCAAAGGACACCCACCAAGTAGATTTTCAATTACATTATTATCTGCATAAACATGGCGTAAAGACAATTTTCTCAAAGAATTTAACTTCACATTACTCCCTGGGAATTCCAGCTTACACCCTTTTAACTCCAAGTCTTGTATTGAATTTGCAGAGAAAACAATATGAGGCAAATGGTACCATTTACTCCCCCAACTTAAGAAATCAAGATTCAGCTCTTTGACATTACTTTCAATCACATAGCTAAGACATTGATCAATGAAGGATATAACCTCCTGATCATTTGTTATTTCCAAGTTCATGATGAATTTCTTTGTACTAACGAACTCCCTCAAGCGATTTTCTAGAATCTTCTTCAAATGATCAAACACCTTCTTCCTTTTCCTTCTAATTTCTAAAGCTTTCTCCTTGTTATACTGACTTCCATACCACAAATCTAAGGTGAAAACAGATTCATCAAACTCTAAAATGGGTAATGTAAGCCATGCTTGTTGCCATTTTTTTGAAACCAGACAAGTTTGAACAATTTGCTTGAATGGGAGGAATGACATTATGTGCTGCAATATTGGCTCTGGCATTGCAGATATCCTATCCACCCCATCATCACTTCCCTTGTTGACAAATTCACATCTTCTGTCAAACCATTAATTATAAGCACAATCCATGAAAGCCAAATATTGCAAAGCACATTTACATAATATTCAAGTTCATTATAACCAAAACAATTTTTTTTTAAAAAATCGGTATGAGCAGGGTTTGAACCCCAAATCTCTTGTATCATCGCAAAAATGACTCCCACAATATAGCCAAAAACATTTCAGACAGAAACAGGTTCAAAATAAGCAAACCCACCAAAGAAAAATTTCAGAAACACTCTATCACATGCAAATGAATGATCGTGAAAAAAGTTTGAAAAGAAAAAGATTCATATCATATTCAAATGGGCCATTAAATAAATAACTTAGCACATTTTACTTACCTCAACCAAACCCATAGACGTTTCAGCTTCCGGCTACATTTATAAAACAGAGAGTTTAAACTCACACAAACTGAACAATGTGTACTCATTTTCAAGTTCTGAGTATTTTCATTCAGCAGTGTCAAAATTCAAGTAGGTGGTAAACGTTCACGTACTCATTTGCAAGTGTTTATACACAGAGTCTCTGGTTATGGAATTTATATACCAATTAATGGGAAAATGAAAAAAAATAAAATTGAAAGAGAATTGTTTAATTAATAAGAATCCGGATTCTTGGGGGTACTGAGTCAAAGTCATGAAATAAATTTAGCTACCACCTTTGTTGAGGGATTTTTATATTATTTTGTTCTTTAAATTCGGGATTTTAAAGAGTTTGTGATCTGCCATGAATCAGCAATGATATTGCATGTCTTGCCTCAGAATCTATGAAGATTCAATATAATTATATGGAGATGATTTTGCAGAGAAAATTCCGTTGGTGGGTATATTTGTTTCAGTGTCAACAGTTATTAATATTATGGAAGATTTTGTAAGCTTAAAAAGAACAAACATAAATAATTTCCTTTACAATTTTTGATTAATTATATTTACTTACATCTTTATAAATGAAGCTCTTTTCACAATTAGTTTTGTTTCTACATTCAATAGCTTTTAAAGCATACTTTTTTTTAAAAAAAAATATTAGTAAAGTAATTTTGATCAATTATACAATTATTTATGATGATTAAACATATAAATTTACTTTATCTTAAATATTTTTATATTATTAATAGTAAAAACTAACGATGTAGTTAGAATGTAAACCGTCTATTCTATTAATGAGTCATCTAATATGTTAATTGTAGAATGATATTGTTTAATTATCGTAATAATGAAAATTAAAAAGTTAATAATTAACGATAGTTAAATTTTGTGACACGTAAGTTTAAACATAAAGTTTATTTAGTAAGTTTATAAGTATAGTATTATTGTTAAAAAGTTATAAAAAATAATTAAATAATATTTAACTAATTGTGGATGGGTGACATATCAATTAAAATATAAAATTCGTATTTTAATTTTATAAATATAATACTACTATTAAAAAATTATAAAGATCGACTGAATAACATTCAACTAAATTCTAAAAATTAAACAAAATTGATAATTTTCCACAAAAGTCACCAACAAAAGCCACTCCTTGAGACACTCAACAGTAGAAATAACAAGTCCATCATTATCATTATGGGCTTATAAAAGTCCATGGGCCATATTAGGCCCATCTTATGCATCTAGATCGAAATTATAAAATTACCCTCCAACAAAATATCATATTACCCAAAATTACCCTCTATCCAAAGCCCAAAACCCAAAACCAGAAGCCATTCCCTCCTCTTAAACCAAAAACACATCAAGCACAAACACAAGTACAATGCCAACAACAAGCCATGCCTTGAGACACTTAGCAGCAGCAACAACAACCCCATCATCATCATGGCTTCTAAAATTCCGCGCCACATCCCGCACTCTCACCTCCATCGCTTTCGCTCAAAACCCACAACAAAACCAGCAGCAACAAACAACCCAGCAACAGAGCATATATTGTAATGACATTAACAACAATAACAAAAACAGAGAAGCTGACGGCTATAACAAGCCCGGTTCCTATTTTCCGAAGAGAGGCCAAGAGCTGGAGCTGGTGTGCGAGAGCTTGGCTTTTAAAGGGAAAGGAGTGTGCAAGGTGGAAGACACTGGCTTTGTTGTGCTGTGTGACCGTGTGCTCCCTGGGGAGAAGTTCATTGGGCGCGTTACACGCAAGAAAGGGAGTTATGCTGAGGTTGGTTAGTTGATTTTCCGCTTTAAAATCTCAAGCCTTTTTCATAATTATAGAGGGTTTTGTTTTGTTTCGCACATAAACTTGAGGACTAGGTTAAACCAAAAGTTTGAAGTACTAAGCTTGAATTGAAGGTGAGTTTTTGTCTTAATTTTTCTAAAATTATTGTCTAAACAAATAAAGAATCAAGGAAGTCAAATGATTCTGAGCTTAATTTTAGCAGAGCATACTTGTTATGATCACATTGTTTGTGGTGTTTGTTTGGTTGGTCGAAGAACTTGGGAAAGTATGAGAAGTAGAAGTAAAACAATTAGAGTAGAAGTTTGAACAAATATACTTAAATTGGTCAAAACATTGTTAAAACAATTGAAGAATTGGATTCATTTGATTATATCAAATGATTTTTGTGCTCAATTGGATTATATTGTACTCAATATTATCACTTTGTTTGTGGGTTGTTTGATTATTGAAAAACTTGACGAAGTATGAGAAAGAGGAGTAGTTCATCGTCTAATTCTGCTGCTATTGTTTGCTGCGACTTTGGAGACTGACCTTAAATCCAGTTAAAATAGTTGTTTATGATCTCCATTGGACAAAAAGGTTGTGTTTGGTCTAGTTTCCTTGGGACAAGGTCTATCAGTTGTGGCGTCTGTGTATAAGTAATAGTAATGCTCTATTCTTCCAGGCTCCAGCTCATCATCAATTAAAGAAATATGAAGTTTCCTTTTCTTGGTTCGCAATTAATTGGTTTTCTCATCCTTTCTTATTCATCGATGTATCTATGCATTTGCTGTTTATCTCATTGCTCTTAAATTGAAGAAAAAAAAAGATCAAAATTTTATTCTAAACTTTTGATGTTTTAACATTATGGATAATACACCCATGACATAGTTTTCATAAGCTAACAAACTTATCAACAAACATTTGTTATTTTATGAAAGGAGATAACAATTGTTTCTGTGGTTAACAAATGTTATTATGGACATCTCTGTCAGGTTTTTTTCGTTTTAAAATCTTTTGTTTTTTTATTTATTTTTTTACATGTGTTTCTAAAGAAAGTACTGGCAGGGTGTGCAAGAAATGTTGCACCACTCGTTCTCTTTAGTTTCTCTTCATTTATATGATTCATGATGTTGTTGCATTTTGTTGAAATTGCAGGTGACTAAGGTGAAGACAATATCTCCTCATTGGGATTCTGTTGATGCTCCTTGTGAGTATGCTTCGTACTGTGGAGGTTGTAAGACACAAAACCTTTCATATGAGGCTCAGCTCAGAGCCAAGGAACAACAAGTTCATGATCTGGTGACACATGTTGGAAAATTTTCTGATAAAGACCCAGAATTTTTTAAAGTTATGAAGCCCATTGTTCCTTGTGATGTTCAATTTCATTACAGAAATAAGGTTAGTGTGCAACGTAAACCTTGTCAAATTTGGTCAAGTGCAATAAGTGTAGTAATTCTCTCTCTTTCTTCTTCAAGTATGAGGTAATTAGTGTACCAAAAAACCCATGTTGTGAAATTATAAGAGACGGTTACTATGATGACTAAGAAGCATAGTAATATCAAGTATTAGTATTTTTTGAATTCAGGGCTTTTGTCCTCAGCTTCTTAAATCCAGTGCTTTCACCTCTTTAACTTTTAGTGAAACAAAAAACAATCAATTATCTTTTTTCTACATTGAATTTAGCCAGATGCTAGTGAATAGGTAATGATCATATGTAGAAAGTTTTAGCGAAATGATAACAAATGAGTGTTAACAAGTTAATGAATAATGAATGATAGATGAAAACACGCCACTGTTATTATTGTTTGATTAATTCACCTATAATTTATAATATACACATGCCTGCATAATCACTTTGTTGACCATATAATTCACCTTTTAAAAGGAAAAAAAAAAGCTTTTTTGTACCTATAAATAAATGTATATGGACAGATTAGTTGAATAAATTAAGCAGGAAATGTCAGCTTCTACTTTCACGTTTTTGCAGATGGAATTCTCATTTGGTTCTAAAAGATGGTTTCCTAAAGAATTATTACCAGAAAAAGGAGATGATAGGGTGAATTATTCTCTGGGATTACATGCTCCTGGATTTTTTGATAAGGTTCTAAATGTTGACAAGTGCTTATTGCAAAGTGATCCAGCCAATGTGGTAAGCAATAATGTTCATTATCTATTGAAGTTAACTTTCTGTTATAATTTTACTAACTGTAGACCCTCATTTGCACATATCTAATGTTGTATAGCATTCAATGTTCATTGGTAAATAAGTAATTACTGTATGAATCTACTGGTGTTTATTCCATTTTATTGTAGTGTAATATCTCCGGTTGATAATCTACTATCTGGCGTAAAATCATTGTGTTAAGTCAAAGGCATTTGCATGTCCTTTAGTTGTCTTTATTGCATATTTTAAAAACTTTCCAGTTCTAGTACACAACATAGTAGAGATTCTGTTCATAAGGATGTCAATATATTATTGGAAATGGTATTAGAAAATGACAAGAAACAGGTTCACACAAATTGAAATGCTTCCTTATTTTCATTTCTGTATTTTTTGGTAACTTTGGATTAATCTTTAATCCATTATTTGTTGTTTAATGATTATTGGGGAGCATGTATTGATATGTGTGAGAAAAATTCATTTGAACTGCCTCTTTCTATTGAATTCAATACATAGGTTTTGGCGGCTGTCCAAGATTATTGGAGAGACCCACAATTAGGTCTATCTCCATATGATGTTCACTCACATGTTGGATTTCTCAAACATCTAATGCTAAGAACTGGAAGGTAAGTTGAGTTCAACCATAGCACATATCTTCATTGATGGCTTCATATTCAACATATGAGCTTTGCTTTGGTTCTCATGTTCAGTCTTCAATGTGGAAGTTACTCTTGTGCAAGTGATAATCTATATACTTTATGTTATATGGGCAATCTCCTATAACACATGCTATAGTGTTCAGTATCAGGGGTAATAGGAATGAAGAAAAGTCGGATTTAAGAAAAGAAAGTAACATAGGTAAAAATCTGTGAAAACTGAGATAGTCACATTGTTCTATTTAGCACTTCTGCAGATAAAAATGATAAAGAGGGCTAAAAAAAATTATTTGGAATACTAGCAGATAATGTTGGATGACATCTATGAACCATAAAACAGATAACCAACATAAGGCATTGTCATAACAAGAAACAAATCAGAGATTGGTGTAATAAATTCAGCTTTATCTGTTAATTCTTAGGAGCAGTGACACATTTGCGGAGGATGCAATATAAATTTTTGGCAGTTTAATTTGCATTTATGATATTTAATATCAATGCATGCCTGCAACTGGCTCTTCAATGTGCAGCTTTAAGTCCTTTGGGTAACTCATTGACTTCGTTTGATGGTTTCAGCAGTTCCCACATCTTCTTGGATCTATAACTGTCTTAGCAAAATTAAATTTTCCTTTTTTTTAATAATGTTATTATTTGTGTTCCAGGGACATGAAGACTGGGGCACCTGAACTGATGGTCAATTTTGTAACCTCATCGTACAAGCCTGAGCTGCTAAAGCCACTGGTTGAGAAAATTTCCTGTGTTGCTGAAGTGGTCAGTGGGAAACTCTCCTTGTTCATTTATTTTTAATATAGATTTTATGATTTTTCTTGTTAGAGATATCCAAATTGTTGATTGGATTTTGTTTCTTAATGATTATAACATTGATTAATGTGAACACAAGCAGCCACAATGCCCATTAAGTGTAGTTAATGAGAGAGCAGTTTTTCTTAACTATGTGAGGATAACTTGAAGCAGGACTGTGTGTTCAAAGCAGGCTGCAGTATTTTTGGCTTAAATATTCTGTCTTGATCGTTGTATCAAATGATCCCTGTGTTGCTCAAGTTACGATTCTTATGTTAATATCAATTGACATTGTAATTGTCTTTAATCTCTTTCATTTAATTGATCCGAAGCATTATGATAATTTATATCATGAATTAGTACACTATATGATCCTTCTTCACTTCCTGATTATCTGCACAATAGATAATGAGCATATAAAAAAGAAAATTAAAAAGAAAAAAGGAATCTTCTACTTTCCTAGCTCTGTATCATTATTCCTAGCCTTTCGTTGAAAGTGTCGTCCTACTCTGATTATATATGCATATATCTTAGGTGCTGTTATAAGTTCATTATTATTTTCTTTGTAAAATCTAATTCTTTGTTGGTATAATTTTAGTAAAAGCTACTTCCTGTAATTAGATATGTGCCAAACTGGAAGCCACTAAATGTATGGAAACACCCTTAAAATTTGTATTAATCTGTCTGTTCAACAAATTTCCCCATAAATTAACTTAGATCAAGTCTAGCTTTTTCACATGGATGGGTCATTGAAAATCTTTTGATTTTCCACTGATCAGCCTTTTTACTCTATCTGAGAAGACTGTATATTACCAGTTTATTTTTGCGTTACATTGTCGTACAATAAAATAAAGTTCTGATAACTGATAGGTGAGCATTATGAATAATGTAAATACTTCTGTTGGTAACACATCAGTCGGAGAGGAGGAGCACATTTTATATGGGAAATCTACCATCACCGAGACTTTAAGAGGGCTTACTTTCCAAATTTCTGCGAACTCTTTTTTCCAGACTAATACTCAACAGGTATGCATGCTCATACTTGCTCCCACTCTATGTTTCTTGAGCTCTTACTTCAGCTTTCCGAAACACTGTTTAGGCAGAGGTTTTGTATAAACTCATTGAAGACTGTGCTGGTCTCAGAGGAGATGGCTCAGAGATTGTGCTTGACCTATTTTGTGGAACTGGCACCATTGGTTTAACTCTTGCAAGAAGGTATATCTCTTTGCTTCATTAGGTTTAGTCGTTGAGTATCATCAATCTCTCTCTTTTATTCACTTGGTTTTGACTTTAGAGGATATAACATCATTCTTTCTCTTTTGCATTCCTTATTGTCAGGGTTAGACATGTTTATGGCTATGAAGTAGTTCCTCAAGCTATATCAGATGCTCGTCGAAATGCAAAGTTAAATGGCATTTCTAATGCTACGTTTGTTCAAGGGGATCTGAACAAGATTGATCAAAATTTCGGCAATGCTTTTCCAAAGCCAGACATCGTCATTTCAGGTTCTTCTTGTTATATGTCTTCGTTACAACAATTCATGATGTTATTGTGATGATATGAGATATTGTTTTAATTTGTTCAAGTACAATAAACTGGATAATCAGTGATTACTTTAATTTTTTTGGTGGAGTCTGGGTGGGGATGAGGGTTTGGATCTTTAGGATGAGATTTAGATGTAAGGTGGGGGCTTGGGAGGACAATGACTTCAAATTTTAGGTCAGTAGACAAGAATCAGCACTGTAAATTTAGATTGGAGGGTTGTTTGAGATTGATGACTGATGAGCATATCCGAATGGAATCACAGACTAACAGCAGTATTGCATGGATATTTTTGAAAAATATTTTACCCCAAAAAATATACTGAACTGATCAATATAAGCTTCCGATATTTTATGTTTTCTTCAAAGATTATACGAGCTCTAATATATATATTTTTCCTTGATATGATGGGGCATACTCTGCAGATCCAAACCGCCCTGGTATGCACATGAAATTGATCAAGTTCCTGCTAAAACTCAAGGCACCGCGCATTGTTTACGTATCGTGTAATCCAGCCACATGTGCACGTGACCTTGATTACCTTTGCCACGGGGTGGTGAGTGTTGGGATTGCTAATAAATCTACCATCTTTCAAACTCTCTGTCACCCTTACTCTTGAAAATCTTTTCTGCAGATGGAGCAAAACATAAAAGGGTGCTATAAACTTAAAAGCTTACAACCAGTGGACATGTTCCCTCATACTCCTCATATTGAATGTGTTTGCTTATTGGAACTTTCATGACCCTTCAGCTGCAATCAACCCCTTAATTGCCTACCTTTAAATCAATTTTAGTCATGGAAGAAACTACCTTGTATCAATTTGATATTTTTTTAATTTTTAATTTTTCTTGTATCATAGTCCAAATTTATGCTTCTTTTGGACATTCTTTACAATGTAGTTTCATTCATGTAGAAGACTTTATTTGTTAATTTATACTTAGCTTGTCCCAAATTCTTACATTTTTTTAATGATCTTTTAATGTACTTCATTTGAAGATTATGTTAGGATGGGAAAAGATGTAATCATGTCTAAATACTTGAATTAAACTCATTAGATGTTATTAGATTTTAATGTTGTTTATGGAAATCTCGTCTTTTTTCTTTCTGATAATTTATCTAAGGTTTAATAAAAATGCCTTTTTTTTGTTGAAAAAAATGTTATTAATTGAAAATATCTTGTGCTCAAACAGAACTAAAAAATTGTGTGAGCATCCTGAAAACGATGTCGTTGTGGATACATTTTGCTAAAAAATAATGTCGTTTTAATTAAAAACATGCTCAAAATGATAACATTTTGGTGTGTTTATTAAAAAAAAACCCATAAAAACGTTTGGACTAGATAAGGTAATAACTATATGCTTCAATATTAGAACTTTAAAAATATAAATTCACTCATTGTTAATTTCTCCCTTTCATTTGCATAAAAAATTGCCACCCCAAATTTATTATATTTTAAAAAATATAATTATTATATCTCAATTACAATTTCGAATATCAAATTATTACAATATTGCAGCTCCAGTATCAATTAATTATAAATATAATTAATTAAACAACTTTTTTAAATAATTAAAAAGATTAAATCTGGCCTCTTAACAACTAGATGAACAAAATAATTATCTTGAACTTTACTAGGATTTGAATGATTAAACAATCCTCTCAGACAATTGAATATAATCCCAACGATTGAAAGAACTAAATAGGTACTTCCAACAATTGAAAAAGTTGAATAACTATTTTGAATATTGTCAGAATTTAAACTTTTGACTTAAGTCAAGGGATGCACGGTTTTACCTTTTGATTAAATTTTATTTTTTATTTAAAAAAAAGATTCCATTAAAATATTTTAAAAATTAATTGCCAATGAATTCTTTAAAGTTGTTAGTGAAGAGTGTAAATTTGAAATTAACTTAGATGTTGACAATTTCAAATTGATAAACTATCTTTTGATTGCTGTTTAAAAAAGAAAAAAAAATCTTTTAATTCATCGACTCATCAAATTCGCTCAATTTTTTATCTTAAAGAATAAATCAACTTCTTTTGTTTAAATTTTTAATTTGAAAACTCAAATTTAGCATTACGTTAAATTTGAAGTTGTCCATATTTTTTCTTTCAATTAAATTGTTTTTTTTGTTAAAATATAATAATTTTTGGTATTAATCATTCATGCTAAATTTTTATTAAAAACAAAAAATTATGCGAAAATAATAAATTAGTTGTTTAGAGAAAAGAGGTATCTAGATTTTCCTTACAACTTTTCAATATTTTTTCTTAAAACAAATGAAAACAAAATTTGCTTTAGTAAACGATGAATTGATTCATTAATCTATAAACGTTGTATGTCAAAATTGTTTACAAAATCAATATGCATTAAAGAAATTGGCAAATTTTCATATAACTAGAAACTTAATGCATAGTTTTTTTTAACATGAGATTGTATTAAACATTTAATCCAAACACTATCTTAATGAAAAACAAACTTCTTTAATTAATTTTTTAAATAATAATTGACTAATATTATAATGTGCCATCCTTTAAAGTAAATAAATAAATAATTTGATTGTTATGATTGACTAATTAGCTTCAAAAGTGATTATTGACTAATATTTTACTTTAGCTAATGTAATTTATAACACTTTTAGCATTGAATTATCCTCTACATAATTCATTAACGTTATTATTATTAAATTATATTTTTAAATAATATGAATCATTATCAATATGTCATATCATCTAAAAATAATATAAATCATTTTTAGACTATATTTATATCATTTCATAAGGTTTTTATGTGATTAATTTTTGTTGTATTATTATAAGATAATTTGAAAAAAGAATTACTATGTAGTTAAAAGTTGAGATTTATTTGGAATTAAAATTCGTATATTTAACTAAAACAAGTAATTATCATTAATAAATTTCATAAACCATAGATAAAATATATAAATAATAACGTAATTAGTACAAGTTATCGTCATACTGGTAAAAGGAAAATTAGTTTTGTTAACAAAACTAAAACATATAAAAGTAACATAAAACTTGTATATTAATGTTGAACATATAAATTCTACATAAAATATGAAATTACAATGAAAAATTTATAAGTAAAACATGATATTTATATATATTGAGAAATTAAAATGAAAAAATTTAACAGAAAGTTTAATATTAAATATTAATTTTATAAACCACACATAAAATATGTAAATGTAATATATGTAAGTTAATGTAAAGTAGTAAAAAGTAAATTTATATTTAAAAATGGAACTAGAAACAACAAAATGTAGAATAAACTTGCAAATTAGCTCTAAACCTACACATTTAACAAATATAGAATAAGATTCTCTAATGTGAATGTTCGCAAAATTTCTTCATATGACATGCCAAAACTATATAATTTCGGGTGCAATTTAGTCAAAATAATGCATGGTTTATGAATTTTAGGTCCAATTTTGTTTAATGTCGATTTATACTTTTTTATTTCTTTAAATTTTTTTTTATAAATGATATACTTGTTTTACAAGTTTTGTGTTATATTTCATTTTTCATGTAAAAATTTATATATGCATCGTTGATTTATAAGATTTAAGTAAAATTTGTGAATTTTAGTTTTGCTTACAAATACAACATTGTTATTAACCAATTTCATATCAATTTACTGTTGGTGCTTAATGTGCTCTCATCAAAATTCTACGTGTGATTTCCTTGTTTCTTACATGCATGAGTTAAGTATTTCATACTTGGAGATAATTTGTATGATCCTTTGGCGTAAATGGTTCATAAGAAATCAAATGATTCATGGTAGAAGTATTTCTAATGCTGATTCTGTTGTGGGATGGACAAAAAATTATTTGGCTTATTATCAAGTAGCTCAGGACCTGCCGAAACTGGACAAACCAATGCAGAAAACTCGTTGGTAGCCTCCAACTACTTATGCTGCTAAAATTAATTCAGATTCTGCCTTAGACCAAAGAAGTTATAAGACAGGTCTTAGTTAAATCATTCGAACAGGTGCTGAAGAAGTGGTTTAGTTGGAGCAGCGAAAATTGATGCTTTGTATTTCGTCCCTATTGCCAAAGCTATGGCTATTCTTAAAGGAATTCTGACTGCTCAGCACTTGGACTATTCTGAGATTGAGATCGAGTCCAATGCTACAATAGTTATCAATGAGATTTTAGCCAAATCACAGGTGGCCTCTTGAGCTTGGCATGATCATTCCAGACATTCTTTCAGTGTATGAATTCTTTTCGGTCTTTTAAAATTTTGTAATTTGCATAGGAAGCCAATAAGGTTGCCTATAGTTTAACCAAGATAGCATTGAGTTATGATTTGAATGTCACTTGGAAGCATGATGTTCGAAAGACTATCCCTCCTAATATTTTAAGTCAATCTTAATGCATAATTTCTCTTTAAAAAAAGTTTATTCGTTTGTTACTTTCTATAAATTTATTTTTACTAAAAAAAAAGGTGAAGTATGAATATTAAATGAATGATTAATTCTTTCCCCAACCTAGCAAAAATTAAGAAAAATTATTTAAAAAAAAAAGTCCGGTACCGATATTATTAAATGAATAATAAAATCTCTTCCGTACCCATATCCACTAAATTAAGAAAAAAAAAGTACTTGTTGCCGATTATGGATAATTAATTCTTTTCTCTTAATCATACCGTCTATATTAACGAAAACAAAAATCAGTTTATTGCTGGTATTCATTCAAATCTGATACCCACAAAAAAAATTGACATCACTAGTAAAAATTAAAGCAAAGGAAGATTACATTAAAATAAATAAAAATTTCATTTTCTTCTGGAAAGTCATAATTTAGATGTTTTTCTATATAATTTTCCTTTTTACTTTTCAAGAGTACAGGAAAAATGCCATTTTAGTTTTTATTTTTGTGAATATATATTAACTTAATCTTTATTTTTTTAATATATATTATGTTAGTTATTATAGAATATTTTTGATATTTTTTTCTTTGAACAACTATCATTTTTATACATATATAGACTAATTAGTATATATTAGATTAGTGAAAATTAAATTGGTATATATTTATAAAATTAAGAATTAAAATGATATTTTTTTTTAAAATTAATTAATTCAATTTATATTTTGTCGTTTAGTCACGATATGTTTAGTTGCTTAATTTGACACGGCATTCAAATCCATTTCTCGTCATTTGACTTTCTCTTATTTCAGTTTTTTGGTATTGATTTTAGACCTTAAAATTGGACTTAGGTGAACAACTTTAAAACTTTAAAATTGACATGAACGAATTTAAACGTTAAAATTGAATCCACACTACATGTAAAGGAACCTATTAGAATTTATTTTAATACTAAAATTGAGCTGCTTTGCTTAAAGACTTAAGCTTTTAGGTTGATAGTTTCTTTTTTTTTCTTTCCGATATATTTAGCATATTATAACTTTCAAAACATTACAATAACTTTTTATTATCACAAAATAGTAACTTTACAAATTTCACCAAATTATTGAAGGAATAATAACTAAATTTCCTAACCACTCTAGGATTCGAACCCCTAATTTAAGTTAGAAGGTGTACAGTGTCACGAGTTGAACGCTTGTCATTGATTCAAAAAATTAGTTTGTTAGGTAATGTTGCATATCTACCTTTATATACTAAAGATCTACCTAATTTCTATTCAATGTAGGATATAACATTCTTTCCCATTAAATCACATGACGCTCTCGTCATGGTGTGACCCAAATTCAAGGACTAATTTGACCCGTATTGTCCATCCCCTCGAGACTAGGGGATTCACTACCCACGTGATAATCTCTATTAGGGCTCAAGACACAAGATTTTTAGAGCCCACTTGACCCGTATTGCCCATCTGCTGTCTGCATAGGAGACCCACATCTCATGTGACAATCTATATTAGGGCAATTTTGAAGACTCACATACGAATGAAAATTTGAGTTTGTTCTGATACCATTTGTCACGGGCAAGGCACTTGCCATGAACTCAAAAGACTAACTTGTTAAGTAATATTGCATATCTACTCTTATATATCTAAGATTCACTTAATTTCTATTCGATATAGGACGTGACAACAGGCTCCCGCAAAGGCAAGCATTTGTGTGCAGGTTGAATACTTTCTCACATATAATGTATGAAAAATTAATTTGATAGGTCAAATTCAATAATTCATTTCCATATATATGAGTACAATGAAAATACCATAAGTATATAATTTCTTTTTTTGACGCTTTATATATAAAGAGGCACAACAATAAGTTCAACGTTGTGTGTCGCGGGACTTCTCGTAGTTTCTCTGTTATATTTGGACGATGTAATCCGGCTGGGAGCAAGTTGTCATTACATGTTATAAGTTAGTGGTATTTGTTATTGAAATTCTGGTTTTTTCTCTTCCTAAAACAGGGTCGGTGTGTTAGGAAATCTTTGTAAAAAGTAAGTTATTAATTTCCAGGATTCTTAACTTTATCCAGCCCAGTGATGAAATTGCCATTAGAGTATAAATAGAACCCAGTTGGTGCAAATTTATCATTAAGAAACTTAATTTGGCAAAAAGTTTGAAGTTCAACAATGGCTTATGGAAACTACATATTTATCTTAATACTGCTATCTCACATGTTGATGTCGATCCAATTTGTTAATGGAAGAAGGATACAAACCATGGAAAACAAAGAGCTGCACATACACGAGGGTACAGTCAAAACCATACAGGTCGTCAAAAAACACTAGCTCAATATTCTTCTTCCTTATTTATTATTTTGTATAAAATGTTAGGAATTTTAATTATATTCTCAAGTTCTATTTTTCTTCTTAAAGTTTTGCAGACTAAAGATGGTGGTACGATTGACTGCGTGGATATCAACAAACAACCTGCTTTCAATCATACACTTTTGAAAAATCACATCATACAAGTTCTATTACATTTTTTATTATTAATTTTGTTGAGAGAGAAAACATCTTTCTCCTGAAATTAGGTTGAAATTAAAAACTTCAAGTTTAATCTAGAATCTTAATCTCTTTGTGCAATGAAATAATCTGTTTATCAAGCAAAATAGTAAGAATCTAAAGCAGAATATAAAAGAGCACAACACAATCTTATATGGTTCGGCCAATTTGTCTACATCCATGGTGGATCCAAGGGTCTTAGCCTCTTTTATTAACTCTTTAGAGATTTTACAAGAAAAATTCAATTGAAGAACTCTCAAAATGACATAATATTTAATATATCCTTACTTTACCACCAACAATGAACACTCAAACAATGGTTTCATCCTAGCGCACACAAGTACTTCATGTCTGCCCAGTTCTTCCCCTCTCTTAGAGTCTCTCTTAATGCTTAACTCTCAACTAAAGAGTTTACAAGTGTTTATATAGTGTTTGTTTCGTGCCTAGTAACCTTAATCATTGTTAGAGTAAGAGTCCATTTATTTTGGAAGTTCAAAACTTTCCCAAATTTAAAATTCAAATCAAAACAGACTTCCGCTTCTGGCGCTGCAGTGCTCAGCCCTGGGCGCTGCGGCGCTGCATGTATTGAGTCCATTGCTGTGGCGCTATGCTTCTGTGTTGGGTGCCGCAACGCTCAGCCCTGGTGCTCTCCCGCCCGTTTTCTTCACTTACTTTGCATCTTCAAGTCTCGTTTCTCTTCACCCTTCGTATCCTACAAGTCCTAGACTTTTTTATACGTATCCCACACATTTTAGACTTCTTGTGACTCTCCTCTTTAGTATTTATCTCAATTCTTATCCAACCAAGATTATTGAATCACCAAATCTCCAACAAATTTTAAATTATTCTTGCATTTAATTAAAATGTCCAAAGTTATAAATTTTTGTTTGAATTCACAGATCAAACCTGATGTGCTTTCAAGAGCAACTGAAACCGATCACAACAATAACATGCTCTTTCAAAGTTGGCATGAGGATGGAGAATGCCCTGAAGGAACCATCCCCATTGCAAGAACAAATAATTATAATTTTCCTCCTCGTCGCAGTTACCCGGAAATTTTGCCATGGGAACAGCTGAATAAAAGTCTTGCTTCCGAAGTTCCACTTGAGGTAATGGATAAAAATAAAATACCTGATTGTATTTTCACAAGGTTTTGATTGACTAATTGTATTCTTTTCGGTATATACGAACCAGTATGCACAAGTAAGTTTAGGTGATGGCGCATTCTACGGTGCTGGTGCAACAATCAACTTATGGAAACCTACAACGGAGAAAGGAGAATTCAGTACAGCTCAACTTTGGGTTCAGTCAGGCAGTGAAATCGACTTAAATGTTCTGGAAGCTGGATGGCTGGTAATTTTTGAAATTTTAACCTTTTTTTCTATGTATGCCTGATTTGTTAACGTAGCAATTTGTTTTATCTTTATCTCTATGAGACAAACATAATTTGAAATCAACACTAAGGTGATAAATGATTCCAGGCTCAGTCAGACGATCTATTTACAAGACTTTTCATTTACTGGACTGTAAGTACAATCCGATTTCGTCGTTATCTATCATAACCTTGCACTACTGGTAACCGACTTAAAGACATGTCTTAAACAGTAAATGTATTGTTTTTTGTTTTTAAAGTCTTATTATGTTTAATTTATTATGCTTGTTAGAGTGATGGCTACCGAAGGACAGGTTGCTACAATCTTCGTTGCCCTGGTTTTGTGCAAACTAACCGTAAGATTGTCCTTGGTGATCCACTTATGCCAGTTTCCACATATGCTGGCAGTCAATATGATATAGCCGTAACCATACAGAAGGTAAGTTTTCATTTCTGTTAAACAAATTTTCTTGCCAAGTCCAATATAAGGATAAACTCTGCTTCCGTAATCAAGAGAATGCGTAAAATGGAAGTACACAATAGCTAGTTATTTGATAATGAAACGTAAAATTACTTCAGGTAGGATACAAATTTTTAGCAGAACTACGAAACATCAGCTTTTGAGGGGATGTGTAATTATATTGTTCTTCTCTTATGCAGACATCCGCACTCTATAAGCTGCTGGCATTTATTTTTTAATTAAAGTCTTGTACTGAATTTTACTTCAAATAGTTCTGGGATATCTGCACCAGAAATTCAATTTTTTTTATATATATATTTAGGATATATAATTGATATATATATATATTTTATGTTCTCTAAAATGCAAATAGAGTGACCAATCAGTTTAATAACCAAAATTAAGAAAATATGTAATTTCAGTTGGAGACAGATGGGGATTGGTGGCTGATAATAGAAAACCAGACAATAGGATATTGGCCTCGCTCTATCCTCACAACTTTAGCTGATAGTTCTACATTTATAAGGTGGGGAGGACAGATTACGAATACAAAATCTCAGGGTCATCACACGACAACTCAAATGGGAAGTGGACATTTTCCTGCTGAAGGCCTTGGTAAAGCCAGCTATTTTGGGAAACTTGGATACATCGATGACTCTGGCGCCGTGAGAGATCCCGAAAACGTTATACCTTATGCATCGAATCCTTCCTGTTACGACGTAAATATTCTAAACACTGAGGACAATGGTGTTCATTTCATTTTCGGAGGCCCTGGATATTCCAATAATTGCCATTAAATGTTCTTTTTAATGTAACTTGGTACCTGCTTGTAATTACTAAACAATATCCTGGCACAAGTACTACCACAAAATTCTGCAGATAGATTTGACTGCTATGTTTAGTTTATAATAAGCCGTATTATATTGCCATGGATTCACTTCTTATAAAATTCAAATAACTTACTAATGGAGATACAATTAATGGCCGTTTTAATAAATTGTTGCTTCTTTATAGCCAATTTCTTTTGCTTAATATACACTATTTTCTTTTATTTGTTACTTAGTTTGTGCATTTGTAGCTATTGATCGGTGGCGAAAGAAAAAGAAAAATAATGATGGAAAATATGTCGATATTTTAAAATTTACACGAACGGTATGATGTGCTATATGTCACGGACTGTTTTTGAACCGTGCGGCCTTAAATGCGTTGTGTGCTAAGCAGACAAAAAAATTATACAAAGAGAAGAAAAACAAGCACACCAAGTATTTGCACGAATGCTCTCTATGTTGTTGAAGAGAAAACAAAACAATGAGATGATTTATACAAGTGAGGGTCTCCCCTTTATATACTAGCAGCCTTATACAATTGACAGCTAAGATTTAAATGATCTAACGGTGTGTATACAAGATGGATAAGTATGTTTTAGAATATTCCTAGATGTCATCATATATTCCTTGGAATATTCATTTCCTAATTAAGGTTAACAACTCTAATAAGTCGCGGGCTTGGCCCGGTTATTCACCCATGTCAACGGGTCTTCTAGAAGTTCCGGCCTGTGATCCATTCCAACAACCCATATCGCCTCTAGGAGGCTTTGTCGCGTACCAAGTGTTCGAGAAAATGCTTGAGAACACTTGAGGCTTGACATTCTCCCCCACCAAATTCACGCGACGCCCTCGTCGCGTCTTCACTGGAAATTGCACACTTTGTTCCTCAATCTGCCATTGTGCGCTCTCGTATTTCCAGTGTGCCTCAATATTGGGTACCTCTCTCCACTTGACAACGTCCTCACTCCTTGGAAGTGGATTCTTCTTCTGCACCGTCCGTCCGTTGCAGATGAGTTTCGCCCCATTGTCATCCCATGTGAAAATCCCTAAAGGTCCCTATTTCTGCTCCATGTCTTCCATACCCCCTTAGTATAGCTTCAAACAACTCTCGGGAGACACCGGATGCTGCTGCTGTCTCGAAGATATCCCCACCTTATGCAAGATATTGCCAACCCTCTTGGCAACATGAAATGGCCCCTCGTCCCTGCAATCAAGTCCCTTGTGAAGTGAGAGTGCTGTCTTGCGTTGTGGTGGAAGTATCGTCTCCATCACCAAGACCCGTGCATGATGCTTTACATGCCGTTGCTTGTCTGCGACCTACTCCTTGTGCTGCACATCATGTGATGCCTTGGAATTTTGGATGACACCCGCATCCAACAACTCCTCGAGTTGCCCTTGCAACTCTCCCATCTCCAATGGAGGCGTCTGCACCATAGTTAGAAGCATAATCTCTAGCTCCAACTTTTTCCCATGCCTGGTATCACCTTGATGTGGCTGCACCTGTGGTATGTCAGTTGGCACGACCCCCTTGTGCTCCTCGAGCACTTTCGCAACCCTCACTGGTAGATTATTCTCGCCCCTTGTCGCCTTATCATCCACCTTCTTCACTGTAGTTGGATGTGTTTCTCCTTTACGCTCAGTAACTCCCATAAGTTGAATGGCAGAAAGGATTTTCATGTTGGCTTTCGGCTGAGATTGCCCACCCTTGGACTGGTCTAGCGTCCATATCATGTAAGGCCCTAATTGCATGATGCACACGTAATCATGTCGAGGAAGTGGCACTACGTCGTACTGCTTCAAGAACTCCATACCTAACACTACATTGAAATCATCAAGAGGTGCTACAGAGAAATTTACCTCGCCGCGCCATTTGCCCAGGTGAATATCGACCCCTTGAACCACCCCATCCAGTGGCTTGGTCGCAGCGTTTACTGATTTGAGGAACCCCTCTTCTTTCTCCACATAAAGTCCCAAGCGCTTTGCTTCCGCACGCTTAATGAAGTTGTGCGTCGCGCCCATGTCTACCAGCACTTGAGTCTTTATGCAGTTAATGTAGGCTTCAACATACATAAGCGCCATTCCCGTTGACGGGCTGGTACGCCGTTTGGCTTTCATTGTATTGAGCAGCTGCAAACACCCCATTTGACCCTTCTCGCAAGCCTCATGTGACGTAACCATTGCGTTGATAGCCTTCTTCTTCGGGCAGTCCTTGACCCAGTGATCCCCATCGCAAAGGAAGCACCTTGTCTTTGGTCCATTCCCTTTATGCCGTTGCGCTTCTGCTTTTCCCCTTTAGGTAGCTTACTTTTCTCCTCCTCATTCTTCAGAGGTTGAAATTCCTTGGCGCCTCCACCTTTGCTGTGATTGGGTCTCGAATGCTTGGACTTTTCTGAGTCATCCTTGCGGTAATCCATGAGCGTTTCTGCCAGTGTTAAAGCGTCGGATATTCTGGTCACCCCGCACTGCTTTAACTCATTGGATGCCCATGTCTGCAACCCATCCAAGAAATTGAACAACAAATCCTCCTCGCTCATGTTGGGAATCTGGAGTATTAATAGGGAATACTCCTCGACGTACTCACTGATGGACTTGGTCTGTTTCAATTCCTTTAACTGCTTTCGAGCATTGTGCGCCACATTCTCTGGATAGAACTAGCGCTTTAGCTCCTGCTGCAATTCTGCCCCGGTGTTGATTGTACAGGTACCCTTGCGCATCTTTTCGCTTTTCTTGCACCACCATAGAATTGCATGGTCGGAAAGATATAAGGTCGCGGTATTTACCTTGTCTTCGTTCCGCACGTCCATAGCATCGAAGTATCTTTCCATCTGCCAAAAGTAATTGTCGAGCTCTTTGGCGCTCCGTTTGCCGCTGAACTCCTTCAGTTTAGGAGCCTCAACTCTTGGCGCCCATTGAGCAGCAACTGACCCATTCGCCATTGCTTGCTTGCACAGCACCACGTCCTCCTTGACAACGTCAAACCCTCTATGTAGCTCCTCCACTTGGGCTTGAACTTTGTCGAAGGTGGCGTATACCTTCTCCTGGAAAGCCTTGATCCAGTCACGCTGCCGTTCGGTGTAACTCTCAATGGATGTGTTGGTAAGGGAGCGCAGCTCGTCCCCTTGAGTGTCAAGTCTTGCCTCGATCTTCTCTACTTGCTGCTCCAACTCCCCAAGATGATCCATCGCCTTTCCTATAGAGCCACCGAGCGTTTTCATCGTGGTCCCTAACTTATGGCCTGGATCGACAGACTTGTCGCGAGGTACACTGTCGTGCCTCTTAGCTTTGGGATTCTGACCCCTCTCTTCAGTCAACTCTGATGGTATGCCATCTTTCTCTATTTTGAACCTGCTCTAATACCAACTGTCATGGACTGTTTTCGAACCGTACGGCCTTAGACCCGTTGCGTGCTAAGCAGCCAAGAAAACCACACAAAGAGAAGAAAAACAAGCACACCAAGTGTTTGCACGAATGCTCTCTATATTGCTAAAGAGAAAACAAAGCTATGAGATAATTTATACAAGTGAGGGTCTCCCTTTTATATACTAGCAGCCCTATACAATTGACGGTTGAGATCTAAATGATCTAACGACGTATATACAAGATGGATAAGTATGCTCTAGAATATTTCTAGATGCCATCACATATTCCTTGGAATATTCATTTCCTAATTAAGGTTAACAACCTTAATAAGTCGCGGGCTCGGCCCGGTTCTTCACCCATGTTAACGGGTCTTCTAGAAGTTCCGGCCCGCGATCCATTCCAGCAGCCTATATCACCTCTAGGAGGCTTTGTCGCGCACCAAGTGTTTGAGAAAATGCTTAAGAGCACTTGGGGCGTGACACATAGCAAATAAAATAGTTCTTCATGAAGCATGTAGATGGAAATGCTTTACACAAGTATGAAAAATGCAACAAATAATGGAGAAATTATAATAAAGAAAGATAAGGTTAAAAGAAAAAACACAAGTAATTTATATAGTTCGACAATTGTCTATGTCCACAATGAATCAAGATCTTACTTCTTATTATTGAATCACAAAGCACTAATAAAATATAGTTTTACAAGTATCACAAAACTCATTTAGAACTTTCTCTCTCTAGAAGGGATTACAACAATTATTCTATTATGGTGTCTATATTATGATGATTGTTGTGATCTTGTTCTCAAGCCAAAATAAGGCCATTTTATAGCCTATATATGTTCTAAGTTAATTCTAGTTTGAATTGAAACAAAGTAGGGTGCTTGAGATAACTTAGGAGTCCTAAATTAGGGGATTAGTCACACTAGCACTGTGGCGCCAGCTCTTGGATGTTGTAATCTCTGCTTCTAGCGCTGCGATGCAATCATCTAGGTGCTGCGGCACTACATAGAGAGCGGCGCAGCGCCCCAGGTTTTGTTTCGGGTGCTGTAATGATAGACTTCCAGTGTCGCAATGCCCACTTATTCTTTTGTACTTCTAAGCTCTTCGCACCTCCGTAGCTTCTCCGTATGTTCCCTACTCATTTGGCTCGACTCTAACTCTTTTCCAAGGTGATTTTTAATCATCTTCTCACAAAGCCTGCATATAAAGATTGGCTAACAATCTAAGAAAAAAGTATATTTAAGACTCTAATGTTTTTTTATTTTTATACTGTGACAGTTTTAATTTCTAGCATTTATATGACAATTTGATCTTTATAAAGAACTTAGATGTATGGTATTAGTAAAAGTTTATTTATTAAAAATCGGGACCAAGTACTAATTTGATTTAGAACTGTTATTTGTTAATTTTCATAATGATTTATGATGTATAAATGAGTTAAATGTGAAAAATTTGTAATGAATTTTATTAGAAATATAATGAGTTGTATATTTTCAATGTAAATGAAATCTATATAATGAGAGCCTTTATATAGGCTTTAGCCTATTATAAAACAGGACAATAATACTATATATGAAAAGAAATAATTACAGATTATAAAACGTAGAAATATTATATTATTAATATAATTGATATCATATCAAATATATTAATAATAAAATCTCATACATTAATAACAATATCACACATTAATACCTCTCTGAAACTCAAGATAGTGGAGTAGAAATAAACTTGAGTTTAGAGACTAGAGTTTGGAAATGACTAGAAAATGAAGATTTGGTGAAGATATCAGCAGGTTGATCTTCAGAAGATATGGAGTGGAGAGTAATTATTCCCTGAGATACATGTTGCCAAATAAAGTGATAATTTATTTCAATATGCTTAGTTCGCTAATGAAAAATATCATTGTGAGCAATTTAAATGACACTTTGATTGTCACAATAAAGAGGTATAGCTCCAATGCTAGAAATACCCATATCTTCAAGAAATTAGTGGAGCCAAACAATCTCTTAGGTAGTATCAACAAGAGCACGATACTTACCTTAAGTACTAGAATAAGCAGTAGTTGTTTGCTTCTTATTTGTCTATGAAAGAAGAGAATCACCCAAGAAAAGATCGAATCCAGTAGTCGATCGTCAATCCGTAAGACCACCTGCCTAATCTACATTAGCATAAACTTGTAACACAAAAGAAGAATGAGCAAAAAAATGGAGGCTACGAAAAAGTGTACCTTTGAGACAACGTAGGATATGAAGAACTGTTGCTTAATGAGAAGAGTGAGGAGCGACCATAAATTGACTAACAACATGAATAACATGAGCAATGTCTGGGCTAGTAATAGTGAAATGGACTAAACTACCAACCAACTAATGATAAAGGGTGGCATCACTGAGAAGAGTACCATCAGAGGATTGGAGTTTGGTATTAAGTTCTAGAGGAGTAGAGATCTTCTTAGTGTTTGTCAATCTAGCTCTAGCAAGTAGATCTGATGCATATTTAGCATGTGAGAGATAATACCCAGTAGAGTCGAACAATACTTTAAGGCCAAGGAAATAACTAAGAATGACAGGACCCGACCCGAGCTCTCCTCGAGAATCGAGGCAGATCCTGCGATGACATGTGACTAACATACTCTTTACTCATACATATGATACAATGAGGCTACATGCCTCAACAAAAAGTATACACATGTGCTCCACTATACAAAACATATACAAATACACAGACTGAGACACTTATACAGCTATGCACGTTGGCCCAACCTCAAAATGTGATGACTGTATCACACTGCACAAATTCCTGTGACAACATGGGAAAAATAGGGAAAATAGGAAAAAAGGTGAGCTTGTGGCTCAGTGAGTGGACATAATCTGAAAATATCATATACTTTATATGTATTGTACACGTATAAATCTGTATGATAAAATAATCATAAAACTGTATACTGAGTAATCAATAAACTTGTACTGAAAGTATGAACTGTCATAAAATCTGTGCTGAAATTAAAATCATGACATAATACTGGGATCTGAAAATCTGAAAGCGCAAACTATCATAAAATATATTATCAAGCTGAATATATGTAACATAGCTTTGGAAACATATACTACATATATACTGAAAATCACACCAAACTTGTACCCGGGGAAAATCTGGTCTAACCTGGCGGAGTAACTCACGCACAGGCAGAGCGGGGGATCTAAGCTAGTCTAACCCGGTGGAATGTTACATCGCTCGGGCAGAGCAAACTAAACTGGTCTAACGCATGCGCAGAGCAATTACATTAAAGGGAAGGGTACGCATATGGTGGTTCAAAAACTACTACAATATAATATCATGATCATAATTATTCTGAAATAATTATTTCTGTACTGAACATAATTATAAACTGTACTATAATAAATTCTAAAATATTTATGAATATACTAAATAGTATAAATATTTTTCTGTCTAAAACAAATCATAATTAAATTTGATAATGCGCAATTAAATCATAATTAGCTGTATTAAAAATATATAAAATATATATAGTTATCCACTCACAAAAGTGCGTTAATCCTGAGCTGGGTCTGAATTCTGAAATCTACCCGCTATCGGCACACCTCCTATATCATAGGGTGTAAAAATACATCATTAGTACCGATATGTATTATAAATATTAAAATCTAAATATTCTAATATCGTAAAACTATTACCCGTTAAACCACTGGGTATAATTCTGACTACCCAACTAATTTCCTATTTTCTTTCTTTTTCCTTCCTGGTTTCTTCCTTTCCCTTTCTTTTTCTTTTTCCTTTCTTTTCTTCTTCTTTTCTTTTTCTTCTTTCTTTTCTTTTCTTCTTCTGTTCGGCTCTGCTTCATTTCTTCTTCTGTTTCAATTGCTTTTCTTAAACGAAAAAAAACAAAACTAAAATATAGATATAATGGCCACTGCTTCTATTTCTCCCCCCCCTTTTTTTTTTGCCACCAAACTTTATATATGTACAACACATGTATTACAATTCCTCCCCTCTTATAAAAATTTCGTCCTCGAAATTCGTATACCTCTCTGAAACAAATGAGGATACTAAACTCTCATCTGATCCTCTCGCTCCCATGTAGCCTCTTCCACTGTATGATTCCTCCATAGGACTTTAATTAGCGGTATAGTCTTATTACGTAGTACTTGTTGGCAATAATCCATTATCTGAACAGGTTCCTCATCATAAGTCAAGTCTGTTCTCAACTGAACTGGCTGAGTATCTAGAATGTGAGAAGGGTCAGGTATATACTTCCGCAACATAGAAACATGAAACACATCATGAATGCGTGATAACTCAGGTGGTAATGCTAAGCGGTACGCAACCACACCAACCCTTTCTAGAATCTCATATGGCCCAATATATCTAGGACTTAGTTTTCCTTGTTTCCCAAAACGAAGCACACCATTCCATGGTGAGATCCGTAAAAAGACTCTATCTCCTACTGCAAACTCAAGCTGTCTACGGCGTTTATCTGCATAACTCTTCTGTCTGTCTTGAGCTGCCTTGAGTCTATCTCTGATAATACTGATCTTCTCATTAGTGGCTTGAATAATCTCTGGACCCAACAATTTTCTTTCTCCAACTTCACCCCAACAAATCGGAGTTTTGCATTTTCTTCCGTATAAAGCCTCATACGACGCCATCTGAATGCTAGACTGATAACTATTATTATATGCAAACTCCATCAATGGTAAATAATCATCCCAATTACCCTTAAGCTGCAACATACAAGCTCTGAGCATATCCTCTAAAATCTGTATAGTTCTCTCCGACTGCCCATCTGTCTGAGGATGAAAAGCTGTACTAAAGTTTAGCTTAGTGCCTAGGGCCTTTTGTAAGCTATGCCAGAATCTAGAAGTGAATCGAGAGTCTCTATTTGATACAATGGACACTGGAGCCCCATGTAACCGTACAATCTTACTCACATACAAATGAGCCAGCCTATCTAATGAGTATGAAATCTTATAAGGCAAGAAATGAGAAGACTTTGTGAGTCGATCAACAATCACCCAAATACTATCATGACCCCTTCATGTACGAGGAAGCCCAACAACAAAGTCCATGGTAATATGTTCCCACTTCCATTCAGGAACTGGAAGTGGTTCAGATAATCCTGCTGGCCTCTGATGTTCTGCCTTAACCTGCTGACAAATCAAGCAGTAAGATACAAACTCTGCAATCTCTCTTTTCATACCTTGCCACCAGTAATGTTCTCTCAAAGTACGATACATTTTAGTGCTGCCAGGATGCATAGCATAAGCTGAGCTCTGAGCTTCTTCTAAATCTGCTTCTTTAACTCTGAGTTATTCGGAACACAAAATCTGTTACCCATAAATAATGTCCCATCAGCTTTCAATGTTAAATCAGTTCGCATTCCATTCTTTACTTCTGGCTTAAGTTTAACTAAATTAGGATCCTGATCTTGCATCTTTTGAATCTGATCAATCAACATAGGCCTAACTTGAAAATGTGCTAGAAGGACTCCAGATTTAGCTACAGACAATTCAACCCCCATAGATCTTAATTCAACTAACAATGGAAGATAAGTCACTCTCAAATAAGCAATAGAGCTAGAAGACTTCCTGCTGAGTGTATCTGCTACCACATTCGCCTTACTTGGATGATAGTCAATTGTACAGTCATAATCTTTTATTAACTCTAACCATCTTCGTTGTCTCAGATTCAAATCTTTCCGTGTGAACAAATACTTCAAACTTTTGTGATCAGTAAAGATTTGACATGTAACACCATATAGATAATGTCTCCAAATCTTCAAGGCGAATACTACTGCTGCCAATTCTAAATCATGGGTTGGATAATTCAACTCATGCTTCTTAAGCTGCCTAGAAGCATAAGGATCCTTACTATGCTGCATCAATACACAACCTAACCCCTGTCTAGAAGCATCACTGTAAATTATAAATCCTTCAGTGCCAGATGGAAGAGTGAGAACAAGAGTTGAAGTCAATCTCTTTTTAAGCTCTTGGAAGCTATCTTCACATTCATCGGTCCACACAAACTTTACATTTTTTCTGGTCAACTTTGTAAGCGGTGCAGCAATCTTAGAAAAGTCTTTAACAAATCTTTGATAATAACCTGTTAGACTGAGAAAACTTCTAATTTCTGTCACACTAGCTGGTCGCTCCCAATTTACTACAGCTTCAATTTTCTGAGGATCCACATAAATTCCATCTGCTGAGATCACATGGCCTAGAAATGCAACTTTATCTAGCCAAAACTGACATTTACTGAACTTGGTATATAACTGTTTATTTCTCAAAATCTGTAGCACTATCTTCAAATGCTCTATATGCTCCTCTGTACTCCGTGAATACACAAGAATATCATCAATAAAAACTATAACAAATCGATCAAGATAGGGATGAAATACCCTATTCATAAGGTTCATGAATGCAGCTGGAGCATTAGTTAACCCAAATGGCATTACTAAAAATTCATAATGCCTATATCGAGTTCTGAAAGCAGTCTTAGCCACATCAATATCTCTAATCTTTAACTGATGATACCCTGATCGTAGATTGATCTTTGAGAAAATCTTTGCACCCTGTAACTGATCAAATAAATCATCAATGCGAGGGAGTGGATACTTGTTGCGTATAGTGACTTTATTTAGCTCCCGATAATCAATGCATAGCCTCAAAGTTCCATTCTTCTTCTTAACAAACAATACTGGTGCTCCCCATGGTGATACACTAGGTCTGATGAAACCCTTATCTACCAATTCTTGTAACTGAGTCTTCAATTCTTTTAACTCTGAAGGGGCCATTCTGTATGATGCTTTGGAGATAGGAGTTATGTCTGGAACCAAATCAATATTAAAATCAATCTCTCTATCTGGTGGTAAGCCTGAAAGATCTTCAGGAAATACATCTGAAAAATCTCTTACCACTGGAATATCTTCTAATGTAACTCCATTGACTCTGGTATCAATAACATGTGCCAAATAAGCTGAACATCATTTTCTGAGCAACCGTTTAGCTGTCATAGCAGATATAACACATGATGAAAGAATTCGTCGCTCTCCACAAAAAATAATATCAGGCTCTCCGTGTCTTCTGAATATAACTTCCTTTCAAAAACAGTCTACAGTAGCATAGTGATTAGCTAACTAGTCCATCCCAAGTATTGCATCAAAATCATGTATAGCAAGAGGAATTAAATCTGCTACCATCTCACTACTACCCACTTTGTTAACACAACCCCGAAATACATTCTCAGCCAATAATGATTCTCCAACTGGTGTGGCTACCACCAAACTACAATATAGGGGTTTTAACATTCTATCCGCATGCACAGCAAAGATACGGGAAATAAAAGAATGCGTAGAGCCCGGATCAATTAAAATATGGGCCTCTCGGCCAAAAATAGTCAGCATACCTGTAACAACATCTGGGGTAGCCTATGCCTCTTGCTGAGTTAAAGCAAATACACGTGCCTGGCTACGAGGTCGACCTGGCTGACCCTTCTGTGGATCTCTATTAGCTCCTAAAACTCTATGTTGTACACTAGTACTAGAGATAAGCTCTCCTGTCTGAGATCCTCTAGGTCTCTACATATTGCCACTGCCACCTTGAAAACCCTGAGAAGCTATACTCTGTGCTAAGCTGCTACTTCGAAGAAGATGAGGGCAATCTCTCCTCAAGTGGCCAACTTGTCCACAATGGTAGCAACCTCTAAAACCTCGCAGACACTGTCCCTTATGACTCCTCCCACACATGAAACACTGAGGGTACCTTCTTATGCTTGCACTACTACTTAACTGGCTACCACCTCAGGGCCTCTGACTCTCTATGTTGCTTCCAACAGATGGAGGCACAAAACTCTGACTAGAACTCTGTCTCTGTCCTCCTGATAGCATAGGGCTCTGACCATATCGTTGTCAACCAGAATACCCTGCATGAGATGTCTCTCCTCCAGATGCTCTACTGCTACTTGATCCACCAACTGACCAACTATGGCCTGGTCTCTACTTGAATGACTGGGCTCTGCGTGCCTCTACTAGGCTTCTCTCAACTCTCATTGCAGCCCCTACCAACTCACTAAAATCAATGTACCCCATAGCTGTAATTGTTGTCCTGATATTGCCTCTAAGGCCCTGTTCAAACCTCTTACATTTATCCCTCTCATTCTGTATTGCATAAGAAGCGAACCTCGATAACTCTATAAAACGGTTCTCGTACTCCTCCACTGTCATCAATCCCTGTTCTAGCTCAAAGAACTTACTAGCCTGGATGTCTTGGTAAACCATAGGAAAGAATTTAACATTAAATTCTTTACAAAAATCAGCCTAACTAATCACCCCTCCATATCTACGTGGTACTGATCTCCACCAATGGTATGCCCCACCCTCAAGTAAAAATGTAGCAAAGGAAACCCTCTCATCATCAGTACATCTCATAACATCAAATATCTGTTCTACTCTAGTCAACTATGACTCTGCATCAGCTGGCTCTGTAGTGCCTGAAAAATTCTCTGCCTCCAAACTACAAACACGCTCTATTGTGTTCTCTCTCTTAGGTGGTCCCTGTGTTTGTCTCTCCACTGCAACTATAACTAAGTGAGCCAGTCTATCTATGGATTGCTCTAGGGCAGGTCTATCATGCTGTCCCTGTGTAGACTGTGTCACAGGTTGTGGTACTGGCTGAGGGTGCATCTCCTCTACAATAGGATCAGGCTGAGTTTGAGGTATGGGTACAGGGGGAACTGACTCAGCTACTTCCTCTCTAATAGATTCCTCCATTCTATCTGATACTAAGGGAGCTCCCAGTTCAGCCACAAGTTTCGTGCGAGGTCGGCCACGTAGACGCATGATGAAAATCTATAAAATGCAACAATTTATTAATGACATCTCTAATATGCATATATCATGTACTAGTCTACAGAATCTAAAACCATGCTCTGATACCAAACTGACAGGACCTGACCCGAGCTCTCCTCGAGAATCGAGGTAGATTCTGCGATGACATGTGACTAACATACTCTTTACTCATACATATGATACAATGAGGCTACATGCCTCAACAAAAAGTATACACATGTGCTCCACTATACAAAACATATATAAATACACAGAATGAGACACTTATGCAGCTATGCATGTTGGCCCAACCTCAAAATGTGATGACTGTATCACACTGCACAAATTCCTGTGACAACGTGGGAAAAATAGGGAAAATAGGAAAAAAGGTGAGCTTGTGGCTCAGTGAGTGGACATAATCTGAAAATATCATATACTTTATATGTATTGTACACGTATAAATCTGTATGATAAAATAATCATAAAACTGTATACTGAGTAATCAATAAACTTGTACTGAAAGTATGAACTGTCATAAAATCTGTGCTGAAATTAAAATCATGACATAATACTGGGATCTGAAAATCTGAAAGCACAAACTATCATAAAATATATTATCAAGCTGAATATATGTAACATAGCTTTGGAAACATATACTACATATATACTGAAAATCACACCAAACTTGTACCCGGAGAAAATCTGGTCTAACCTGGCGGAGTAACTGACGCACAGGCAGAGCGGGGGATCTAAGCTGGTCTAACCCGGTGGAATGTTACAACGCTCAGGCAGAGCAAACTAAACTGGTCTAACGCATGCGCAGAGCAACTACATTAAAGGGAAGGGTACGCATATGGTGGTTCAAAAACTACTACAATATAATATCATGATCATAATTATTCTGAAATAATTATTTCTGTACTGAACATAATTATAAACTGTACTATAATAAATTCTAAAATATTTATGAATATACTAAATAGTATAAATATTTTTCTATCTAAAACAAATCATAATTAAATCTGATAACGCGCAATTAAATCATAATTAGCTGTATTAAAAACATATAAAATATATATAGTTATCCACTCACAAAAGTGCGCTAATCCTGAGCTGGGTCTGAATTCTGAGATCTACCCGCTATCGGCACACCTCCTATATCATAGGGTGTAAAAATACATCATTAGTACCGATATGTATTATAAATATTAAAATCTAAATATTCTAATATCGTAAAACTATTACCCGCTAAACCACTGAGTATAATTCTGACTACCCAACTAATTTCCTAAAATTTCCTATTTTCTTTCTTTTTCCTTCCTAGTTTCTTCCTTTCCCTTCTTTTTCTTTTTCCTTTCTTTTCTTCTTCTTTTCTTTTTCTTCTTTCTTTTCTTTTCTTCTTCTGTTCGGCTCTGCTTCATTTCTTCTTCTGTTTCAATTGCTTTTCTTAAACGAAAAAAAAACAAAACTAATATATATATATATATATATATAACGGCCACCGCTTCTATTTCTCCCCCCCCTTTTTTTTTGCCACCAAACTTTATATATGTACAACACATGTATTACAAAGAGTGCCAAGATCTTTCATTTCAAAATATTGCTAAAGAAAGTCTTTAAGAGTAGAGATACCAATAAGATCATAATATGTGATAATCATATTATTAATATAAAGGAGAAGTAAAACACAACCATGGTCTATTCTATGGATGAAAATGGCTGAGTCATAAGGATTGGACTAAAATCTATGTTGAGAAATAATATTATTGAAGTTTACAAACCAGGCACGAGAAGCTTGTTTAAGACAGTATAAAGCTCGACGAAGTTTGCAGACCTTGCTTAGGGGGCGTAGATAACTAGGAGGAGGCTACATATAGACTTATTCAAAAAGATCACCATTAAGAAAAGCATTTTCATATCCAACAAAAATAATGTTCAACCATAAACAACAGCAATAGTTAACAAACTCTGAACAGAACAAGTCGAGCAATGAAGGCAAAGGTTTCTTTATAATTAATTTCATATTCTTGAGTAAAGCCTTTTGCAACAAGATGAGCTTTATATCGCTCAATGGACCCATCAGACCTGGTCTTGATTTTGTACACCCATTTATAACCAATGGTAGTTTTATTACGTGGAAGAGGAACAAAATCCCAAGTATGTGATTTCTCAAGAGCTTGCAATTCTTCTGTCATTGCTTGCTATCATACAGAATTAGCACTAGCCTTGGAATAAAAGCAAAGTTTATATAACAAAAGAGTAGTAGAAAAACAATGATAATAACAAAGTTTAACAGGAAGTTTTCTTACCCAAGAAGAATGACAAAGTGAGAGTGTATACAAGGCCTTAGAGATGTCGAGAGCAGATCATTTAGATGAGGTAGAAGGCTTAGAAGCAGGCATCGTATTTGCAGACTCACCTATATAAAACTCAACAGAAGTATATGTGGTGAAGTATCGAGAAAAAGATCAATAAAATTATCTGTAAAAAATTATGAAATATGAGGAGACACAGAATTAAAGTTAGATACAGAGAAAAACATTTTATGGTTAAGAAATACTATATGACGAGAAACACAAAGGTTGTTAGATATGGGATCCCAACACCTATAATCTTTATGTTCAATCATGTATCCCAAAAAGTAATATAATCGAGCACGTGGCTCGAGTTTGGTATACTCATATTTTTAAAGTAAGATAAAGCAAACATAACTAAATACTTTGAGGAGACTATAATTAGGTGAAGTTTCATAAAGATGCTTATAAGGTGATTTTTTCTCTATTATAGTATAAGGAACATGATTAATAGTAAAGACAACGATCAAGGTAGCCTTTTTTACAAAATGTTCAGGACAAGACGAAGAGATAAGAAGAGCACGAGTGGTGTTTAAAATATGTTTGTGTTTACATTCAGCTTTTCCATTTTTCTGAGATGTACCAGGACAAGACCTTTGACATTTAGTACCATGTTCGTGTAAAAGATTTAGAAAGTCAAAATCTCTATACTCTTTGGCATTATCAGTACAAAAATCTTTAATAGTACATGAGAAAAAGTTTTAACCATCTAAGCAAAATCGTGATAAATTTTAGTGAATTTTTATCATTGTTTTATAAGAAACAATTAAGTATATCAAGAGTAATCATCAATAAAAATCACAAAATATTTAGATCCTCCCATTGTGGCATTCGGAGAAGGATCCCGTATATTAGAATGTACAAGATCAAACAGAGTATAAGAGACAGTAATACTATCATTAAAAGGAAAACTGGTTATTTAGCTCAAGGACAAGTAAGACAATCATCTTTGTTATCATAAACAATGCCTAAATCCACTAGATACCAGAGATCGGATGTGGTTGATTGACACATGTCTCAAACAAGAGTGCTAAAAGTGTAATAAAGGTATTGAAAAGATAGATATTGCAGACAAAGGATATAGAGAGAACAAATTTAAATATATGAGTTCATACTTCCAACTTTATGGCTTGTTCTAAGTGTTCAACCTGTCTTTAGATCCTACACACAACAACCAGAAGCAGTAAACAAGACACTAAGACCAAGTTCACATAGTTGACTGATAGATAAAAGATTTAATGTGAGGTTAGGAATAAAAAAAAGTATCTGATATGGAAAGAATAACAGAAGACACATGACCAACATGATTAACTTTCATGAGGGAACCATTGACAATTTGAATAAAGGGTAAAGAAGAAGTAAAAGATTTAAAAGAGAAAACTGTAGAATTAGAAGTCATGTGATTACAATATGTAGAGTCAAAATATAAAGAACAATTACTTGAAATACTAAAGGATGCAAAAATTAAGAGAATACCAAAGTTATAGAGGAGTAGACGAATTCAAGGTTCAAGATTACTAGCCAAGTTGGGAGAGAGACTCACACTATCCTGTGCAACAGTAATAACATGTTATATAGAAGTAACACTTTGAGACAGTCCATGTAAATGGTAATAATAACATAGCTCAGGTAAAATAGAACCAATAAGAAAATAAAGTTGAGAAATATCAGACTTATCCATAGATTTAAAAAACATATAATATTTGATCCCTCAACTAATTTTGAATAAGGCCTAAACTTTTAATAATTATAATTTAACCCTAAAACTTTTAATAATTACAAAATAACCTTTAAATTTTTGTAAATTATAAACTGACCCCTAAAAATTATATAATTTCAAAATGTCCCTAAAACTTCACAAATATCAAGATTACCCTAAAAGTATAGAAAATAATGATCTGATCTCAAAATATTAAAAAGTTTACAAATAGACCCTTATTGTAAATCGGAGGACCAATTGGGAAATGGAGACACCACGAGTTGATAGATTTGACGACGAGGAGATGAATGGAGCCGGCGGTAAGAAACCACGTGTTAAAAAATGGCAGAGATCTGAGGTGGACGACGGTGGACGACAATTATGTTCAGAGGCACATAAGGGCACGTTCAATGTTAGATTGATAAGATTCTAATGCCGTTGGCATCTTTGATCGATTTTGAGTAGAGTCATCTAGGTGGTGCACATTAATGCATTGGAAATTGGTCAGAATCTAGGGTTAATAGTAATAGCGACAGAACATTTGACCGACGTGTGGGGGCGTGTGTGGTTATGGAGATACTTGATTTCGGTGGGGTCTAACTGGCTAGCAATGTCTGAACTTCTTGGACTAGACGTTGTCGATCATGGTGAACTCCGATGACTTTCCGGTGAAACTTCGAAGAGCTTTCTAAAAAACATTCTAACAAATTTTCGCAAAACAACAAGATAGTAAAAGAATCAAAATTTAGGCTCTAATACAATATTAGAAATATAATGAGCTATATATTTTCACTGTAAGTAAAAATTATACAATGGGAGGTTTTATATAACCTTTACCTTATTACAAAACAAAAAAATAATACTATACATGAAAAAAAATAATTACAAATTATAAAATGTAGGAATATTATATTATTAATAAAATTAATATCATATCAAATATATTAATAAAATAATATCACACATTAATAACAATATCACGTACTAATAAATTTATTGTTGTCACTATCTAAAGAAAGCTTGTAACTCTGCAAAATTTTAAATGTTTCATTTGAATCTGTTTCAGTTCTTCGTAAGTGCTTAAATGTTTTAATCGAATCCATTTCAGCCAAGAATTTCTTTCCATTCTCTGTTATAAGTGGTTATATACATAGTCAAATAGTGTCATTTTTAACTTTATAAGTGTTCAAATGCTGTATGTGAATCTATTTAAGCTCTCTGTAACTTGGTAACAGAACTAGCATTTATAAAATCAAATATACTTCATAAATTATTTACATTGAAGAAATTGATAATATGGGAGAAATAACTTCAATCTCTTATTATATTAACTTTTACAAAAGCTTAATTTATACAAAAACAATAAAGCTAAATAAATAATAAATCTAATGATAAAAAGAAAAAGTAATTAAGTTAAATGATTTTGGGAATATACATTAATTACACAATTTGGTTGATCATGCTTAAGTTTACAAGTTTTGATCTTGGTCATTATTGCTATACTTGTTAGCTAATGTTTAGTATTAACCATCTTGTTTTTTTTTATCATTCGCCCTTAACCGGGCGAGAAAAATTTTTGGACTCTGAACTTGTCATTGAGATATTTCTGTTGGTAGTTTTGAATTAACTATGCAACAAAATAGGAGCATTCCTATCATTTTTATTTTTAAAGAAAATACTCAATTTTGTTTTCAAGTTCGTACTAATAATAATAGAGCAGAAATCATTCCTATCATATTTTATCAAAGGATCTATTTTTCTGTTTCTCTTTACGATTTTCTTATCAATCTATGATTTTTCCTATTTACCTATGACTTTCTCATTTTTTAAAACATAACCACTTCTTGTTTTAAAAAGAAAAAATTAAAACCAATACTCTCGTCTAAATTCATTACTCACCGTCACTCAATCTTATCCATTTTCTCTATTCACCATCACCCAGTCCTTTTCCATGGCTTATATGAATAAGAATAATAAGTTTACAATTTTTTTTATATTTTATATTTCTTCAAAACTTTCTATTTCAAAGTAAAATCAACAATAACACTTTCAAAATTTAATAACCAGTCGAATCCTAAATCCCTAACTCCTATTTCTTAGAAAGTAACTTAACGACATGAAACAAATCAGAATCTGAATCAAAGTCTCTATTGTTGGTGTGGTTATGACTTTTATAATGCAGTAGAATAAAAAATAATTTTTTTTAATTTTTATTTTTATCAAATGAAAACACTTTTTATCTTAGGATTTTATAAATATATAAATTTGATGTTAAAAATAAATAAAATTAATAAGAACAAAAATATACTCGAATCCACGTAAGGTTTTCTTTTATCAAAGAATTTTAAACTAAGCCTTTTATTCTATAGTGAGAGGAAGAGCGAGCTTCCTATTTTTTTTTTCTTAAAAGAAAAATAAGTATTCTATATTTTTACATATGTGTGACTTTTTATTTAGACTAATCTTCTCATTTTTAAAATAAAAATTTAATTAATAATATTGATTAATTAAATTATTATCTCTTAAAAAGAGACATAATTTATATAAACCACATAAAGTCTCATTCTTTGTGGTTAACGTATAATATTCAATATTTGAACATTATTAGTCTTTTAATAAAAGGTAAATACTAAAATTAAAATAAAATCTTTTTATTTTCATCCCATAATGATAATAATCAAGGTGCAAAAGTGTTTGAATGGTAGTATAGCTTCCTGAATTCAATGACAATTTAAAATTGTAAAGGTGCACACCAAATGCAATTTCCTTGGACTATAAGTAAGAACTTTGATAAAGAATTGATTAGTAGAGAATTTTACAAATCAATGAGAAGGAGTTTGGTTATATATTCTCAATAAGATGTGCATGCATTATACAAAGGTAAGATGACTCCCTAGAGAGACATAACATCTCTTCAAAATGCCACAACCTTTAAAGAAGATTGGTGACTCTTTTAAGGGTCACATCTCTAGCCTTCAGTATTGTGATGTTCAAAAGTGGTGCTGCGGTGCTTAACAAAAAGAAAGAGACAAAAAAACCCGATAGGGCATCATGATGGTTGGAAATGAGCATAACAATGCTCAACCTCTGGCGCTGCGGCACTCAAGAAATTTTTTCTTGAGCGCAATTTTGCCTTCTTTCTTCTTTTTCTCTTCTTGATTCTTTCCCTTTACTTTATGCCTTTGATATACATTAGTTTATTTGAAATAATCTTATAAATTCCAACAAGCCCCTGCATATTTCAAATAAACTAAGTAATCAAATCAACTTCAAATCAAAGTAGAATTTAATTTATATGAATTGATGCTATTCTAAGCTATGAACCAATTATTGAATAAATAACTATTTTACAAAAAATAGGTGAAACCAAATTTCTATTAATATGTATTCCTTTGGTATAAAATGCAGGATTAAATAATCAAGTTAAACTCTCTAGTAACTTATTTTGGTCCTGCAATTTGGTACTTTAATAGTCGTATGCCATCCTGGTTTCATAAATGCATTAAAGATGCCTACCTAAATCTTATAGGAACTAACCTAATTTCACACTCATACAAGTGACACTCCATCAAGTGTGTTATATAAGTTTAACACACCACTATACAATAATGAGCTATAAAGTTCATTAAGAGGATAACTTATCATTTTCCACTACAAATGTACTACTACGCGTTAGGGAGGGACTTACAATATATAATTGGTAATGTAATAAGACAACAAGTGACATATTCTTACTCTTATAAACCCACATCATGGGAGCACTAATCACATAGGTAGGGTAACTATTACTCTTGCCTTATGATCTAGGTAGTAGTCCTATCCCCCTCGACGTTTGTTCCACTAATCTTCTATTTAGTAATTTAGTTAGAGGATTGACCAAATTCATCTCTGACCTCATATAATCTCGTTCACCACTCTAGATTCTAGTAGCTGCTTAATTATACCATGTCTTAGATAAATATGTCTATTTTTTCCACTATAGCTCTTACTTTTTGCTCTAGCAATGGCAACTAGACAATCATAATTAATTGAAATCATTGTAGGAGGGTGAGAATTAATAGGAAGATTTACGAGTGTTCTTAACCATTTGGATTTAGAACAAGCTTTCTCCAAAGCTGTCAACTTAGATTCCATTGTACATCGTGCTATACAAATTTGTTTAGTGATTTTCAACACGCAGCACCTCTTCTCGAGGTGAACACAATTCCATTAGTAAATTTTTTCTCATTGGATTTAGAGATTCAATTTTTGCATCTCAATATCCTTCTAGCATAGGTTGTGATCTATCATGTGTGAGTTCAGAATTTTTAGTGTGTATAAAATATTTTGTAACTCTATCTAAGGCACTCTAATGCTCTTTTCTTGGGTTTTGAGTATATATACTCATCCTCTCTATAGCATATGCTATATTAGGTCTAACGTTATTCATTAAATACATTAGACTACTAATAATTTATGCATAATGGGTATTATTATTACTATGCTCAATATTCTTGCAAAGTTTAGTACTAGCATCATAAGGTGTTGCCATTGGTTTACATGCTATGTATTGAAACCTCTTTAAGAACTTACTTATATAGTGTTCTTAGGATAAAGTAAGACCACTGGATGTTCTCATTATCTTAATTCTAAGAATGACATCAACTCCTCCTAGATCATTCATATCAAACTAAACTTAATTGATAGAAATATCTTAATTTCATTTATTATTTCCATACTATAACTGAATATAAGTATGCCTATTCAGACATTCATTTGTATGTCATTCGATACCTATATTTCATATAATTTATGTCAATATTCACAACTTATAAATATTTAACTTGGACTAAATATGAAATGTTATTTGCCTTATTCTGAAGCCAATCATTAAAAGAACGAGTATGCTCATTTTGCAGCCATAAGTGGTTTTTAGCTTGGCGAAGGAAATTTATTTTCAAATATTCCTTATGCTCCCTAAAGGTAAAAATGACATTAGTTAGTACAATAAAATATAAGTAATATATAATTGTAATATAATCAAACTATATAACTTACTTCATATAAGGTTGAATCTCTGGTGTGTTCTCTAAAATACAAAGATGTGCTTGCTCCAATGTATGAGAATCCACAAGCTTTATATCTCCAGAACTCAAAGGTTGTGAAATATGTTAATCGCGTAAACTAGTTGGGACCCTAATTGCATCATGATCAGAGAGGTATTCAGCACAATATTCAAGTGCTTCCTCGGTAATATAACTTTAAAAAATGCACCCTCTTGGACGATTGTGATTACGCATATAGCCTTTAAGGACCTTCATATATCTCTTAAATGAATACATTTATCTAAGATAAATTGGCTCACATAACCTAACTTCTTTAACAAGATGGATAGTCAAATGAACCATTATGTCAAAGAAGTTAGGTGGAAAGTATTGTTCCATCATGCATAAAGTAACAACCAAGTTACTTTACAACTCATCCAAACTTTTATTTTCTATCACTTTACTATATAAGGAGTTGAAGAAGAAGCATATCCGCATTATGGCACGATGAACATTGTGTGGCAAACAATCCCAAACTGCCAAAGGTAACAATTGTTGCATCAAAGTATGACAATCATTAGACTTTAGGCCTTGAAGCATACAATCGTCCATTGCAACAAGTTTTTTGAAGTTTAAAGAATACCCACTCGAAACCTTTACTCCAAACAAAGTTCTACTAAACATTTACTTATCTTTTCTACTCAAGGTGTAAGGTGCAGCGGGAAGTTTCTTATTTTCTTCATTAGGTTTTAATGTATCCCTAGTCTTTATTTTCACAAGATCCTTTCTAGCATTTACCTCATCCTTCGTCTTACCCGGTTGATGAAGTAATGTGCCATAGATACTTTCACATATATTTTTCTCAATATACATCACATCTAATTGCTGGCGAACCAACAAATGTGGCTGGTATTCCAATTCAAAGAAATATAGACTTTTTTTGAGCAACTTCTTAGTATTACTATTGCCCCGTTTTTGCTTCTTATGCTTTTTCATAATAGTACTACTAGCAATTTCATCCACCATCCTTAGAATCTCATGCCCAAACAAAGTAGTAAGAGCTTTACCCATCTTTTGTGCATTATTAAAAACTTTTTTCAACTTACAAAATAGATGGTCAATTGGTAAAAACTGACGGTGGCCCATATAGGTATTTTTCCTACTACATGCAAGCCAATATGATGATGTGTTTATCCTGTAGTATGGACAAGCAAAATACCCTTTCACTATACACCCGGATAGGTTACCATATGCAAGGAAGTCATTGGTTGTCCACATTAACAAGGTCCTCAAGTTAAAACTTTCTTTCTTATTGGCATCATACACTTTTACACCATATTCCCATAGTATTTTCAAATATTCATTCAAAGGAGCCAAGTATACATCTAGATTATTTCCAGGTTGTTTAGGTCCAGATATTAATGAAGATAGCATTATATGTTTCCTTTTCATATACAACCATGAAGGAAGATTGTATGATATCATCAATAATGGCCAACAATTGTAAGTAGTGTTAAGTGTGCTATACGAATTGACCCTATCACTTGATAGGACCAAACAAAGATTTCTAGGCTCTTATGCAAATTCAGGCCACTTGTTATCAATTAAATCCCACACAGGTGAGTCTGCCGGATTCCAAAGCTTACCATATTTTATTCTCCCATTTGCAAGCCAAATCAAATACTTAGCAATTTTAGGTGATTGGAACAACGTTTAAACCTTGGAATAGGGGAAAAATACCATAAAACCTTCTTAGGAATCCTCAATCTGACTTTCTTAGGTCTATTTTTTTTTTTTTCACCTAGACTCTCTACATGTAGGGCATTTGTTAAGTTGTTCATGCTCTTTTCTATATAGAATACAATCATTGGGACAAGCATGTATTTTTTCATATTCTAATCCCAACACCTTCATTTTTTTTTAGCCTCATACATTGACTTTGGAATATTATTACCTTCTGGTAATATGTCAGCAAGAACTTTCAGTAGAGACAAAAATCCCTTATCAGACCATCCATAGTTTCCTTTAACATTATAAATTTTTATTAGACCAGACAACTTGGAATGCCTTGATCCAGGATATAAAGGTTTTTTTACATCTTCCAGTAGATTTCTAAAAAACTCAGGATCCTTATCACACTGTTCATAGGCATCGTTAACCATATCTGTAATGTTATTGTAGTCTTGGCATTTAAATTGTCTTCCACTAGAATGGTCTTCAAGAGATGAAGCTCTCAACTTACTGTCAACTTCCCTATGTTTAGTCCAAGTTAAATACGTGGGCAAAAATCATTTTTCAAACAAATGAACTCTTATTGACTTAGGAGTATGGAACTCCATATTGCAACAAGAGTTACATGGACATCTAAGTGACCTTCTATTATTAGAATTAAGCATGGAAAATTGCAAAAATTCATCAACTCCAATTTCATACTATTTTGATAACCTATCACTTGATATCAATATTTGGTCCATGTCAAATATTTTACCTAATTATTATTTAATGACTGTTAGTTCAGCGTGAATGATCTTAACTTGAGTGTCATTAACAATCATTTTCTTTTATTACAATAAAGAAAATACAAACATGTATTATATGTTAATAACACTTCCAAATAAATTGCAACAACCATCTCCCAATCACAACAAATCATATAAAATAAACTCTATATTACAAAAAAAATTAGCCAATAAGAAAAATGAAATTATTTATTAGAGAATGAAAGTATACCTCACAATAACTTCCCACACTACTGAGTTGTTATGGTCTAAGGTAGTCAACTAAGAGAATTGTAGAAACACTGCAATAACAAGTATAAAACAATAAATTATAATTAGAAAATCAAAATAAAATCATAAACAAATCAAAACAACAGCAAAAAAGTGTTGAAACAAGCCCAAATAGCACTACAAATAACCCAAAATAGCAAAAATAATATCTATACAGCCTCAATTAAGCAGCAAAAATAGTGGCCATACAACTCCAAAACAATACCAAAATTAGTGGCCATAGAGCCCCAAGCAAAAACAAATATAGTAGTCTTATAATGGTATAAAACAGTAGCAAAATAATAGACATACAAGCACAAAAGAACAGCAAGAAATAGTGGCTATATTGTCAATACGTAACTATTGACAAAGAATAAAGGTGGAATGTATTTGTATGAGTCAAATCAACATATAATACTTTTAGTTCTGAAACAAGGAAATTACTGCAAATAATAGAAAAAATGACAAATAATGCAATTAAGCCACTACGCAAATGAATAAACTCTACTTACTTCAATCTTGTTTAATCTTATCTTACTATGTTAGGTTGCATTAAAGCCATTGACATCAATATAAAAATTTTGATTTTAAAAAACTAACATATAAAAGTAAAGTTACAAATATGAAGAGTTCATGATGTACATATGCAAGAGTACAATGTGAAAAACTTGATTTTCATTATAAAGCATCATCATTCAACTTAATAATACAACAACTTTGACTGCTCTATGGCCAGGACTTTATCCTTTTGACTTTGTAGTGATCTTATCCATGCTTACAAAGATCTGTACTGTGTCGAAGCAATGTATAGATCATTGCTGCCTATAGCTTCATTGAAAGATTTATCGAGTTTCTTTATGTTTTGATAAATTGAATTTGTCCATTATTCATTAAGTTATAATTATGAGAAAATTTATGGTAAATAATAATATTATTTATACAAAGTTGTGATAAAATATATAAATGTTAGCCAGTGTATGGTACTTATTTTTTATTGTCATAATTTGTCATCATCAGTGGATAAAGTTTTGATGCTTGCATATAGTATCATAATTAAAAAAAAGAAAAAAAGTTTTATATAATTGTCAAGAACTTAGACAAATATCTTGCAAGGTCCTAAATACAAGTTAGACCTCCTGAATTCGATCCCACCCGAGTAAATATCCCTATGACATTTTCTTTTTAAGCAAACTCCAAAAGCACTTGATAATTATTATTAAAATAGAGAAACACTCGACCAAGGGATGTATAATAAATCTTATCTTCAAAAAATTTATAAAACAGAGACAATATATGAACAAAACGCAAAATTTAAAACGAAGACAATATATGAATCGGCTCTCGGGGAAATCTCCTCTCTAATGTTCACATCCTCATCTCCAATAACCTCCATTTTCTTGGTCCTCTATATCACTATTAGCTCACCCTATATAGTAGATAAACACTTTTAACTTTAATTTGTAATATTAATGAGAGACAAAAGTAAAGGCAAGTAAATATAACACATACAAATTATAAATTATTTGTAATGGAATAATTTTATGAGAGAGAATGAAACACTTACTAGGTGCTTGTCTTCTTTGACGAGAGAGAGAAAGAGACAATTTCGACTAGAGAGAGAAAGACAAGAGCCGATTTTCTCGATTTGCAACAATTGACTAGAGAGAGAAGACGAGAGCTGATTTCCTCGAGAGCCGATTCCCTAATTTGCAACAATCGACCAGAGAGAAAAGATAAGAGCTAATTTTCCCAAGAGTTGATTCCCCAATTTGTAACAATCGACTTGAGAGAGAAAGATGAGAGTCGATTCCCCAATGTGCAACAAGCGACCAGAGAGAGAAAGACAAGAATCAATTCCCCAATTTGCAACAATCGACCAGAGAGAGAGAGGAGAGCCTCAATTTGCAACAAAGCGGCTGATAGAGAGAGTCGAGCTAGGGCAACGTCCGACCAAGAGTTAACATATCAGTAACCCCAAACGACGTCGTTTGAGGCATTTTTTGAGCACCCAAAAACGACATCGTTTTTAGGTTTTTTTTAACGTCCAAAACTACGTTGTTTTGGGTATTTTATATTTTATTTAAAATTTAAATCTGCTTCCTTAATTTTATTTTTTTAATAAAAAAATAAATTTTTGATACCATGATATCACTAATATACTGACACTTCATTTTCTGATACTATGATATTAATAATTTATTGACACTTTATATTTTTGATATTATAGTATGAATAATTTATTGACACTTCTATTTATTGATACTATTTAAAAAAGTATTAGTAACATAGTGTCAGTAAGGGTCAATTTTGTAATAGTGATATTTTTTGAAAAATAAGGAATATTTTTATAAATTAATAATTAATTAATTAATTTGTTCTACTATTTATTCATTAAGAACTAATAATTTAACTCTACTTGTTCACGTATATATTTATCCATACAAATACTATATTTCTTTAACAAACACTAATTTGAGTATTAGAATATTTTCTTTTATAAAAGGACGAAGGGTGTATTATACTGTTTATGTAAATTTACATATATTTCAATCTTTATTCTTCTTTTTCTTTCGCCACCAATCAATGCCTACAAATGCACAAACCAAGTAAATAAAGAAAAGAAAGAGTATATATTAAGCACGAAAATTTGGCTACAAAGAAGCATAATTATTTATTAAAAGAAAGCAAGCCACAATTTTGTGGCAGTACTTGTGCCAGGATATTATTAGTAATTACAAGCAGCCACAAATTTACTAATAAAGACACATTTACTGGCAATTATTGGAATATCCAGGACCTCCGAAAAAGAAATGAACACCATTGTCCTTAGTGTTTAGAATATTTACATCGTAACAGGAAGGATTCGATGCGTAAGGTATAAGGTTTTCGGGATCTCTCACGGCGCCAGAGGCATCGACGTATCCAAGTTTCCCAAAATAGCAGGCTTTACCGAGGCCTTCAGCAGGAAAATGGCCACTTCCCATTTGAGTTGTTGTGTGATGACCCTGAGATTTTGTATTTCTAATCTGTCCACCCCACTTTATAGACGTAGCACTATCAGCTAAAGTTGTGAGGAGAGAGCGCGGCCAATATCCTACTGTCAGGTTTGCTACCTGCAGCCACCAATCCCCATCTGTCTTGTGCTGAAATTACATATTTTCTTAATTTTTATTGAACTGGTTGGTCACTCTATTTGCATCTTAGAGAACATAAAAAATAAGATATCAATTGTACATACTAAATATATATATATATATTGAATTTCTGGTGCAGATATCTCGGAACTATTTCACTAAAATTGAGTACTGAACTTTAATTTAAAAATGAATGCCCCCAACTTTTAGAGTGTGGATGTATGCATAACTGAAGAATATTATAATTACAAATCCCCTCAAAAAGTGAGGTTTTGTATTTTTGTTAATGTTGGAAAATTAGTGATTCAAAAATTTTGATTGGCTAAGAATTGAGATTTATACCAAAGTGAAGAGTTACAAGAAGTCTAGAACGTGTGGGATACGTATGGAGAAGTCTAGGACTTGTGGGACACGAAGGAGGAAGCGAAACGGGACTCAAAGACGCGAAGGGAGCAAGAAAACACAGATAGCTACAGGGCTCAGCGCCTCGGCGCCCAGGACAGTAAAACCAGCGCCGCAGCGTTGGGAGCGATTCTGTCCAGCGCTGCAGCGCCCAAGGACGAGCGCCGCAGCGCCAGAACGCGTGGAAAAGTTCATTTTGATTCGGGATTTCGAGTTTTGAAAAGTTTTCGACTTCCAAAACAAGTGGACTCTTACTCCAACAAGGAATAGGGTTAATAGGCACGAAATATACTCTATATAAATACTTGTAAACCCTTGATTTCATATCAAGCATTGAGAGAGACTCTAAGAGAGGAGAAGAGCTGGGTAGACACTAAGTGCTTGTGTGCGCTAGGGTGGAACCGTTGTTTAGGTGATCATTGTTCGTGGTAGAGCAAGAGTTCACTAAACGTTTAGGTCCTTTTGAGGGTTCTTCATATTGTGTTTCCTTGTAAAATCTCTAGGGAGTTATAATAAGAGAGGCTAGGATCCCTGGATCCACCGTAGATGTAGGCGATTGGCCGAACTACGTAGATTGTGTTGTGCTCTTTTGTTTTCTAGTTTGAATTCTTGTTGGTTTTGCTTGATTGACAGGTTATTCCGCTGCGCAAGGAGGTTAGAGTTCTAGGCTGAATCTTGGGTTCTTCGCTTCAACATAACCTCACGAGGGAGAAGGGCGTTACCTCCCTCAACAAACTGGTATCAGAGCTAGAGGTTCGATAATACACATCTGGGGTATTTACACTATGGCTACAATCAAGCAAGAAATAGAGAAGTTCAATGGGATGAATGGTTTCAATCTTTGGAGGAAGAAGGTTAGGGCTCTACTAGTGAAGGAAGGGTTAGACTCAGCTTTGGAGGAGGCCAGCTACTCAACTAGCGATGAGGCGACAACCTCAAAGTCCGGGCAGAAAGATTGGGACACGATTCAGAAAAAGGCTCACAGTACTTTGTTCCTGGCGTTAAGCGACGAAGTATTAAGGGAAGTTGGTGATGAAGAAACCGCTTTTGGGCTATAGAAAAGACTCGAGGCATTGTACATGAAGAAGTCTTTTGCAAATAGACTTCTTGTGAAAAAGAAACTACATCAGCTGACAATGCACGAGGGAACTTCATTGAGAGCTCACATTGACGAGTTCAACAAGATCGTCATAAATCTTGAGCAACTGGGCATCAAGACTGAGGATGAAGACAAGGCCATTATCCTGTTAAGTTCGTTGCTGAAGAGCTATAAAAGTTTTATGGGTATGTTGCTGTATGGAAAGGAGTCCTTAACGATGAATGATGTCAAGGCATCATTGAACTCAAAAGAATTGACAAAGAGATCGGAGTCCGAGAATGGAGCAGTTTTGCTTGCACAAGGAAGGAAGAGCAACCAATCAAGGAGGAGATCTAAGAGGTGTTTCTTTTGTAATAAGGAAAGGTACTTTGTGAAGGATTGTCCAAAATCAAAAGACGAAGGAGGGTGGGCTGCAATTGGTACTGAGGAAGATACCGAAGTTGTAGACACATTGGTAGCCTCAAGGGAAAAGTACGCTGGCAAATGGATACTAGATTCGGGGTGCAGCGTCCATATGTGTCCCGACAGATCGATGTTTACCAACTATAAAGCCAAGAGAGGTAAAGCTTTAATGGGGAATGACATGACATGTGAGATCATGGGAATTGGTGACATAAGGCTGAGGATGCAAGGTGGAGAAACTAGGGAATTACATTGTGTGAGGCATGTTTTTAAATTGAGGAGGAACTTGATATCCCTAGGCAAGCTTGATGAGGAAGGGTATTCGGTTAGAGCGGAAAAAGGAAAACTGAGGGTAGAGAAAGGACCTATAGGGTTTGAGGGTGAGAAGCACAATGAGGGACTCTATGTGCTTATTGGGATGGCCATGAGTGGCCCAACGTGGGGCGTTGGGGCAATGCAGACCACTAGGCGACATCCAAACCGTGCTCACCGAGGTGATGAGAGTCAGAAAGGAGTGCAACGCATCCATACCTTATACAAGGTGCACGAATGCCTTTAGAGACCGAAGTCACTAGCCCGGAGAAAGTTAAGTATTGGTGGAGACTTAACTGGACTCAACTCTAAGTTATAGAGTATTGGTGTGGATCTGATCCTGGAGCCTTCTTATTTGGAAGATTTTGAATCAAGGAAGGGTTTGTTGAAAAATTAGTGATTCAAAAATTTTGATTGGCTAAGAATTGAGATTTATACCAAAGTGAAGAGTTACAAGAAGTCTAGAACGTGTGGGATACGTATGGAGAAGTCTAGGACTTGTGGGACACGAAGGAGGAAGCGAAACGGGACTCAAAGACGCGAAGGGAGCAAGAAAACACAGATAGCTACAGGGCTCAGCGCCTCGGCGCCCAGGACAGTAAAACCAGCGCCGCAGCGTTGGGAGCGATTCTATCCAGCGCTGCAGCGCCCAAGGACGAGCGCCGCAGCGCCAGAACGCGTGGAAAAGTTCGTTTTGATTCGGGATTTCGAGTTTTGAAAAGTTTTTGACTTCCAAAACAAGTGGACTCTTACTCCAACAAGGAATAGGGTTAATAGGCACGAAATATACTCTATATAAATACTTGTAAACCCTTGATTTCATATCAAGCATTAAAAGAGACTCTAAGAGAGGAGAAGAGCTGGGTAGACACTAAGTGCTTGTGTGCGCTAGGGTAGAACCGTTGTTTGGGTGATCATTGTTCGTGGTAGAGCAAGGGTTCACTAAACGTTTAGGTTCTTTTGAGGGTTCTTCATATTGTGTTTCCTTGTAAAATCTCTAGGGAGTTATAATAAAAGAGGCTAGGATCCTTGGATCCACCGTGGACGTAGGCGATTGGCTGAACCACGTAGATTGTGTTGTGCTCTTTTGTTTTCTGGTTTGAATTCTTGTTGGTTTTGCTTGATTGACAGGTTATTCCGCTACGCAAGGAGGTTAGAGTTCTAGGCTAAATCTTGGGTTCTTCACTTCAACATAACCTCACGAGGGAGAAGGGCGTTACCTCCCTCAATAGTTAAAAATTTATAACATGAAGTAATTTTACGTTTCATTATCAAATAACTAGCTATTGTTTACTTCCATTTTATGTAGTCTCTTGATTATAGAAGCAGAATTTATCATTATATTGGTCTAGGCCAGAAAATTCGTTAAAAAGAAATGGAAACTTGCCTTCTGTATTGTTATGGTTAAATCTCTTTGCCTGCCGGCATATTGGGAGACGGGTATAAGTGGATAACCGAGGGCAATCTCTCTGTTAGTTTGCACAAAACCAGGGCAAAGAAGATTGAAGCAACCTGTACTTCGGTAGCCATCACTCTATCAAGCACAATAAATTAAACATAATAAGATTTTAAAAATAAAAAGCCATATATTAGCTATTTAAGACATGTCTTTAATTCGATTTCCAGTAGTGCAAGGTTATGATAGATAAGGAAGAAATCGGAATGTACTTACAGTCCAGTAAATGAAAAGACTTGTAAATCCATCGTTTGGCTGAGTCTGGAATCATTTATAATCTTAGTATTGATTTTAAAAATTATGTCTGTCTCAGAGAGATAATCATAAAACAAATTGCTACTTTCAAAATCAGTCATAGATAGGAAAAAGGTTAAAATTTCAAAAATTACCAGCCATCCAGCTTCCAGAACATTTAAGTTATCTTCTCCGCCTGACTGAACCCAAAGTTGAGCTGTACTGAATTCTCCTTGCTCCGCCTTAGGTGTCCATATGTTGATTGTTGCACCAGCACCGTAGAATGTGCCATCACCTAAACTTACTTGTGCATACTAGTTCATATATACCGTAAAGAATGAAATTAATCAATCAAAACCTTGTAAAAAAATAATCAGGGAATTTATTTTTATTTATTATAAAGTTAAAAGTATCACCTCATGCCAAAATTCGGAAGCAAGACTTTGATTCAGCTGATTCCTTGGCAAACCTTCCGGGTAACTGCGACGAGGAGGAGGATTATAACTTTGTGTTCTTAGTATGGGGATAGTTCCTTCAGGGCATTCTCCATCTTCATGCCAACTTTGAAAGAGCATGTTACTGTTGTCGTCGGTTTCAGTTCCTCTTGAAAGCACATCAGGTTTCATCTGTGAATTCAAAACAACATTTATAAGGTTGGACAAATTTTAATTAAAATTAAAGAATAATTTAAAATTAATAATGTAAAATGTAATAGAACCTGTATGCTGTGATTTTTCAGAAGTGGATGATTGAAAGCAGGTTGTTTGTTGATATCCACACAGTCAATCATATCACCATCTTTAGTCTGCAATTTTTTTTTAAAGAAAACAGAATTTCAGAATTGAATTAAAATTAATAAAATTTTATATAAAATAAAATAAGGAAGAAGAATAATGAACCACTGTTTTTTGACGACCTGTATTGTTTTGACTGCATCCTCATGTATGAGCAGCTCTTCGCTTTCCATTGTTTCAACCCTTCTTCCATTAACCAATTCGATCGACATCAATATGTGAGATAACATTATTAAGATAAATATGTAGTTTCCATAAGCCATTGTTGAACTTCAAACTTTTTGCCAACTGAAGTTTCTTGACGATAAATTTACACCAGCTTGGGTTTCTATTTATACTCTAATAGAGATTTCATCACTGGGGCCTGAATAAAGTAAAAAATCCTTGAAATGATTAACTTACTTTCTTTGAAGGATTTCCGAACACACCGACCTCTTCTTTTAAGAAAGAACAACCAGAATTTCAACAACAAATACTACTAACTTAAAACACATAATGACGACTTCCTCTCAGCCAGATTACATTGTCCAAATATAACGGAGAAATTACCATAAGTCCTGTGACACACAACGTTGAACTTAATTATTGGTAACTTCTCCTTTTCATTTTGCATCAAAATTTGCCATCCCAAATTTCAGTTTTTTTTAATACAAGCATTACATCTCAAATTACAATTTCAAATCTCAAATGATTACAACTTATAGCTCAAATATCAATTAATTACAAATACAATCAATTAAATAACTCTCCTAAAACATTGGATGGATTAAACAATTATCTTAATCTCTGACAGGGTTCAAACCTCTAACTTAGACCAAGGAGTGCACGAGCTTTTCTTTTTAATTGATTAAATCTCATTCTCTTATTTTAAAAAAAGATTTCATTAAAATTAAAGCACATAAAAGGATTTATTTTCGCATCTTGATAACTGGAACTTTTTAATTATAAAGTTAAATTGTCACCTCGTGACTAGAGGGAGCATTTGATTAAAATTCATGAAATTCAAAATTAGAAAAATAAGGAAGAAGAATATAGAGCTTATTTTTTTTCTAACAATCTCTATGGTTTTGATTGTACCACATGCATGAACAGCTCTTTATTTTTCATGGATTCAACCCTTCTTCCATTAACATGTGAGATAGCATTACTATTAAGACGAATAGATAGTTTCCACAAGCCATTAATGTTGAACTTCTAACGATTTTGCCAACTTAAGTTCTTACTGATAAATTTGCTTCACTTGGGGTTCTATTTTTTCTCTAATCGTTATCCCATCCCAGTATCAAAATTTCAGTAAAAACACAAATAATTTATAACATACAATGACAACTTCCTCCTAACTAAATTAAATTGTCTAGATATAGCCCAGTGTTAGGATTTTCTACACGTAGTCTTCACTTATAAGTATACAAGAATTGTAAATGATCACACACACGAATAAAGAAAACAATAGATCACACACACGAATAGAGAAAACAATAGATCACACATAAGAAATAAAATTTTATATGGTTTGATAACTTGTTTACGTCCATAGTAGATCACAAGATCTTAAGTTCATTTATTAATAGTGATTACTAACGAATCACTCAAGATCACAAAAATATCTTAAGAGATTACAAAAAATATAGCAATAGATGAATTCTCCAAAGGTCTATACAACACTTTCTTGCATACTCAATACTTAAGTGATCCCTAAACTCTCTATGTAGCACTCTTTGTGATGCCTTTTTGATGCACACCACCCTAATACTGTAACAAGGGCTTATATAGGCTCTAAAAGTGTCCCTTTAAATCATATATTTAGTTGAAATAAGAGTTCACATGTAAAGAAATCCAAATACAACTCAACAAAATCAAAATTTCTTAAAATTGAAAAACTCAACATTTCGAGCCATGGCCTCACCTTTACAGTGGCCTGGCTCCCTTGGAGCCGCGACTCTAAGCCTTGGAAACCTTCTTGGTTGTCTTCTGAGCCTCTTTATACTTTTGACTTTCTTTTTTTTTTCTTTTTCTCATTTGTTCAATGTGTTCTTGACTATATGTTGATGTCTCATTGATTTCGGACTCAAAATTATACCTAAACATGATATTGAATCATTAGATTTTAACACAAAGAAATTACGAGATGTTCTGCGTCACATAATGTTAAACTTCTTGTTGTGATTCTTGGGGAGAATATAGGATCTTAAGTTGAGGAAGGTCGAATTATAATAATTTTGAAGTTTATGTACTAGATGTATATTAACACTAAAAATGAATTTATATAATATAATTGTATATGAATAAAATATGGTAAAAGATTTTTGTTTTTTTTTCAAAAAAAAGATAACGACAAAGATGCACGAATTAGTTCAAATATTTTAGAACTAAAATTGCTTTTTTTGAATAAAAAAAAATTGATATAAGAAATACAAATTAAGAATATAGTCTAACACTGTGTACATATTGAAATAGTATCTTAAAATTTTTTTTTTCTATGTGTGAGAGTTGACACATTATTTTATATGAATAGATATTTGGAATAGATTATAATTGGGCTTCATTTAGGTGAGTTGTAGTAGATTTCTCTACTTTGTAATGGATACGACCTTTAAAAAAAAGAAATTTAGTTTAAGATCTCAAACTAGTAATTTAAAAAAAAAAATTAAATCTAGAATAAACTAAATAAACTAGTTTAAGACTTTTTAAATGAGTCAAATGATACAAAAGATAATGCAATCCAATCTTTTAAGAAATTAACCAAATTAAGATCTAAATTTTACACATTCAAAAGATGTATATTTTAATAAAGAGAACTAATTAAAATGGAATCTTGTATAAAAACTTAGAAAGAGGAAAAAGAAGTTCAAAATTAAGAAGGAATTTTCATATTGTACAAATTAGGATAAAGAAGGATAAAAGAATTAATAAAAACAATAAAATATGAGAGAATTTTAATTACGCAAAATAATATTGGAAAATTTCTGGATTAAGCTTTGAGGACAATAATCACTAACAAATGGGAGGTGTTTGATGAAGATACTAAGGCCAATGAAGGAACCAATCATTTCACGAAGGCAAGAGAAAACACTGATGACCATACTCACAATTACCAATTTAACCTTCAATTTGTCAACTACACAAACGGGCGTTTGTGTGGAGGGATGATTTTTGCAAATTAATGGATTATTTGACCGAGGATAGCAAAGGCCAAACATTAGGGGGAGCAAAATGAAAATTATCCTAATAAAAACAAAAAAATTTGAGAAAATGTTAATTAAACAAAATGATTTTAGAAATATTTTGGATCTTCTAATTTTAAATTATTGTGAGCCTAAACATGATAATAAATATATTGGTGAATATTAAATGAGGGGCCGTTGACACACGTAATATTAAAATTCGAAAGGACCACATCATTGTTGATATCTTCATTGTACTTATATATATATGGAAATAAATTATTGAATTCAACGTGTCGACATAATTGTTGATATATTAAATTCTGTCAACTTAATTGTTGACATATTACATTTACTTGCGGTTAAAGTGAGCTACCATTATCTATTTTACACAAGGAGAAAGTCTATTATACATAAATGTACCATTCGATTTGTGTAATAAACTAAGTTCCTTCACATACACATTTATATAAAAAAAATTTGCGAGACAGTCAGTAGTTACAATTCATAAAAACAAATGTCACTACACTTCTGGATGATTGTATTAGTCCGAATATATAATAAGTGTTTCTAAAACAAGATAAATACAATTTATATTTATATCGATCAAATTAAAGATTGTACTGTACATTGTGCTCATCCAATAATTAAGTTATTATTTAATGGTTTTTTTGTTGTTACTTTATGATGTATAATCAGACTTTTCTTGTATCGGACTTGCACCAAATATATGTCATTGTTATTTATGTTTACATGGGAAATTAAGCTGTTTTCGGTTTAAGATTACTTCTTTTTCAGTAAGGAAAGTTAACACTGACACAATTCGAAATACTGACAAAAATAGGAATCAGATATATAGAAACCCTAGGTAATTGCAACTAGATTGGGAAAAAGACACCATTCATCTATATATATACATACACACTAGCTTAAACCCAAAATCAAACACTCGCAAGAAGAGATCAAATGGGTGACTTTTCTTGATCATGGCCCTTAATTTTGGTTTCTACTCATTCTCCAGCTTTTACACTGACCCTCATGCACCATTTGAATGCAATACCCAGTCGTTTCAAGATTTTTAGTATTTCGTTGTCATTGATTTCGAGGTGATAGCTAGATATGCTGACGTGTACAGATGTGCTGAGCTGACTCTTATAATAGAATTCAATTATAGGTTTATTTAATTTTTTCCACCAAATATACCGGTGTAATAGATTTTGTTTTGCAACTCTCTAGAATCTTCCTCTGCTAGTATAAAAGCAAGAACGAGCCCTAGTGTAAGGTGTGGAAGAAAATAAGAGAAGTATTCCATTTTTCAGAAGCATTGTTGTTTGGCTATTTTCTTGGTGTTTCCATGAAAACACAAACCAAACATTTTTCTGAGTTGGTATTAGAGCTACAATGGTAAACGCCTCCTCAGTAAATTTTGATCGAATGAATGCAGCAATTCTTGAGTTAAACTTCAGCAATCTAACGATTGAACAGTCAAGCACCTTCAATTTCTCCACACCTGTCAAGTTAGACCTCAATAATTTCTTGATCTGGAAATCTCAGATTCTAGCCTCAGTAAGAGGCAATGAACTAGAAGATTTACTCCTTGGAGAAAGAAGCTGTCCAGAGAAGTTTGTCATTCGAGCAAGAACAAGTACTGAGGCTGTACTAGAAGTAAATCCAAAATTTCAGATCTGGAAAAAGCAAGATGCTTTGCTTATCAGCTGGCTTTATTCTACAATGACTGAGAGTGTGTTGAGCTCCGTCATTCACTGCAAGTCTTCACTAGAAGTCTGGAAACATCTAGAGAAGATGTTTGGAAGTCAATCTGTGGCCAAACTAGCTCAACTGTGAGCATAACTTCAGACACTGAGAAAAGGCACCATGACCATAAACGAGTACTATGTTAAGGTGAAGAATATAGCAGATAGTATGGCAATGGCAGGAAAAGGTATATCAAATCAAGATCTAATTACTTATCTGCTGGCCGGTCTAGGACCAGAATATGATTCTGTTGCTGTATTAGTTTCTGCTCAAGCTGATCAACTTAGCTTGGCTAAAATCTATACCATTCTTTTGAGTCAAGAAAGCAGAGTTGCCTTAACAAATTCAGTTAATGGAGGATATACAAGTGCTCATCTTGCTCACTCTGCCTTCAAGCAAAAGAATAAAGGAGGTTCGTTTTCTGGCAAAGGAGTAAACAATGGAAATCAGAACTACAACAACAAGAATAAAGGAAAGCAAGGCTTTCAAGGCAAAGGAAAATCAAAAGTTGTTTGTCAAATTTGCTTCAAATTTAAAATAACAACAATCAGAATGCTGAAGCCTTTATTGTTGAGCCAAGAGCTGCCCAAGAAGACAATGAAGATCAAGCTTGGTATCTTGATAGTGGTGCCACACACCATGTCTCGAACACTACCAGTAATATGGAATCCAGATCTGAATTCAGAGGTAAAGAACATCTTTTAGTTGGTAACAGACATGCTTTAACAATCTTGCACATAGGAACTTGCATTTTGCACTCATTATACCCTAAAGAACCTATTCTCTTAAAAAATGTTCTGCATGTACCTCACATGACAAAGAACTTACTCAACATATCTAGATTAACTCATGACAATGATCTGAGTGTTGAATTTAAACATAATGCTTATATCATTAAGGACCCAAAGGGGAGAACTCTTCTTAAAGGAATAACTAAAGAAGGGTTGTATTAGCTGCATACACCAAACACTAGTACTGCTACGAATAAGATTGATGCAGCTCCAGTTTTATCTCTTTTTGCATAATGTAGGATAAATAAAAATTGTTGCAGCCTACACCTTCTTGTACAAACACACAATACTGGAGCTAGCTCTAGCAATGCCATAGCCCTACAAAATCATACCAGTATTATAGACAATGTAACCTCTGAAGTGCTTCATAACAGGTTTGGACACCCAAACCTAACTGTACTGAAGAAGATTGCATCAGATTATAATACCTCTTTGAAACTCAATAAAATTACTCTTACAAACCTGTGCAAAGCTTGTGAATTGGGGAAGAGTCACTTGCAACATTTCAATTTGTCCAAAAGTAAAACTAACACTGCCTTAGAACTAATTCACATAGACATCTGGGGTCCAGCAGCTGTTGCTTCAGAAGAGGGATATAGGTACTATATCAGTTTCTTAGATGACTACTATAGGTTTGTGTGGGTCTATCCCTTGACAATGAAATCCCAAGCCACTGAGATGTTTCTTCACTTTCAAAACCATTCAGAAATATTGCTGGGTAAGAGAATAAAAGTAGTGCAGTCAGATTTTGGGGGCGAATTCAGGTCTCTAACCAAAACATTAGATAAACAGGGCATCAAACATTGATTTTTATGTCTTTATACACATCATCAAAATGAAAGAGTTGAGAGAAAACACAGACACATTGTTGACACTAGGCTGAGTCTTTTAGCACAAAGTAGTATGTCTTTCAACCTCTGGTGGGAGGCTTTCTCTACTGCAACCGTCCTAATAAATCGAACGCCTTAAACTGTTCTGAACTTTACCTCTCTATTTGAAAAATTGTTCCAAAAAACCTGACTATACATTCATGAAAGTCTTCGGCTGTACATGTTATCCCTGTTCGAGAGAGTATCAGAAAAATAAGTTAGACTTTCATAGTGAGAAGTGTGTGTTTATAGGCTATAGTTTCCATCATTAAGGGTACAAATGCATGAATGCAAAAGGCAGAGTTTATATATCAAGACATGTGAAATTTGATGAATGTGACTTCCCATTTACAAATGATGCAAGTTTCCTATCTTTAAACATTACTAATACAGAATTAGTTCATACAACACCTGGTCTGAACATTTCTGTTACTTATCCCTTACAACCTGCTACCAACAGCACAACTGATACAACTACTTTTAATACACCTTTGAATACTATATCACCTATGTATAACATTTCTCTTACCCCCAGTTCTACACATGAAACTTCAGATACACCAACAACTACAATTCACCAAAATTCAACCACCAGCTTCAATAAAACTTCAATAATACCAAATGCAGTGCAAAATCAAGTTGAGAATGTGCATCCAATGCTGACTAGATCGAAAAATGGTGTGTACAAGCCGAAGGTATACACAATTTCTGTGTAAAACTCATCTGACTTTGTTCCAAAAATTGCAAAACAAGCCCTGCAGATACCACACTGGAAAAAGGCAATGATTGAAGAATATGAGGCACTAATGAACAATCAAACATGGACCTTAGTGCCTTATTCAACAGATCAAAAAATCGTTGGACATAAATAGGTGTTCAAGATAAAGAAAAAACCAGATGGCAGCATTGCAAGGTACAAAGCTAGGTTGGTCGCAAAAGGATTCCACCAAACTCCAGGTATAGACTACTCTGAAACTTTCAGTCCTGTTGTCAAAACAAGTACCATTAGAATCATACTCAGCATAGCTGTTTCCAGAGGTTGGCAACTTCGACAGGTTGATGTCAATAATGCTTTCCTAAATGGGGACTTGAATGAGGTGGTCTTTATGTCACAGCCTACAGGTTTTCTTGATGTTTAGCAGCCAAATCATGTATGTAGACTAACAAAAGCCTTATATGGATTAAAACAAGCTCCAGGAGCTTGGTTTGACAAGCTGCAAGCAGTACTATTAAGCTGAAAATTCTGTAACCTTCGATCAGATATTTCAGTGTTCATAAAAAAGGAAAATAGTCATGTTATCATGATACTTGTCTATATTGATGATATCATCATCATAGGTGATGATGCAGGTCTGCTGCAACAAGTCATAGATCAGCTCAACAAATCGTTTGCTCTAAAAGAACTTGGACAGTTAGGATACTTCTCGGGCATCGAGGTACTTAGAACTAAGAACATCTTGTTTCTGTCACAGAAAAAAATACATCTTAGAGCTGTTACACAAAATAAATATACTGCAAGCAAAGAGTTGCCCTACTCCTATGAGCTCTGGCTTATAGTTAGATGCCGTTCCTGATAACACATTTGCAGATGAAACATTATATAGAAGTGTGATTGGAGATCTCCGGTATGTGACCTTCACACGACTTAAGCTTTTCTTTGCTGTCAATAAACTCAGCCAATATCTATCATGTCCTACATATAAACACTGGAGTTGCTGCAAATGTATCCTTAGATACTTCAAAGGTACAATTGATATTGGTCTTCGATTTTAGCCTGGAAAATAACTTGATCTAGTTGCTTTTACTGACTCTGATTGGGCTTATGATAAGGTTGATAAAAAATCTATAGGTGGTTATTGTGTTTTTCTTGGTGGTAATCTGATTTCTTGGTGTTCAAAGAAGTAGAAGACAGTATCTTAGTCCAGCACAGAATCGAAATATCGAGCTCTTGCTCAAGTTACAATAGAAGTCACCTGGATCACTTCTCTACTATCTGAGCTTGGATTCCAGCTTTCTGCCACTCCTATCATTTGGTGTGACAACCAGGGTGCCACTGCACTTGCAGCTAATCCCGTCTTTCACAATAGAACCAAACACATCGAGGTCGATGTTCATTTTATTCGAGATAAGGTACTTCATCGAGAAGTTGAAGTTCGTTATGTTCCTACTATAGATCAGCTGGCAGATATCTTCACCAAGGCTTTACCTATCACCAGATTTCGTCTGTTGGCTTCCAAACTCAAGCTCACTAGAAAGCTTGCGTTTGAGGGGGGATGATAGTTAGATATGTTGACGTGTACAGGCTGACGTGTACAGATGTGCTGAGCTGACTCCTGTAACAAAATTCACTTATAAGTTTATTTAATTTTTTTCGCAAAATATACCGGTGTAACAGATTCTGTTTAGCAACTCTCTGGACTCTTTCTCTGCTAGTATAAAAGCAAGAACGAGCCCTAGTGTAAGGTGTGGAAGAAAATAAGAGAAGTATTCTGTTTTTCAGAAGCATTGCTGTTTGGCTATTTTCTTGATGTTTCCGTGAAAACACAAACCAAACTCTTTTCTGAGTCGAGGCAACTTGCGAGAGGGAAAGAGTGCCTCTTCCCCAGGAGATAATTGAGTTTCCATCTGTCCTTGTCAATGGAGCGACGGGTCAAATTATAGCATCTTTTCAGACTTATGTTTGACTGACTTGCAATCAGCTTCTTACTGATTTCTGCAAGGAGTTGACTGGAATTCAGCAATTTCAGACTGACAATGGCATTCTTCTTGGCGAAGGCTTGTTTCTCCTTGACAAATGGCTCGATCAGATGGGCGTCAAGAATACCAACTTTGCTGTAGTGACCTGGTCGAACTAAGATTGTGAGGTGATGTTGGATTCCGAATACCGATTCAAGAACATTTCGAAACCATCTTATTTCAACCGATGGATCAATTTAAGGGTTACATTTCGTCGGGTTTTTGGCAACGTGAATTGTAACCTCAAACAGGCCGTTAAGATAGGAGGCCTGGTCTGGCAGGGACGTGTTCACTGCCGACTAGATGATGCCATGAACATTGCTTGTTTACTTTCAATCATTACGGGGAAGGGTTTGAAATTATCCATTACAAAAGCTTTTACCCTACGGCATAATTATAATACTACAACTACTCTGAGTCAAAAGCCACAGCCCAGGTCTCATCTTGTACATGTTGTTTCACATGTTCCATAATTTCAGAACTATTTCCAGGAATATCGCCATTGTTTCTGTGGGGTGAGGAGCATCAAAAAGATGGTTCGGAAGCCAGGACCAAAACAAGGGAGCTTTTCTTTGGCTGTGGAAATTGGACTACTAGTAGAGGTGCTTGCTATAATTATTTTGAATGGGTTACTCCTTAGCTCAACATATGTATTATTAGCAACAATTTCATTCTCCATTTAGCTACAGTTAGTGTTTTAGTTTTGTTAGTGGTTGTTTATCGTTCTGTCAATGATTGTTAATAATCTGAATTTGCACAATTGTAAATATTGTCTTTATTCTATTTCGATTTAGTGTTATGTTCTAAATAAAGTCTTTATTCATACATATCTCAACAAAAGGTGACGTATCACTTGAAATGAAAAAATCAGAAAAAATAAGTTAAAACATGCAGTATTATTTTATTTTTATTGTTTTTTTAGACAGTGTTGAATTTAAGATTTAAGAAAGCCAAAATTTTATAGAGATATTTGAATGACTATTGGAAATAAGGATAATTGATTTTTGTGAAAGAGTTGATTTAAAATTATTGGAATATGATTTGAAGCGCAAGTAAGAGCGTAAGTACGCAAAGAACGGAGATGGACGTGAAAAGAGGTGAAAGAATAAAAGGCACAACCTAGGCCTAGGCACCACAACGTTATTGCACAGGCTGCTGTACCAATGCAAAAGATCAGTTTTCCCATTCTGTTTAGTCTTCTAAGTTATCTAGGAACCCCAAAATTTGATTCTTACTCGGTTTAGGATTTTCCTAGGTCGTCATAAGTTTATATAAAGGCTCTTAATTGGTTTGTAAATATAACTTAGTGATTCTTCGTCATCTTAGTGATTCTTAGTGAAAGAAACCCCTAGATTACAAGAGAGATAAAATTATGTTCTTTGTGAGTGCAATTTTAGAGCGTTCTTTGTATGACTTGGTGTTTTTTCTTGTAAAATATATACTTTGTGATTGCCTTGGTGATTCATAATAAAAAAGTAAGATATCGATCCGTTATGAACGTAGGCAAGTTACCAAACCACACATATATATATTGTGCGTGTTTTCTTTCGTTCTTTCTCTTTAGTTTATTTTTAATTGCTTTGTCATTGCTTTATACATTTGAGATTATTACTTTTGCTTCAATAAACTTGTATCAAAGCTTGGTTCAAAGTAAAGATGTGGCTGTATCCAAGTACGAGGTAGAGAAATTCAATGAGATGAATAATTTCACTCTATGGAAACTTAAAGTGAAAGAGTTATTGGTGAACTAATGGTTAAGCTCGATATTAAAGGAGATTACAGATCTATCAAGTGAAGAAGAGAAGATACCAGAGTCATCTAAAACTAAAGCAGAAAGAAAAGACATTCAAGAAAGAGCTCATAGTCTATTGTTTTATCATTGAACGATGATGTCCTAGGGAAGTAGTAGGTGAGTGTACAGTAATTGATCACTGGAAGAAGCTTAATTCTCTTTACATGCAAAAGTCGATGGCCAACAGACCATATCGACCCCTTAAATAAGATTATCATCGATCTTCAGTTTATCAACATAAAGATAGAAGATAAAAATAAGGCAATCATCTTATTGAGTTTGTTTCCAAGAAGTTATAAGAGCTTTGTTGATACGTTACTCTATGACAAAGAGAGTTTAATGATGAGTGATGTGAAATAATCATTAAACTCAAAGCTTTTAGAAAATCAAATTAAGGACAATAAAAAAGGTTTATATGCAAGAGGAATATCCTCAAATAAAGATAAAAAGAAAAAGGGCTCAAAATCAAAGTTCTAGGACTCCTAAAAAGTACTATTATTGCAAGAAAGATGGGTATTTTATATAGGGTTGTTCAGAGAAGAAAGAATAATATAAGAAGAAAGCAGATGCTACATTTACCTATAATGATAGCTATGATAACATGGAGACTCTAGCTACTATTGATGATAAAACTACTGAACATTGGGTTATAGAATCTGGTAGTACTTTTTACATATGCTCGCAGAAGTCATGGTTTGTAAATTTTTAGCCTATTAGTGGTGGTAAGGTGTTAATAGGTAATAGCATTGCTTGTCAAGTGATGGAAATTGGTAGTATTAAACTTAAGATGCTTGATAGGAGAGTGAGAGAGTTGTCAAACGTTAGGAATGTTCCTTACCTTAAGAGAAACTTGATCTTACTAGGGACTTTAAACCAGAATGGGTATTGCATCAGAATTGAAGAAGAAATTTTGAGATTATTAAGGGGTTTCATGGGTGTAATAAGAGGTGAGAAGTGCACGTGTAAAGAATAGGTATTCTTTCAATGAATTGTTCAAACTAAATATAATTAGTGTTTCAATAAATAAAATTGTTCTTCTACTTATATTGTCGAGTTTTTCAATTTATGGCATGATAGACTAGGTCAATTGAATTGTCTTTATTTAAGAAAGATAAAAAGAGTTTCTCTACTATCTAATATACGTTTAGATGAATCACATCAATGTGATGTATGTGTAGAAAAAAGGTCCACCAAAAACAAAGTTGTAATCCTATAACTTTTAGGAAATCGAATTGCTTTGTTTGATTCATAATGACTTAGGTAATATTAAAAATATCATGACTAAAGAAGGGAAAAGATTTTACATAATCTTTATTGATAATATCTTAAAATATATTAAGGTATATTTGTTAAAAAATAAAGATGAGTCGTATGATAAGTTCTTGATCTATAAATAAGAAGTTGAAAATCAACTTGGTAGGAAAATTAAGAGATTAAGAACTGATGGAAGGAGAAAGTATGTGTCTAACTTGTTTAGTTTCTATTGTGAGGACTATAAAATTATACATGAAGTTATACCACCATACTCACCTAAATCTAATGAAGTGACTGTTCGCAAAATTATACATACGTGAATTTCTAAAAGTGCACGGGTTGTGAGTAAGTAATAAAGTGATAAGTGAGTATCGTCTCAAAAGGATTGTGTCCTAAATTAATACTAAGTACTGTAATGTTGGAAACCTAACTTTATCCAGACTACTCTAAATGATAAGTTGAATTATTGAATTAAAAAAAGTTTAAAACTAAATACTTGGTAAAATGAAGATATGAGAGATCTATGGCAATGGGGCTCTAGGGACTTAATTTTCCTCTATTGTTCCTATTGGCTTTGTCATTGGCGATCAACAACTAATTTTATACATTCATTAGTCCAGGGTGTATGATTAATCTCATTCCCTCTCCTAAGTGTCGAATGAGATACTATGCATATACAACTACGTTGATATCCCTATTTAACCCGTTATACATACACGCATTAAGCTACCTTTACATGACTACCCTAAGTTCATTAGTCTCCCAACTCAACAAACTCAAAGTTATGCTTTTTACAACCAATATATGGATTAAACTTTTCAAAGCACATAACCTAAATGTTTAAATCATCTAATTCATTTTCCAATGCAATTAGAAACATAAAGTATATAAAAGCATAAATGAATAACACAAAACAATCATTAATTACAAAACAACATCAACACATATTATTCAATATAGTTCTATCAAGGCCTAAGACATATAATCTAACAACAATAATAATCATGCGATATGGTGAATTCTATATAAATGGGTTCCTAGAGTATTGATTTCATTATATTCTTCCTATATTATTTCTATTTAGCATTTTGTTTAATTCATTAATCAAGAGATTAAGACTAATCTCATTCCCTCTCATAAGTGCCGAATGAGATACTATGCATACATATTCAAGTTGATATCCTCATCTATCTTGTTTACTTATACATGCATTACGCAACCCTTAAATTGATTACCCAAAGATTAATTTCATTACCTCTCCTAAGCTTCAAATGAAATCCTAGGCATATGGCATACCCTAAGTGTTCATACACATTTTATCAAACACTTAGTGTGTACCATATGCAATCCTTGAGAAAACCATGGTGATTACCTAAGTGTTATTAGCCTTCCAACTCAATAATAACCTAAGGCTATATTTCTCCCAAATCCAATAAATGGGTCAAGCTCTCCCAAGCATTAATCCATAAATTCACAACAACCATATATATAAAAACTCATAAATTCACATTCAAAATGAGCAATTATTAAATTAAGAGGGGTATAATATCATATATAAAATATAATTATCAGTGGCTGAAAGAAAAAATAGAACTTTAAAATAAATGGTGAATTGCTTATTGATTAATTTTGGGGCACCTATAAATTTGTAGGGGAAGCAATATTGACTACTTGCCATATAAAAAATATAATTCCTTACAAGAAAATGAAAATTACTCCCTATGAGTTATGGAAAGGTTATGCGCCTAACCTATCATACCTCAAAGAGTAAGGGTATCTTGTAAAGGTTTATATCTTGGATCCTAAGAGGAAAGAGATAGGACCTAAGACAATTGGTTGTATGTTTATTAGTTATGCTCATAATAGTACTGCATATAGGTTCTTTGTATTAGAGGATACCATGAGGTTGTTTGATACAAACAATATAATAGAATTTAAAAGTACAGAATTCTTTGAGTCTATCTTTCCTAAGAATACTAATGTAGATAAAACCATGACTTATGTAAAGGTTAATGTAGACCCTCTAGAAAGTTCTAACAATGAACTTAAGAGAAGCAAAAATAAATAAATAAATAAAATAAGGAAGGCTACTAATTTTGGTAATGATTTTTATGTTTTTCTTATGAAAGAGGATCCTAAAACTTTTAATGAAGCTATGACTTCTCATGATGCTCATTTATAAAGAGAGGCAATAAATGATGAAATCAATTATATCCTGAGTAACCATGTATAGGAACTAGTTGACTTACCTCCAGGTTCCAAGCTTATGGATTGTAAATAAATCTTTAAAAAGAAAATGAGAGGCTAATGGTACTATTGAGAAGTATGAGACAAGATTGGTTTCAATGGGTTCACTAAAAAAAAAGACTTATATTATTTTGATACTTATGTTCTTGTTACTAGAATTGCATCAATTAGAATTTTGATTGTATTGGTTGCAATATATGATTTATTTATATGTCAAATAAATGTAAAGACTGCCTTTATAAATAGTGATTTAGAAGATAAGAGTTACATGAAATAACTGAAAGGTTGCATTGGTATTGATACAGAGTATAAAGTATGTAAGTTAGTCAAGTTTTTTTATGGCTTGAAACTAGCACCAAAACAGTAGCATAAAAAGTTTGACAATACTCTTGTACCAAATAGTTTTATGTTAAATAATTCCAATAAGTGTGTGTACTATAAACCTTTAATATTAACAGATATATGCTTATATGTTTATATGTGGATGATATGCTTATATTTAGTTATAGTATGAAAGTGATAGTTGAGACTAAGAGTTTTCTATCAAATGTATTTGATATGAAAGATTTGGGAGAAGTTGATGTTATACTTAGGATAAAGATTATGAGAACATTTAATGGCCTCACTTTATCATAAAAGCACTATGTAGAGAAGTTTCTTAAGAGGTTTAGTTATACAACATGTAAAATGGTGGCAACACTTTATGATGCTAGTGTTAGACTTTGAAAAACTCTAGAATATAGTGACAATCAGAACCATTATACTCAAATGATTGATAGTCTCATGTATTTGATCAATACTACTGAACTTGATATAACATATGCTATAGGAATATTGAGTAGATATACTCAAAATTCAGGGAAAGAGCATTAAAGTGCTTTAGATAGAGTTGCAAAATATTTGATAGACACTTTTATATAGTAGATCACAACTTGTGATTGAAGTTTATTGTGATGTTAATTAGATATCTAAATCTAATGAGGTCAAGTCTACTAGTAGATATGTCTTTACTTTAGGTGGAGGAACCATATATTGGAAATCTACTAAACAGACTTGTATAGCACGATCTGCCATAGAGTCAGAATTGATAGCCTTAGAAAAGGCTTTTGTGAGGCTAGGTGGTTAAGGACATTCATATGTTATATTTCCATTAGTACTCACCTTCATACAATAAATTCTATAAATTGTGATTGCCTAACAACTATTATTAGAGTAAAGAGTAAAATGTATAATGAAAAACTTAGATATATCCGTCTACGAAATGGCACCATTAAGCAGCTGCTAGAATTTAGGGTAGTGAACCTAGATTATGTGAGGATAGAGAGGAACTTGGTTGATCCTTTAACGAAGCCACTAAATAGGAGATTAGTAGAAGACACATCAAAGGAGATGAGACTTTTGCCTAAAGCATAAGGCAAGAGAAATAGTAACCCTACCTATGTGAAAAGAGCTTTTATTGAAGTAAGTTTATAAGGGTAAAAATAAGTCACTTATCATCTTGTTGTACTATCGATTATATTGTGAGTACCTCCCAATGGCGAGGTAGTGCATCTGTAGTGAAAAAAGGTGAGTTAATCTCTTAATAAACTTCATAACCCTTTATAGAGTAGTGTGTTAAACCTGCAAAACACATTTGATAGTGCGTCACCTATATGAGCGTGAATTTGGGTCAATTTCTATAAGAGCTAGGCAGGCTACTTTAAAGCACTTATAAAGCCACGAAGGCATATAACCATTAATAGTGTAAAACTACGGATATAGACAAGTTATTGAGAATTTAACATGATAATTTAGCCCTTTATTTTACATCTAAAGGAATGAAAGGTTGATAAAAACTTGGTTTCACCTAGTTCCTGTAAAAATACGGTTACTTAATCAGTGAATTAGTTCATAGCTTGGAAGAGCACCAATTCATATAAGTTAAATTCTACTTAAATATATGGTTGATTTGATTCATATTTGTTTATTTAAAATATATGGCGGATTGTTGAAATTTAAGAATATATTTCAAATAAACATTATGTAAAATTAAGTATTAGAGTAGAGAGAAATAGACGAGAAGAGAAAAGGAGGATGAAAGGGAGGCGCCCAAGTCGTATGAGGTTTAGGTGCTTCAGTTAAAGGGCTGGGCATTGCGGTACTAGACCAAGAGTGCTGTGGCATGGCTTTTGAGCACTACAGTGCCCAGTCAGGCTTTGCCAATAAATAGCAGTTGGACACTGCAATGCTGAGGATAAGTGCTATAATGCCCAGAGCTGGGTTTGGTGACTCTCGAAAGAGTTACCTAGCTCTTCCATATGATGTGGCCTTTCAAAGAGATGTTATATCTCCCCAAAAAGACACATAAAACTCTATAACTACTACAAGCACATTTGAAACAAGGAATTAACTTTTCTTCTCACTCTTTGATTCAAATTTCTCTCTTATCAACATTTTTTTTAAGTTTAAAACACTTGTAGTTCAAAGAGAGTATTTGGTGTGCACTTAATACTTTCATATAAGTCATTGAATCCTTGAACTATCCTACTAACAAGCCTATTTGCATCTTTGATTATAATCAAAGTAGGGGCATAAATAGTTTAAGGAAAGTGCATAGCATGCCTTGACTTCAAACTTTACTTATTTGTATCATTATGTATTTTTCATGTACAAAACGTTTCTTTTATCACGACACACAACATTGAACTTAATTATTGGTAATTTCTCCTTTTCATTTTGCATCCAAATTTGCCATCCCATTTTCATTATTTTTTTAATACATATTACATCTCAAATTGCAATTTTAAATATTAAATGATTACAACATTACTGCTTAAATATCAATTACTTATAAATACAATCAACTAAATATATAACTCTCCTTGAAAACCGGAGAGACTAAAATTATCATTTAACAATTGGATGAACTAAACAACTATTTTGAACTTTGTTAAGATTCGAACCTCTAACTTAGACTAGACAGTGCACGAGCTTCGCTCATTGATTAAATCTCATTCTTTTATTTTAAAAAAAGATTTCACTAATATATTTTGAAAGTTGATTGCCAATGGATTCTTTTATATTATTAGTAAAGAGTGTAAATTTGAAATTAACTTAGATGTTAACAATTTCAAATTGAATAATTATTTTTTATTTTTGTTTTAAAAAAATCTTTTAATTCATTGATTGGACGTGGAGACAGGGGTAGGAACATTCCTTACATCAAAATCAATCCCAATACTAGTATCCATCCTCCAACCCCCACAATCACTATCACCAATAGAAGCAAAGTGTCACGAACTATTTCTCAAACCCGCGTGGCCTTAGTCACTTTTTAAGTTCTAAGCACCCTACAAGACCAATTACTCAAAGAAAGAGATGAAGAAGATATACATCAAGTGTTTAAGAGAATGCTCTCGTATATTATTACTAAAGAGAGACTACAATGCTCGAGTATTTAGAGGATGGTTTGCTTAAATAAGAGATCAATCTATTTATAGTTAAAGCTATATACAATGGATGGCTAAGATTCACTTTAATCTAACGGTCCACATTTAAAGAGGAGAATATACAAAAAAATATTCCAAAGATGCCATCTACCTCAAGAATATCTAAAGGAATATACAATCTCTAGAATGTTTTCCCACTTACCACATAAATATGGCCTTAACCTAAGTCAATTAGCCTTCTAAAAACTCAAGCTCATGCAATATACTATGGACCAAATACCCTCTTGGTGGTCTTGTTGTGCGCCAAATATTTGAGTAATTACTTGAGAATATTTAGGGCGTGACAAAAGTCAGAGTTCATGAAGTTATTTGACCTGTCATTCCTCATTAAAATTGCTCATTTTTTTCATCTTAGGGAATAAATTTTAAACTTTGAAGTGTGATAATCAGTCTACAACTTATTTTGTTCAAATTCTCATTTTATTTTTAATTTGAAAAGTCAAATTTACCATTATGTTAATTTCAAAGTTGTCCATATTTTCTCTTTCAATTAAATTATCTTTTGTCAAAAAATAATAAATTTTTTATTAAACATCCATGCTAATTTTTTATTGAAAACAAAAATTATGCGACAATTATAAATTTGTTGTTTAGAGAAAAGAGGCACTAGATTTTCATTACATCTTTTCAATATTTTTCTTAAAACAAATGAAAACCAACTTTGCTTCAACAAACAATGAATTGATTAGTTAATCTATAAACTTGGTATGTGAAAATTGTTTACAAAATCAATATGCATTAGAGAAGACGGTAAATTTTCATAGCAAATGTTCATATAGCTAGAAACTTAAGCATAATATTTTTAACATGAGAATTTTTATACGTTTAATTCAAATACTATCTTGATGTAAAAAATAAAAAAAACTAAGGAATTAATATTTTTTAAATAATAATTGACTAATATTATCAGGTGCCCCCCTTCAAAGTAAATAAATATAATCTGACGAATTAGAATCAAAAGTCACTGCTAACTAACTGTTTACTTTAGCCAATGTAATTTATTACATTTGTGGGATTGAATTATCCTCAATCAAATTCATTAATGTCATCTTTTATTTGATTATATTTTTTAATTAACGTTAATTATTATAAGTGTGTCAAATCATCGATTATTGGCACTTCTTGTTTTTCATGTCACTCATAACTTTGACATTTGTATAAAAAGTTGTAGCCTAGTTAACAAAAATTTTAAACTATATTTATATCATTTCATAAGGTTTTTATGTGATTAATTTTGTTATAAAATTTAAGATTTTTTCAAATTAAAATAATAAAATTCGTGCACTTAACTAAGCAAATAACTATAATTAATAAATTAAATATAAATTTCATAAACCATATATAGATGTGTAAATATAACGTAATACGTACAAGGTAAAAGGCAAATTTTGTTAACTAAAACATATAAAAGTAATATAATCTTTTATATTAGCGTTGAACATATAAATTCTTGTGTTGGAGGACAGAAATCCTTAAGTTCTCTGTTGAAAGAAAGTTTTTGATAAATAGATTCAAAAGCAAAAACGTTTAACATATAAATTCAACATAAAATATGAAATTATAATGAAAAATTGATAAATAAACATATTATTTTAATTATTGAAAACCTCTAAGAAACTCTTATTGGAAACTACTTCCCTGAACTTGAGTAAATACGTCATTTCTATAATTTATCATCTCTTGAAGAATTTTACTATTGAAGAGAAATTATAAAATGAGAATCTTGTACTCATAATTTTTCATTTACAAGAAGTGGTGTTTATAAACGAGTGAAAAATCTAAAATAAGAAGCTATGAATTACATGCTAATTATGAATAGTGAAAATGCAGCATAAATTCTCAAGTACGAGCAGTAGGACTGCCAATCACCAGTTGTAATAATCTTTTTTTTTTAAAGAAGCTGTAATAATCTTTTTTTGAAAGAAGATTTGATTGAGCAAATATTGTTACTGGAATCTTCTTGCAAGGCAGCACATATTGCCATATCTATCTCCAATGGTATTTTTCCCATCAGTTCCCCTCAAGTTTGGAAGTGCCACGTGGTGGACTCCGAATTACATGTTTCATAATCAAAATATTGCAAAACTCCTTAGTTTATTTTGTATGGTCTTCTTTTAGGGTGATCATGTAAACTAAAAAAGAGGCATTCCTTTCAATTTTGTGAAGAAAATATTCCAATATTTTAATGAACCCAAATTTTTTTAAGTGACTGTGTGACAAATTGTTTGTTAGAATTTTGGTGATTTAAAATTAAAGTTGAGTTTGATTTTGAGTTAAAAAATAAAGAGGATTCGAGCACGTGGTCAAAAACGTAATTCATAGATGCGAATACTGCGGTGTTGGCTGCTCAAGCCATGGTGCCAATTCCAACCGCAACATTGGCCTTAAAATAATGGAGCATTAGGGTGAGTCGCATTAATGTCGTGGCTCCAAACATTAGCACTTCAGTGTCACCTGTTCTATTTTTGTTCTAATTATATATTTAAGTCAATTTTGAACTTTCTAAACATGTGAACTCTTATTTTATCAGAGAATAAGGTTGTTAAGATTGGTATAGAGCCTATATAAATCTTTGTAATTCATTAGAATTATCAATGCATCAACAAGAGAGAGAATAAAGGGCTAGGGCAGCTCTAACGCTAGGCATTACTGTGGAAGAAAGCCATAGAGTGCTTAAGTATTGGCATAAGCACGAGATAACAATGGATTTCTCTTGTAGGGGTTCTTTGTGTATAAAAGAACTAAATAAAAGAAGTAAGGATATGGTAATTCACAATGGACGTAGGCCATTATTGTTAAATTACATATATTTTTGTGTCTTTTGTGATTGATTGTTTTCTTTATTATGTGATTGATATTTATTATTTTTGTTTTACTTGTTAGTGAAAGGCTTCCACAAAGCTTAAAGAGTTTTATGGTGCTAATTATTGGGACAAAAGGTATTAGGATTAGGACACTAAGTAGGATTAATGATAAGGATTAAGCCACAACAAATTGGTATCAGAGTTATGGTTGAGATCAGTGGCTGAGCATAGGTTGTTCAACCTTGGATACTTTTAAGTACAAAGATGAAAGAATAGAGAAAAAGGTCAAGAGCCTAGTGGTGCAACAATATTAACTGTAAGAGGAAAGGCTAAGAATAAAGATTAAAGAGCAATCAAAGAGAAAAGCAAAGAAGGGTAGAGGTATTGCAATTAGTCTGAGAATATAACTTGAAGTTACAGAATCCTTGAAAGCTTTATAAAGAAGGAATACATAAGATGTTTAAAGGGTTTATGAGAGAGAAACACAATCAAGGCTATATGCTTGATGGCAATGTTGTGGGGTCTCAATATGGATTTATTAAGGGGATGCATACTAAGGGCAGTATTGGATATTATTTCACTGGTGTAGCAATAGTTAAAAGAGAATGTATGGTAAGGAAGGATATAGTAATATATATATTATATTGATGTTTAGGTGAATTGAAAATTATATTGTGGCTAAAATAATTGGAAATAAATCTAAAATAATTAAACATTAGTGTGGATAGATCCTGAAAAGCTTATTAAAGAGATTTTTAATTGAAGAGAGATTTGTTGGAATTTTAGTGATTCAAAATTAAGGTTGAGTTTAATTTTAAGTTAGAAACTAAGAAGGAGTCAGACACGTGGTCAAGAATGTGATAAACAGATAAAAGAGGTGCAAAACAGGAAGTTAGATATTAGGAGAGGCATGGAAGCATAAGTGAGGATGTTGACTGGTGCTAACGCCATGCGTTGGTTACTCAATGCCATGGTGCAGATTCTAGAAATCCTAATGCGGCAACATTGGACTTAGCTCGTGGACTCTTATTTCAACAAGTAATAGGGTTTTTAGAGGTGGTATAAATCTTATATGAACCCTTATAATTCATTAGAATTGTTAATCAATAAAAGAGAGAATAAAGAGCTGAGACAACTTTGGCTCTAGGCATAAGCGCAAAAAAGAGCTGGGTATAAGCATGAGATAGCACTGGTAGATCTTTTTGGAGTTCGTTTATTATTGAATTTCATTGGTTTCTCTTGTGGGGGCCTTTGTATATAAAAGAACTGAATAAAATAAGTAAGGATTTGGTGATTCACTATAGACGTAGGTGATTATTATCGAACCACGTATATTCTTGTGTATTGTTTAATTGATTGTTTTCTCTATTATGTGGTTGATTTTTATTATTCTTGTTTTACTTCTAAGTGAAAGGCTTTCATAAAATGCATAAGATTTTAGGGTGGTAAATGGTAGTCCAATAAGTATTAGGGCATGTAAAACTCCAATGAATAGGATCAGTCTTAATGCTAATTACTAAGTGGGATAAGTGATAAGAATGATATCTGCAACATTGTTAATGTGCATTTTTTTGAACTTGTCAAGGAGAATCTCTTAGTTTACAAGATTTTTCATTGTAAAGATTATTAGAATGTCATAAAAAGCATTGAACTCCATTTGTTAATGCTAAATTTGAAAGGGTTACAAAATCTAAAATGATATCCTAAATGCTTTTCATAAACTAGTTTATACATAAATTCATGTGATGAAAATTAAATGTTTTTCCAAACTCTTACACTAAACTAATATTCAAGGAAAATCTTGTCGTACCTAGAATATCCCTCAGGCAGAGCATTGGACGTACTCATCTCTTATCCTTTATGCATGTGCAGAACAAAGTGGCTCTCAAAGCTTATATGTGTGTACAAAAAGGTCCCAAAAGCCTAAATCTCATATCTCTATCTGCAAAGGAATGGTACTGCTTAGTGGTTTGAAAACCACTTTTATTTATATAATTATAAACTCATAGAGCATTATCTCAAATTTTATACTTTAATCTCATAAATTATTTAAATATATTTTTATCAATATAGATGATTTATAATGTCACTTGCAAATATTTAATGAGTTAAACAATAATATGAATGAGATTTTCATAACGTAAAATAAATACTTAAATTAAATATGTCCAAGAAATTTAATTAATTGCGTAAAATCAATAATTTAACTAAAAATTAAATATTCATCCTATTTCATGGACTATATAAAATGATGTATAATATATAAAACCTTTAATATGAGAAATAAACTCTATATGTACATATATAATATAAATCTCATTTACAAAAAGTGATGATGCTAAATGGAAACATGTTATCAGAACATGTCACATGTGGACTTTTTGTCTATCTCCTACGGGTCCCAAAATGAAGAAAAATAATAAATTAAGTTAATAATTTAGTAAAATTGAAAATTAGTCTTAAATCAAAGGGTTAGGAATTTTACAAAATTCAAATCCATCTCTTTCTGTGAAATCCAACACTCCAACATATATAAATCAATGAAAATATTATATTAAAGTATAATTTTGCTCCTATAAACTCTAACACATTCTCTTATACTAACTTTTTCTCTCTAAAACCTTAAATACATAAATTTCTCTCTAATTAAAAAAATTCCAACACTTAAATACATAAAATTCTCCCTCTCGGCAAAACAGCTCCAAAATCACAAGTTTTCTCTCTTTAATTTTTTTTTTGTTTTATTAAGCCCTAATTTATTAAAAAGAGAGATGAGGGCATTGATGGGCTTTTGTTTCTTTTGGGTTGAGGAAAATATAACAACCCATTTCAGGTTAGCTTATGCATGATTCGCTCACTCTTCATTTATTGTGTATTATTTTAATTATTTTCATTTTATTATTTTCTTATTTATGTTTATTTTTATGTATAAATTAACTCTTGTAAATTTGTATTAACCAACAAGTAATAATATCATTTTGCATCCACTTATTTGTAATTTCTACATTGTATCAGAGCAAGTTTGAATCTGTTTTTGCAGTTGTCTATTGTGCTTTTTAGAATAACCTTGTGATGATGGATCACTGTTAAAACAAATCTAGAGCATGTTTGTCAGGAAATATGGTTACTTAGCTTATGAGAGTTAGAAAAAAAAATCCGACCAAAAACCCTAGCACCATTGTCCACCACCTTGTGCCACTATTGTCTGCTGTCCGTGCACTACCCAAAGATCATAGTTTGATTCCTTAAAAGCTGACCATCATATCCCAAATATCATCACCATAATTCGAATCAGGCCAAAATCGTTAAGCATCGCCGCTCTGATACCTTAAAGAATTTGGAATTGAAACAGAAAATGTAAAATAAGAGTCTTGTATTCACTCATGGGTTTTCATTACAAATAGTTGTGTTTATATATGAGTGAAAGTACTAAAATAGGAAGCTATCAATTATATGATAATAAAGAGAGATTTATTAAGTAAATCTTCCTGCTATAATCTTCTTGCAAGAGTAGCACATATTGCCATATCTATCTCCAATGATTTTTTGCTTATCAATCTCAACCAATATACATTCTCTCCATATTCATGAAAATGGTAAAATAATTCAAATCAAGACCTGTCAACTTATGCATGATTCACTCAATCTCTTTATTTATTGTGTATCCTTTTAATTACTATCATGATTTCATTCCTTTTAATTACAAATTCAGATCTTATAAATTTTAATTAATCAACAAGTAATAAAATCATTTCGCATTCACATATATTTTATTGTGGTTAAAAGTCAAATTTCTTATAGTGTTGTTTTAACGAGTTTAAATCAGTTTTAAGAATTGTCTGATGTGTTTAAATTAGAATAAACTCATGTTATGATGGATCACCATTAAAATGAATCCAGAGCATGTTTGATAAGGGAATATGGTTAGTTAATTTATGAGTTAAGAAACATTAAAAAAATGGCAAAAACCTAAGCATCATTGTCGACTACCTTGCGTCGCCATTGTTCATTATTCATGCACTACCCAAAGACTATAGTTTGATTCCTTAGAAGTTGGCCATTATATCCCACCATCACCATCCTCATTTAGTTATTAGAAGACATTGAATCAGGCCAAAATTACTAAGCACGCAGCCGTTCTAATAAAATGTAAAATAAGCCTTGTAATCACTTATAATGTTTAAGTACAAATTATTGTGTTTATATTTGAGTGAAAGTTGTAAATAGGAATCTATCAATTACATGATAATAAAGAGTTATTTCCACTAGTAGAAAGGAAACTGTTAGAGGAATCACCTTTCTTCTTGTGAGATTAGATTTAAGCGAAGAACTATAACCAAGTTTAATCTTGAACCCTAATCTCTTTGTGCATTGAATTTACTAAGACAGCAAGCAAAATTGCAAGAATATAAAGCAGATAATAAACAACACAGCACAATAACTTATGTGGTTTGACTAATTACTTACATACACAGTGGATCCAAAGATCTTAACCTCTCTTATTAACTCCCTAGAGAATTTTACAAGCAAAAACAATGAAAAAAACCTCAAAAGGATCTAATTTTTAGTGCACCCTTGCTCTCCCATGAACACTAAACACCTAAACAATGGTTGCACTCTAGCGCACACGAGCAATTAGTGTCTACCAAGTTCTTTGCTCTTTAGAGTCTCTCTTAATGCTTGATTCTCAAACTAAAGGGTTTATACAGAGGTTATTCCGTGTCTACTAACCCTAATCCAAACTGGAATAAGAGACCACACGTTTTAGGAGATCAAAACTTCTCAAAACTCAGAAATCTGGAGCCAAATCGGACTTGCCCGAGTCTGGTGTTGTGGCACTGGTATGAATTCAATCCAGTGCCATGGCACTGGCTGGACAATGTTGCAACACTGATTTATGGGTTTTCAGTGTCGTAACGTTATGGCCTGAACTTTCAGTTCTCATCTTTCTTACCTTTTTTTACGTCTTCGAGTCTTATTTCGCTTTCCTCTCCATGTCCTGCATATTCTAGACTTTCTTATGCGTGTCTCACACATTCTAGACTTCTTATGACTCTTCTATTTGATATTCTTTACTATTCTTGTCCAAAAAAAAGAAAACTATTGAATCACAAAATCTATAATAAAAATATTTATTCTCAAAATTACTAGTCGTTGACTACCAATCACCAACTGTAATAATCTTTCATTGAGCAAATCTTGCTACTATAATCTTCTTGCAAGGATTGCACATATTGTAATGTCTATCTCCAATGATTTTTTGCTTATCAATCTCAACCAGTATATATTCTTTCCATATATATTCATGACAATCAAAGAATTATACAAACCTTTAATTTCACTGTTGTGAAATTCTTCAAAAGTGAATTTATAATGATTATTTTGATATAGATTTGTGGGAATCATATGAGATTCAATGGTACTAATAAAAAGATATTGTATGATTTTCAATAACTAATTTGGATACTCGAGGATTTAAAATGTGCATCAAAATTCATTTGAAATGAAATTAGGTGAGTAAAGTTATGTATAATATGCCCCATTTTTTTTCTTTTAATAATAAAACTACATTCAACGTGCTAAAGAGAAATGCTCTTATTATCAATGAACAAATTGTGAGGAATGTTAGGAAATTTTATATTTGTCTTCTAAATATACGAACTCTTGTAATGTTTTGAAAGCATTTCCTTTACCAATATCATTGCAAATTATTATGAAGTGCATTTGATTTTATGAACGAGAGTTCTATTACCAAGTTACAAAGAACTTAAACATATTCAAATTAGGAAAAATGACATTTTAGTCATTTATTTTAGGGGTATAAACCGACATAGTCTCTCATGTTTCAATAATTATCGCGTTAATCTCTGCTGTAAGAAGTTTGCTATTAAATGGGTTCTCTCTGAGGGTAAAACAATACTTTTGTCATTTTTAAAATTAAGAATTAAAAAAGACACGTGTCACTATATGATAAGTTAATATTAACACGTGTCATCATGTAATTGGTTAATATTTATAATAAAATTTTTTTTTGAAAAAATAAATATTTTTAAAGTAAATTAATAAATATATATTTAATAAATCAAGGACACGTGTGATAATATGATTAGTTACATGTTTAATAAAATTAATAAAATTGAGAATCAAATGACAAATGTCATCATGTAATTAGTTTATATGTTTAATACATATATACTTTTTAAGGAATAAATATTTTTTTAAATAAATTAATAAATATATAAATAATAAATAAAGGATACATATCATAATATAATTAGTTACAAATGACAAGTATCATCATGTAATTGGTTTATATATTTAATAAATATTTTTTCATAGAATAAATATTTTCAAAAATAAATTGATAAATATATAAATAATAAATAAAGGACAAGTGTCATATTATGATTAGTTACAAATGACACGTGTCATCATATAACTGGTTAATATGTTTAATAAATATATTTTTTTAAAGAAAAATACATTTAAAAGTTACTTAATAAATATATATTTAATAAATAAAATACACATATCATAATAAGATTAATTATAAATGACACGTGTCATCACTTAATTGGTTTAATTTTTTATTAAATATTTTTAAAAATAAAATAAATTAAATAATAATAAAATAAAAATAAAATAAAGCTGTTAGCATCACTAGAAAAAAACAATAGGTCGGCCACCAGCCGCCATTTTTCACCGACATTTTGATGATAAAATTGATCAAAATTTACATCATTGGACCTCATTTTTCATGATCTATATAATGGTGAGGTCATTTTTTTGCAAAACAAATGCAGAAAATGCCAAAATGGTGGAAGAGGGGCGGCGGCTATAAGCGATCGCCGTCAAATAAAGGGGCGGTGACTTGTACCACTCCCACCTATGGATAGATCGACAGCTGACCTCTCCATAGGTGAGGGTAGTTCCCTCTCTCACCATTTCGCCTTTTTTTGTATTTTTTATACAAAAAATGACCTGACCATTATGTAGATCAGAAAAAATAGAGTCCAATGATGTAAAATTTGATAAATTTCATTGTCGAAATGTCGCAGAAAAATGGTGGCCAACCGATCGCCATTTTTTGGCAACGGTGACAGCTTTATTTTAGTTTCCTTTTATTTTTATTTAATTTAATTTATTTTAAAAAATATTTAATAAAAATTTAAGCCAATTAAGTGATGGCACGTGTCATATAATTGGTAGATATCTGAGAAAGGGTATTATGGTAAAAGTAGTAAAAAAATAAATATTTAACAGCACAATTCTAATAGCAGGCATTAACATAATAATTATTAAAACATAGGAGACTATATTAATATATACCCTTTAAATAAGGGACTAAAATATTATTTTCCCTTCAAATTATATAGCATTTAAACACTTACAAAGTTATAAGTAACATTAATTGATTTCGTATATAAACACTTACAAAGAATGGAAACAAATCCTATGTTGAAATAGATTCGCTTAAAACATTTAAGCACTTACAAAGAACTGAAACAGATTCAAATGTAACCTTTAAAATTTATTTCAAAATTGTCATATTAAACTCAGTTATATATATTATCATAAATCAGTATGAAAGTTAATGAATAGCAGCGCCAAACAAAATAATACTTGCTCCCTAATTTTTAATAAATAAAGTTTTCACCAGTCTCATACCTCCAAGTTCCTGAAGAACATCATATTGTCATATAAACACTTGACATTAAACTTTTTACAGTATAGAAAAAATTCATGAACCTTTGGAGTCTTAAATGCATTTTTTGGCTCACATTGTTAACCAATCTTTATAGACTGATGAAACAGATAAAAGAAAGGGTATATATTAACCACAAAAGTTTTGCTGTAATGAAGCAACATTATTTGGTAAAACAGCCATTAATTGCCACTCCATCAATAAGGTGTTTGATTTTCATAAGAAGTGAATCCATGGCCACATAATACGGCTTAATCTTAATTACACATAGCAAGCAAAATGTGTCTGCAGACTTTTGTTGCAGTACTTGTGCTATTTATGATGTTATTTAGTAATTACAATCAGCCACAAATTTACATTAATAAAGACATTTTTACTGGCAATTTTGGGAATATCCTGGACCTCCGAAAAAGAAATGAACACCATTGTTTTTATTGTTTTGAATGTTTATGTCATAACAGGAAGGATTCGATGCATAAGGAATAAGCTTTTCAGGATCTCTCACCGTGCCAGAGGCATCGATGTATCCAAGTCTCCCAAAATAACTGGCTTTGCCAAAGCCTTCAGCAGGAAAATGGCCACTTCCCATATCAGTTGTAGTGTGATGACCCTCAGATTTTACATTTGTAATCTCTCCACCCCAATGTATAGAAGTAGATCTATCGGCTAAAGTTGAGAGGATAGAGCGAGGCCAATATCCTATTAACTGGTTTTGCGCTAGCAGCCACCAATTCCCATCTGTCTTGTACTGAAATTACATATATTCATTAAACTGGTTGATAATTCAGTTTGCATTTTAGAGAACATAAGAAATAAGAAATCAGTTATATTGGGGTTTCTTAGTTCCGTTAAACATATCCTAAATGAAGTCATTTTAATTTTCACTATAAAATAACTAGCTATATATTGTTCACTTCCATTTTACATACTATCTTGATAATGGAATTATATTTATTATTTAAAAGAATGAAAATATACCTTCTGTATGGTTATGGTAATTTCAAATTGCTTTCCGGAATACGTGGAAACGGGTCCAGTTGGATAACCGAGGACAAGCTTACGGTTAGTTTGCACAAAACCAGGGCAAAGAAGATTGTAGCAACCCGTTCTTTGGTAGGCATCACTCTAACAAGCACAATAAAGTAAACATGTCAATGAGATTTTAAGAAGAAAAACCAATATATTAGCTATTTATGACGTCTTTAATTTGGTTTCCAGTAGTGTAAGGTTATGATAGATATGGAGAAAATGGAAATGTACTTACAGTCCAGTATATGAAAAATCTTGTCTTCTTCTCACCTGAGATAGCCTGGAACCATTTATCATCTTAGTTTTTGTTTCAAAAATTTTCCTTGACAAATTAGTCGTAGAAAAAAGAAAAAAATATAGGTTGATAATGCTTACCATCCATCCAGCTTCAAGAGTATTTACGTCAGTTTCATGGCCTGACAAAACCCATATTTGAGCTAAACTGATTTCTCCTTCCTCTGTTGCAGGGTTCCATATGTTGATTGATGCAGCACCACCATAGTATTCGCCATCTGGTAAACTTACTTGGGCATACTAGTGTTCGCATATAGAGAAAAAGAATGAAATTAGTCAATTAAAACCTTGTGAAAATACAGTCAGGGAATTTATTTATTTTAAAATTACCTCATGACCAGAGGGAACTTTGAGAGCAAGACTTTGATTCAGCTGCTCCCTTGGCAAAACTTCTGGGTAACTGCGACGAGGAGGAAGATTATAAATTTGAGTTCTGAGTATGGGGATAGTTCCTTCAGGGCATTCTCCATCCTCGTGCCAACTTTGAAAGAGCATATTATTGTTGTCATCGGTTTTAGTTGCTCTTGAAAACACATCAGGTTTCATCTGTGAATTCAAACCAAAATTTATAACTTTGGACAAATCTTAATTAAATGCAACAATAATTTAAAACGTAGTAGAACCTGTAAGGTGTGATTTTTCAGAAGTGGATGATTGAAAGCAGGTTGTTTGTTGATATCCACACAGTCAATCATATCACCAATATTTAGTCTGAAATTGTTTAAAAAAAAAAACACTTGAGAATTTTATTAAAATTCATAACATGTTAAACAAATAATAAATAAGAAGAATATTAAACTACTGTTTTTTGACGACCTGAATTGTTTTGACTGTACCCTCATGCATGAGAAGCTCTTTGTTTTCCATGGTTTCAACCTTTCTTCCATTAACAAATGGGATCGACATCAACATGTGAGAGAGCATTATTAAGATAAATATGTAGTTTCCATAAGCCATTGCTAGACTTCAAACTTTTTTCCAACTTAAGTTTCTTAATGATAAATTTGCACCAACTTGTGTTTGTATTTATACTCTAACGGTGATTTCATGCCTGTGCTGGATAAGTTAAAATCGTTAAGAAGTTATCAACAGACCCGCTATTTTTTACAGAAGAAAACATAAATTTCCATAATAAATACCACTAATTTATAACATACAATAATAACTTCCTCCTAGCCAGATTGCATCATCCAAATATAGCCGACAAACTACGAGAAGTCCTGCGCCACACAATGTTCAGCTTATTGCTGTGACTCTTGAAGTACAAACCATCGAAAAAAGAAATTATGTACTTAATGATATCTTTATTTGTACTCATAAATAGGGAAGTAAATTACTGAATTTGACCTATCAAATTAATTATTCATACGTTATATTTAAGAAACCATTCAATCAAAAAATTAGAAGGCTCAAAATTAGTATTAAAGATAAATCCTCTTTATATGAAACATGGATTCAATTTTGAAGTATAAAGTTGTTCAAAGTATTAAGCCATTTACGTGAGTTTGATCTTAAGGTCAAAAGTCAAATTGATCCCAAAAAATTGAAACAACATAAAATAAAAAATTATAAATTAAGAAATTAATTGAAAACAGAGATAAAAACTCCTTAGATGAAATGTGGATATATTTCTAAAGTCTAACTCCCTCATGTGAATTTGATTTTAAAATTTAAGTTTAGGTGAATCCTAAGACACTAGAACATAATTAAGAAAGTCACATAGCTCGAATTAGGATCTGATACAGCATTAGAGAAACCACTGGACTAAAAGAGTTAGGTGAAAGCTAAATTTTAGTGTTAAAATAAGTCTTAGCATATTAAATTTACTTGAAGTGAATTTGAGCCGCCGTCCATGCAGCAAATTAATTAAGCACAGCCATGTACACATTTATGTTGAAAATTTGTCAGACAAATCAATAATTGTAATCAATAAAAATACATGTCATAACACCATTGAATGGTTCTATTTGCTCCAACATAATATATAATGGACTTACTCTAAAACAAAATAATTACACTGCAGTCTTACAGTTGATTAAAATAGAGAATATATTATACAATGTCCTCATCGAACTGAGTTTTTTTAAGTAAATTTTTTTTTATATTATTTTTATTAAAGAAACCCAAATACAAGACTTCTAGCATCTCATTTGAGAAACAAAGTATTATAAAAAAGATAAAATAAAATAAATAGATAAGAGAGGAAAATAGTTGGAACAACTCCTTTAATTATATGCACAATATTCAATCTTCATTTTTTCTACTTTTTTGCACTCAATTTTGTTGATTTCCTGTCAAAAAGCTCTCCCTCAATGAGCCTTAGACGACTCAAATTTTTTTAGATTTAAGGGTCAAAATTAAAAAAAATAAGATCAATTTCACAAAATTATTATCGCATTTGTCAAAACGACGCCAAAAACTAGCACTGCAATGCCTATTTGGGGTCTTCATGTAATTTTTAATATGCTGGCACTATGATGCCAGAATCTAGTGCTGCAATGTCAACTTGCTGACTTTGTGGCACTGCAATGCCAAGAATCTGGCATTGGGACGCCAACTTGCTGCCTGAATTTCATTGTTTTGGCACCGTGATGCCAGAAAATGGTGTTGTAACGCTGGAATCTAGCACTGGGATGCCATATTTTTAAAGTTATAAGAGACAATCTCTTTAGATTTTGGCAAACAAGGCTTGGGCTAGGCTTGATGGGTGGAAAGGGAGATTATTATCTATGGTAAGTAGAATTTAGCTTGTTAGGACTATTTTTCAGAGTATCCTGGCATACAGCTTCAAGGTTTATTTATGGTTTAGCTCTCTTACCAAGTAATTACACCCCTGAGATTAAAGGGGGACTTGGTCTTCGATAGCCTGATGTTCTAAATAAGGCTTGTCTCCTAAAGTCTTTATGGACGCTTCATTTATAAGACACGATTTGCGCCTCCTTTCCTAGAACTTAGTATCAATTTCATGCGGGCATCTTACTTGAACTCTTCCCTTTGTTCAGGTTTTTGAAAGATCTTGAGTATTTTTCATAGTAAAAGTAAACGATTATAGGAGACGGTTCCTCATATTATGATGCTGAAGATCTTACTTGAACTCTCGGCAAAACATCTTACTTGAACTCTTCCCTTTGGTCTGTATTTTATGGATGCCGAAGATATGCATAGGGTGTGGGGTGGGGGTATCTGTACTCTCATATAGGGGCATTTTCGACTATATCAGTTGAAATTGAACTTTGATCCTTTCTAAATTCATTCCATAGCTTAGGTATGGATTCAAATTTACGGACTTAATTAGGAATATTAGAGCCCTAAAATAATTATTAGTATTGCATGTGGGGTTGGTCTACCTCTTCAGTTGGATAGAGCGACAAGAGAGGGTATTTATGGGTATTAGGCGAGAGTTTTGGTGGAAGTAGATTTTTTTGAAAAGCTGCCCAATTTTTAACTGTGGAGAGGGATGGATATGATTACCAAGTAGAGATGGTATATGAAAATCTCCCTACTAAGTGTACTATATGTGGTGTTATAGGACATGATGCTGGTTCATGCCGCTTCACGAATATGGAGAAGAATGCTGAGAAGCGGGGTTGTCCTCTTTCTGAAAAGCCAAATCTAGCTTGGGTAAAGAAAGCTGAGATTGTGAATCACAATGAACCTGCTAATGAGGAACTTGATGGAAGAGCTCAATCAGCAAAAGCAGCAGTCACTTGCGGAAGAATTATTATTCAACGAGTTGCTTTTATTATTAATTAATGATGTGTAATCAGATCAACCTAAAATTATGTTATGCAATGTATGTTTATTACGTGAAATGTAGAATAATGTATTTTTTTAATGGTCTCTTTGAGTGAGATTCAAATTCCAAACTTCTTATATCGATTAATACGTAAAACTAAAATAAGTTTTTATAAATAGAAAGTAGTAAAAATGAAATCCTTACAAACAAAAAGAAATCGATGTATACGGACATGAGTGGTTTGAGTTTATATCAAAGGAACACAACACAATGCAAAGTTGTAGTCTAAAGGTTAATACCATAAGATCTATTCATTATTATGGATTTTTATTTGTCCTTCAGTTTTTGGGATATTATCAGTTTCATTTTTATTTTTATATTAATTCGTCCACCAGGTCCCTAGCTTTTTTATAATGCCAAATTATATCTTTTTGGTTATGTAAGTAGTCATTTTTAAGAGATGAACATAATATATAATAAAAAGGACATAATTTGTTGTTTAAAAAAAATTAAGGTTCTAATAAGTAAATTAATATAAAAGTAGAGACGAAAGTGGTAATTTCCGTCAATTTTATATATCCGAATTCCGTGAATCAATTCCAAAATGAAAGTAAATTAAAATAAATAAAATGACAAAATGACGAGAAATGGATATGAATACCATGTCACCCATCGTGACTAAAGATAAGCATAAATCGAATCATCCTATTTTGCTATGGCGCATTATACCGTTTCTAACATTTAAGCACTTCCAAAGAATTGAAATAGATTCAAATGTAACATTTCAAATTTCGCAAACTTACAAGCTTTCTTTAAAAAGTTTCAACAATAAATTCATTTCAAAATTTTCAAATTAAACTCACTTATATATATATCATAAATCAGTATGAAAATTAACGAATAATAGTTCCGAATCAAATTAGTCCTTGCTCCGAAATTTTCAATGAATAAACTTTTACTAATACCATACATCTAAGTTCTTTATAAAGATTTAAGTTTTTTTCTCACACTATTAGTCTATGTAGGAAATTAGTCTAATTAGGAGTTCTAGTTCACATATTTTTTAAATTTCATATTTAGTTTATTTTAGATAAGAATCCTGTCCTAGTTAGATTAGATTATTTAGAATTAAATTTATTAACTATAAATTGGTTTGTAATTCTTAATTTTTTCTCATTCAATTATGAATATATTTTAGCTTATTTTTCTATAGACAATTATCTTGCTCCTTTATAAATATTTTATCTCATGAATTCGAAACGTACGTTATAATGACATTTCTTATCTCTTCCGTGATGCGTCAAGTAGTATCAAAGCTTACCTTTGAGCTAGATGCAGTGTCTTTCCTAGACTGCCAATCATCCTCACCCATCTAAAATACCGAATTCATATCATCACCAATCACCATAAACTTTATCATTCGTTTTTTTTAATAAAAAATCCCTTTATTTCTAAACAAAAATCAATATTTTTTCCCTCTTTCTTAAAAAAAATTCCCAATTAAAAACTTTAATCTTTTTTCCTTTATTTTAATTTTTCAGCCAAAAAAAAATCATAAAACAAAAAGAGAACCTTGAAAATGTGGAAAAAAAAAAAGACAAAGGGAGTTGCTACGAAACCGTCCACGCCCGCCACTCATCACTACCACACCTATCATTGCTTGCCATTAATCCCTACAACCATCATTGTCATTCAAAGTCGGATAAAGCTGGGCAAAACCGCAACCAACCGCCATGAGCTCTACCACCTTGATCACACCATTCTAGCCTCTCCCACCACTGAATATACATAACAAAACACTCTTCACACACCATCTATACAAACTCGGCTATCCTTGTAGCCTTCCAAGCAGCCAATCACCGAAATCGAACAACTCTTTTTGGTCACCATTTATCTCTTGTTTTTAAAATCAACCATTGACTTCAAGCCACTTTGAAGGTACCATCTCACTCACCGATCTATATTTTCTTAGACCCAACCCCCATCGATCAATATTTTATCATTGGCCTCTGGAAATATAAAACCCTTGATAAATTACACTTCCATCCTTTTAATTAGGTCTAATTTCTATTTTGTCCTCCTATTCTTTTTAATTTATTATTTTTATCCTATTTATTAAAAAAAGAGTTTTTTTTAAATAAAAGAAAAAGGAGTGAGTAAAAAAAACTAAGAATTGAATTTTTTTTTTAAAGTGTGAGCTAAAAAAAGATTTGAAGGGTGAGAAAAAGATAGAAAGAAATAGAACGATAGAAAATTTTAAAGAGAGAAAGAAGATAGTTGAAAAAATGGCATATTTGAAACTTTTATCTAAGCATTGAGACTGATAACTTATTGAGATTGTGCAGAAAGCTTAGATTAAAAAAACCTACCAATTATTAATATAGTTTTAATGATCCAAGTTTAGAATAAGAAGACGTTTCTTGAAAAAGTAACATATAAAAGATGGAGTCAGTTAGAGTATACATCGATCTATACACGGTGAATTTAAAAAAAGGTTTAATGATAATTTTGCTATGCAAAAACCAATTCTACTAAAGAGACACCGCCAAAGGTAAGAAAAGAATGAAGTTCGGCTTTTCCAGTTTACAAGATGGTCTATAATGATTACATGTTCAAGTCGCAAAGTATTACTTTAATGATTTACTACAAATTTTATCCTTTTGATATTCTTTTATTTGTAACAAAACTCGAGGAAGAGTTTCTTTTGTAGGAGAGATGAATTGATTTATGAAATTCGAGTCTAATTAGGAGTCTTAGTCCATATATTATTATTGACGCCAACCTAAAAAGTGTTCAATGGGCTTTTCATTTTAAAATTTTTAGGCTTAACTTGTGTTTTAGCTTATTTGCGAATGTGTACATAATAGAAAGTTATGTTAGGATTCTCTTTTCTTGTAAAACTAAGTTTTATATATGATTTTATAGTCTATAAATAAGTTAGATTTCTCATTATTTATATCATTAACTATTCAATATATATAATTTACACAAGCTTCTATTCTTTTTGTCTTTTTTCTTTTTTTTATCATTAAACCCAGGACTCTGCATCATTGCTTGTTGAAAATTCAAGTCTTGTTGATAGAGCTTCGCTTGTCTATCTCTGCGAAAGACCCAAGCTCTGCGACATGCTTACTGCACCACAACCCAGGTCTAATGATAGATCTCGCTTGTTGTAGCACAAGGTCTAGCAATAGATCTTGCTTGCTATGTTACAGCTCAATTTTAGCAATAAAGCTTTCTTGTTGGCAAAAATTATAGTCTCAGCTTCTGGTGAATCTGAAGCAACCTCTGTCTAGCTGGACATAGAGCATATACGTACCTGAATATTATTTATCACGAATATCTGTTTGGCACGCCTAATGGGATCAATCCTTGTATAATAGTAACAACTAGACAGATGGCTAAAAATTGTACAGGAAAGAATGGTGTTGAGTCATTCGCAATTACACCACCTCTGCTAAAAAATTAAATATAAATTTCATAAACCATACGTAAAATATATAAATAATAACGTAATTAGTGCAAGTTATCATCATGCTGGTAAAAGGAAAACTAGTTTTGTTAACGAAACTAAAACATACAAAAGTAAAATAAAACTTGTATATCAACGTTGAACATATAAATTCTACAGAAAATATGAAATTACAATGAAACATTTATAAGTAAAACATAATATTTATAAATATTGATGTTGGAAAATTGGTGATTCAACAATTTTGGTTGGACAAGAATTGAGATGAATACCAAAGTAGAGAGTTACAAGAAGTCTAGAACGTATGGGACACGTATAGAGAAGTCTAGGATGTGTGAGATACAAAAGGGGAAGTGAAACAGGATTCAAAGACGCGAAGGGAAAGAAGAAATTGCAGGGAGCTGACCAGCGCCACGGCGCCCAGGGATGAGCGCCGTGGCGCTCAACACAGAAGACCAGCGCCACAGTGCTAGGCGCGAGAAGGACCAGCGCCACGGTGCCCAGAGACGAGCGCCACAGCGCCAGAACACGTGAAAAAGTCCGTTTTGGTTTGGGATTTCAAGTTTTGGGAAGTTTTGAACTTCCAAAACAAGTGGACTCTTACTCTAACAAGGAATAAGGTTTGTAGGCACGAAATACACCATATATAAACACTTGTAAACCTTTGTTTAAGATCAAGCATCTAAGGTTTCAAGATGTAACCATAAGAGAGAATAGAGGAGTTAGGTAGGTACTAAGTGCATGGTGCACTAAGGTGTAACCTTTGGGGGTGTTTTCTTCTTTAGGTTCTTTGAGTGAATAAAAAAGAAACACCATAGATCCTTTTAGCTTAGATGCTCGGGCTATTCTTATGTTTCTTGTAAAAATCTCTTATGAGGAGATACGAAGAGGTCTTAGGGAGTGATGGTGATCAAGGGTAGATGCTTAGAGGTCTTTATGGGAGATACTAAGGGGTCTTATGGGATCATTGATGATGTAAGAAGATACTTTGTGATCTATTTCAATAGTAAGAAGCTGGATCATGGATTCTTCGTGGACGTAGGCAGTTCGGGCCGAACCACGTATATCTTGTGTCTTGTGATTGGTTTGTTTTTTTTATCTTTATTGGTATGTTAATCTTATGTGTTCTTACTTTTGGTGTGAGTTATGGTTTTCCGCTGCACATAGAGTAAAAGGGGGTATCAAGGTTGTGGCTTATTTGATACCATTGGAGTATCCAATTGAAGTGCATGGCTTGATATCTGCAACAATTAAAAATTAAAATAAAAAAATTTAATAGAAAATATTAATATACAAGTTTATAAACCACACATAAAATATGTAAATGTAATATATGTAAGTTAATGTAAAGTAGTAAAAAGTAAATTTATATTTAAAAATGGAACTAGAAACTACAAAATGTAGAATAAACTTGCAAATTAGCTCTAAACATCTAACAAATATAGAATAATATTCTCTAATGCGAATGTTCGCAAAATTTCTTCATACAACATGCCAAAACTATATAATTTCGGGTGCAATTTGGTCCAAATAATGCATGGTTTATGAATTTTAGGTTCATTTTTGTTTAATGTCGATTTATACTTTTTTATTTCAATTTGTTTTTAAAGAATTTATAAATGATATACTTGTTTTACAAGTAGTGTTAAATTTCATTTTTCATGTTAGAATTTATATACGCACCGTTGATTTATAAGATTTAAGTAAAATTTGTGAATTTTAGTTTTGTTTACAAATACAACATTGTTATTAACCAATTTCATATCAATTTACTGTTGGTGCTTAATGTGCTCTCCTCAAAATTCCACGTGTGATTCCTTGTTTCTTATATGCACGAGTTAAGTATTTCACACTTGGTAGATAATTTGTATGATCCTTTGGCGTAAATGGTTCATAAGAAATCAAATGATTCATGGTAGAAGTATTTCTAATGCTGATTCTGTTGTGGGATGGACAAAAAATGATTAGGCTTATTATCAAGTAGCTTAGGACCGGTCGAATTGGACAAACCAATGCAGACAACTCGTTGGCAGCCTCCAACTACTTATGCTGCTAAAATTAATTCAGATTCTGCCTTAGACCAAAGAAGTTATAAGACAGGTCTTAGTTAAATCATTCGAACAGGTGCTGAAGAAGTAGTTTAGTTGGAGCAGCGAAAATTGATGCTTTGTATTTCGTCCCTATTGCCAAAGCTATGGCTATTCTTAAAGGAATTTTGACTGCTCAACACTTGGACTATTCTGAGATTGAGATCGAGTCCAATGCTACAATAGTTATCAATGAGATTTTACCCAAATCACAGGTGGCCTCTGAGCTTGGCATGATCATCCCAGACATTCTTTTAGTGTATGAATTCTTTTCGGTCTTTTAAACTTTTGTATGCTGCATAGGAAGCCAATAAGGTTGCTGCATTGAGTTATGATTTGAATGTCACTTGGAGGCATGATGTTCGAAAGACTATCCTCCTAATATTTTAAGTTAATCTTAATGCATAATTTGCCTTAAAAAAAGTGTATTTGTTTATTACTGTTGAAGCGGAAGCACACAAATAAGCACACAAATAAGCAAACAAAAAATATATCCCAAGCAAATAATAATGCAGAATAAGTTATTAAGAAATAAAGAGAGAAAATGATAGAAAAAGAACACATAAAGAATTACGTGGTTCGGTAACTTGCCTACGTCCACGGCGGATCAAGATCACACTCTTCTCTTATTATGAATCACAAGGCACTCACAAAGTATGCCTATTACAAGAAAGATCATAAAGAAAACTCTCTCTTATACTCTAGAAATTTTCTCTCACAAAGAACCACAAGATTATCACTAAGATCACAAATTTTTTTTGTTTTTCACCAAGATGTGTTTACAAGCTAATTGATAGCCTTTATATAGGCTTTAGGATAACCTAGGTTTACCCTATACGTGTGAGAGTCGTATTAGGGGGTCTTGAAGCAAGTGGGAGAAGAAATAAGGAAGTTTTCTTATTACGGGATACTGTTCCCGTCTATAGGCCGCGACGTTAGGCTCTCATCGCTGTGGCGCTAGCGCGCCCGTCTGAGCGCTGTGGCACTGGTCTCCTGGAACCGTGGCCCTCAGGTTATGAAATGATCGCTGCGGCCCTCACGCCTGGTCGCTGCGGCGCTGGTGCCTGGTGCGCCCTTTTTTGTTTTTTGTCTTTTTTTGCGTCAGTCTTTGATCCGTGCGCTCCCTACGTACTTGGCTTACTCTCCAAATCATATCTCAATGATTTTCAATCAATATTTTCACAAATCCCCTCCTTGATTCAAAATCATCCACAAAGTAACTCGATCTCTCATTTTCGCATCTTTGGTTACCCTCACAAAGTAGTGACTTCAGTTAAGTCCTTACAGAGGACGAACTTAACCGAGGGCAGTGGCTTAGTCAACATATCAGCAGGGTTTTTAGATGACGCTATATTTGTTAGACCAACTCCACCACTTTGGACAATCTCACGAATGTAATGAAGCCTTACATCAATGTGTTTCAACCTCTCGTGGAACACTTGATGCTTAATTAAGTGTATGGCACTCTAGCTATCACACTACACATCTGTATTCATATCTTCACTAGCCAATACCGTTACACATATTCCTTTTAACCACACGGCCTCCTTGATAGCTTCACCAACAGCTATGTACTCTGCCTATGTGGTAGATAGTGTAACCACATGTTGTAAAATTGATTTCCAACATACACTATACCCAAACACTATGAATATGTAGCCTGTCAATGATCTTCTCTTGTCAAGATCACTTGCATAATCTGAGTCTACGTACCCTCTTACCATTTCATTGTTGTTCTCATCCCTCTTATATATCAACCCGTGATTTGACGTCCCCTTGAGATATCTCAAAATCCACTTTACTGCAAGCCAATGATCTTTTTCCGAATTCGCCATGTATTTACTTACCGCACTCACAGCCTGCGCTATGTCTGGTCTTGTGCAATCCATTGCACACATGATGCTCCTCATACTCGGATGTCGGTGACTGTATTACTGAAAGTTTAAAATGCATGGCCAAAGGAGTAGAGACAGCCTTCGCGTTTGATATAGCAAACTTCTCTAAAGTTTTGACTATATATCGCTGTTGGGATAAGAAGATAATGTCTCTTCTTTCCCTCACAATATCCATACCCAAAATTCTCTTCGCTGCTCCCTAATCCTTCATTTCAAACTCGTCACTCAACTGCTTCTTGAGCTTCAGTATTTCTTCCATATATTTGCATGCGATCAACATATCATCGACGTATAAAAGCAAATATATCATCCCACAACTTATATTCTTGAAGTACACGTATTTTTCATACTTGCTCCTACTAAAACCACAAGCCATCATATCATTAAATCTCCTATACTACTGTCTAGGTGATTGCTTTAACCCGTACAATGATTTCTTTAGAAAACAAGCATGATCTTCTTTTTCGGGCTCCTCAAACCCTTGCGGCTGTGCCATGTATATCGTTTCTTAAAGCTTTCCATGTAAAAAAGCTGTCTTTATAGCCATTTGCTCTAGCTGTAAATCAAGGTTTGCACACATGGCTAACAAAATCCTAATAGATGTGTGCTTGACAACTAGAGAGAATATCTCATGAAAATCGACTCCCTTTCTCTGAGTAAAACCTTATGCTACTAACCTAGCCTTGAATCTTGTAGGCTCAACCCCCCGGTATCCCTTCATTCACCTTTTACACTCACTTGCACCCCACTAGCTTCTTTTGAGGTCTCTCCACTAACTTCCAGGTATTGTTCTTCCTAAGAGAACTAATTTTGTCTTTCATGACCTGCTGCCATTCTTTCTTGTTTTCACTCTTCATAACCTCACCGTGTATCCTAGGCTCATCATACTCAAGAGTGTAAGAAGAATTAAAAGCATGACCAACTAAGTCTGTTTGTGCATACTTAACTAGTAGGTTAATCGTTCTCCTTAGTCTATCTCTGGCTAACTAGTACCCTTCAAGTTCCATCTCAGGAGTTCTAGTCTTTCTTTGGGTGGACTTGGAGGAACTCGTCCGTGTTCTTGGTTCATTGTCAAGGATCTCCTCGTTGAAGTGTTAATCTGGGGGCATATCAGATCCGTGTTCAGGCTCTACTTCAACTTCTATTGACTCGGGTGCTGAGTCTTCCTTAGGCACAGGTTCTTCTTTCTTATCTTATTGGGAAGTTTTTAGCATCGTCATCTCATCGAACGTTATGTCATGGCCTATGATACTCCTTGGTGGTGTCAAGTCTTTACATCACACCTTGTATCATTTTACTCTTTCAGGATATTCTATGAATACCCCTTTGATAGTTCTAGGTTCTAACTTCTCCTCCTTAACATGTACAAAAGCAGGGTAACAAAATATTTCGAGGTGGTCATACTTCAGAGGATTGCCAAACTATTTCTCTTCTGGCGTCTTGAAGTCAATTGCTGAGGAGGGACTTCTATTAATCAAGTAAGCTGCAGCCACCACAGCTTCTCCCCAAAATGTCTTGGACATCTTCGTATTGGTAACCATGCATCTAACCCTTTCAAGTAGGGTTCTATTCATTCTCTCAGCTACGCTATTCTGCTATGGTGTTGATCTTATTGTTCTATGCATTGCAATTCCATGCTTAGCACAAAACCCATCAAACTCTCTATTGCAAAATTCGAGACTGTTGTAAGTCTTTAGCCTTTTTACCCTTTTGTTATTCTGATTCTCAACAACAACCTTCCAAGTCTTGAATACTTCAAAGGTTTGATCAATGGTCTTCAACACATAGACCCACAGCTTCCTCGAATAGTTTTCAATTAAGCTGAGAAAATACCTGGCACCACCACGAGTAGCTGTCTGAGCTGGTCCCCAAAGATCCGAGTGTATGTAGTCAAGAGTCCTCTTAGTCTTGTGCTCGCTGGTACTAAACCTTACCCTATGTGCTTTCCCAAGCACATAATGCTCACAAAACTCTAAGGGCTGGAACTTATCTTTTCCAAATGCTTTTTGACTGAATAACTCCTTTAGGTTTCTCTCACTTAGGTGTGCTAGTCTAAGATGTCACAACTTGGTGTGCATACTCTCATCATCTATAGAGAATAATGCAAAATCACTTATGACTTTACCCTTAAGCACATAAACCCCTTTGCACTTCTCTCTTTTCATCACCACCATAGAACCTTTCAAAACTCTTAAAATCCCTCCGTCAATTCTGATAAAACACCCATTCTAGTCTAGAGTCTCTAGTAAGATCAAGTTTCTCTTCAAGTCAGGAACATACCTAACATCTGTCAATTCTCTCACTCGCCCATCATATAGCCTAAGTTTAATACTACCAATTTTCATCATCTGACATATAATGTCATTATCCATTAAGACCTTACCACCACTAATAAGTTGAAAATTTGTAAACCAGGACTTGTGTGGGCACATGTGAAAAGTGCAACCAGAATCAAGAACTCATTGTTGAGAGTTCTTACCATCAGTAGTGACGGGTGTCTCTATGCTGTCATAGCTATCATCATAGGCAAGCGCAGCATCTGCTTTCTTCTTGTCTTATGCTATCTTCTCAGCACAGTTCTTTATAAAGTGCCCATCTTTCTTACAGCAATAACACTTTCTAAGGAGTCCTAAACTTCGACCTTGAGCCTTTTTTCTTCCCATCTTTATATAAGGGCCTTCCTCTTACAGATAAGCTTTTTGCATTGCCCTCGGTCTGCTTTCCTAATAACTTTGAGTTTAATGATGATTTCACATCACTCATCGTTAAACTCTCTTTGCCGTAGAGTAACGTATTAACAAAACTCTCATAGCTCTAAGGGAGTGAACTCAGCAGCATAATTACTCTACCTTCATCTTCTATCTTGATGTTGATAGACTCAGGATCAAGGATGATCTTATTGAAGGCATCTATATAGTCTTTTATCGACGTTCCTTCTGACATGGACAGCTGATATAGCTTCTTCTTTATATGCAATTTGTTGGCCAACGATTTCCTCATATAAAGAGAGTCAAGCTTTTTTCAAAGACCTATCGCCGTCGTCTCACCTGCTACTTCCCTTAGTACTTCATCGCTCAATAACAGAACGATTGTGCTATGAGCTCTTTCTTGAATATTCATTCTTTCTACTTTAGCTTTAGATGACTCTAGCGTCTTGTCTTCATCACTAGACGGAGCCGCAGTCTCTTCTAATGCCGAGCCAAGCCTTTGGCTCACCAACAATGCCTTAACCTTTATCTTCTACAGATTGAAATTATTCGTACCGTTGCATTTCTTTACCTCGTACTTGGGTGTGGCTATGTCTGCTTAGAACCAAACTCTGATACCAGTTTGTTGAAGCGGAAGCACATAAACAAGCAAACAAAAAATATATCCCAAGCAAATAATAATGCAAAACAAGTTATTAAGAAATAAAGAGAGAAAAGGGGTAGAAGAAGAACATACAAAGAATTACGTGGTTCGGCAACTTGCCTACGTCCACGGTGGATCAAGATCACACTATTATCTTATTATGAATCACAAGGCACTCACAAAGTATGTCTATTACAAGAAAGATCACAAAGAAAACTCTCTTATACTCTAAAAATTTTCTCTCACAAAGAACTACAAGATTATCACTAAGATCACAAAGATTTCTTGTTTTTCACCAAGATGTGTTTACAAGCCAATTGATAGTCTTTATATAGGCTTTGGGACGACCTAGGTTTACCCTATATGTGTGGGAGTCGTATTAGGGAGTCCTGAAGCAAGTGGGAGACAAAATAAGGAAGTTTCCTTATTTCGGGATACTGTTCCCGTCTCCAGCGCCGCAGTGCTGGTGCGCCCTTTTGAGCGCTGCAGCGCTGGTCTCTTGGCTCCGCGGCACTCAGGTTCTGGAATAAGCGCTGTGGCGCTCACGTCTGGTCACCGCGGCGCTAGCGCCTGGTACACCATTCTTTATTTTTCATCTCTTTTCGCGTTCATCTTTGATCCGTGCGCACCCTACGCACTTGGCTTACTCTCCAAATCATATCCTGATAATTTTCAATCAATATTCTCACAGTTACTTTCTATAAATTTATTTTTACTAAAAAAAGGTAAAGTCGAGTATTGATATTATTAAATGAATAATAAAATCTCTTCCGTACTCATATCCACTAAATTAAGAAAAAAAATTACTTGTTGCCGATTATAGATAATTAATTCTTTTCGTTTACTCATACCGTCTATATTAAGGAAAACAAAATATCGGTTTATTGTTGGTATCCATTTAAATCTGAAACCCACCAAAAAAAAAAAAGACATCACTAGTAAAAATTAAAGCAAATGAAGATTACATTAAAATAAAAAAATTTCATTTTCGTCTGGAAAGTCATACTTTAGATGTTTTTGTATATAGTTTTCCTTTTTACTTTTCAAGAGTTCATCTAAAATAGGAAAAATGTCATTTTGATCTTTACTTTTGTAGATATATACTAACTTAATCTTCATTTTTTTAATATTTATTATGTTAGTTCTTATAGAATACTTTTGATTTTTTTTTTCTTGAACAACTATCATTTTTATACATATATAGACTAACTAATATATATTAGATAAATGAGAATTAAATTGATATATATTCATAAAATTAAGAATTAAAATAAAATTTTTTGTTGAGGGATATCAAGCCATGCACTTTAATTTGACACCCTATGGCATCAACTAAGCCACAACCTTGATACCCTTTGCGCAGCGGAAAACCATAACTCACACCATAAGTAAGAACACATAAGATTAACACACCAATAAAGATAAAGAAAACAAACCAATCACAAGACACAAGATATACGTGGTTCGGCCCAAATTGCCTACGTCCACAGAGGATCCATGATCCAGCTTCTTCCCATTGAAATAGATCACAAAGTATCTTCTTACATCATCAATGATCCCACAAGACCCCTTAGTATTTCTCATAGAGACCTTTAAGCATCTACCCTTGATCATTATGACTCCCTTAGACCTCTTCGTATCTCCTCATAAAAGATTTTTACAAGAAACACAAAAATAGCCCGAGCATCTAAGCCTAAAGGATCTATGGTGTTTCTCTTTTATTCACTCAAAAAACCTAAAGAAGAAACTACCCCCCAAGGTTACACCCTAGTGCACCACGCACTTAGTGCCTACTTAACTCCTCTATTCTCTCTTATGGTTACATCTTGAAACCTTAGATGCTTAATCTTAATCAAGGGTTTACAAGTGTTTATATAGGGTATATTTCGTGCCTACAAACCTTATTCCTTGTTGGAGTAAGAGTCCACTTGTTTTAGAAGTCCAAAACTTCTCAAAACTTGAAATCCCGAGCCAAAACGGACTTCTCCACGCGTTTTGGCACTGCGGCGCTCGTCCCTGGGCACCGCAGCGCTAGCCCTTCTCGCGTCCAACGCTGAGGACCCAGCGCTGCGGCGCTGGTCTTCTGTTTTGAGTGCCACGGCACTGGAAGCTGCCCGCGATTCCTTCTTTTCCTTCGCGTCTTTGAGTTCCATTTCACTTCCCCTTTCGTGTCCCACACGTCCTAGACTTCTCCATACGTGTCCCACACGTTCTAAACTTCTCGTGACTCTCCACTTTGGTATTCATCTCAATTCTTGTCCAACCAAAATTGTTGAATCACCAATTTTCTAACTTTTTTCTTTTAAAATAAATTAATTCAATTTATATTTCGTCGTTTAGTCACGATATGTTTAGTCGTTTAATTTGACATGGCATTCAAATCCAATTCTCATCATTTGACCTTCTCTTATTTCAGTTTTTTGGTATTGGTTTTAGACCTTAAAATTGGACTTAGGTGAACAACTTTAAACTTTAAAATTGAATTCACATAAACGAATTTAGACTTTAAAATTAAATCCACACTTCACGTAAAGGAATCTACTAGAATTTATTTTTAATACAAAAATTGAGCTCATTTACCTAAAAACTTGAGCTTTTAGGTTGATAGTTTCTTTCTTTTTTTCTTTTCGATATATTTATCACATTATAACTTTCAAAGCATTACAGTAACTTTTTATCATCACAAAATAGTAACTTTACAAATTTCACCAAATTATTGAAGGAATAATAACTAAATTTTCTGACCAATCCAGTACTCGAACCCCTAACCTAAGTGACGGGGTGTACAGGCTGCCGCAAGGGCAAGCATTTGTGTGCAAGTTGAATAGTTTCTCACATATAATGTATGAAAAATTAATTTGATAGGTCAAATTCAATAATTCATTTCCATATATATGAGTACAATGAAAATACCATAAGTATATAATTTCTTTTTTTGACGCTTTATATATAAAGAGTCACAACAATAAGTTCAACGTTGTGTGTTGCGGGACTTCTCGTAGTTTCTCTGTTATATTTGGACGATGTAATCCGGCTAGGAGCAAGTTGTCATTACATGTTATAAGTTAGTGGCATTTGTTATTGAAATTCTGGTTTTTTCTCTTCCTAAAAAAGGGTCGGTATGTTAGGAAATCTTTCTAAAAAGTAAGTTATTAATTTCCAGGATTCTTAACTTTATCCAGCCCAGTGATGAAATTGCCATTAGAGTATAAATAGAAATCCAGTTGGTGCAAATTTATCATTAAGAAACTTAATTTGGCAAAAAGTTTAAAGTTCAACAATGGCTTATGGAAGCTACATATTTATCTTAATACTGCTATTTCACATGTTGATGTCGATCCAATTTGTTAATGGAAGAAGGATACAAACCATGGAAAACAAAGAGCTGCACATAAACGAGGGTACAGTCAAAACCATACAGGTCGTCAAAAAACACTAGCTCAATATTCTTCTTCCTTATTTATTATTTTGTATAAAATGTTAGGAATTTTAATTATATTCTCAAGTTCGATTTTTCTTCTTAAAGTTTTGCAGACTAAAGATGGTGGTATGGTTGATTGCGTGGATATCAACAAACAACCTGCTTTCAATCATCCACTTCTGAAAAATCACACCATACAGGTTCTATTACATTTTACATTATTAATTTTGTTGAGAGAGAAAACACTCTTCTCCCTCTTAAGATTAGGTTGAAGCAAAAAATCTCAAGTTCAACCTAGAATCCTAACCTCTTTGTACAGTGAAATAACCTGTTTATAAAAAAAAATAGTAAAAATCCAAAGTATAATATAAAAGAGCACAACATAATTTTACGTGGTTCGGCCAATTTGCATACATTCATGGTGGATCCAAGAGTCTTAGCCTCTCTTATTAACTCCCTAGAGATTTTACAAAGAAAACTCAATTGAAGAACTCTCAAAAGGACCTAATGTTTAATGTACCCTTACTTTACTACAAACAATGAACACCCAAATAATAGTTCCATCCTAACACACACAAGCACTTAGTATCTACCCAGTTCTTCTCCTCTCTTAGAGCTTCTTTTAATGCTTAATTCTCAACTAAATGGTTTACAAGTGTTTATATAGGGTTTATTTCATACCTAGTAATCCCATTCTTTGTTGGAGCAAAAGTCCACTTGTTTTAAAAGTTTAAAACTTTTTAAAATTCAAAATTTGGATTAAAACAGACTTCCTAATGCTTCTGGTGCTGCGGCACTCAGCCCTGGGCGCCGCGGCACTGCATGTATTGAGCCCATTGCCAAGGCGCTGGGGACCCAACGCCGCAGCGCTGTGCTTCTGTGTTGGGTGCCGCAATGCTCAGCCTTGGTGCTCTCTCGCACATTTTCTTCACTTCTTTCTCGTTTTCAGGTCCAGTTTCACTTCCCCTTTTGTGTCTTACAAGTCCTAAACTTTTTATACGTGTCTTACACGTTTTAGACTTCTTGTGACTCTCTTCTTTGGTATTCATTTCAATTATTATCCAACCAAGATTATTGAATCACTAAATCTCCAACAAATTTAAAATTATTCTTGCATTTAATTAAAATGTCCAAAGTTATAAATTTTTGTTTGAATTCACAGATCAAACCTGATGTGCTTTAAAGAGCAACTGAAACCGATCACAACAATAACATGCTCTTTCAAAGTTGGCATGAGGATGGAGAATGCCCTGAAGGAACCATCCCCATTGCAAGAACAAATAATTATAATTTTCCTCCTCGTCGTAGTTACTCGGAAATTTTGCCATGGGAACAGCTGAATAAAAGTCTTGCTTCCGAAGTTCCACTTGAGGTAATGGATAAAAATAAAATACCTGATTGTATTTTCACAAGGTTTTGATTGACTAATTGTATTCTTTTCGGTATATACGAACTAGTATGCACAAGTAAGTTTAGGTGATGGCACATTCTACGGTGCTGGTGCAACAATCAACTTATGGAAACCTACAACGGAGAAAGGAGAATTCAGTACAGCTCAACTTTGGGTTCAGTCAGGCAGTGAAATCGACTTAAATGTTCTGGAAGCTGGATGGCTGACAATTTTTGAAATTTTAACCTTTTTTTCTATGTATGCCTGATTTGTTAACGTAGCAATTTGTTTTATCTTTATCTCTATGAGACAAACATAATTTGAAATCAAAACGAAGATGATAAATGATTCCAGGCTCAGTCAGACGATCTATTTACAAGACTTTTCATTTACTGGACTGTAAGTAAAATCCGATATCTTCCTTATGTATCATAACCTTGCACTACTGGCAACCGACTTAAAGACATGTCTTAAACAGCTAATGTATTGTTTTTTGTTTTTAAAGTCTTATTATGTTTATTTTATTATGCTTGTTAGAGTGATGGCTACCGAAGGACAGGTTGCTACAATCTTCGTTGCCCTGGTTTTGTGCAAACTAACCGTAAGATTGACCTCGGTGATCCACTCATGCCAGTTTCCACATATACTGGAAGTCAATATGATATAGCCGTAACCATACAGAAGGTAAGTTTTTATTTCTGTTAAACAAATTTTCTTGCCAAGTCCAATATAAGGATAAGCTCTGCTTCCGTAATCAAGAAAATGCGTAAAATGGAAGTACACAATAGCTAGTTATTAGATAATGAAACGTAAAATTACTTCATGTAGGATACAAATTTTTAGCAGAACTACGAAACATCAGCTTTTGAGGGGATGTGTAATTATATTGTTCTTCGCTTATGCAGACATCCGCACTCTATAAGCTGCTGGCATTTATTTTTTAATTAAAGTCTTGTACTGAATTTTACTTCAAATAGTTCTGGGATATCTGCACCTGAAATTGAATTTTTTTAATATATATTTAGGATATATAATTGATATATACATATATATATATATATATTATGTTCTCTAAAATGCAAATAGAGTGACCAATCAGTTTAATGACCAAAATTAAGAAAATATGTAATTTCAGTTGGAGACAGATGGGGATTGGTGGCTGATAATAGAAAACCAGACAATAGGATATTGGCCTCGCTCTATCCTCACAACTTTAGCTGATAGTTCTACATTTATAAGGTGGGGAGGACAGATTACGAATACAAAATCTCAGGGTCATCACACGACAACTCAAATGGGAAGTGGACATTTTCCTGCTGAAGGCCTTGGTAAAGCCAGCTATTTTGGGAAACTTGGATACATTGATGACTCTGGCGCCGTGAGAGATCCCAAAAACGTTATACCTTATGCATCGAATCCTTCCTGTTACGACGTAAATATTCTAAACACTGAGGACAATGGTGTTCATTTCTTTTTCGGAGGTCCTGGATATTCCAATAATGGCCAGTAAATGTTCTTTGTTAATGTAACTTTGTACCTGCTTGTAATTACTAAACAATATCCTGGCACAAGTACTGCCACAAAATTCTGCAGATAGATTTGACTGCTATGTTTAGTTCATAATAAGGAGTATTATATTGCCATGGATTCACTTCTTATAAAATTCAAATAACTTACTGATGGAGATACAATTAATGGCCGTTTTAATAAATTGTTGCTTCATTGTAGCCAATTTCTTTTGCTTAATATACACTCTTTTCTTTTATTTGTTTACTTAGTTTGTGCATTTGTAGCTATTGATTGGTGGTGAGAGAAAAAGAAGAATAAAGATGGAAAATATGTCGATATTTTAAAATTTACACAAACGGTATGATGTGCCATAGCAAAATAAAATGGTTCTTCATAAAGCAAGTAGATGGAAATGCTTTACACAAGTATGAAAAATGCAACAAATAATGGAAAAATTATAATAAAGAAAGATAAGGTTAAAAGAAAAAACACAAGTAATTTATGTGGTTCGACAATTGTCTACGTCCATAATAGATCAAGATCTTACTTCTTATTATTGAATCACAAAACACTAATAAAATATAGTTTTACAAGTATCACAAAACTCATTTAGAACTTTCTCTCTCTAGAAGGGATTACAACAATTGTTCTATTATGGTGTCTATATTATGATGATTGTTGTGATCTTGTTCTCAAGCCAAAATAAGGCCATTTTATAGCCTATATATGTTCTAAGTTAATTCTAGTTTGAATTGGAATAAAATAGGGTGCTTGAGATAACTTAGGAGTCCTAAATTAGGGGATTAGTCGCATTAGCACTACGGCGCTAGCTCTTGGATGCTACAATCTTTGCAATTATCTAGATGCTGCTGCACCACACAGAGAGTGGTGCGCGCCTCAGGTTTTGTCTCAGGTGCTACAATGATAGACTTCTAGTGTCGTGATGCCCACTTCTTCTTTTGTACTTCCAAGCTCTTCACATCTCCGTATCTTCTCCGTATGTTCCCTACTCATTTGGCTCGACTCTAACTCTTTTTCAAGGTGATTTTTAATCATCTTCTCACAAAGCCTGCATATAAAGATTGGCTAACAATATGAGAAAAAAGTATATTTAAGACTCCAATGTTTTTTTATTATTATATTGTGACAGTTTTAATTTCTAGCATTTATATGACAGTTTGATCTTTATAAGGAACTTAGATGTATGGTATTAGCAAAAGTTTATTTATTAAAAACCGGGACTAGGTACTAATTTGATTCAGAATTGTTATTTGTTAATTTTCATAATGATTTATTATGTATAAATGAGTTAAATGTGAAAATTTTGTAATGAATTTTATTAGAAATATAATGATTGTATATTATCAGTGTAAATGAAATCTGTATAATAAGAGCCTTTATATAGGCTTTAACCTATTACAAAATAGAAAAATAATACTATATATAAAAGGAAATAATTACAGATTATAAAAAGTAGGAATATTATATTATTAATATAATTGATATCATATCAAATATATTAATAATATAATATCACACATTAATATCCCTCTGAAATGCAAGATAGTGGAGTAGAAGTAAACTTGAGTTTGGAAATGACTAGGAAGGGAAGATTTGGTGAAGATATCAGCAAGTTGATCTTCAAAAGATATGACGTGGAAAGTAATTATTCCTTGAGAAACATGTTGCCAAAAAAAGTGACAAATTATTTCAATATGCTTAGTTCGCTTATAAAAAATATAATTGTAAGCAATTTAAATGGCACTTTGATTGTCACAATAAAGAGGTGTAGCTCCAATGCGAGAAATATCCATATCTTCAAGAAGCCAGTAGAGCCAAACAATCTTTTGGGTAGTATCAGTAAGAGCATGATACTCAGCCTAAGTACTAGAACGAGCAGTAGTTGTTTCCTTTTTATTTTTTTTTATGAAAAAAGAGAATCACTCAAGAAAAGATAAAATCTAGTAGTTGATCGTCGATCCGTAGGATCACCTACCCAATCTACATCAGCATAAACTCGTAACACAAAAGAAGAATAAGAAAAAAAAATTAAAGGCTATGAAAAAGTGTACCTTTGAGATAACGTAGGATATGAAAGATTGCTGCATAATGAGAAAAGTGAGGAGGGGCCATAAATTGACTAACAACATATATAACATGAGCAATGTCTAGGCGAGTAATAGTGAGATAGACTAAATTACCAACCAATTGATGATAAAGGGTGGCATTATTGAGAAGAGTATCATTAGAGGATCGGAGTTTGGTATTAGGCTATAGAGGAGTAGAGATAGTCTTAGTGTCTATTAATCCAGTTTTAGCAAGTAGATCTAATACATATTTAGCATGTGAGAGATAATACCTATTAGAGCCAAATAGTACTTTAAGGTCAAGAAAATAACTAAGGGTGCCAAGATCTTTCGTTTCAAAATATTGTTGAAGAAAGTCTTTGAGAGTAGAGATACCAATAAGATCATCATCTGTAATAATCATATTATTAATATAAATGAGCAGTAAAACACAACTATGATCTGTTTTATGGATGAAAATGGCTGAGTCATAAGGACTGGACTGAAAACCATATTGAGAAATAGTGCTATTGAAATTTACAAACTAGGCACAAAAAGCTTGTTTAAGACCATTTAAAGCTCGACGAAGTTTGAAGACCTTGCTTGAGGGATGTAGATAACCAAGAGGAGGCTGCATATAGAATTCTTCAGAAAGATCACCATTAAGAAAAGCATTTTTATATCCATTGAAAATAATGTCTAACCATGAACAGCAGTAACAGCTAACAAACTTCGAACAGAAGCAAGTCGAGCAATGAGGGCAAAGGTTTCTTCAAAATTAATTTCATATTCTTGAGTAAAGCCTTTAAAAAGATGAGCGTTATTGTAACACCCTAAATTTCACATGTATAAAGCATGAGTTAAATGGAGGGTGCTACTAATTCTATTACAGAACCAAAGTATTATACTTCATACTTTCTATGAAAATTCATCAAATCTTTATTTATCAAACCAAAAGTTCTCAATATCTCGCCACATAAAACAAAGATAAATCTTTAAAATAACGCTTCAACTTTTGAACCATTCTTAGAACTTGAGGAAATAAAAAATTAAACTACTAGAGACATAACTTTTTTATTAAGCAATAGATAGCTTCCTGATTGCCCAACTCTAACTCTAAAGTAACTCGTCAGGTTAAAACTTAATTTGCAAAAATGTTAATGGCAAAGGGTGAGTCGTTGACTCGGTAAATAAAGCATTCATAATGTATTAGGGTTCCTGTTTGAAAGGCTGCAAGCATTTTTTAAAAATATCATCAATAATATTAATAAAATATTTTGATTTCAAATTTATCACAGCAAAATTCTTCAATATCATAAAACAATATGAAAATCAATTTGATAACAATTCTTGTAAACTTTCACATCTATCAAAAGTAAATAGAGATTGCTCATGTCATATAGTATCACCTGTACCCTCGGTGATCCGGCCACTATCCAAATCTTATTATGTCACCTGTACCCCTGGTGACCCGGCCAATATTCATATGTAGTGTGCACATTCATAAAAGATACCAGCTGGTCTGAATCGTATATCATGTCAATCGTTCAGTATCATATGACTATAGACAATAAGCCAAAATATTTTCTTTAAATTTTCATTTCATTCATTTCAAATATCATAACTTCTATTCTTTCATAACAGTAGCTTGTAACATTTTTATAAATATTATCCAATTAACCCAATACCGAACCCATAATTTTGAGTTATCATATAAAGATTTATAATTTTGTAATCTTGTTTAAAGAGATGTTTAAAAGCTATAAACAAATCATATGAAAACTTCAAAATAATATATAAACTTTAAAGATACATTAATTCTTTGACAAAAATCAATGAAAAATAATTTAATTGAAAAACCATAAACAAATTTTAGAAGTAATAGCAAATTATAAATATCTTTAAGCATTTTCTATATTTTGAATATCACAATAATAACATTTCTTATTTAAAAACAAAATGGATACATTATGAATGAAGTTACTTACCTCAACAAAAGCCAAATCCCTCAAAGAATATCTCTATTTATCTTAATACTGCAAGTATCCTATTCATCAAGATAACAATTAATTATCTATCATAATCATTCTCCAATTAAATATATCTCTTAACTTATGACTATCCTTTTATCTATTTCAATATTGAATAGTAAATACTCCAAAATTCGTACCTCATATTTGTATATCGGATTCATATAAACTCTATTCTCATCTATAGTAGATACATAAAGGTTCAACATATAATTTATTTGGAATAATTGGTTTAATAAAACTATTAAAAACAAACTAATATTTCTGCTTCATATAATCTGTCAAACAGTTTCTGTATGTGAACATAGTTCATAAGTTAGTTCATAAAATGTTTTATAGTTGTCTAAAAATTGTACAATTAAAAATGGAATATCTAGACATATATAAAAGTCAGTATATAAAATTTTAGAATTTTTGAAGATCATTTGATAGGTGAAACTATTTTCTCAATTTGGGTTTACTGCTAAAATATTTGTTTTCCAGCATTGTAGTCACTATTTTAGAAATTCGTATAAAATTGAATTCTTGAAGATTTTCAGGGAAACGAAATTCTCCAAAATCCTTATTGTGTTAGATTTTAAATAGTAAAAATATTGGTATAAAAATATGTGTATAAATACAGTTTATTCAAAGAATTATACATGTTATTGTTAAATTCTCTATTTTTCTAGAATCCCACTTACTACTTAATATACATATATATATATATATATATTCAAAGTCAAAACTAAAGCGTTCTTGATAAAAATTAAGGCTTTAAATAATCATTATGAAGTATAATTCATTTAAAAGAATCATATTTAAAATAATTATTTAAAATGTCAATTTACTTATAGCAATACACTATTCATAAACTTAACACATAATTTTCACATAATCTCTTTTCAATTCTATTCTACATAACTTTTTTATAAATCATTTTCATTGTCAATTCATCATAAAAATATGTTAACTAAGGATGAACCCTATATAATTATGAAAAATATAACTAAAAAAATTATAACATGGAAATGAGAAACATACTCATGAGTAAGATTCCACTTAACACTTAACTATATTCATCTCATTCCTTTCAAATCAACACTTGGTTGTTCTATAGCTTAACACTCCCAACTCATATACATACTCTAGTTTTTGATTCTTTTAATCAATTTCTACACTCTTTCTCACATAGACACCATCTATTTATAGTATCTATTTGAGTGATAAATGATGATAAATCCACTCACTTATGGTGGACATGTTAGGTTTGTAAATGAGTCATCAAATTAAGTAATTGTTTGCTAAGTGTTTGTGTTAAGTCATATTCATCACTAAGCATAACTTTATCTAAGCATATATATAAGAGTTATTGATAAATAAGTCATCAAGATAGGATTAATTTAGGTACTTGTGTAATAGGCCACATTTATAAGAGAAAAAAAAAATAAAAAGAGAGGCCTCAAGCCCATTTCCCCCCTAAAGCCCACCCAAACCTATTTTCCTTTTATTTTAGCTATCAAAGGGAAATAAAACACAATTCTTCTTATTCTCTAAGTGTTTTTGCCGAGAGAGAGAAGCTAAGGTAACTTCCCATGACTTTGTTTTTAATTTCTTTTCTTCCTTTGTTAACTCATGAATGTTTTTAAGTGATTAGGTTATGGGAATTACTTTAAACATGGATTTAGGCCTTTTAGCATTAGGATTTCTCTAATTAGAGAGAGATTTAGACAATTAAGGTTTTAGAGAGAGAAAGCTAGTGTGAGAAAGAGTATCTAAGCTTTTAGGAGCATGATTATCATTCTAATTTAAGGTTTTTATTGTTAATTTTATGTTAGAGTGTAGAATTTCATGAAATTGAGGGATTTAAGTTTTAGGAAAAAATCCTAACCCTTGATTTTTGGGGGTAATTTCAAAATTCACTAAATTAGTGGCTTAAATTATTATTATTTTTCATTTTAGGACCCGTAAAAAATTTACGAAATGAGTTGGACCCTATACTGAAAAGTTCGCATCGATCCAACGAGTTGGTAAGTGTATAACTCGTTATGTTATCGTTTTGTGTAATAGATTTTGTTTAGAATCATCAATTTGGGTATTAATTTTTTTATCAATGAATAATAGTACACTTTGTCTCATTTAGGAGGGTTTCCAAGCGTGACGTATCCTGGCAACGTGTTTCCGATAAACATCATCACTTTTTGTGAGTGAGATTTATATTATATATGTATATATATAGTTTATTTCTCATATTAAAGATTTCGTTTATTGCGCATCATTTTAATAAAGTCTATGAAACATAATGAGTATTTAATTTTTTAGTTAAATTATTTATTTTACTTTATTAATTTAAATTCTTGGACATATTTAAATTAAGTATTTATTTTACATTATGAAAAAATGAATTTATATTATAGTTTGACTCCCCGAACATTTGTAAGTAATGTTATAGATTGTTTATATTAATAGAAATATGTTTAAATGATTTATTTGTTTAAGTAAAAAGCTTGAGATGAGATTCAATGAGTTTATAATTGTTAAAATAAAAGTAGTTTTCAACTAAGCAGTACCCTCCCCTATTAGCTAAAGATATGAGACTCAGGCCTTTGGGGCCATCTATACACATACATAGGCTTGGGGGCCGTGTGCATGGGCCCTTTACTCTTTGAAAGCCAATTCGCTCTGTGCATATGTAAGACGAGAATTTGAGATGATATATAGATAAGTACGTCCAATGCTCTGTCAAAGGGATATTTCAAGTACGACGAGATTTTTCCCCTGGGTACTAGTTTAGTGTAATGTTTTAAAGACTTAATCATTTATATAATAATATATCATATCTTGTAGAACTTTCATTTATAGCATGATTAAAATGAGATTTGATGATTCTTATGATACTTTTAAATTATTTATATTAAGATTGATGTTTATGGTTTAAAGGTTTATTATTATTATTGTTATTATTATCATTTTTATTTTCTCTCATTTTATTTTGAAATTATTCTACTCACTAAGTTTTGTGAAAACTTACCCCCCTTCACTTTTTCCCATCTCAGGAGATAGTAGGTGTCCTCAGCTCAGCGACTAGTTAGGGTTGGTCACATGGTGGTGCTTTTATGTATTTTTGTGAGCCATATAGGATATATGGACTCTTTTTTTTTTGTTTGGGCCTATAGGAATTTAGCATGTTTATCTTGTAGATTATGAATTTGTATTATGGTATTTATATGTTTTTGGGCTTTTGATGCCATGAGCTTGATAACTCTATCTTAGATACTAAGAATATGTTCACGTATGAGTTATAAGTGTATTAATTTTCATTGATGTTGATGTAGTGAATTGTGGATGAGATATGAGAAGTTTGAAAGTTTGGTTGATAGTATTGTGTTTATAGAAGTTTTATTTTTTAAATTGTAGGTTTAAGAATGTCTATAAAACAATGGGAACTTTGTCAAAAATTCAGTAGAATTCTTAGTGTAGTGAGCGTTCTTGAATTGTCCATAAAATAGCGGTCAAGATCCGTCCTAAAGTTTATAGAAAACTGTAGGGAAGGTCGTTTCAACTTGCTTGCTAAGTGTTTGTGTTAGGTTATTTTCATCACTAAGCATAACATTATCTAAGCATATGTATAATTTATTGATGAATGGGTCATCAAGATATGATCAAATTAGGTACTTGTTTGCTAAGTGTTTATGTTAGGTTATATTCATCATCAAGCATAACATTATCTAAGCATATGTATAAGTTACAAAATATAATCTAGAGAATGCTTATAAATTTAGTGTATTACATTTATATCGCTCAATGGACTCATCAGACTTGGTGTTGATTTTGTACACCCATTTATAACTAATGGTAGTTTTATTATGTGGAAGAGGTATAAAATTCCAAGTATGTGATTTCTCAAAAACTTGCAATTCTTCTATCATTGCTTGCTGTTATACAGGATTAGCACTAGCCTCGGAATAAGAGTAAAGTTCATATAATAAAAGAGTAGTAGAAAAACAATGATAATAACAAAGTTTAACAGAAAGTTCTCTTACCCAAGAAGAACGACAAAGAGAGGGTGTAGACAAGGCCTCGGGGATGTTGAGAGCAGATTATTTAGACGTGGTAGAAGGCTCAGAAGCAGGGATCGCATCTACAGACTCACCTGTATAAAACTCAAAAGAAGTATATATAGGTAAAGTATCGAGAAAAAGATCAATAGAATTATTTGTAAAAAATTATGAAATACGAGGAGACACAAAATTAAAGTTAAATACAGAGGAAAATATTTTATGGTCAAGAAATACTGCATGACGAGAAATGCGAAGGTGGTTAGATATGAGATCCTAACATCTATAGCTTTTATGTTCAATCTCGTATCCCAAGAAGCAACATAATCGAGCATGTGGCTCGAGTTTGGTGTACTCATATTTTTAAAGTAAGACAAAGCAGACATAACTAAATACTTTGAGGAGACTATAATTAGGTGAAGTTCTATAAAGACGCTTATAAAGTGACTTTTTCTCTATAATAGGAGAAGGAACATGATTAATAGTAAAGACAGCGGTCAAGGTAGCTTTTGTTTTCAAAAATGTTCAAGACAAGAGAAAAAGATAAGAAGAGCACAAGTGGTATTTAAAATATGTTTGTGTTTACATTCAGCTTTCCCATTTTGCTAAGATGTACCAGACAAGACCTTTGACATATAGTACCATGTTTGTGCAGAAGATTTAGAAAGTTAAAATCTTTATACTTTATGGCATTATCAGTACAAAAATCTTTAATAGGACATGAGAAAAAGTTTTAACCTTCTGAGCAAAATCGCGATAAATTTTAGTGAATTTCGATCATTGTTTTATAAAAAACAACTAAGTATATCAAGAGTAATCATCAATAAAGATCACAAAATATTTAGATTCTCTCATTGTGGCATTCGAAGAAGGACCCCGTATATTAGAATGTATAAGGTTAAACAGAGTATGAGAGACAGTAGTACTATTATTAAAAGGTAAAACTGATTGTTTAGTTCAAGAAAAAGTAAGACAATCATCTTTATTATCACAAATAATACCTAAATGACAATTAGATACCAGAGATTGGATGCAGATGATTAACACATGACCTAAACGAGAGTGCCAAAGGTGTAATGAAGGCACTGGAGAGGTAGATATTGCAGACAAAGGATATAGAGAGAACAAATTTAAAGATATGATTTCATATAGACGTCCAACCTTATGACCTGTCCTAAGTGTTCAACCTGTCTTTGGATACTACACACAAAAATCAGAAGTAGTAAGTAAGACATTAAGACTAAGTTCACATAGTTGACCGATAGATAAAAGATTTAATGTGAGGTTAAGAATAAAAACAATGTCTGATATAGAAAGAATAACGGAAGACACGTGACCAACATAATTAACTTTCATGAGGGAACCATTGGCAGTTTGAATAAAGGGTAAAAAAGAAGTAAAAGATTTAGAAGAGAAAACTGTAGAATTAGAAGTCATGTGATTACAACATGTAGAGCAAAATACCAAAAAGAATTACCTGAAACACTAAAGGATGCAAAAATTAAGAGAATACTAAAGTTATAGAGGAATGGATGGATTAAAGGTTCAAGATTACTAGCGAAGTTGGAAGAGAGACTCGCACTATCTTGTGTAGCAATAACAACATGTTCTATAGGAGTAGCATCTTGAGACAGTCTAGGTAAATGGTAATAATGACATGGCTCGGGTAAAATAGAACCAACAGAAAAATAAAGTTAAGAAATATCAGATTTATCCATAAATTAAAAAAAATATATAATTTTTGATCCCTCAACTAATTTTGAATAAAGCCTAAACTTTTAATAATTATAATTTAACCCCAAAACTTTTAATAATTACAAAATAACCCTTAAATTTTTGTAAATTACAAATTGACTCCTAAAAATTATATAGTTTCAAAATGACCCTAAAACTTCACAAATATCAAGATTACCCCAAAAGTATAGAAAATAACAATCTAACCTCAAAATATTAAAAAGTTTACAAATAAACCCTTATTGCAAATCGGAGGACTGATTGAGAAACGGAGACACCACGGGTTGATAGATCCGATAACGAGGAGATGAATGGAGCCGACGATGAGAAACCACGTGTTGAAAAATGGTAGAGATTTGAGGTGGACGGCGGCGGATGACAATTTTGTTCGAGGGCGCGTTCAACGTCGGATCGATAAGATTCTAGTGCCGTTGGCATATCTGATCGATTTTGAGTAGAGTCATCTAGGTGGTGCACATTAATGCGCTGGAAACTAGTCATAATCCAAGGTGAATAGAAATAGCGGCAGAACATTTGACTGATGTGTGAGGGCGCGTGTGATTATGGAGATACTTGATTTCGGCGGGGTCCAACTGGCTAGCAGTGTCTGAACTTCTTAGGCTAGACGGTGTCGATCATGGTGAACTCCGGTGGCTTTTTGATGAAACTTTGAAGAACTTTCTAAAAACAATTTTGACAAATTCCCGCTAAACAACAAGACAGTAAAGAATCAAAATTTAGGCTCTAATACAATATTAGAAATATAATAAGCTCTATATTTTCATTGTAAGTAAAAATTATAAAATGGGAGACTTTATATTACCTTTACCCTATTACAAAACAAGAAAATAATACTATACATGAAAAGAAATAATTACAAATTATAAAATATAGGAATATTATATTATTAATATAATTAATATCATATCAAATATATTAATAAAATAATATCACACATTAATAACAATATCACATACTAATAAATTTATTGTTGTCACTATCTAAAGAAAGCTTGTAACTCTGCAAAATTTTAAATGTTTTTGAATCTGTTTCAGTTTTTCGTAAGTGCTTAAATGTTTTAATCGAATCCATTTCAGCAAAGAATTTGTTTCCATTCTCTGTTATAAGTGGTTAGATACATAATCAAATAGTGTCATTTTTAACTTTAAGCGTTCAAATGCTGTATGTGAATCTATTTAAGTTCTCTGTAACTTGGTAACAGAACTAGCATTCATAAAGTCAAATATACTTCCTAAATTATTTACATAAAATACTGAAGAAATTGATAATATGGGAGAAATGACTTTAATCTCTTATTATATTAACTTTTACAAAAGCTTAATTTATAAAAAATAATAAAGCTAAATAAAAAAATAAATCTAATGATAAAAAGGATAGTAATTAAATTAAATGATTTTGGGAATAACATTAATTACACAATTTGGTTGATCATGCTTAAGTTTCCAAGTTTTGATAACTATACTTGTTAGCTAATGTTTAGTATCAACCATCTTGTGTTTCTTATCATTCGCCCTTAACCGGCCGATAAAAATTTTTGGACTCTGAACTTGTCATTGAGATATTTCTGTTAGTAGTTTTGAATTACCTATGTAACAAAATAGGAGCATTCCTATCATTTTTATTTTTAACGAAAATACTCAATTTTGTTTTATGTTCGTACTAATAATCATAGAGCAGAAATCATTCCTATCATATTTTATCAAAGGATCTATTTTTCTGTTTCTCTATACGATTTTCTTATCAATCTGTGATTTTTCCTATTTCCCTATGACTTTCTCCTTTTTAAAACGCAACTTCTTTTTTTTAAAAAAAAAAAAATACAAAAATAAAACCAATACTCTCCTCTAAATTCATTACTCACCGTCACTCAATCTTATCCATTTTCTCTATTCACCATCACTCAGTCCTTTTCTATGGCTTATATGAATAAGAATAATAAGTTTACAAATTGTTTTTATATTTTATATTTCTTCAAAACTTTCTATTTCAAAGTAAAATCAACAATAACACTTTCAAAATTTCATAACCAGTCAAATCCTAAATCCCTAACTCCTATTTCTTTGAAAGTAACTTAACAATATGAAACAAATCAGAATCTGAATCAATGTTTCCATTGTTGGTGTAGTTATGACTTTCATAATGTAGCGAAATAAAAAATAAAAAATAAAAAAATTTTAATTTTTGTTTTTATTAGATAAAAATAATTTTTATCTTAGAATTTTATGAATATATGAATTTGATGTTAAAAATAAATAAAATTAATAGGAACAAAAATATTTTTAAATACACGTTAGGTTTTTTTCTATCAAAAGATTTTAAACCAAGTATTTTGTTTTACAATGAAAATATAAGTGAGCTTCCTCTTTTTTTTTTTTCAAAAGAAAAATACGTATTCTGTGTTTTTACGTATGTGTGTCTTTTTATTTAGACTAATCTTTTTATTTTTAAATCAATAATTTAATTAATAATATTTATTAATTAAATTATTATCTCTTAAAAAGAGACATAATTTATGTAAATTATATAAAGTCTCACTTTTTGTGGTTAACGTATAATACTCAATATTTGAGTATTATTAGTCTTTTAATAAAAGGTAAACACTAAAATTAAAATAGAATCTTTTTGATAATTAAAAAATTATCCTTAAGATTTTTCTATTTAATTTCTTAAATTAAATGTTTAATTTGTATTTAGGTAAGATATTATCTTTAAAATTAATTAATTCTTTTCAAATAAAAAACATAAGTATTTTTAAAAACTATTTTTTGGGAACAAACAATTTGTATAATAACACATTTTTTTTAATTGTTTACTGTAATAACTAAAGAGGTGGTATTCAGAACCTATGGACCTACAATTTCAAGTTTCAATAAATTTTGAATAATTAATTAAACTCTTTAATTAATTAATTTAATTTATTAATTACAGTGTTATTCTACTAAAAATCTAGGATTGCACTCTTAACATTGCAGATATAATTTACTCAAAAAATTTATAGCAGACCATTGATTTAATTACTACATGCAATTCAACCTTCTATAGATGGTTCATAATTAGAGTTAGGCAATTATCATTTTACCCCTTTAATTACTTCTTTATCCTTAAATACCAATAATTCACTAATGAACAATTAATTTGTAACATTATTACAAATTGAGCGCTCTAACCGTTAAGTTCTAGAATTAATCCTTAATAGAACCTTCTTTCTAACTTTTGTTAAGAAAGAATGGATTTTATATCTGTAAATCATATTCCCAACCGCTTATCTCAATATGCCACAAAAATACAAGAATTTAGCTTGTTTTATAGACAAACTGTAAGGAGTATTTCAAATGACATAATGATACAAAGAAGAGTTTATGATCACTCAGGATTAAGGGTCATCTATATATGATCATTAGTTGACATTATTTGAATTCTTAATTGACAACGATATTTTACATAAGAATGCAAACTATATCTGGTCTAGTCATATATAATTATATTATATAAAGTGCCTCCACCATAATGTTACTATATTAGTGATTCAGATAAAATCACTACATTCTAAATGAAGGTGGACTGCACTCATAATATTAATTAAAGATCCCAAATTTTAAGTAATTTATTACGGACTTTTTCTATTTATTATTCATCACTTTAATTCTCTTGTATATAACAATTGTATACTAAGGTTATGGCCATATAAATAAACAAGAAATTTTTTGATATTTATGTTATAAAATTATGAACAATTATTAAGCATAAAATTGCAACTTTATTAATTTCATAAAAAGAGTACAAGTACATACTTTTAGGACACTATCCCTAACATCCATAACATCTAAAAATCTTAGAGAAATCTAAAAATAGTTTCAGCCGCAAGATAAAATGAGCTCACACTCAATTTCAAATAAATTTTCATATACATTTCAAATCCTAAAGTCATTGCATTTAAAAGTATTACAAATCATACAATGTCTTTTCGATTAAAACATTTAAGCACTTACATAGAATTTCAAATGTAACATTTAAAATTTTACAAAGCTATAACCTTACTTCAAATAGTGACAACAAAAATTCATTTCAAATTTCTCACGTTTAACTCATTTATGCATCGTAAATCAGTATGAAAATTAACGAATAAGAGTTCTGAATCAAATTAGTCCTTGCTCTTGAATTTTTAATAAATAAACTTTTACTAATACCATTCATCTAAGTTCTTTATAAAGATCAATTTGTCATATAAACCATAGAAATTAAACTTCTCACAATATAGAAAACATTCACTGGAGTCTTAAATATACTTTTTTTTCCCTCACTGTTAGCCAATCTTTATAAACAGGCTTAATGAAGAACAATTCTATTTTGTTGTGAAGACCATAGCGACGTCCTAGCTCCCAAAAACAAAAACGCTCCCAAAGGTCCTCAAGCCGCAGCCGCCAGACCCTCCGGAGAGAGGTCGACGGCCTCTCTCCGGAGGCCTTTTCTCTCTGACTCTCTGTTTCTAGCATGCACCAATCTTCTTCGTCCTTTCTGTTTTTGTGTGTTTCCATTTTTTGTACCGTTTTCAGGTGAAGGCATAGACTCCGGCCGACGTGCTCCTGTGTGTGGTTCGTGGCCCTCGGTTGTCGCAGAACCTTTGTTTCTGTGGTGTTTTCCTGTTCTGTTTCAGGTGGAGTCTAGCACCCCGGTCGACGAGCTTCTGCTGACGTTTGTGATTCCCTGTCCGCCATAGATGCGCCGCCCCTCCTTACCACTTGTCGACATAGCCGTCTACCTTTCTCGCCTCATCCCCAACCATCTTTCCGACTCCCTGCCATGCCGTCCACTATCAGACTTCTAGCCATTGCACCAGTGTAGCCTTGCTCCTACAGCCTGCTCCTCGCCATCGAGCAGTTGCAAATCCGGCGGCTTGCATCACCGCCGCCTGAAGCTGCTGGCCATTTTTGTGAAGTCAGTGCGCCTTGGTTGCCACTGTTCTGCAGAGGTCTCCATCTCCGGCCGTTGCCTATCTAGAGTACGTCGTCAGCCGCCAGAGTCTGCTGCGGCATCTTCGTTTCTCGAGTGCTTCCGTCGTTCGGGCATACTGCGAGATGTGGGTAACCCTCTGACCATCTCTCTGAACTCTCTACCTTGCCAAGCATTCACCGCTCTAAGCAGCTTTGTTCCAGTCCGATGGTGCTCCGCTCGGTAGTTTATTATCATGGTCTTGGATGATGTGGTTTGTTTGCTCATTGTTGTTGATGTATGCTGTTGGTTTGACTTAGTTTACTTTTAATTTTATGCGATAATAATTTCTCCCTTATTGAAGGGATCTGTATTTCTCTCCTATGGAGGTCTGAATTTTCCTCCTACGGAGGTCTGTATTTCCCTTTCTACGGAAAGGTTAGTCTTCCCTTTCTTCGAAAAGGTCTATCTTCTTTGCAAGAGGCTTGAATCAGATGCTCTCAAAATGTATTTAATCTTTCTCTATTATTCTTTTGATATATTTATCAAAAGAATCTGATGTAATATCTTGACGATATTAATGATATGATATCATTTCACTCAAAAAAAAAAAGAACCATTCTATTTTGCTATGGCACATTATACCATTTGTGTAAATTTTAAATATGGACATGTTTTCCAGCTTTATTCTTCGTTTTCTTTCGCCACCAATCAATACCTACAAATGCACATAACTAAGTAAACAAATAAAACAAAGAATATATATTAAGCAAAAAAAAAATTGGCTACAAAGAAGCAACATTATTTATTAAAACATAGCAAGCCAGAATTTTGTGGCAGTACTTGTGCCAGGATATTATTTAGTAGTTGCAAGCAGACATAAATTTACATTAATAAAGACACTTTTATTGGCAATTATTGGAAGATCCAGGCCCTCCGAAAAAGAAACGAACACCATTGTCCTTAGTGTTTAGAATATTTACATCGTAACAGGAAGGATTCGATGCATAAGGTACAAGGTTTTCAGGATCTCGCATAGCGCCAGAGGCTTCGATGTATCCAAGTTTTCCAAAATAGCTGGCTTTGCCAAGGCCTTCAGAAGGAAAATGGCCACTTCCCATTTGAGTTGTCTTATGATGACCCTGAGATTTTGTATTTCTAATCTGTCCACCCCACTTTATAGACGTAGCACTATCAGCTAAAATTGTGAAAAGAGAGCGAGGCCAATATCCTGCTGTCAGGTTTTCTACCAGCAGCCACCAATCCCCATCTGTCTTGTCCTGAAATTACATATTTTCTCAATATGGTCATTAAACTGGTTGGTCATTCTATTTGCATCTTAGAGGAAATTAAGAAATAAGACATCAAATATATAAACGAATTTCAGGTGCAGATCCCAGAACTACTTAAAGTATGGGCTCCTATTTTAACTAAAATTGAGTACTGAATTTTAATTAGAAAATGATTGCCCGCAAGTTCTAGAGTGTGGATGTCCGCAAAAGAGAAGAACAATATAATTATACATCCCCTCAAAAGTTGCGATTGCTTAGTTCTGATAAAATTTGTGTCTTTACGTTTCATTATCAAATAACTAGCTATTGTTTACTTCCATTCTACGCAATTTCTTGATTATCGAAGAAGAGTTTATCGTTATATTGGTCTTGTCAAGAAAATTTGTTTAACGGAAATGAAAACTTGCCTTCTGTATGGTTACGGCTATATCATATTGCTTTCCGGTATATGTAGAAATTGGTGAAATTGGAAAATCGAGAACAATTTTACTGTTAGTTTGCACAAACCCAGGGCAGAGAAGATTGTAGCAACCTGTGTTTTGGTAGGCATCACTCTAACAAACACAATAAATTAAACATGTCAGTAAGATTTTAAAAACAAAAAGCAATATATTAGCTATTTAAGACATGTCTTTAATTCGATTTCCTGTAGTGGGTTATGATAGTTAAGGAAGAAATCGGAATGTACTTACAGTCCAGTAAATGAAAAGTCTTGTAAGTCGATCTGACTGAGCCTGGAATGATTTCAAAAATTATGTTTCGCTCAGAGAGCTAAAGATAAAACGAATCGCTACTCTCACAAATCAGTCATAGATGAACAAGGAAAAAAGATCAAGATTTCAAAAATTACCACGCATCCAGCTTCCAGAACATTTAAGTCATTTCCACTGCCTGACTGAACCCAAATTTGAGCTGAACTTAATTCTCGTTCCTCCGTTGCAGGGATCCATAAGTTGATTGTTGCACCAGCACCATAGTACGTGCCATCAACAAAACTAACTTGTGCATACTAGTGTTCACATATAGAGAAAAGATAGAACTTAGTCAATCAAAACCTTGTGAACATACAAACAGGTAATTTGTTTTTTATTTATCGTGAAGTTAAGATTATCACCTCATGTGTAACTTCGGAATCAAGACTTTGATTCAGCTGTTTAGTTGGCGAAATTTCAAGGTAACTGCAACGAGGAGGAAAATTATAATTATGTGTTCTTGCAATGGGGATGGTTCCTTCAGGGCATTCTCCATCCTCATGCCAACTTTGAAAGAGCAAGTTAATGTTGTCATCGGTTTCAGTGGCTCTTGAAAGCACATCAGGTTTCATCTGTGAATTCAGACCAAAATTTATAACTTTGAACAAATCTTAAATGCAACAATAATTTAATATTAATAATTTAAAATGTAACATAACCTGTATTGTATGATTTTTCAGAAGTGGATGATTAAAAGCAGGTGGTATGACTTAACGTGATGGATTCAGAGGCATTCCCGATGTCCTCTTGGGTAGTGGTGGGGCAAACCTCAACGAGGATGCTGAGTTCTTAAAGGGGGGTGTATGTAACACTTTAGGAAAATCTCACATCATCAAGGCATGGGAGAGATGCCAGGTTTATAAGAGGTGACCCACACCTTAATTGGCAAGATGCGTTTTGGGTGAAGGACTCTTACATGAAACGCAACAACCAAACCATGCGGGCTTGGGCCCAAAGTGGACAATATCTTGTCAGGTGTAGGTTGGGTCATGGCAGATGGTATTATGTAACACCCTAGGCAAATTTCACATCGCCAAGGCATAGGAGAGATGCTGGGTTTATAAAGGGTGACCTATACCTTTATTAGCAAGACGGGTTTTAGGTGAAGGATGCTTGCGTGAAGACCGAGAATAAAGCAGTGCGGGCTTAGACCAAAGCGAACAATGTCTTGCCAGGTCTGGGTTGGGTCATGACAGATGGTATCAGAGCCACTCCCAGTGTCCTCTTGGGTGGTGGTGGGGCAAACCTCAGCGAGGACGCTGAGTCTCTAAGGGGGGTGTATGTAACACCTTAGGCAAATTCCACATCGCCAAGGCACGGGAGAGATACTGAGTTTATAATGGGTGACCCACACCTTAATTAGCAAGATACGTTTTGGGTGAAGGACACTTGCGTGAAGCCTAAGAACAAAACCGTGTGGGTTTTGGCCCAAAGCGGACAATATCTTACTAGGTTTGGGTTGGGTCATGACACGGTTTTGTTCTTGAGTTTCACATAAGCGTCATTTACCTAAAATGCGTCTTGCCAATTAATGTATGGGTCACCCCTTAAAAACGTAGCATCTTTCCCGTGCCTTGGCGATGTGGGAATTGCCTAAGGTGTTGCATACACCCCTCATTAGGAACTTAGCATCCTCACCACTGCCCAAGAGGACACTGGGCGTGGCTTTGATACCATCTGTCATGACCCAACCCAGACTTGGCAAAATATTGTCCGCTTTGGGCCTAAGCCTGCACGGTTTGGTTCTTGGGCTTCACGCAAGCGTCCTTCACCCAAAATGCGTCTTGCCAATTAAGGTGTGGGTCAGCCCTTAGAAACCCAGCATCTCTCTCGTGCTTTGGCCATGTGGGATTTGCCTAAAGTGTTATATACACCCCCTTTTAGGGACTTAATGTCCTCGCTGAAGTTTGCCCCACCATTGCCCAAGACGACACCGAAAGTAGCTTTAATACCGTTTGTCATGACCCAACCTATACTTAGTAAGATATTGTTCGCTTTGGGCCTAAGCTCGCACGGTTTTGTTCTTGGGCTTCACGCAATCATCCTTTACCCAAATCACGTCTTACCAATTAAGGTGTGGGCCACCCCTTATAAACCCAGCATGTCTCCCGTGCTTTGATGATGTGGAATTTTCTTAAGGTGTTACATATACCCCCCTTAGAAACTCAGCGTCCTCGCTGAGGTTTGCCCCACCACTACCCAAGAGGACACGAGGAGTAGCTCTGATACCATATGTCATAACCCAACCTAGACTTGGCAAGATATTATTTGTTTTAGGCATAACTTCGTACGGTTTTGTTCTTGGGCTTCACGCAAGCGTTCTTCACTCAAAATGAGTATTGCCAATTAAAGTGTGGGTCACTCCTTATAAATCCAGCATCTCTCCCATACTTTGGTGATGTGGGATTTGCCTAAGGTGTTACATACACCCCCTTTTAGGAACTCAACGTCCTCGCGGAGGTTTGCCCCACCACTGCCCAAGAGGACTCCGAGAGTGGCTCTGATACCATCTGTCATGACCTAACCCAAATCTGACAAGATATTGTCCGCTTTGGCCTAAGTTCGCACAGTATTATTCTTGGGCTTCACACAAACGTCTTTCACCCAAAGTGCGTCTTATCAATTAAGGTGTAAGTTACCTCTTATAAACCCACCATCTCTCTCGTGCCTTGGCAATATGGTATTTGCCTAAGCTGTTACACTTATCCCTGCCAATAACACCTCTATCATACATTTTCTTTCATATTTTTTTTTTAAACTCCAGTAAGCTAAACTGTAATGCTACCTCTTGGTCTGTATATCTTTAACAAAAAATTTTGAACCATATATAGCATTCTTATTTAGTACATACAACATACTGTATTTCTCACCCTTTATTATTACTATAGACTCTTTAAACACGTTCAATATTCTTTTTTCTACTTTGAATGAACATCGCAATTGATCTAGTATACCCAAGAATACCAAATTTCTTTTAACATCAGGAATATATCTTATACTTAGTAACTTAATAACTTTTCCATCATACAATCTCAATCTTTTACTACCAATTAAATTACTTTACAAGTTATCTCAATACCAATCAACACTTTTCCACCATTAATGGATTGCTAATTGGTCTATAAAGATCTATCATGACACATATGAAAACTATAACCAGAATTAAGTATCTATTCACTAGTATACTTCCCATTAGAAGTTACTAAAGTTTTTGCAACTTTATGGTCATCCTTATAAACTACTACAAAATCACCTTCCATTTTCTTTTCATTCTTCACATTCTTTCTCTTTGGACAATCCTTTTATCAAGTGCCATTCTTCTTGACAATAGTAACACTTCTTGGATTTTTCCTTTGTCTCTTTAGAAAGATTGTTCTTCCTATCTTTATTCTCAGCTTTTCTTTTTATAATCAAGTTGCTGCACTATTATGCTGTGATCTTTTCCCTAATTATTTCACGTTTAACGCGGGCTTCACATATGTCATCGTTAAAGATTATCTGCCATACAAGAATGTATCCATGAAGTGCTTATAATTAGGAGATGAAAAACTCAACAAGATAATCACATTGTCTTTATATCCTAACTTGATGTCAAATGTCTTAAGATCAATGATAATCTTGTTGAATGTACAAATGTGGCCTTAAATTAAGGTTTTGTCAGCTATGGACAACTTATAAAATTTTTAGTGATGTCTAGATGATTTGCCAAAGACTTATCATGTATAGATCATTAAGGTTCTTTCAAAGAACAATTATTGTCTTCTATTTAATAACCTTTCTCAGAAATTCATCAATTAAAGACATAACAATTATGCTATAGGCTTTTTTCTAAATAATTTCTCGAACTAATTTAGATCTCGATGTTTCAAGCTTCTTCTCATTACTGTTTGTTACTTGAGTCTCTTCTAAAGCTAAATCAAGCCATTGGCTCACCAATAAAGTCATCAGCATCACATTTCAAAGATTGAAATCATTCTGCCAAATTAAACTTCTTAACTTTTATATTTGTGAGATGCCATAATTGAACAACCTATAATCTAATACTAGTTTGTTAGAGATTTCGTAGAAGTCTTTATCCACAAGTATTCAAGAATTGTAAAGATCATACAAAGTAAATTGCGAAAACAATCAATCACACGTAAGGCATAAGAATTTATGTGGTTGACAAATTGCCTACATCTATAGTTTGATCAAAGAATCTTAGTTTTTTTTATTACTTAGTGATTACCATGAATCACCCAATGATTACAAAGATTACTCAAGAGATGTGCAAGGAATACATAATAAAACAAGCTCTTCATGGGTCTATACAACACTCTCTTGTACACTCAGACGCAAGCACTCTCTAAGCTCTCTATTCGACACTCTCTTTGATGCCTCTTAGATGCATACCACCCTAATGGCATAATAAAAGTTTATATAGGCTCCAAAAAGGTCCCTGGAAATCTTATATTGAGTTAGAGTAAAATTATATGCATAAAAAGAATCCAAAACTGATTTGAAGACATCAAAATAGCACAAAATAGAAAACTTGACACTGTGGTCCCAAGGATTGAAAACTGGCCTTCTTGCATTTCTAAGCCACTGTTTACTCTTGGCTTTCCATTTTGCTTCAAATCTCATATGTCCATTACATTCTTAACTTGTGTCATCTTCTCATTGAGCTCTGACTCAAAATCATACTCGAGTACAATTTTGAATTACCATTTTCAACATAAAATTAATTATTTATACATTGTATTTAAGAACCATTCAATGTGAGAGCTTGAGTTTTTAGGACAAGGCTTAAAATTAGTACTAAAGATAAGTCTTAATAGGCTCTCTCACATGAAGTTTTTATCCATTATTAAAGTCTAAAATAGTTCACATGAGTCCAATTTTAAAATCAAAATTCATTCACGTGAATTCAATTTTAAAGTCTAAAGTTGTTTACCTGGTCTAATTTTAAGGTTTAAGGTCAAAGGATCTTAAGAGACTCAAACAAGAAAAAGTAAAAAAAAGAAATATATATATATATATATATATAGATCAAGAAATTAACTAAAAATAGAGATGAGGACCCCTATTTTGGAACGTAGATATGATTTTAATGGCTAACTTCATTCACGTGAGTTTAATTTTAAGGTGTAAAGTTAGATGGATCCTAAGAGATTAGAATACAATTGATAATAGAGTCAAGAGGGTTTGAAATCATTACTTTTTGTTGGATACCGCATTATAAAAATAATTCGACTCAAAAGAATTAGGTGAATGCCTAATATTAGTATTAAAAAAACTTTTATTTTGTTTTCTTTTTTCTTGATGTTAAATCAATAGTATTAATCTAATATTAATTCATAATTTTATAAAAGGTTGTACCCTCAAAAGTTGATTTTTAATGAAATATTTTAAACTATAGGAATTAACTTAGGTATTTTCAAAACATAGGATCTAATGAATAATTCAACAAAAATATATGAACTAAACTATCAATTTTTCTTTTTTCTAAGAAGAGAAACTTGAACTTCAATAACAATACCAATAACCTATAATAGAGAAATTATGAGAAGTGTTATGTCACATAATGTTGAAGCTATTGTTGTGACTTGTTATATATAAAGTGACCTAAAAAAAAAACATTGTTATGGTATCTCCATGGTACTTAAATACAGGAGAATGAATTACTATGAATTCGACTAATGAAATTAAATTTTTTTAATACATTAATTTTACTTGAGATGAAGTTACCGAGCCACCATTTGCTATTTCAAAATAAGGAAAAAGTCTATTATATTCTAAAAGTGTTAGTTAAAATGTAGGTAAATGGACACAATTTTAGTAGGATATCAAGGTGTGCAAAAGCACTATCCTTAAAATTATTTTCATCCCACAATGGTAATAATCAAGGTGCAAAAGTATTTGAATGGTAATACAGCTTCCTGAATTTAATGACAACTTAAAATTATAAAGGTGCACACCGAATGCAATTTTCTTGAACTACAAGTAAGAACTTTGATAAAGAGTTGAATAGTAAAGAGTTTTGTGAATCAATGAGAAGAAGTTCTGTTATATATTCTCAAATAGATGTGCATGCATCATACAAAGGTATGATATCTCATTTGAGAGATACAACATCTCTTCGAAAGGCCACAACCTTTAGAGAAGATTGGTGACTTTTTTAAGGGTTGCATCTCTAGCCGTAAGTATCATGATGCTCAAAAGTGGTGTTGCAATGCTTAATAGAAAGAAGGAGACAAAAAACCCAACAGGGCATCATAATGCTTGAGCGCTCTTTTTCCTTCTTTCTTCTTTTTCTCTTCTTGATTCTTTTCCTTAACTTCATGCCTTTGATATACATTGGTTTATTTAAAATACTCTTATAAATTCAAACAAGCCCCCATATATTTCCAATAAACTAAGTAATTAAATCAACTTCGAATAAAAATAGAATTTAACTTATATAGATTGGTGCTTTTCCAAGTTATGAACCAACCATTGAACAAATAACCATTTTACAAAAAATAAGTGAAACCAAGTTTCTATTAATCTTTATTCCTTTTGTATAAAATACAAGATTAATTGATCAAGTTAAGCTCTCTAGTAACTTCTTTTTATCCTACGATTTGGCATTTTAATAGCCATATGCCATCCTGGTTTCATAAGTGCTTTAAATATGCCTACCCAAATCTCATAGGAACTGACCTAATTCTACACTCATACAAGTGACACTCCATCAAGTGTGTTATGTAGGTTTAGTACACCATTATACAATAATGAGCTGTGGAGTTCATTAAAAGTATAACTCATTATTTTCCATTACAGATGTACTACCTCGTGTTAGGGAGGGACTCATAATATATAATTGGTAATAAAATAAGACAACAAATAATTTGTTCTTACTCTTATGAACCTACATCATGGGATCGTTAATCACATAGGTAGGGTAACTATCACTCATGCCTTATGCTCTAGGTAATAGTCCTATCCCCCTTGACGTTTGTTCTACTAATCTTCTATTTAGTAGTTAAGTAAGAGGATTGACTAAATTAATCTCCGACATTACATAATCTAGCTCAGCACCCTAGCTTCTAGCAGTTGCTTAATTATACCATGTCCAAATATATCTATTTTTCCTACTGTAGATCTTACTTTTTACTCTAGCAATGGTAGCTAGACAATCACAATTAATTGAAATCAATGTAGAAGGATGAGAATTAATAGGAAGATTTGTTATGAGTGTTTTTAACCATTCAGATTTAGAACAAGCTTTTTTCAAAGTTATCAACTCAGATTCCATTGTACATCATGCTATACAAGTCTGTTTAGTGTATTTTTAACACGCAACACCTCCTCCTAAAGTGAACATAAATCAATTAGTAGACTTTTTCTTATTGAATTCAAAGATTCAATATCCTTCTAGCATATATTGTGATCTACCATGCGTGAGTTTATAATTGTTTGTGCATATAAAATATTTTACAACTCTGAAGCACTCCAATGCTCTTTTCTTAGGTTCTAAGTATATCTATTCATCCTCTCTATAGCATATGCTATATTAGGTCTAGCATTATTCATTAAATACACGAGAATACTAATAATTTATGCATAATGGGTCTAATTATAACTATGCTTAATATTCTTGCGAAGTTTTGTATTAGCATCATAAGGTGTTGCCATTGGTTTACATGTTATATATTGAAACCTCTTTAAGAACTTGTCTACTAATGTTCTTAGGATAAGGTAATACCATTGGATGTTCTGATTATCTTAATTCCAAGAATGACATCAGCTCCTCTCAAATATTTCATATCAAACTTATTGATAGAAATATCTTAATTTCATTTATTACTTTCATACTATGACTAAATATAAGCATGTCATCTATATAAGACTTGTGATGACATAATTTTTAGTATCAAAAGTTTTAAAGTATATACATTTATCAGAATCATTAATTATAAATCCATTTAATACTAAAGCACTTTTAAAATTCTCATGCCACTGTTTTGATGCTTGTTTCAAGCCATACAATAACTTCACAAGTTTACATACTTTATGCTCTGTACCAATACTAACTCAACCTTTTAGTTGTTCTATATAAATTTCCTCTTCTAAATCTTCATTCAAAGATACAGTCTTTATATCTATTTGATATATATACAAATGATAAATTATAAATAATGCAATTAGATCCTAATAAATGTAATTCTAGCTATAGGTATCAAAATAATATAAGTTTTTTTTTTTTGTGTGTGAACCATTTGAAAATTAATCTTGCCTTATATTTCTCAAGCATCATCAGCCTTTTTCTTCTTTTTGAAGACCCATTTGCCATCTATAGGCTTAATTCTAGAAGGAAAATAAACAATTTCCCATATATGAGTACTTATGCTAGAGTTGATTTCATCATTAACAACCTCTCTCCATAAAAGAGCATCATGAGAGAACATAGCCTCACTATATGTTTTAGCGTATTTTTCCTTGAGAAAGACATAGAAGTCATTACTAAAATTTGTAACATTCCTACTTTTTTTAAGTTCATTGTTGGAGTTTTCTAGAGGATCATTATATACCTCTATATCAGTCAATATTTTCTCTGGTTTAATTTTATTAGGAAAAATAGTTTCAAAGAACTTTGTATTTTTAAATCCTATTATACTGTTTGAATTAAACATATTGAGGTATTTTTTAATACCAAGAATCTATATGCAATATTATTTTGGGTATAATCTATAAATATACAATTAACTGTCTTAAGTCTTAGCTTTTTTTTTTTTTTTTTTTGATAAGGACTCAAAACCTTAACAGGATACCCTAACACTTTGAGATATGATAGGTTAAGTTCACGACCTTTCCTTAACTTATAAAGTATAGTTCTAGTTTTCTTATATGGAATTCTATTTAGTATGTGGCAAGTAGGTAATATTGTTTCCTCCTATAAGTTCATAGGTGTCTTATAATTTAGTAACATGGAATTCATCATGTTGTTCAATTTCTATTTTTTCTTTTAACTACCTCATTTGATTCAGGAGAATATAAAGGTGTAAGTTCATGTACATTTCCGTTGTTCTCATAATAAGAACTAAATATATGAGACAAATATTCTCCTCTATGATTAATTCTTAATCATATGATTTTTCTACCAAGCTGATTCTCAACTTCTTGCTTATAGATTAAGATTTTATCATATGATTTACCTTTATTTTTTAATAGATATCTTTTGGTATATCTTGAGAAATCATCTATAAAGGTTATGTAAAACATTTTTCCTATAAACAATATGTATAATCATCACCAAGGTCACTATGAATTAAAAAATCAGTTTCTCTGTAAGTTATTGGTTTATAACTTTTCTTAGTGGCCCTTCTTTCCATATATACATCACATTTATGAACACTATCTAAGTTCATATTAGGAAGTAAACCAACTTTATTTTTCTTAGATAAAGATAATTCAAGTGATCTAATTTACATGCTATATATCAAAATGCTCAATAGTGTAAACTAAAGAAGTACTTTTATTAATAGATGTATCAAGTACAATGAGTTTGGACAAATCTTTGGAATAATATCCCTTTTCAAACAAATGTTCTAGTTTTTATCATTTCAACTTTGGTCCATTCAAAAGAGATTTATACATAAGATTATATCTAATTTTTGGAATATGTAGTAAATTATTCAAGACAAGAGTTTTTTTTTTTTCAGATGTTAATTTGAGAAGAACCTTCTTGTTCTCTGCCACCGGTGTAGAATGAAAATCACTAAGATAAACTTGTTCTTATCATTTTTTACTTGAACATTGTCATGGAATGCACACTTGTCATTATATTTATATATATCTTGTGGCTCTAGAGTTTATCATCCATTCTTTGTTGCCATTTATAATTATGTTCACTTAGAAAATAATAGATCACACATAAGGCACAAAAATTTATATGATTCGACAACTTGTTTATGCCCATGGTGGATCACAAGATCCTAAGTTCATTTTTAATAGCAATTACCGACGAATCACTCAAGATCACAAAAATATCTTAAGAGATTACAAGAAATACAACAACAGATGAGTTCTTCAAAGGTCTATACAACACTTTCTTGCATATTCAACACTCAAGTGATCCTTAAACTTTTTATGCAGCACTCATTGTGATGCCTTTTTGATGCACACCATCCTATTACTGTAACAAGGGCTTATATAGGCTCTAAAGTATCCCTCTAAATCATATATTTAGTTGAAATAGAAGTTCACATGTAAAGGAACCTAAATACAACTCAACGAAGTCAAAACTTCATAAAAATGGAAAACTCAGCATTTAGGGCCATGGCCTCACTCTAATGTATGGCCTAGCTTACTTGGGGCCGCTGCCCCCCTAGAAATCATCTTGGTTGAGTTCTGAGCCTCTCCTTACTTTTGACTTTTCGTTTCCTTCTTTTTCTCATTCATCCAATGTATTCTTGATCATATGTTGAGGCTTTATTGTTCTCAGATTCCAAATCATACTCAAACACGATTTTGAATCATTAAATTTTAACGCAAAAAAACTACGAGATGTCCCACATCACATTATGTTAAACTTCTTGTTGTGACTCTCAGGGCGAATTTAGGATCTTAAGTCAAGGAAGGTCAAATTATAATAATTTTAAAGTTTATGTACAAGATGTATATTAACACTAAAAATGAATTTATATAATATAATTGCATATGAATAAAATATCGTACAAGATTTTTGTCTTTTATTTTTTAAAAAAAAAAAGATAACTACAAAGATGCATGAATTAGTTCAAATATTTTAGACCTAAAATTGACTTTTTAAAAAACAATTGATATAAAAAATACAAATTAAGAATTTATTCTACAGTGTACATATTGAAATGGTATATTTATTTATTTTTTTTATGTGTGAGAGTTGACACTTTATTTATATGAATAGATAATTGGAATAGATTATAATTGGGCTTCATTTAGGCGAGTTGGAGTAGATTTCTCTACTTTGTAATGGATACAACCTTTAAAAAAAAGGAAATTTAGTTTATGATCTCAAACTAGTAATTTAGAAAAAAAACTTAAATCTAGAATAAACTAAATAAAATAGTTTAAGACTTTTTAAGTAAGTCAAATGATACAAAAGATAATGCAATCCAATCTTTTAAGAAATTAACCAAATTAAGATATAAATTTTACACATTCAAAAGATGTATATTTTAAAAAAGAGAACTAATTAAAGTGGAATCTTGTATAAAACTTAGAGAGAGGAAAAAGAAGTTCAAAATTAAGAAAGAAATTTTCTTATTGTACAAATTAGGATAAAGAAGGATAAAAGAATTAATAAAAACAATAAAATATGAGAAAATTTTAATTGCACAAATAATTTTGAAAATTTTATAAATTAAGCTTTAAGGGCAATAATCACTAACAAATGGGAGGTGTTTGATGAAGATACTAAGGCCAATGAAGGAACCAATCATATCACGAAGTCAAGTGAAAATACTGATGATCATACTGACAATTACCAATTTAACCTTCAATTTGTCAACTACAGAAATGGGCGTCTGTGTCAAGGGATAATTTTTGCAAATTAATGGATCATTTGACCGAGGATAGCAAAGGCCAAAAATTAGGGGGAGCAAAATGAAAATTATCCTAATAAAAAAATTTGAGAAAACTTTAATTTAACAAAATGATTTTAGAAAGTTTTTGGATCTTCTATTTTTAAATTATTGTAAGCTTAAACATGATAATAAAAATATTGGTGAATATTAAATGATGGGCCGTTGACACACATAATATTAAAATTCAAAAGGACCACGTTATTGTTGATATCTTCATTATACTTATATATAAAAATGGAAATAAATTATTAAATTTGATAGAAAATTGATAGGCTCTAATATTGTAAAAATATCGATATTATATTTATAAATAGTACCTCCATCAATAGTAATCGTATGAACAATACTCTACTACTGTTATACGATCCTAGCCACTTGCCTTCAAAAATATTGATAAGAATTTATGGGGTGATTGAAAGAATAATGTGTTTGAAAGTTTATAAGAGATATATGCTTTGGAGGATAAATGATAGCTTTATTATAGAAAGGAAAGGATTACATAACCTTTTTTTGGGCGTGGGGGGTGGGTGGATTTGGTAGCTAATTTCACCTTGCTGGAACATATCACACACCCCCTATTTATATTTGTAACCACCGCCTATTATTTCTAAAAAATCTCACCTAACTCGCACAATTGTTGACTTATTACAAAATATCTTGTAAATTTTTAAACATTTCTAGAATTCTTTGACATTTATTACAAAATTTTCTAGAAAATTATAGATTTGTCTAGATATTTTAATTATTTATAATTTTAAGCCTCTTTTCTAGAAAGTGCATTAATTTCAACACTCCTCCTTAATGCACTTTCGATGAACTCCAAGCATTTCTCACAGTAACTTAAACTTTGGACTTGGAAGAGCTTAAGTGAAGATGTCTGCAATACTTGAGTTCAATCTCTTTATTTGTTGATGTCTCTCTTAGATAGTGATGCTTGATTGTAATACGCTTGCCCTTGCTGTGGCACATAGGATTTTTGTCATAACTATTATAGACTTGTTGTTATAGAATATTTTTGTAGCATCATTATAAAAATATTATTCTCCAATGTCCTCAAATATTATTCTTAGCCATATTGCTTGAGAAAATGAGATTGTTACTATTATATATTCTACTTTAGCTGATGATTGTGCTATTGTTACTTGTTTCTTTGATGACTAAGAGAACACTGAAAGCATATCATGATGTACTTTTTATGTTATTGACAGATTCTGCCCAATCACTGTCAGTATATCCAATTAGTTTTAAGTTTGAAGTTGACTTGTACTAAATCCCATAATCCATTATTCCTTGTAGATATTTTAGAATCCACATTACTGCTCCATAGTTAATTTGAGATGGTTCATGCATGAATCTTGAAAGAAGATTGGTAGCATGCATAATGTCTAAACGAGTTGCTATTAGATATGGTAAACTCCTGATCAAACTTCTATAGAGGGATCCATCAACCTTCTCCGACCCATATTCATTTTAAAATTTTTCACTAGTAGCCAAAGGTGTAGCTATAATAGTGCAACCGAACATCTTGAATTCTTCAGTAAATTTTATGTGTACTTCTTTTATCATATAAAGATTCCTTCTAGTTCTTGACTTATTTCAATATTAAGAAAGTAATGCATCAAACAAGATCAGTCATCTTAAATGTCTTTATCATGTCTTCTTTAAGTTCTTGCAATATTTTGTCAATGTTTTTTGTGTACATGAGATTATCCTCATATAAGAAGACAAAGAGAGTACTTGAATCATTTTGGGTCTTGATGTATAGTGTTGGCTCACTTTTACTTTTCCCAAAATCTAAATTCATGAAATAGTTATTTATGCGATTTTATCAGGCTCGAGGTGCTTGTTTTAATCCATATAGAGCCATTTTCAGTTTTAGAACTTTTTCTTCATTGCCTTGTTTTATGAACCCCTGTGGTTACTCTATATATACTTCTTCTTCTAGCACACCATTCAAGAATGTTGGCTTTACATCAAGCTGATAAACTTCCACTTATTTGAGCTGCAAGTGCCACAAGTGCTCTTATAGTGTCTAGCCGTGCCACTGGAGCAAAAGTTTCATTGTAGTCGATGTCTAATTGTTGAGAGTAGCCTTTTTCCATAAGCCTTGTTTTGTATTTATGATTAAGCTGTCTAGATTCATCTTGGTCTTGTACATCCATTTGACACCAATGAAGATTTTGGGGACTTCTGATCTTTTATGAAGAAAATACACCCACGTCATTCTAGTGTAGTCATCAATGAATATGATAAATTACTTGCTTTGTTTAAGTGATGAAGTCTTCATAGGTCTACAAATGTCTGTATGGATAAGATCGAATGGAGTTTTAGCTCTGTAAGATCTTTCTGTTAAGAATGATTGATGCATTTGTTTGCCTCGTAGACAGCCTTCACATACATCACTGATCTCTTGTATCTTTGGCATGTCTTTGATCATATTTTATTGTCGAAGAATCTTCAGTCCATGGAAGTTGAAGTGCCTAACCCTTTTATGCAATAGCCATAAGTCTTTAATTTTTGCTTTTTTGGCTATGGAGATACTCTGCCATTATAAAAGGAAGCTTTTATTCTGCATCTTCACTTTAACTATTATTTGGCTCTGATCTTTGCCATATATTGTACAAGTATTTCCAGTGAAGTATAAAGAATATCCATTTTCAATCATTTGTCCAAGACTCAACAAGTTATGTTTTAAGCTTGGTACCAGCAATACATCATTAATATATTTAGCTCATTTATTAGTTTGGACAGTAATCGTAACTTTTCCCTAGGCTTCTACCAATGCTCTATTCTTTAATCTAACTTGTGACTTTGTTCATGTGTCTAAGTTGCAGAATATGCTCTCATCTCTTGTCATATGATTACTACAGGCACTGTCCATATAATACGTGCTATTTTTCTCCTCCATAGCTACTTGGCAAGCATAAAAGAGCTCTTGCTTCTCATATTCTTTAATGTAATTTGCTTGGTGGTTTTTTTTGAATCAATAATTTTTCTCTAGATGCCCAAATGTTTTTCACTAGTACTATTTTGGCTTCCCGTAAAACCAATAATATTTTTTTAATGGCTTATTTTTCCACATGTACCACATGGTAGATAATTTTTCTTTTCTTTTCTTGTGTTTTTCTTTGATTATCCTCATTCATATTTTATCTTTTTCTGATTGGATTTTCTCTATTTTCCCTCTACTATATTTTTTAGACTGCAAATTTAATTTAGACTAAAATGAACTTTCAATTGAATTTTCATTTCTCATATTCAACCTTTTTTCCCATGCTTCTAGAGAGCCTATTAATCTCATCACTGTAGGAGTTGATATGTCTTTTATCTCTTCAATGGCAATGACTATTGGATCAAATTTTTTTGTGACACTTATTAATATTTTCTCTACAATTTTATTATAACTTATATTTTCGCCAATGGCTCTTAATTGATTTACAACTTCTTTCACTCTTGAATAATAATCTTGAGCAATCTCAGAATCTTATATTTTGAGATTTTTTAAATCCTTTCTTAAAGATTGGAGTTTGATCGTACGTACTTTAGCATTACCTTCAAACTCTTTCTTCAAAGTATTCCAAGCTTCCTTTGCTGAAGTGGCTCCAATAATTCTTGGAAAAATAACATCATTCACCCCATGTTGAATGATGAAGGGTGCTTCAGCATCATTTTGTGTTAGCTTCGTTAATTGTTTTTTTTACTCTTCAAATAGAGCAGATGTATTATTTAGAGTTGAAATCCCATTATCTAGATAGAGCCTTGGGACAAAAATGTCTTTATTTTGATGCTCCAAAAATTATAATTTTCCCTAGAAATAATGAGAATTGAATATGATGTTTTGTTAGAGCTTCTGCTAGCCATGATAAACCGTATACCCAGTTGTGGCCAAACTAGGCTCCGATACCACTAATAAAAAATTGATAAACTCTGATACTGTGAGAATATCAGTACCGTATTTTTGAACAATACCTCTATAAATAGTAATTATATGAATAATACTCTACTACTATTATACGATCCAAACCACTTGCCTTCAGAAAATATTGATAGAAATTTATGGGGTGATTAAAAGGATAATGTTCTGAAGGTTTATGATAGATATATGCTTTGGATGATAAATGAAAGATTTATTATAGGAAGAAATGGATTATATAACTTTGGAGGGGGTTTGTTAGCTAATTTCAACTTGTTGAAACATATCACACACTCCTTATATATATTTATAACCACTGCCTCTTGCTTCTAAAAAATCTTACCTAACTCCCATAATTGTTGACTTATTACAAAATATCTTATAAAATTTCAAACATTTCTAAAATTCTTTGGCATTTATTACAAAATTTTCTATAATTTTCTAGATAATTATAAATTTGTTAAGATATTTTAATTATTTATAATTTTAGGCCTCTTTTCTAGAAAATGCATTAATTTCAAACAGAATTCAACCTATCAACATAATTGTTGATATATTAAATTCTGTCAACTTAATTGTTGACATATTACATTTACTTGAGGTGAAAGTGAGCTACCATTATCTATTTTACACAAGGAGAAAGTCTATTATACATCAAAAGTACCATTGTGTATGTGTAATAAACTAAGTTCTTTCATATACACATTTATATAAAAAAATTTGCGAGACAAAGTCAGTGGTTACAATTCATAAAAATAAATGTCATTACACTTTTGGATGATTGTATTAGTTCGAATATATAATAAGTTTTTCTAAAACAAGATAAATACAATTTATATTTATATTGATCAAATTAAAGATTGTACTATACATTGTGCTCATCCAATAATTGAGCTATTATTTAATGATTTTTTTTATTTCTACTTAATGATGTATAATCAGACTTTTCTTGTATCGGACTTGCACCAAATATGTCATTATTATTTATGTTTATATGGGAAATTAAGCTATTGTCGATTTAATGATTACTTCTTTTTCAACAAGGAAAGCTAACACTAACAAAATTCGAAACACTAACAAAATTAGGAAAAAGAAATCATTCATATATATATATATATATACCAGTTTAAACCCAAAATCAAACACTCGTAAGAAGAGATCAAAAGGATGATTTTTCTTGATCATGGCCTTCAATTTTAGTTTCTGTTCATTCTCCAGCTTTTACACTGACCTTTATGCACCATTCAAAAGCAATACCCAGTCGTTTCAAGATTTTCAGCATTTCATTGTCATTGATTTGGAGGCAACTTGCGACAGGGAAAGGGTGCCTCATCCCTAGGAGATAATTGAGTTTCCATCTTTCCTTGTCAATAGAGTAACGGGTTAGATTATAACATATTTTCAGACTGATGTTCGACCAACTTGCAATTAGCTTCTGACTGATTTCTACAAGGAATTGATTGGAATTCAGCAATTTTAGGTTGATAATGGCATTCCTCTTGGCAAAGCCTTGTTTCTCCATGACAAATGGCTCGATCAGATAGGCGTCACGTTACCAATTTTGATATAGTGACCTGGTTAAACTGGGATTGTAAGGTGATGTTGGATTCTGAATGCCGATAAGAAGAAAGCAAGATAAGAAGAAAGCACAAGACAAGAAAAAAAATAGATGCTGCACTTGCCTATAATGATCACTATGATAGCACAGAGACTTTAGTCACTACTGATGGTAAAACTACTGAACATTAGGTTCTAGATTCTGGTTGCACTTTTCACATGTGCCCGCACAAGTCATGGTTTATAAATTTCTTGCCTATTAGTGGTGTAAGGTGTTAATGAGTAATGACGTTGCTTGTTAAGTGATGAAAATTGGTAGTACCAAACTTAAAATTCATGATGGGTGAGTGAAAGAGTTGTCAGACGGTAGGAATGTTTCTGACCTTAAGAGAAACTTAATCTTAATAGGGACTTTAGACTAGAATGAGTGTTCCATTAGGATTGAGGGAAGAGTTTTGAGAGTATTAAGGGATTTCATGGTTGTAATGAGATGTGAGAAGCGCAAAAGTTTTATGTGCTGAAGGGAGAGGTTATGAGTTGTTCTATATTATTCTCTATAGATGATTGAAATATATAAACTAAGTTATGGCATCTTAGATAGCATACTTAGGTGAGAGAAATTTAAAGAAGTTATTTAGTCAAAAGGCATTTAGTGCGAATAAGTTCAAGCCATTAGAGTTTTGTAAGCATTATGTGGTAGGGAAAGAACATAAAGTGAGGTTCAGTACCGACAAGCACAAGATTAAAAAAAATTGACTCTATACACTTGGATCTTTAGGGACTAGCGTAGAAAGTGACCTTTGGTGGAGCTAGGTATTTTCTCAATTTTATTGATAACTATTCAAGAAAGCTTTGGGTCTATCTATTAAAGAGCAAAGAACAAGTATTTGATATATTCAAGGCTTGGAAGGCTCTTGTTGAGAATCAGACTAGTAAAAGGGTAAAGAGGCTAAGGACTGACAATGGCCATGAGTTTTATAATAAAGAGTTTGATGGGTTTTGTGCCAAGCATGAGATTGCAAGGTATAGATCTGTCAGATCAACATCGCAACAAAATGGTGTAGCAAAAAGAATGAATGAGACTCTAATTGAAAGGGTTAAATGCTTGCTTACCAATGCAAAGATATCTAATGTGTTTTAGGATGAAGATGTGATGATTGTAACTTATTTGATTAACAGAAGTTTTTCTTTAGCGATAAACTTCAAGACTTTAGAAGAAAAATAATCTAGCAGCTCTCCTAAGTATGACCACTTTAGAATATTTGTTTACCCAGCCTTTGTTCATTTGAATGAGGAAAAATTAAAACCTAGAGCTATTAAAAAGATATTTATAGGGTATCCCAAAAGAGTGAAATGATACAAGGTGTGAAATAGAGATTTGACATCACCAAAAAGTATCATTAGCCGTGATATGACGTTCAATGAGTGGTAATGTTAAAAGCCTCCCAAGAAGATGAGAAAGAAGAACCTGTGCCCAAGACAGACTCAGCACCTCAGTCAATTGATGTTGAAGTAGAGCCTGAGTGTAGATCTGAAATGCCCCAAGATCAGTACTTTAATATAGTCCTTGACATTAAGCCAAATACACCTGTAAGTTCCTCCACGTCTATCTCAAGAAAGACTAAGACTCATGAGATGGAACTTGGAGAGTATCATCTAGCCAAAGATAGGCTAAGGAGAAAGATTAGCCCACTAATCAGGTATGAACAATTAGATATGGTTGCTTACACCTTTAATTCGGCTTACACTATTGAACTTGATGAGTCTAGAAGATATGGTAATGCTATAATGAGTAAAAATAATGATAAATGGCATCAAGCTATGGAAAAAGAGATTAGTTCTCTTAGAAAGAATAATATCTCAGAGTTAGTGAAGAGATCTCAAAAGAAACTAGTGGGGTGCCAGTGGGTATATAAGGTTAAAGAGGGGATACTAGGGATAGAGTCTACAAGATTCAAGGCCAGGCTAGTTGCATAAGGTTTTACTCAAAGAGAAGGAGTTGACTTTCATGAAATTTTCTCGTTAGTCGTTAAGCACACATTCATTAAGATTTTGTAAGCAATGTATACAAACCTTGACTTACATCTTAAGCAGATAGATATAAAGATAGCTTTTCTGCATAGAGAGCTTCAAAAGATGATTTACATGGCACAGCTACAGGGGTTTATAGAGCCTAGAAAAGAGAAGCATGTTTTTTGCTAAAGAAGTCAATGTATAGGTTGAAGTAATCACCAAGACAATGGTATAGGAGATTTAATAATTTTATAATGACTTGTGGGGTTAGTAGGAGAAAGTATGACAAATGTGTATACTTTAAGAGCTTGAGCAGAGATATTATGTATTTAATTTTATACATGGATGACATGTTATCGCATGTAAAAAAAATGAAAGAGATACAAAAACTCAAGAAGCAGTTGAGTGGCGAGTTTGAAATAAAGGAGTTAGAAGCGACAAATAGGATACTGGGTATGGATATTGTGAGGGAAAGAAGAGATGTTATCTTTTTGTTACAATAGCGGTATATACTCAAGATCATAGAGAGGTTTAGTATGTCCAATGCAAAGACCGTCTCCACTCATTTAGCTATGCATTTCAAACTTTCAGTAGTACATTTGCCAACATTCAAAGAGGGGAAATTGCAGATAAGTAAAGTGTTATATACAAATGCTGTTAGGAGTATCATGTATGCGATGGTTTGCAAGAGACCGGACATAGCACAGGCTATGAGCATGGTAAATAGATATATGGTAAATCTGGGTAAGGATCATTGGCTTCCAATAATGTAAATTTTGAGATCTTAAAAGAATGTCAGATTATGGATTAGTTTATAAAAAGGCTAAGAATGTGAATGAAATGGTAAAAAGATATGTCAACTCAAATTATGCAGACGATCTATATAAGAGAAGATCGTTGATGGGTAACGTATTCACAGTATTTGGGTATAATGTGTATTGGAGATCAGTTCTACAACATGTGGTTGTATTATCTGCTACAAAGTTGGAGTACATAGTTATTGAATAAGCTATTAAGGAGGCCATGTGGTTAAACAGCATACGTGTTGAGGTAATGGCTATTGAAAATGTTAACACCAGAGTGTATTATAATAGCCAGAGTGCCATGCACCTAAGCAATCATCAAGTGTCTCACGAGAGGTCTAAACATATTGATGTATGACTTTATTACATTTGAGAGATTGTCGAGAGTGGCGAGATTAGTCTAACAAAGATAGCATCATCTGAAAATTCTGCTAATTTATTGACTAAACCACTACCCTCGATTAAGTTTGTCACATGCAAGGACTTAACCGAGGTCACTACTATATGAGGGTGATTGAAGATGCAATGATGAGAGATCTTAGAAACTTTATGGATGATTTTAAATCAAGGAGGGGATTTGTGAGAAAGTTGATTGAAAATCATTGGAATATAATTTGGAGAGCAAGCTAGGAGTGTTGATACACGAGAAATGAAGATGGACGCAAAAAGAGGTAAAAGAACGAAGGCTGCATTGCTAAGGCTTGGGTGCCGCTGATGCGATATTTCTATATCATAAATTAAGTGCAAGTATACACTATCGTATGCAAGTAATAAAGAGACTAATTAGTCGGATGTCGAACCCACAAGGATAATGTTTTCTTTTTAACCAATTACTAAAATTATGTCTTCCTAATAATTATTCAGATAAATAAAACTCTAAGAATGAATGTAGGAAATATAAAAATAAAAACACAATGCAATGAGATTTAAAGATAGCAATGTAGAGAAAACTTAGGATTAATATTATCCCTCAATATGCTTTTTAATGATTAATCCTCTAATATTTAACTCACTTAGTCTTTATTATTGATCAAGACGCTAATATATTCACAAGCTTCTTCCAAGGTCATGCAAGTATACCATAATTTACCAAATACCTATATTCCTATGGTACTTGTAATAAATTAAGATTCATTAAGATTAGGTCTTATTGATCATACATGCCAATTAGGTATATTCCTATCCTAAATTGAAACTTGCATATGCAACATTGAATGTTGCTCTACAATCATGTATCAAATTACCTAGGTTTAAATATTATGATTCCTCTTCCGAGTTTATCAATAATATTACCAACTCATTCACCATATATTGGCAAGATATATTGAAGCATTAAACACAAGTAATTTAAATAATAAAAGACTAAGTTTATTAAATATTAAAAAGATATGGCAATTTAAGCGCACATATTGAGTTCAAATATTAACCCTAGAAAATAAATTAGTTCATAGCTACAAGAGAATCACAGCAATAAGAATAAAAATAAAACATGCTATAATCAATCGCAAATCGATGTAGACGTCGAATTGCTCTTGATTGATGTTGCTCTGGATTTTTGGTGTTCTTGAACTGCTTTAAGTTCTCTTTTTCTTGCTCTAGGTTCTTCTTTGGTCTCTTTTTCTGATTCTTGAAGGTTGGGAACGAGTGACTTTTTATAGGGATTGATATGAGCTTGAAAATCTTAATTCTCATCGGACTAGGACTCGCACTACTGCTGGCGCGCTATGCAATTGTCGCTGGGGCGACGCGTGAAAAAGCTATTACTGCTGGAGCGGTGGGATGATAGTGCTGGGGCGCTGGAGTGTCGCTGGCGCGGTGACTGTATGGCGCTGGGGCGTTAGACGCGACTTAAGCAGGTCGTTTTTCTTATTTCGATCACTATTTCAGCGCTGGGGCGACAATCCTTGTGAAGCTGGGGCGATGGACACATATTTTGAAAACTTTGCATTTTAGTCCCTATTTTTGCTCCTTTTGCATTCTTTCTTTAAATTTCATTCAAGTCCCTATAAATAACAATAATGCACATAAATAGCCATCTATTCTCATAAAATCATAAAATATTAATAATAAAAACATGAGAAAATATATGACAAATTTGCCCTTATCAGCCATGGCGCCAGAGACCCAGTTGCCACAACAACAATCAGGGAAATCAATTTTTTTGTTCTATTCAATCTTCTAAGTTTTCTAGAACTGCTCAAATATGATTTTCACTCGATTTAGGGTTTTTCTATGTCATCCTAAGACTATATAAAGGCTCTTTATTAGTTTGTAAACACATAATTTTTTGTGATCTTAGTGATTTTTAGTGAGAGAATCCCGTAGATTACAAGAGAAATAAAATTGTGTTCTTTATGAGATTTAGTGTTCTTTCTTGTAAACGGTATACTTTGTGATTTTATTGGTGATTCATGATAAAAGAGTGAGATCTCAATCTACGTGGATGTAGAGAAGTTGTTGAACCACATAAATATGTGTGCATATTTACTTTGGCTCGTTCTCTCAAATATTTTCTTAATTTCTTTGTTATTATATTATATACTTGAGATTATTGCTTCTGCTTTAACATTTTCACTCGCGACTAAAAGAAATCTAAAAAATTCATCGACCTATAGAGTCTTAAATGTACTTTCTTTCACATTGTCAACTAATTTTTGTATAAAGGCTTCATAAAGCGAACTCTCTTTTGCTATAGCACATTTTACCATTTGTGCAAATTTTAAAAATGAAACATATTTTCTAATTTCATATATATATTTTTTTCCACGAATCAATAACATTAGACGCATTTTTGTATAAAGGCTTCATAAAGTGAGCTTGTTAGGTTATATTATTTTCTTTATGTGGGCTCTTATATTGACAATAATTATATATTATGAGTTATTTTAAATAAGAGTCATTCTAAGTGATCTACTTGGGTTATATTTTATTGGGCTCCAGAAACATCTAATTTGATATAGGCTTATTATGTGTAAAAACCTAATACTAGTTAGATTATAAGTGATGGGGTCATAACTTAACTTAGTATATAAAGATATTTTTTAGGATTATGGTCCCCAAGTCAAATCAATTCACGTGAGCTATTTTTCTCTTTTTTCATCACAAAGAAACCCATTAAGCCTACATAAATTTGATTGTGGAAGGCCATTATACTCTAATTTTATTCAAGATGCTAATTTTTAAAGTTCTAATCACCATGAATTCTTCAAGTATATTTTTCTTAATATTCATCATGATAATTTGACATGATAGATCTTGGGTTATATTCATATAGATACGAATCTAATATATGGTTATATCTAACAAATGGTATCAGAGTAAAAATCATGTTAAATTATTAAGATTATTAATATGTTTTGAATATCTTTCCCATATGGTTATTTAGGGCAAAGATATTATATGTATGTATTTTTTTATGATTTTGTTGAGGAAAAATATTAAGTTTATATTTTTCATTGTGATTTGAGGTTCAAATATAATTAAGAGTCATTGTGATTTGAGGTTCAAATATAATTAAGAGTCATTGATTTGAATAATTAAAGATGAAAATCATCAAAATTCGGCAATGCCGAGGCACACATACTTGAAAATGTTTTTCCTGTTTGTAGATGTTTCATTGATTTTCTGACGCCTTCCAACTATATTTTCTTCTTCATTTCAATTCTAAAATTTTTTCCAAATTAGTTCTCGATTCAATGCTAATCAATAAATGATTTTGAAACACCAATCAACACCTTCATTGAGCAAATCTTGCTGTTGTAATCTTCTTGCAAGGGCAGCACATATTGCAATATCTATCTCCAATGATTTTTTGCTTATCAATCTCAACCAGTATATATATTTTTTCCATATATATTCATGACAATGCAAGAAATATACAAACAACCTTTAATTTCACTGTTCTGAAATTCTTCAAAAGTGAATTTATAATGATTATTTTGATATAGTTTGATGAGGTTTCAATGGTATTAATAAAAAGATATTGTATGATTTGCAATAACTAGTTTGGATACTCAAGGATTTAAAATGCGTATCAAAATTCATTTGAAATGAAATTGGGTGAATAAAGTTATGTATAATATGCCCCATTTTTTCTTTTAATAATAAAAGTACATTCAACGTGCTAAAAAGAAATGCTCTTATTATACATGAACAAATTGTGAGGAATGTTTGGAAATTTTTTATTTGTCTTCTAAATATACGAACTCTTGTAATGTTTTGAAAGCATTTCCTTTTCCTATAGTTATTGCAAATTATTATGAAGTGTATTTGATTTTATGAACGAGAGTTCTATTACCAAGTTACAAAGAACTTAAACATATTCAAATTAAACAGCATTTAAACACTTACAAAGTTATAAGTAACATTAATTGATTCTGTATATATGCACTTACAAAGAATGGAAACAAATCCTATTGTTGAAATAGATTCGATTAAAACATTTAAGCACTTGCAAAGAACTAAAACAGATTCAAATGTAACATTTAAAATTTATTTCAAATCTGTCATATTAAACTCAGTTATATATATTATCATAAATCAGTATGAAAGTTAATAAATAGCAAAACAAAATAATACTTGCTCCCAATTTTTTAATAAATAAAGTTTTCACGAGTCTCATATTGTTGGAAAAGAATTAGACTTCATACAAAAGAATTTGTATTATTAGCACAAGAAATATTACAAGAAAGGGAACACCCAAAAGACAACTCTTAACATTCTTAAAAAAGAAAAATTCAAACAAACAGAGCTCTATAAAGTTATTTTAGACACTTTTGAGAGCCTTGCTTCCTTCATTTCTTTCTCTCACTTCTTTCACTCTTTACACTTTTACTTGTTGCCTATGCTAAAATTTAAAGGGTATTTATATTTGTGCTTAATGAATCTACATCACATAGAGTGATACACATTATTTTAATCTACACCACACAAGGTGGCACACATCACATTATTTTGAACCACACAAAAACACTTTTAATTAAAACCACACAAATATCTATTTAACCATGTAATCCTCTACCTGACTTAAGAAGCTTCTATGGATTGGATTAAGCATCCATGGATTGAATTTGGACTTGTTTTCAATTTGGGTCATTAAAACAAGTTTACTTTTCAACACATACATCCAAGTTCGTGAAGAACATCATATTGTCATTTAAACACTTGACATTAAACTTCTTACAGTATCGAAAAAAATTCACAGATCTTCGGAGTCTTAAATGCACTTTTTTTTCTCACACTGTTAGCCAGTCCTTATAAACTGATGAAACAGATAAAAGAAAGGGTATATATTAAACGCAAAAATTTGGCTATAATGAAGCAACATTATTTGGTAAAACAGCAATTAATTGTTACTCCATAAGTAAGGTGTTTGATTTTCATAAGAAGTGAATCCATGGCCAAATAATACGGCTTAATCTTAATTACACATAGCAAGCAAAATGTGTCTGCAGACTTTTGTTGCAGTACTTGTGCTATTTATGATGTTATTTAGTAATTACAATCAGCCACAAATTTACATTAATAAAGACATTTTTACTGGCAATTTTGGGAATATCCAGGACCTCCGAAAAAGAAATGAACACCATTGTTCTTATTGTTTTGAATGTTTATGTCATAACAGGAAGGATTCGATGCATAAGGTATAAGCTTTTCAGGATCTCTCACCGCGCCAGAGGCATCGATGTATCCAAGTCTCCCAAAATAACTGGCTTTGCCAAAGCCTTCAGCAGGAAAATGGCCACTTCCCATATCAGTTGTAGTGTGATGACCCTCGGATTTTACATTTGTAACCTCTCCACCCCAATGTATAGAAGTAGATCTATCGGCTAAAGTTGTGAGGATAGAGCGAGGCCAATATCCTATTAACTGGTTTTGCGCTAGCAACCACCAATTCCCATCTGTCTTGTACTGAAATTACATATATTCATTAAACTGGTTGATAATTCAGTTTGCATTTTAGAGAACATAAGAAATAAGAAATCAGTTATATTGGGGTTTCTTAGTTCCGTTAAACATATCCTAAATGAAGTCATTTTAATTTTCACTATAAAATAACTAGCTATATATTGTTCACTTCCATTTTACATACTATCTTGATAATGGAATTATATTTATTATTTAAAAGAATGAAAATATACCTTCTGTATGGTTATGGTAATTTCAAATTGCTTTCCGGAATACGTGGAAACGGGTCCAGTTGGATAACCGAGGACAAGCTTACGGTTAGTTTGCACAAAACCAGGGCAAAGAAGATTGTAGCAACCCGTTCTTTGGTAGGCATCACTCTAACAAGCACAATAAAGTAAACATGTCAATGAGATTTTAAGAAGAAAAACCAATATATTAGCTATTTATGACGTCTTTAATTTGGTTTCCAGTAGTGTAAGGTTATGATAGATATGGAGAAAATGGAAATGTACTTACAGTCCAGTATATGAAAAATCTTGTCTTCTTCTCACCTGAGATAGCCTGGAACCATTTATCATCTTAGTTTTTGTTTCAAAAATTTTCCTTGACAAATTAGTCGTAGAAAAAAGAAAAAAATATAGGTTGATAATGCTTACCATCCATCCAGCTTCAAGAGTATTTACGTCAGTTTCATGGCCTGACAAAACCCATATTTGAGCTAAACTGATTTCTCCTTCCTCTGTTGCAGGGTTCCATATGTTGATTGATGCAGCACCACCATAGTATTCGCCATCTGGTAAACTTACTTGGGCATACTAGTGTTCGCATATAGAGAAAAAGAATGAAATTAGTCAATTAAAACCTTGTGAAAATACAGTCAGGGAATTTATTTATTTTAAAATTACCTCATGACCAGAGGGAACTTTGAGAGCAAGACTTTGATTCAGCTGCTCCCTTGGCAAAACTTCTGGGTAACTGCGACGAGGAGGAAGATTATAAATTTGAGTTCTGAGTATGGGGATAGTTCCTTCAGGGCATTCTCCATCCTCATGCCAACTTTGAAAGAGCATATTATTGTTGTCATCGGTTTTAGTTGCTCTTGAAAACACATCAGGTTTCATCTGTGAATTCAAACCAAAATTTATAACTTTGGACTAATCTTAATTAAATGCAACAATAATTTAAAACGTAGTAGAACCTGTAAGGTGTGATTTTTCAGAAGTGGATGATTGAAAGCAGGTTGTTTGTTGATATCCACACAGTCAATCATATCACCATCTTTAGTCTGAAAATTTAAAAAAAAAAAAAAACACTTGAGAATTTTATTAAAATTCATAACATTTTAAACAAATAATAAATAAGAAGAATACTAAACTACTGTTTTTTGACGACCTGAATTGTTTTGACTGTACCCTCATGCATGAGAAGCTCTTTGTTTTCCATGGTTTCAACCTTTCTTCCATTAACAAATGGGATCGACATCAACATGTGAGAGAGCAATATTAAGATAAATATGTAGTTTCCATAAGCCATTGCTAGACTTCAAACTTTTTTCCAACTTAAGTTTCTTAATGATAAATGTGCACCACCTTGTGTTTGTATTTATACTCTAATGGTGATTTCATGCCTGTGCTGGATAAGTTAAAATCGTTAAGAAGTTATCAACAGACCCGCTATTTTTTACAGAAGAAAACATAAATTTCCATAATAAATACCACTAATTTATAACATACAATAATAACTTCCTCCTAGCCAGATTACATCATCCAAATATAGCCGAGAAACTACGAGAAGTCCTGCGCCACACAATGTTCAGCTTATTGCTGTGACTCTTGAAGTACAAACCATCGAAAAAAGAAATTATGTACTTATGATATCTTTATTTGTACTCATATATAGAGAAGTAAATTACTGAATTTGACCTATCAAATTAATTATTCATACATTATATTTAAGAAACTATTCAACCAAAAAATTAGAATGCTCAAAATTAGTATTAAAGATAAATCCTCTTTATATGAAACATGGATTCAATTTGAAGTATAAAATTGTTCAAAGTATTAAGCATTTAGGTGAGTTTGATCTTAAGGTCAAAAGTCAAATTGATCCCAAAAAATTGAAACAACATAAAATTAAAAAACTATAAATTAAGAAATTAATTGAAAACAGAGATAAGAACTGCTTAGGTGAAATGTGGATATATTTCTAAAGTCTAACTCCCTCACGTGAATTTGATTTTAAAATTTAAGTTTAGGTGAATCCTAAGACACTAGAACATAATTAAGAAAGTCACATAGCTCGAATTAGGATCTGATACAGCATTAGAGAAACCACTGGACTAAAAGAGTTAGGTGAAAGCTAAATTTTAGTGTTAAAATAAGTCTTAGCATATTAAATTTACTTGAAGTGAATTTGAGCTGCCATCCATGCAGCAAATTAATTAAGCACAGTCATGTACACATTTATGTTGAAAATTTGTCAGACAAATCAATAATTGTAATCAATAAAAATACACGTCATAACACCATTGAATGGTTCTATTTGCTCCAATATAATATATAATGGACTTACTCTAAAACAAAATAATTACACTGCAGTCTTATAGTTGATCAAAATAGAGAATATACTATACAATGTGCTCATCGAACTGAGTTTTTTTAAGTAAATTTTTTTATATTATTATTATTAAAGAAACCCAAATACAAGACTTCTAGCATCTCATTTGAGAAACAAAGTATTATAAAAAAGATAAAATAAAATAAATAGATAAGAGAGAAGAATAGTTGGAACAACTCCTTTAATTATATGCACAGTATTCAATCTTCATTTTTTCTACTTTTTTGCACTCGATTTTGTTGATTTCCTGTCAAAAAGCTCTCCCACAATGAGCCTTAGACGACACAAAATGTTTTAGATTTGAGGGTCAAAATTAAAAAAATAAGATCTATTTCACAAAATTATTATCGCATTTGGATTATCAAACTTTTTTGAAAATATTTTGAGTTCAACCATAGGGACAGAGACTTCAAAAGAGGTAATTTAAAGTACTTGGATGGATTCCAAGTAAAGGGAATTTGAGTATGTTTCATTGTCTAAAGACTCGAATGAAAGAATGGTAAAAATGATTTCATCATCTGGTTCACTTTGTTCGAAGAACAGGGACTCAAAGTCATGATCATTTAGATTTAAGAGGGAGACTGCTATGACTTGTGAGATGACTTTCGTTCTTTTGGATTTATTAAGATAGTCATTTGCAAAATGATTATTGTGTTTGCAAATGAAACATCTAGTAGATTTTTTATTAAAAGCAGATTTTTTTTTGAAAAATCACTTTCTAGACCTTTTCAATTTGAATTTTTTATGGTGGCTCTTTCTTTTTTTTTTTGTTGAGCAAGAGCATAAAGAGTTTTTTGGGCATTTTATTAGAAGATTCGGTTTGGCACAAGCCTTTTGAACTTGTTTTTCTGTCTTGCTAAATTCTGTGAAGAATTTGTCTTGAGCACAATTTATCAAAGGCCAATAAAATGAACTGTTAGATCATCCCAAATGATGCATTAGTAAGATTATGGCATTTGGCTTCAACAATTATGAGGGCTTCTTGCCCAAAAGGATCTTGGATAGAATTCACGTAAGCCTGTTTTAAATTTGGATCATCGATGCCTTCTTGTAATGGAGTTCCAAGTCTTTCTTTTTAAAAGAGCAACATTTGAGTTTGAAAATTTTCTCTCTGGCCAATTTATAGTTAATAAATTTAATTCTAAATAATCTAATCTAACTAGGACAGGATTCTTAACTAAAATAAACTAAATATAAAATTTAAATAATATGTGAACTAGAACTCCTAATTAGACTAATTTCCTACGTAGACTAATAGTGTGAGAAAAAAACTTAATCTTTATAAAGAACTTAGATGTATGGTATTAGTAAAAGTTTATTTATTGAAAATTTCGGAGCATGGACTAATTTGATTCGGAACTATTATTCGTTAATTTTCATACTAATTTATGATATATAAGTGAGTTTAATTTGAAAATTTTGAAATGAATTTATTGTTGAAACTTTTTAAAGAAAGCTTGTAAGTTTGCGAAATTTGAAATGTTATATTTGAATCTATTTCAATTCTTTGGAAGTGCTTAAATTTTAGAAACGGTATAATGCGCCATAGCAAAATAGGATGATTCGATTTATGCTTATCTTTAGTCACGATGGGTGACATGGTATTCATATCCATTTCTCGTCATTTTGTCATTTTATTTATTTTAATTTACTTTCATTTTGGAATTGATTCACGGAATTCGGATATATAAAATTGACGGCAATCACCACTTTCGTCTCTACTTTTATATTAATTTACTTATTAGAACCTTAATATTTTTTAAACAACAAATTATGTCCTTTTTATTATATATTATGTTCATCTCTTAAAAATGACTACTTACATAACAAAAAAGATATAATTTGGCATTATAAAAAAGCTAGGAACCTGGTGGACGAATTAATATAAAAATAAAAATGAAACTGATAATATCCCAAAAACTGAAGGACAAATAAAAATCCATAATAATGAATAGATCTTATGGTATTAACCTTTAGACTACAACTTTGCATTGTGTTGTGTTCCTTTGATATAAACTCAAACCACTCATGTCCGTATACATCGATTTCTTTTTGTTTGTAAGGATTTCATTTTTACTACTTTCTATTTATAAAAACTTATTTTAGTTTTACGTATTAATTGATATAAGAAGTTTGGAATTTGAATCTCACTCAAAGAGACCATTAAAAAAATACATTATTCTACATTTCACGTAATAAACATACATTGCATAACATAATTTTAGGTTGATCTGATTACACATCATTAATTAACAATAAAAGCAACTCGTTGAATAATAATTCTTCCGCAAGTGACTGCTGCTTTTGCTGATTGAGCTCTTCCATCAAGTTCCATATTAGCAGGTTCATTGTGATTCACAATCTCAGCTTTCTTTACCCAAGCTAGATTTGGCTTTATAGAAAGAGGACAACCCCGCTTCTCAGCATTCTTCTCCATATTCGTGAAGCGGCATGAACCAGCATCATGTCCTATAACACCACATATAGTACACTTAGTAGGGAGATTTTCATATACCATCTCTACTTGGTAATCATATCCATCCCTCTCTACAGTTAAAAATTGGGCAACTTTTCAAAAAATCTACATCCACCAAAACTTCCATCTAATACCCATAAATACCCTCTCTTGTTGCTCTATCCAACTGAAGAGGTAGACCAACCCCACATGCAATACCAATAATTATTTTAGGGCTGTTGAAGTGGAAGCACACAAACAAACAAATAAAATATATCCCAAGCAAATAATAATGCATAACAAGTTTAGTAAGAAATAAAGAGAAAAATTGGTAGAAAAAGAACACACAAAGAATTACGTGATTTGGCAATTTGTCTACGTCCACGGCGAATCAAGATCACACTCTTCTTTTATTATGAATCACAAAGCACTCACAAAGTATTTCTTTTACAAGAAAGATCACAAAGAAAACTCTCTCTCTCACTCTAGGGATTTTCTCTCATAAAGAACCACAAAGATTATCATTAAGATTACAAATATTTCTTATTGATCACAACGCTGTGTTTACAAGCCAATTGATAGCCTTTATATAGGCTTTGGGACGACCTAGGTTTACCGTATACGTGTGGGAGTTGTAACAGAGAGTCCTGGAGCAAGTAGGAGACGAAATAAGAGAGTTTCCTTATTTTAGGATACTGTTCCCGTCTCCAGCACCGCGGTGCCGGGCTCTCATCGCCGCGGCGCTAGCGCGCTTCTGCTAAGCATTGCGGCATTGGTTTTTTGGCGCTGTGGCACTCAAGTTCTGGACTGGGCGCCGCGGTGCTAGCGCCTGGTATACCCTTCTTCGTTCTTCGCCTTCTTTCCTGTCCGTCTTCGATCTGTGCGCATCCTACACACTTAGCTTGATCTCCAAATCATATTCTGATTATTTTCAATCAATATCTTCACAAATTCCCTCCTTAAGTCAAAATCATCCACAAGGTAACTCGATCTCTCATTTCGGCATCTTCGGTCACCTTCACAAAGCAGTGACTCTAGTTAAGTCCTTGTATAGGATGAACTTAACCAAGGGTAGTGGCTTAGTCATATCAGCAGGGTTTTTAGACGACGCTATCTTTGTTAGACTAACTTCACCACTTTAGCCAATCTCACGAATGTAATGGAGCCTCACATCAATGTGTTTCGACCTTTCGTGGAACACTTGATGCTTGCTTAGGTGTATGGCACTCTGGCTGTCACAATAGACACCGGTGTTTACATCTTTACTAGCCAATACCTCCGTACATATGCCTTTTAACCACGCGGCCTCCTTGATAGCTTCACCAACAGCTATGTACTCCGCCTCTGTGGTAAAGAGTACAACTACATGTTGTAGAACTGATCTCCAACACATACTACACCCAAACACTGTGAAAATGTAGCCCGTTAACGATCTTCTCTTGTCTCAATCACTTGCATAATTTAAGTCTACGTACCCTCTTACCATTTCATTGTTGTCCTCATCCCTCTTAAATATCAACCCGTGATTTGGCATCCCCTTGAGATATCTTAGAATCTACTTTACTGCAAACTAGTGATCTTTTCTCGGATTCACCATGTATCTACTCACCACACTCACAGCCTATGCTATGCCTGATCTTGTGTAAACTATTGCATACATGATGCTTCTCACAACACTTGCATACGGTACTTTGCTCATCTGCAGTTTCTCCTTATCGAATGTCGGCGACTATGCTACTAAAAGTCTGAAATGCATGGCCAAAGGAGTAGAGACAGCCTCCGCGTTTGACATACTAAACTTTTCTAGAATTTTGACTATATATCGCTGTTGGGACAAAAAGATAACATCTCTTTTTTTCCTCACAATATCCATACCTAAAATTCTCTTTGCTGCTCCCAAATCCTTCATTTCAAACTCGTCACTTAACTGCTTCTTGAGCTTCTGTATTTCTTCATTTTCTTGTATGCGATCAACATATCATCAATGTATAGAAGCAAATACATTATTCCACAACTTATGTTCTTGAAGTACATGCATCCGTCATACTTGCTCCTACTAAAACCACAAGCCATCATAAACTCATTAAATCTCCTATATCACTGTCTAGGTGATTGCTTTAACCAGTATAATGACTTCTTTAACAAACAAGCATGATCTTCTTTTTTAGACTCCTCGAAATTTTGCGGCTGTGCCATGTATATCGTTTCTTCAAGCTTTCCATGTAGAAAAGCTGTCTTTACATCCATCTGCTCTAGATGTAAATTAAGGTTTGCACACATGGCTAACAAAATTCTAATATATGTGTGCTTGACAACTGGAAAGAATATCTCATGAAAATTGACTCTCTCTCTTTGAGTAAAACCTTGTGCTACTAACCTAGCCTTGAATCTTGTAGGCTCAATCCCTTGTATCATCTCTTTCACCTTATACACCGATTAACACCCCACTAGCTTCTTTTGAGGTCTCTCCACCAACTTTTAGGTATTGTTCTTCCTAAAAGAACTAATTTCTTCTTCCATAGCCTGCTGTCATTTTTTCTTGTTTTCACTCTTCATAGCCTCACCATATGTCCTAGGCTCACCATACTCAAGAGTGTAAGCAGAATTAAAAGTATGAGCAACTAAGTCTGCTTGTGCATACCTGACTAGTGGGTTAATCGTTCTCCTTAGCCTATCTTTGGCTAACTGGTACTCTTCAAGTTCCATCTCAAGAGTCCTAGTCTTTCTTTGGGTAAACTTGGAGGAACTCGCCAGTGTTCTTGGTTCATCTTCAAGGATCTCTTAGTTGAAGTGTTGGTCTGGGGGATTATCAGATCCATGTTCAATCTCCACTTTAACTTCTATTAACTCGGGTGCTGAGTCTTCCTTGGACACAGGTTCTTCTTTCTCATCTTCTTGGGAGGTTTTCAGCATCGTCATCTCATCGAACGTCACATCACGACTTATGATACTTTTTAGTGGTGTCAAGTCTTTACACCACACCTTGTATCCTTTTATTCTTTCGGGATATCCTATGAATACCTATTTGATAGCTCTAGGTTCCAACTTTCCCTTCTTAACATGTACAAAGGCAGGGCAACCAAATATTCTAAGGTGGTCATACTTAGGAGGATTGCCAGACCATTTCTCTTCTGGCGTCTTAAAGTCAATTGTTAAGGAGGGACTTCTATTATGGAAAGTGACCAATTGAAGCAATTTCATAAGCAACTTGGCCACGTGAGTGGTTTCATCAACATAAAACGAAAACCTAAAAACAACCCAGGGGAAATAGGAAAAGTGACCAATTGAAGCAATTTCATAAGCAACTTTGCCACGTGAGTGGTTTCATCAACATAAAATGAAAATCTAAAAACAACCCTACTCGTAAACTTTTGGTTTGCAGAAAAGAAGTTGGGATAGGGAACAGCTTGCACCAAGTTGAATGGTCGACTTACCCATTGAGGATGGTAAGTTTCTACTCCAAATTTATTATTTAGGCCTACAGCAATGGTTGCCATGTGGTTATTTTTATTTGCCTAGTTTTATGCGTAAATCAAAAGTAGTTAAGCAATTAACCTATGAATAATGCCATATTGCATTAAGGGAGACCTCCTCGGTTGGTCAATTTTGGTCTTTGTAAGATCATCTGGCCTACTCAATGCCAAAAAGGGCTGGCCTAAAATGACAGAACGATTATAAAAAAAAGTGAAGAGGTCAGTAAAATTAAAATCCTTAAGCTACCATAGCGCGTAACAACTAAGTCGACTTTCACCAGGCTAAGTTGTTACTTTGAAAAATGACGGAAATTAAGTCGATATCCAAAAAGACCCCCTGCATTTAGAAAGGTTAAAAATGAGAAAGGGAAAAAAAGGACCTAGGGCGAGTGGTTTGCCATCAGCTAGGGCGATAGCAACCTTAGTAGACTCTTTAGTGATTTTTTAGATTGGGGGCACAAGGCGTACTTTCTAAGCCAGTATAAAAGGAAGGCATTCATTCAGTTCTACTAGGGATGGCCAATTTTTATTTAAAAGCTATCATAAACATAGCAAAAGTAGATTTGACCCTAGAAAAGAAGAGGTTGGCCTTATCAACCTCAAGTTTAAAGTTTATTTCAAAATCATGAACTGGAAGATTAAAGAGAATTCCCAAGTTATAGAGTGTGGGTGACATGTACCCAAATCTAAAATAAAGGCAGTTGATCGACTTCAACCAAAAAAGTATTGTGGCAGAAATTAAATCATTTTAGGGAGGGATTTGATATTTGGTGAGTTGAAGGAGGTCATAAATCCTAGTCGATTTTCACACTGAACGAAAGTGAGGTTCAAGGCGATTTAGCCAACACTTGAAATCACTTGCAATTTTTGGCTAAGATTTGATCGACTAGATAGACATGTCATGCACTTGACTAAACCTAAAAGGGTCTTTATAGTAAGCTAGAAAATAATCTAAGTATTATACGATTATCCTAGATTCACGAGGCCTTAAGATATACTATAAATGATTGGCTGAGTATGCTACTACTTGTATGGCAACCTCATCTAAGAGTGTGATCATTTGAGACATGACGTACAGGTTCAAAGGCATATCGTTTAGCTTACTAATGCATGATTTCTTAGCATGAGTAGTGTTAGTCAATTTAGATGCCATTGTTATAAAATCTATAAAAAGTGTTGCAGTAAATAACATAAGTCAAAAGTAAAAATATGAATTATCAGGATTAAAAACAAGAATTAAGTTTGAATTTACCTTGAAGACAAGTTGAAGATCTTTGAAGGCTGAAGAATAGTTTGAAGTTTGCTTAAGAGAGTTGAGAGAAATGAGGATGCTCAAGGTAAAAGGTGAAAAGTGTAAATGAACTCAAAAGTATTTTATAAGTACTGACAATAACTATCAAGGTAATTATTGAGTAACTATATTGACAGTAGTTGAAAAGAAGATGAAACGTCCAGATGACAATATCTTGATCCAATACAGACAGGAAGATTTTTATATAACAATATCTTGATCTAATACAGAATGATTATTGATCAAGGTGATCTCAGAAGATTGTTGTATGTAGAAAAACACCTGGGCGATCCTAAGAGAATAAAAAAAAGGGATTTTTAAGCATATTAGTGTGAACCGGGCGATTTTGGAGCATCAAAATCTGAGCATGGTCCTTGCCAATTTGGGATTGAAAAGTTTATAGCAGACATTTTAGGCAGGCTAATTATTGTAAGCTTTGGCAAAATCATCCTTTTGATTAGCTTGCAAGGGGCATTATTGACACAGGCCCGAAAACTGACCAGTGGGCTTTTCCATTTTAGGATTTTTAGGTCCAACTGTGTCTTGTTGCCTTTTTGGGAATGTGTATATAATAGGAAGTTGTGTTAGGATTCTTTTTCCTTGTAAATCTAGGTTTTGTATAGGTTTTACAGTTATAAATAGGCTGAATTTCTTATTTGTATCATCAACTATTCAATACATATAATTTACAAAAAGCTTTTTAACTTTTGGTCTCTTTTCTCGTTTTTATCATTCAACCCAGGACTTTGCATTTTACCTGTTGAAAATTCTATAGTCCTGCTAATAGAGCTTTGCTTGTCTATCTCCGCAAAAAACCCAAGTTCTGCGACATGCTTGCTACACCACAGCCCAGGTCTAGTGATAGATCTCCCCTGTTGTACCATAGCTTAGGTATAGCAGTAAATCTTACTTGTTGTGTCCCAGCCTAGGTTTAGCAATGGCAAAAAACATAATCTAGACTTCTCGCAAATCCGGGGCGACCTATCTAGCTGGATATAGAGCCTACATGAACTAGAATATTATTTATTGAGAACAATTATTTAGATTTTATATTTGTTTATATAGATAGGAATCCTATCCTAGTTGGATTCAATTATTTTTCTTTTTTACCTTATTTAGATTAGTGATTTTCTAAGCTATAAATATACTAGTCATTTTTATTTTTTTCTTATTTAGTTATCAATAATATTATTTTAGCTTATTTTTGAATTGGGAATTATTTTGATCCTTTATGAGTGTTTTATCTTGTGAAATTTAAGGTATACAGTAAAACGACATCTAGTATCATTTTCACGTTGCGTCATAACCAATCTTTATATAAGGGCTTCATGAAGGCCCATTCTGTTTTGCTACGGCACAATATACCGTTTGTGTAAATTTTAAAATATGGACATATATTTTCCAGGTTTGTTCACAAACCAAGTAAACCAAAAAAAAAAAAAAAGCAAGAGTATATATTAATCACGAAAATTTGGCTACAAAAAAGCATAATTATTTATTAAAAGAAAGCAAGCCACAATTTTGTGGCAGTACTTGTGCCAGGATATTATTCGTAATTACAAGCAGCCACAAATTTACTAATAAAGACACTTTTACTGGCAATTATTGGAATATCCAGGACCTCCGAAAAAGAAATGAACACCATTGTCCTTGGTGTTTAGAATATTTACATCGTAACAGGAAGGATTCGACGCGTAAGGTATAAGGTTTTCGGGATCTCTCACGGCGCCAGAGGCATCGACGAATCCAAGTTTCCCAAAATAGCAGGCTTTACCGACGCCTTCAGCTGGAAAATGGCCACTTCCCATTTGAGTTGTCGTGTGATGACCCTGAGATTTTGTATTTCTAATCTGTCCACCCCACTTTATAGAAGTAGCACTATCAGCTAAAGTTGAGAGGAGAGAGCGAGGCCAATATCCTACTGTTAAGTTTTCTACCAGCAGCCACCAATCACCATCTTTCTTGTGCTGAAATTCCATATTTTCTTAATTTGCTCATTAAACTGGTTGGTCACTCTATTTGCATCTTAGAGACCATAAGAAATAAGATATAGATTAAATTATACTAAATAAATATATAATGAATTTCAGGTGCAGATATCCCGGAACTATTTAACTAAAATTGAGTACTGGATTTCAATTAAAAGCCCGCAACTTTTAGAGTGTGGATGTCTGCATAAGAGAAGAATAGTATAATTACACATCCCCTAAAAAATTGAGGTTTCGTGGTTCTGTCAAAATTTTATATCCTACATGAAGTAATTTTACTTTTTATTATCAAAGAACAAGCTATTGTTTACTCCTATTTTACGCAATTTCTTGATTATCGAAGAACAATTTATCATTATATTGGTCTAGGCAAGAAAATTCGTTTAACAGAAATGAAAACTTACCTTCTGTATGGTTATGGTTAAATCACTTTGCCTGCCCGCATATTGGGAAACTGGCATAAGTGGATAACCGAGGACAACCTGACTGTTAGTTTGCACAAAACCAGGGCAAAGAAGATTGTAGCAGCCTGTACTTCGGTAGCCATCACTCTAACAGGACAATAAGTTAAACATAATAAGAATTTTTTTTAAAAAAAGCAATATATTAGATATTTAAGACGTCTTTAATTCGATTTCCAGTAGTGCAAGGTTATGATAGATGAGGAAGAAATCGGAATGTACTTACAGTCCAGTAAATGAAAAGTCTTGTAAATTATCTGTCTGGCTGTGCCTGGAATCATTTATCATCGTAGTTTTGATTTTAAAAGTTATGAATGTCTCAGAGAGATGAAGATCAAACAAATTGCTACTTTCACAATTCAGTCATAAATAGAAAAAAGCTTAAAATTTCAAAAACTACCAGCCATCCAGCTTCCAGAGCATTTAAGCTATCTTCACTGCCCGACTGAACCCAAAGTTGAGCTGTACTGAATTCTCCTTTCTCCGCCTTAGGTGTCCATATGTTGATTGTTGCACCAGCACCGTAGAATGTGCCATCACCTAAACTTACTTGTGCATACTAGTTCATATATACCGAGAAGAATGAATTAATCAATCAAAACCTTGTAAAATACAATCAGGGATTTTATTTTTATTTATTCTAAAGTTAAATTATCACCTCGTTCGGAACTTCGGAAGCAAGACTTTGATTCAGCTGATTCCTTGGCAAACATTCCGGGTAACTGTGACGAGGAGGGAGATTATAACTTTGTGTTCTTAGTATGGGGATAGTTCCTTCAGGGCATTCTCCATCCTCATGCCAACTTTGAAAGAGCATGTTACTGTTGTCATGGGTTTCAGTTCCTCTTGAAAGCACATCAGGTTTCATCTGTTAATTAAAAACAACATTTATAACTTTGGACAAATTTTAATTAAAACGAAAGAACAATTTAAAATATAATTAATAATGTAAAAAGACAATTATAATTAATAATTTAAAATCACCTGTATGGTTTGATTTTTCAGAAGTGGATGATTGAAAGCAGGTTGTTTGTAGATATTCACGCAGTCAATCATAACACCATCTTTAGTCTGCAAAAACTTTTATAAGACAAATAGAACTTGAGAATTTAATTAAAATTCATAACATTTTATACAAAATAATAAATAGGGAAGAAGAATAGCGAGCTAGTGTCTTTTGACGACCTGTATGGTTTTGACTGTACCCTTATGGGCGAGCAGCTCTTTTTCCATGGTTTCAACCCTTCTTCCATTAACAATATGGATCGACATCAATATATGCGATAGCATTATTAAGATAAATATGTAGTTTCCATAAGCCATTGTTGAACTTCTAACTTTTTGCCAAATTAAGTTTCTTAATAATAAAGTTGCACCACTTGGTTTTCTATTTATACGTACTCTAATGGCGATTTCATCACTGGGCTGGATAAAGTTAAGAATCCTGAAAATTATTAACTTACTATCTTTGAAGGATTTCCCACCGACCTTTTTAGGAAGAAAAACAAGGAATTCAAAAAAAAAAAAAAAAACTTAAAACATATAATGACAGCTTCCTCCCAACAAGATTACATAATCGGAATATAATAGAGAAACTACGTAAAGTCCTGCGACACAAAACGTTGAACTTCTGGTTGTGACTCTTTACATATAAAGCGTCAAAAATAGAAATTATATACTTATGTTATTTTTAGTGTACTCATATAGGAAATTAGTTATTGTATTTGACCTGTCAAGTTAATCTTTCATACATTATATTTGAGAAATCTGAAATTTAAATCTTTAGGTCATGGTTCAATATCAATATTAGGGATTAATTTTAACAGGCTCCCTCACCTGAAACGTGATTTACACGAGTCTAATTTTAAAGTCTAAAGTCATTTACCTAAGTTTGATTATAAGATCTAAGGTCAAATGGATGCCAAGAGACTGAAACAAGATAAAGTGAAGAAACTATAAATTAAAAAATTAATTGACAATATATCAGGACCTTCTCTCTTACATCGTAATAGAGAAACCATTCCACTAAAAACAGTTTGGTAAAGCCTTAATATTAGTATTAAAATAAATTGACACATTAAATTACTTGATTTGAAGTTGAGTCGCCATCCGTGCAATTAATTAATTAAATTCCATCATGTATGTATTTATGTTGAAAATTTGTTAGACAAATTCATAAGTTCAATCAATAAAAACAAACATATCATAACACAACTAGATAACTTAGATATAAATGTTATCAAATTGTTGGTTAAAAAAAAAAGGTCCATTAAGAATAATGCTGCTGCCTCTAATTTAGAACAAAAAAAAAAGTAAAGATTAGTGGGATGGTAGAGCTTGTGTAGCAATAAAAGAGATAGACTTACCACTTTAAAGAATACTGTTTGGACGGATTGACTATAAAAGTGATTAGATTATCAAATTAGGGTGCTCAAATCACATGACTAATGATAAAAAAAAAAAAGTTGAATAGTTGTCGCGCGATGTTAACAACCAACAACTCAAGATTGACATAGTTCACAAATTATTGGAAATATATTCTTTTTGTGTGCTTTTCATCCTAAAATTTTGAAAAACAAATTATTCTTTTAGTAACCAAAATGACCTGATTTAGTCTTTCTCAAGATTAGGAATGATCATAACTCTAATTACTATTAACGTGAAAAAAACCATCTTATCAAAAATTTATTTAATCTTATAAACCTAAAAAAATATAACAAAAAAAATATTCAAGTTGTGATAAGAAAACCAAAAACATAAAATTATCTCCATAAACATAAATTCAAATGTTTCTAAATAAGTATTCAACAAATGAAAGAAAATTAAAAGTATCAATCTTATGAAATCTAACACTATTTAGCTAAAAACACGGCGATTTGGAATGGGAATATAAAAAAAATAGAGTGAGCACTAAACCTTGTTGAGTGGATATTTTGTTTATATAAAATAATTTTTCTTTGAAAAAAAATATTATACTATGTTAATCATAATGATATAACATAAAGAACTCTTTCCAATATACACTAAATGCACATATGTACTATTTACAAAAAAAAAAATCTATAGCTAAAAAAACTTGTAAACTTCTCATCTACCTATAAACTAGATTTCTGAGCTGATAGATCGGAAACTATACTAGTAACTAAAAAATATCTCTAAACAAATATCCAAAGAATTAACTAATACCTGAGAGCACTACATCATACAGGCAAAGTAAAAGAAGTTAACTAGTAATACATTTGGCGATACTGCATCACATGGATAAAGCAAAATGAAAAAGCTACTTATACAGTATTAAAATATATAAAAAAGATTGCATGAGAAGTTTTGTATACTGTTAATGCTACTGAAAAACAAACATTTGGCAAACATGCTAATGCATAAATAAAAAGAATCAATTTGATATATATGAGCTCCACCACTACAAGAAACTGTTCTTTGGCGATGGCCAAATAGTCATCACAAAATTTTATGACAGCAACATAGTCATCGCAAACTTTTACATCAACTATTTAGCCATTACAAAAGAGTTTATTTAGATTATTTTTTATTTTTATTTTTATTTTTTTATATATTAATAAAATATATTATAATAATAAACAATAGCATTCTTAATGCATTATAATATCATCCATAATGTATTACTATTACATTCATAATATATTATTATAATATTCATAATATATTATAATAACATACATAATGTACTACAATAACATCCATAAAGTATTATAATAAGATTCATAACATATTTTTGACCAAGTTTATAATAACTCTATACTTTTCAAATTTTAATCAAATTTGTATGTTGATGGTGTGCACTATAAGCATCTTGAACCTATAAATAAAAGATTGGTATTTTAGATATAATTTTACAAGCAAAAATCAATAATAAATTAAAGTAATACTAAATTAAAAGCAATATTAAATTAAATATTTATACTTTATTACTAGTAGATAAGTGAATTCCATAACTATTTAAATTTCGTTGCATCAATGTATGCATTTTATCACATTAATTTTGTAAGACAGTATACTTGCATTGAAGGTTATTATAATTGGGCTTTAAACAATCTAACTCTTATTTTACCTTTTCACAATTTTGGTTTGAACTTTGTCATGCAATATCTTATAGTGATGGACTATTCTTATAGGTTTTAGCATATCTATGACTATCGCATCCAATCACATCAATGAATATTTCGTCACTTGTAGCCTCTATTTATTCATCACTTCATAATTGAGACAAACGTTCATATAATTGATTATAAGAATATTGAATCTTAATTAGAATATAGAAGTCTAACAATTTCTTAAATATATAACTATTGTAAATTTATATTACTTACAATTGTTTCTGCACTATTTGAATCAATTATACTACTATCTGATCTTGACTTCATAATTTTGACTTGAATTTTATTGTGTAATATTTGATGGTGATGGAATATTTCTATAGGTTTTAGTATGTCAATGACTATCGCATTTGATCACATCAATGAATATTTGGTCACTTGTAGCCTTTGTTTGTTCATCACTTGGTAACTAAGACAAACATTCATTTAATTGATCCTAAGAATATTAAAACTTAATTAAAATATAAAAGTCTAATTTTTTTTTAAATATATGACTATTATAAATTTATATTATTTACAATTATTTCTGCACTATTTGAATCAATTATACTACTATCTGATCTTGACTAAGTTTCAATATATGCACTTATGCGTTCTGTCTTCTTTTTAAAACATAATAGTAATAAATTAAAAACTTGTTACATGCAAATTAATATTAACATAAAAAAAACCCTGAAATAAATGAATAATACAATAACCATCAATTCAACAAAATCTCCTTATTCATTAACCCCTTTTATTCACCAAACAAATCAATTCAAAAAATAAAAACCTAAGGTTTAAGCAAATCACTAATTCAGCAAAATCTCCTCATTCATCAAATCCACTCATTCACCAAACAAATCAATTAAAAATTCAATAAACTCGAACTTCATGCAATCATCAATTCAAATAACCTCCTCACTCAAGCTGTCATTAAGCCATAAAAATATTATTAACATATTCTCTCTTATTAGTAAATAAAGTTCAACTAGTTTTAGTAAGTGAAGATACTTGAGAACGATTTATTTTATTATTCTCAACAGTGACCTACGATAAAACCAAATAATACAAAATATTATTTATACTAATGATAACTTACAACATTAACTTAAGTATAGTTAAATAATACATTACCTTTCTCCCTAGTCTCATAAGCTATAAGTGTCTTCCATTACTCTTCAATAACTCTTGAAGAAGTGGATGTAAGACATTCTACATCTGTCTTGTTATTATAATACATACTCTTCACTCAATACTTTTAATTCTTCGAAAGTCTTCCCATATTTCTTAAACAGTGACGTCAATAAACATTTAGAGCATTTGTGTTTACTCTTTATGATAAGATAAGATGAGGCTCACTATTGATGCAACTAAAGGGATTGTTTATGAAGCAAAGAAATGCCAGACCAGCTATCTAGATTTCATCAGAACCATTATTATTATCGAAGTAATTCTCATTCCACACTTTCAGATATAATAATCAGAAAATTCCGATTAACAAAATCAAGCATAAGCAATAGTTAAAATAACCGCATAGAATAATCACTTACCCATGTAAATTAAACGCAACATAAATATTAAAAAAAAAACTAAATCTAGGAAATACAAAATGGGATAGAAACTTTGTTGAATAGATTAAAGCGCACCTTTGTTAGATTAATTGACATATTATAGACACTCTAAAGAGTGAGTGGAAGTTATGAATCCCACAAAAGAAATAAATAAATATATAAAAACTGATCAAGTGGAAGTTAACTAAAAATAGAATTTACCAAAGGTTATCTTGAAGAGAAGATGAAAGGATAACCTTGAAGAAGTTGAAGACAAGAAAATGGCCTGTAACACCAAAATGCAACAGTAAAACACTAATACCATTATTTTAAGAACCACAAGCTGTGACCAAGCTCAAATTGATTGTGGCAGAGAAATTAATTTTAACACTGAAAAATATCCAACACGTCAAGAAGCTGCATTTTTAGTAAATTAAAAAATGTTTAAATTGCATAAAAAATAGAAATGCTTATATGAAAAGTTTAAAAATTAAAACTGAAACGGTTGATTGAATTGTATAACAAGAGCTTACTCTGAGCATAACTTGTACAAAATTGAAATGCCAGGAGAAGTATCCATATTACTTTGTTCATTTGTGCATAAATTAAAGAAGAGAGAGTCTCAAACAAGGCGATCTTCAAGATCTGTCTAAAGGTAGAACTCAGGCTTCCTAGTCTTTGTCATTTTGAAAGTGAACATTAACTACTTCAAGTCTAAACCTTGATTTAACTATAGACATGAAAAAGAGTGTATAATGAAAGAAAATTTGTCAGCATCTCTAGTCTTAATGCACAATAACACAAAACTTTCACATCTCTGAGATATTCAATTTCATATACAATATCTTTCACATCTCTAAGATAAGCTCACTACAAATCAATAATGGTTGGATAAAAAAGTATTACTTAGTAGCAATTACAAACATCAAAAGTAAGGCATAAAACAGAAAATTGAAGGCAAATGAATCTGAACTATATTGCAAGAATCACTAAATGCAAGAAACAAATTATAAGTATTTCTGATGTTACAGGAATATAATTCAACCAGGCTGACAACATATACTCACTACAGTAATTATAGACTTTAGCTGAGAGATCATTCTTCACATACAAAAGCTTTGAAAAAGCATACATCATACAGATATTGAAACAACAAATGCATTCAATCATCGAAAACTAAAGTGAAACGCAAAATTGAAAACTAAAAATATAAGTAACATTCTATTTTCAATGTTCCAAATCTTTAAATGAAGGATCTTAGCAAACAAAATTCTTGAAGACAAATGCTAAATAAATGATATAAGACTTTATACCAACAAATTGGATATAACTGGTTATTGAATGTAATCATTGAAAGACAGAGATCAAAAGACTTCATTCCTTGAAGAAAAATTGGAGATAAAACTCCATTCCACTCTGAATTACGGAGTATTATTATCATCTTGATAGTATCATTGTTTTTAAATTGTTAATTGCCATCAAAAGGAAGATCATAATACAGCTCTAACTAAAGCAAACCATAAACCTTAGAAACAACTTTTTTTGATCGTCAAAAAATATAACATTCTTAAAAGAACTTGTAGTTACAGTGAATGCCACTCACATACTAGCATTATACAAACCAAACAAAGAATCAGACAAATATGACACTTCTTGAAGTAATTGCAGAAAAATTATTCGCAGAGTTGTCAACGTAAACAATTATTAAAATACGTATGAAATGTCTAACGTAAACAAGTTATCAAAGCAGCACAGCATGAATCGTGCTAACTCTAGAAAACTTCCAACAGTTGTAATAACCTTACCTAAGAAATGAGAGATCGAACTTCAAAACTTTGAATTAACCAACGAAGGAAGATAGAGTAATTTCTGAAACTTGATGATTGATGATTGTTGAGAATGTTTCAATTTCTAATGACAAGAACTGCGAAATAGTTGAGAATCGTGATTTGGGCTTTGAGAGAGAATGAGAGAAGATAAAATCGTGATTTGGGGCTGCTACAGGCCGTTTTTTCATTTTGTTATTTTTACAACAAAACTACATCACTTATTTAAGTCTTTTGCGACAGTTAAAATAGTAATCACAAAGCCCGACGCAAATCATACTTTCTTTTGTAGTGCATGTCCTTTACTATTAACCAAACTTAACCTTATCTGATAAAATTATTTTACCGTTATTCCAAACAAATATAGTTCCAGCAAAATACAACCAAGTTAATATATGAAATATCTCGTGTGATGGCTTAATTAATTACCTACAAGAAATTATAATTTAAAGACGAATTTACAATTCACCTTATTACGGTAAGATTTGATATTTGTTCATACTTTATAAAATGCTTAATCATTCTCTTAAGCTTGTCTTCAGCTAGTTGGTATTCTTCAAATTTTATCTTAAGAGTCTTGGTTTGTATTTTGGTGGACTTTGAGGAACTAGCTAGTGTCTTTTGTTCATCTTCAAGGGTTGACTCGCTAAAGTGTTGATCTCAAGGCATCACAAATCTACTTTTAAACTCCACTTCAACATTAACTATTTCTAGTACTGAAACTCACTTTGGCATAGATTCTTACTTCACTTATTCTCAATGAACTTTTAGCATTGTCATCTTATCGAACATCGCAACTATACTTGTGATACTCATTGGTAGCTTCAACTTATTATATCACACTTTGTATACTTTCAAATCTTTGGGATATCTTATGAATATCCCCTTCAATGCTCTAGGTTCTAACTTACCTTATCTCATATGTACTAATGCTAAACAAGAAAATATCCTAAGGTTATCGTACTTAAGAGGACTTCTAGAATACTTTTCTTTTGATATCTTGAAGTCAATCGCTTAAAAATGACTTTTATTGATTAAGTGGGCTGTTGTGACTACAGTCTCTCCCTAAAATGCCTTAAACACTATTGCATTGGTCAACATGCATCTAATTATCTCAAGTAATGTCTTATTCATCTTCTCTGCTAGAACATTTTATTGTGTTATTGATTTTATTATTTTGTGCCTTGCGATCCCGTGTTTGGAATAAAATCTATCAAATTCTTTGTTGCTATACTTGAGATCATTATTTGTCCTTAGTCTCTTAATCTTTTTACCATTTTAATTTTCAAGAAGAGCTTTCCATGTTTTGAATGACGTAACACTTACTCCTTACTCTTACAGCACATGTATCTGCAGCTTCCTAAAATAATCATCAATGAAAGTGGAAAAGTACCTCGCCCTACCATTTGTAACTGTTTGTTCTAGCTCTCAAAGATTCGAATATATATAATCAAGAGTATCCATTGTTTTTTTCCCTATAATATTAAACCTTACCTTATGTACTTTCCCAAGCACATAATGCTCACAAAGCTCTAATGGTTGGAATTTATCCTCCCCAAATACTTTTTAATTATATAGCTTCTTTAGGTTTATTTTATCTAGGTGAGCTAACCTTAGATGCCAAAACTTAATTTTTATATTCTCATCATCAGTAGAGAATGATGTAGAACCACTTAATGCCTCTGCTCTCAACACATGCATAAAATTGTGCCTATCACTTTTCATCACAGATATAGAACTTTTCAATACCATCAGAATCCCTCTTTTAGCTTTGATGAAACACTTATGTAATCTAATATACCTAGAGAAATCAAATTCCTATTGAGGTCAGGAACATACTTAACTTCTAACAATTCTCTAACTTCCTTATCATGTAGCCTAAGTCTAACACTATCCATTCCTATCACTTAGCAAGCTATATTATTTTTTTTAACACTCTACCATCATTAATAGACTAAAAATTAACAAACAACAACTTATTTGGGATATGTAAATGGCCAACCAGAATAAGAAATTCATTCATAAAAGCTCTTACCATTAAAAGCTACAAGAGTTTATGCATTATAATAGCTATCTTTATAAGCAATAGTAGCATATACCTCTTTCTTCTTCTCATTAGCTTTGTTTTTAAGCAATCCTTTTTGAAGTGCACCTTTTTTTTTTGTAACAATAACGCTTCTAAGGATAGCCCCTAGATTTTAATCTTAAGCCATTCTTTGACTTTTCTTCTCTTTGCACAGAGTTTTCTCTTGTAGTAACCATTCAGTATTGGCTATATCATCTTTCCTAATTACTTTGAGTTTAACAATGATTTCACATCTTTCGTGGTTCCAATCTCTTTACCATAGAGTAACATATCAATAAAAGTACCTATAACTATGAGGAATATAGCTAAATAGGATGATTGCCTTGTCTATATCCTCTATCTTTACATTGATTATCTCTAAATCGAGTATTATTTTGTTAAAGGCATCTATATATGGTCTTTAATTAGTGTCATATTTGACATAGACAACTGATAAAGTTTTTTCTTTATATGCATACGATTGACCAATTATTTCATCATATAAAGATCATCTAAATTTTTTTGAAGTCTAGTAGTTGTCTTCTCACTAGCAACCTCCCTCAAAAACCTCATCGCTCAAGGAAAGAATGATTGTACTATGATGAGTCTAATTTTGATACATATTATGACCCTATTTTATCTTAATAATTGTTCATTTTAAAGTAAATTCAGAGTTATTTATGCTTTGATTGTTGATTTTACAGGTTTTGATCATATTGAGATGGGAATAGAAACTAATGGAAGATATAGGGAAAAAATTGGAGGCAAAAGAAAGCCACTGAAAAATGGGGATAGAAATGACAAAAATGCAAAACTGGTGTTGAACGCCCCAGCGTTAAGCTTTACAAAGCCCCGGCGTTCGTCAATCATGAAGAACGCCCCTGCATCCGTTAATGAACGCTTCAGCGTTCACGCAATAATGAAGAACGCCCTTGCGAGGAGGACATCAACGCTGGGGTAAAATTTTGGATCTAGATCGCGATGCCCCAGCGTTTTCAGTGGAACGTCGTAGTGCTACAGATGCCCCCGCATTGCCTAACCAGAGCGCCCCTGTGTTTGACCAACGCCAGAGCGTTCTTCATGTAACGCCCCAGCGTTAATGTCTAAGTATAAAAACATTACATTTTGCCGTCTGGAGTAATTTTTCCGGACTCCTTCGAAAAACACCTAAAATTCTCTCAACCCTAACACCATCCTAACCCAGAAACGATCTTTAATTGATAATCAAACTCTAAAACAACAATCAAACAATATTTGGTGGAGAGATTACACAAGATCTTCCTAATCAATATCATTTTGGAGGGTCAATTCGAGATCAATCATTGAACTTGTACTTCGTTTGCTTCAATCTTTACTGGTTTGATCCGAATTGATCTGTTTATATCATGTTTATATTTATTGTTGATCTTGATGTTATTATCATGTTGATCTAAGTTTAATTTCTAGGATTATAGCATTGACCTTAATATGATGGATTGATATATTGAAGACGATTATTATGAACTCAATTCTTATTCAATTTGTTGGATCTTAATGCCTTTGATATACTGGCCATATGTTGAATGAATTGGTAATGATTAAATAAACTTAGAAAAGAAATTTAATTGTTAAGCCCGAGACAAATTGATACATGATCACAAAGTGGCATTTGTGAGTTTCGATCTAGGATAGGAATATACCTAGATGACATGTATGGTTAATAAAACTAGTGCTTAATGAATTTTGATCTATTTAATTACCATATGACTATAGGTGATTAATAGATCTTGGTATAATCACTTGACCATCGGAAGAGGCTCGTGGTGAGATTAGTGTTGTGACCAACAATTAAATTGAGGGAATAATAATCGAGGCGTCATTGTTTGGAAAATCATATTAAGTGATAGCTATAATCCTAGATCTTCGTCATATATTGTCAGATCTATTGTCGAATTTGATTGTTAATTATAGTTGATAACATAGATAATTTTTAGTTTAAAGTTTTATCAAGCAATTCTTAATAATCAATCTTTTGGATAAAAGCGAGAAGATACAATTTTAGTAATTGGTTAGAAATATAACAAATTCCCCGTGGGATCGACACTCTATTCATTCTATACTATGTGTTTCCGATAGCGTGCACTTGCGCTTAGCATAGAAATCACACATCAAGTTTTTGGTGCCGTTGCCGGGGAATTATGTTTATTTTTTTGCCAATACTAATACCGCTCTATCTTGCTTTTAATTCAAATTTCATTTTCTATTTTTATTTTATTTTGTGTGCTTTAATTAATTCTTATTTGATTTTTATTTTGTTTTGTTTATTATATCGTATTTTTGCAAATTTTTATTTTTATGTTATTATTAATTGTTGTAGTTAATTCTATTTATATTAAATTGCTATTTAAATTATTGTTGTTTATTTTATATTTCTTTACTTTTATTTAAGTCTTTTGTAATGTTATTATTATTACTGGAATTTATTTTTATTTAGTGCCTTATTTTTTTTCTTTAATTTTTCTTTTGTTTTAATAGCCACAACTATACATGCGTAAATCTAGGAGTGTTGAATTGACTGATTTTGATCCTGAAATAGAAAGAACACTGAGAAGAATTCAATAAGAACAAGCTCAATTGAACATAATGAATGATCAAAATCCTGACCCTGTGGCTGAAGAGCCAAGATCGTTGAGAGATTATATTGTCCTGTTAGTTGATGGGATACATTCTAGCATTAGGCGACCAACGATCAACGCAAACAATTTTGAAATTAGACCCAGCACAATCCAAATGCTAAAGGACTCAGTACAATTTAGCGGGTTACTCCATGATGATCCAAATGTGGATATCATGAATTTTTTTGAAATTTGTGATACATTTAGATATAATGGAATATCTGATGATGCAATTAGATTGCGATTATTTCCTTTTTCATTAAGGGATAAAGCAAAGAGCTGGTTAATGTCATTGCCATCTGGATTAATTTCAATGTGGGAAGAACTTACGAGAAAATTTCTCGCTAAATTCTTTCCACCAGCAAAGACAGCCAAGATGCGTAATTATATTACATCATTTGTGCAATTTGATTCTGAGTCATTGTATAAAGCATGGGAGAGATTTAAAGATATGCTTCAAAAATTCTCACACCACGGAGTTCCTAAGTGGTTACTGGTGCAAACATTCTATAATGGACTTGTGGGGCATTTAAGAACAATTGTGGATGCTGCAGCGGGTGGTGCTTTAATGAATAAGTCCACTGATGAAGCTTATGACCTGTTGGAAGAAATGGCATCCAATAGTTATCAGTGGCCTTCAGAAAGAATAAATCCAAGAAAAATAGCTGGTGTACATGAAATTGAGGCCTTGACTGCCTTAACAGCCCAAATCAACCTTATATCCAAAAAGGTTGATGCTTTAGGAGTCAACTCAGTAACCAGCCAACCAATGTCTTGTGATTTTTGTGGTAAAAACCACTATAATGGGCATTGCATTGAAAGTGCAAATTATGTTGGAAATTTAATAAAAATCAAAACAATCCCAACTCTAATTTCTATAATCCTGGGTGGCGAAATCATCTGAACTTCTCTTGGAGCAATAATCAAGGGCAGTCATCTAAACCAGACAATCCACCCGGATTTCATGCCCTACCAATTCAACAGCAGAATGAGAAGAAACTGGTTTTGGAAGATATGTTCATGCAATATATGAAACACACAGACACACTTCTCCAAAGCCAAACAAATCTTATTCAAAATCAAGTTGCATCATTAAGAGCCCTAGAGACTCAAGTTGGGCAACTTGCTTCAGCGATGAATAACCGTCCATATGGTGCTCTACTAGGTAACACTGAAGCAAATCCAAGAGGTGACAAGGAACAATGCAAGGCAATCATTTTGCGAAGTGGTAAGGAGGTACACCCATTGAAATGCAACCTCCAATGCAACAAAAAGCACATCAAGAAGACCCAGCACCAAAAGTTCACACAGAAAAGGAAGACAATGCAGAATATGCTCAAAAAGGGAAATCAGTGCAAAGCCCTAAATTGCAGCCTTACACTCCACCTCCACCATTCCTACAAAGGTTGCAGAAAAAGAAATTAGATAAGTAATTTTCTAAATTTCTTGAAATCTTTAAACAATTGCACATTAACATCCCTTTTGCTGAAGCATTAGAGCCAATGTTGAGTTATGTCAGGTTCATGAAGGACATACTCTCAAGAAAAAGAAAGCTGGACAACTTTGAAACTGTGGCATTAACTGAGGAATGCAGTGCCATTCTTCAGAAGAAACTACCGCCTAAACTCAAGGATCCTGGAAACTTTACCATTCCATGCACCATTGGAAATCGGTATTTCGGAAGGCTTTATGTGACCTAGGCGCTAGTATTAATCTAATGCCATTGTCAATCTACAACAAGTTAGGTCTATGTGCTGCAAAGCCAACAAATGTCACTCTCTAACTTGTAGATCGATCCCTCTCATATCCAAGAGGTGTCATCGAAGATGTTATTGTCAAGGTGGATAAGTTCATCTTTCCAGCAGATTTTATAGTGCTTGATATGGAGGAAGATCAAGAGATCCCTATCATTTTGGGTAGACCATTTTTAGCAACTGAAAGAACCTTAATTAATGTTCAGAAGAGTGAGTTAACTATGAGGGTTCAGAATAAAAAAGTAACCTTCAATGTGTTCAAGGCAATGAAGTTACCAATTAAATCAGATGACCATGATGAAGTCGATGTCATCAATGGAGAAGTACAGAAGGTTTACATAATTAATACCATCGCGGACTCTCTCGAAAATCCATAATCAATGGGGATAATGCTGAGAACCATGAAGTCAGGGAGTATGTGAAAGCATTGAATGCATCACACAGTTTTGGCCATATGAGACTTAGGTATGAATTAATAGACAGGCCAAAGAGCATTGAGGCAAGCAATAAGCCCTCAATAGAAGAGCCACCTAAACTCGAGCTTAAGCCATTGCTGAATCACTTAAGGTACGCTTATTTAGGTGAATCTTTTACTCTTCCTGTTATTATTTATGTCGAGCTTGATGAGATACAGGGAGAAACTACTCAGATTACTCCAGCAATTTAAGAGATCAATTGGTTGGACGATTGGTGACATCCGCGGTATTAGTCCATCATTTTGCATGCACAAAATTTTTCTTGAAGAAAGTCATAAGCCAACCATAGAGCAACAGAGAAGACTGAACCCAGTGATGAAGGAAGTGGTTAAGAAGAAAATCATCAAGTGGTTAGATGCTGGGATCATCTATCCAATATCTGATAGCTCATAGGTGAGTCCAGTCCAATGTATCCCTAAAAAGGGAGGAGTTACTGTGGTGAAAAATGAGAACAATGAATTAATTCCTACTCGCACAATAACTGGATTGAGGAAATGCATAGACTATCAGAAGCTTAATAAGGCCACGAGAAAAGATCATTTTCCTCTTTCTTTCATTGATCAGATGCTAGACAGATTAGCGGGGCATCAGTATTATTGTTTTTTGGATGGATACTCAGGTTACAATCAAATTGCAATCGCACCAGAAGACCAGGAGAAAACCATATTTACATGTTCATATGGTACATTTGTATTTCGGAGAATGCCATTCGGTCTATGCAATGTACCTGCCACATTTCAGCGATGCATGATGGCAATTTTTTCAGACATTGTGAAACATTTCCTGGAAGTATTCATGGATGATTTTTCAGATTTTGGGGATTCGTTTGATTTATGCCTCAACAATTTAGCATTTATGGTTAAAAGATGTGAGGAGACAAATTTAGTGCTAAATTGGGAGAAGTGTCATTTTATAGTCAAGGAAGGTATTGTCTTAGGCCATAAAATATCTTCAAAAGGTATAGAAGTTGATAAGGCTAAGATTGAAACAATTGAAAAATTGCCTCCATCTACTAACGTGAAGGGTATTCGGAGTTTTCTTGGTCATGCAGGATTTTATAGGAGATTCATTAGGGACTTTTGTAAGATCTCCAAACCCCTTTGCAACTTGTTAGAGAAGGATGTGGTGTTTCACTTTGATGAAGCTTGTCATAAAGCCTTCGAAACCTTGAAGAAGAAACTTATTTCTGCACCAATTATCATAGCACCAGATTGGAGTCTCCCCTTTGAAATTATGTACGATGCTAGTGACACAGCTGTTGGTACAGTGCTTGGATAAAGGAAAGATAAGGTCTTTCACACCATTTATTATACAAGTAAGACTTTAAATGGCACACAGACCAACTACACAACCACAAAGAATGAACTATTGGCTGTGGTATTTGCTTTCGACAAGTTTAGATCCTACTTGATTGGAATCAAAGTAATTGTGTTTACAGATCACTCTGTCATTAAATACTTGATTTTTAAGAAGGATGCTAAACCCAGATTAATCAAATGGGTGTTACTACTTCAAGAGTTTGATTTAGAGATCGGAGATGAGAAGGGATCTAAGAACCAAGTTGCTGACCATTTGTCCAGATTAGAAGGAGGAGACAAGAGCAGGACCTTGATCAATGAATCCTTTCCAGATGAGCAACTTCTTACAGCTCAGCATCATGAAATACCATGGTATGCTGACTTTGTTAACTACCTTGTTAGTGGTATTTTACCTCCCGACCTAACCCCTCAGCAAAGAAAACAATTGTTGCACGATGTCAAAGTTTACCATTGGGATGAACCTTTCTTGTTCAGACAATGTGCAGATCAATTACTGAGAAGATGTGTTCCAAAAGAAGAGATGAAAAATATCCTGCATCATTGTCACTCTTCAGATTATGGAGGACATTTTGGGGGTATTAAAACCGCTGTAAAGGTGCTGCAATGTGGTTTTTATTGGCCAACAATGTTTAAAGATGCCCATCTATTTGTTTTACATTGTGATCGTTGCCAAAGGACTGGAAATATAACAAAAATGCATGAGATGCCTCTGCAAAACATTTTGGAAGTGAAAATGTTTTATGTTTGGGGAATTGACTTTATAGGACCGTTCATTTCTTCAGGTGGTCATAAATACATACTTGTGGCTGTTGACTACGTGTCAAAATAGGTGAAAGCTGTCGTACTTCCAACCAATGATGCTAAAGTAGTGTTGAGATTCTTGAAAAAGAACATCTTCACTAGGTATGGCACTCCACGAGCAATAATAAGTGATGAAGGGTCACACTTTTGTAACAAGTACTTTTCGACTCTTCTACAAAAGTGTGGGGTAAGACATAAAGTTGCCACTGCATATCATCCTCAAACTAGTGGGCAAGCAGAAGTTTCAAATAGAGAAGTCAAGTGAATTCTTGAGAAGACAATAAAGCCTAGTAGGAAAGATTGGGCTATGCGACTGGATGAAGTGTTTTGGGCCTATCGTACGGCCTTTAAAGCTTCAATTGAAATGTCCCCATACTGTCTTATCTTTGGGAAAACATGTCATTTACCGGTGGAATTGGAGCATAAAGCCTATTGGGCCATCAAAGCCCTTAATTTTGATATGCAAGCTGCTGGTGATAGGCGAATGCTTCAACTCAATGAATTGGATGAGCTTCGACTTCAAGCATATGAAAATGCTAAACTTGATAAAGAGAAGACAAAGAAATGGCAGGATCAAAAGATTGCACACCGAGAATTTAAACCAGGCTAACGAGTGTTATTATATAACTCTCGATTGAAATATTTTCCTAGCAAACTTAAATCTTGATGGTCAGGCCCATTTAGAATCATAAAGATATTTCCTTATGGGGCAATTGAAATTTCAAATGAAGAGACCAAGCGGCTGTTCAAGGTAAATGGGCAAAGATTGAAACACTATTGGGGGGATGAAATTGATCGACAAAAGTCATCCCTTTTAGTTCATTCAACCTTGACACTGAATGAGAATGTCTAGCTGAAGACATAAAAATCAGGCGCTACTTGGGAGGCAACTCAAAAAAACAAAAATCAGTCAAAAAAAAAACTCATCGCTGGTGCTTTGGTTTAGTAACGCGGACGCGTTATCTTACAATAACGCCCCTGCGTTGTTGTGAATAACGCCCCTGCATTTTTTTGGGTACGCCTCTATGGTTTTTAGTATAACGCCGCGGCATTATCTCTGAATGGGTGGGAAAATGAAAAGTCAAGAGAGAACGCCCCCGTGTGTCAAAATGTTAACACTTCAGTGTTCGGTTCAAAATGATGAACGCCGTGATGTTTTTCATTTAATGCAGCAGCGTTCATACGAAAAACACTCTAAAACCAGATTTCGCCCGAGAACTCTCATTCATTCTCCCTCACAAACGCTCTTCTCTCTAACCCAAAATCGAATCCGACCATTACCCAGCCAATTTCTTGCGCAAAATTCCTTCCTTACATCACCACAACCTTGTTCCAACAAGCAAAACACAAAATAATAGCCCAAAACTTCAAATCCGAACCAAATTGTCCAACACCCAAAAATTTCATTTTTCACCAGATTCGGTCCATTCTTGCTATTTTTTGTCATGGCATCTAAGAGACACCAAGCCAGTACTTCAACAAATGTGTCTTATGACTCAAATAGGTTTAATTTGGTACAAGCATGGAATAGATTCACGGGATCTATTCACCGAAAAACCATTATTTTGGAGCAAGGTTTCAACTTGGAGGAGGATAATTTTCCTCAGATTTTACAGATGATTGCCAATCGTAGGTGGGCAAATTTTTGTGGGCAACCTGATGCGGGTGTGATTTTAGTGGTGAAGGAATTTTATGCTAATGCGGCAGAGCATGTTAATCATCAAGTCTTGGTGCGTAGAAAGATGGTAGCTTTTGATTATGCCACAATTAATTCACTTTTTGGGTTACTAGCTGAAGTGGTCGACGAATATACAGAAGTAGCAAAACACCCAGACTATGAGCTGATCATTCAAACACTTTGTCAACCTGGGACAGAATGAAAGACGGTGAATGGTACTCCATCAACCTTCAGATCTAGTGCTTTGACCAGGGATGCTAAGGCTTGGTATTTATTCATTGCCTCTTGTATGATGCTAGTCATGCATATCAGTGATGTCACAAGACCGAGGTCAGTATTACTTTTTTGCATTATGACTGGGCGTTCTATTAATATTGGTAAAGTGATTCAGGATGAGATATTGGCTTGCTCACGTCTTGCCAAGAACAGTTTAGGCTTTCCATCTTTGATCTCTGCCTCATGTGCTCGTGCTGATGTCTATTGTGAGACTCACGAGGATCTCATCCATGCTGCTCATGCGATCAACTACAGTACTATCCAGAAGCTACAGACTGCGAAGAATCAGCGACAACCAGTACCTCCAGCACCACATGTGCCCCCAGCAGTTGATCCACCACTTGTGCAACCAGCAGTTGTTCCTCCACATGCTTCATCATCTCAGAGCATGTCTACTGCAACTAGATTAGCCAGGTTAGAGTCACAGGTTACTACACAGACACAGGGACTTATAGAGTTTAGGAAGAAATTTTGAGAGTTTGCATATTGCCATCACCGTGGATGCAGTTCTATGCCCTTCACATGGGATGGGACATCAGTCATATGCCAACCATGCCATCGCCCACTACTGCACCACCGCCGCCGCCACCACAGACCGATACGGCCGACCAGTCAAACCAGGGCATTGCACCAGAGGATTTAGATGATTGAGTAGATTTCACAGGCCAGAGAAGTGTTCTATTTTCTCTTTCTGCTACTATGGGGACCATGCCACATAATTTATAGGGGCAGAGCAAACACTTCCCATATTTAGCTCAGCTTTTATTTTTGCTTTATTTTATTATTTTTATTTTATTTTATGTTATATTTTTTATGTTATGTTATCTTTATGTTTTTGAGGCCGGTCTATATTAGAAAAGCAGTATTTTAGTCGAGCAATTATTGAAAATCTCTGTTCATTATCTGTTCTTATTTTTAATGCAAGCGGTCTTAATTTCATTTCAAAATTTTTATTACACATTGTTGTTTATTGATTTTTGTTATTGGATTGTGATTATGATTTTAAAAAAAAATTGTAATTGTAAAACTTTTTTTTTTAATCCTCAAGAAACAATAAATATCTTAAATAATTCATGTACCAATACTTAGACAGATTTTGACCTTATTTGTGATCACCAATTTTTGAGCACTTGATTAAAGCTTATATTAATTGAATTTTTGCTTAGAGATGCTCATGCTCGAGTAGTACACTACAGTCTTGATGAATTGAAAAACACTCTATAACTTGTTTGATTATGGCTTGAGGCGAAATCCTAGGAAACATATGAATAAGGAAATGATATTAGGCCATCTTTGGACCGTTTAAGACTTTCTAGCCTATCTTTGATGTGTATTTATCCGTAGTCACCCATTTGAGCCTAAAATACCCATTTTATTGAATAACCACATTATAATCCTAAGCTTTGAATTTAAGTACTCAAATAGCCTTAACACCATAAACACTAAGCAGAGTAAAAATATATTTTAGAGATAGTTATATTTTGGTTATTTAAAGAGGAAGAATAATGAAATTTGACGGGTAAGCGCTACCTTAAATTTGAGTATTATGAAAAAAAAAAAAACAAAAACAAGGAATAAGTGGTTGAATTTGGGTAAAAATCATAAGTTTAGGAGTATTAAACCAAGCGTTGAAGGTTTAAGTGGTAGCCAAGAGGGCTTAGTGTTCATTTGTGAATTAAACCAAATTTGTATCCAAAATAACCCACCTTGATCCTAACCCTACATTACAAGCAATAAAACACCTAATAGATCCTTAAACATATGTATTTCTACATTAGTGGAGAGTTGTATGAAAAACAAGCTTATGGTAGTGTTTAATGATTAAGAATATGCCGAGACACATATTTTTGTACAATCTTAAGCAGTTGAGCTAAATCTAGGTATAAATCAGTTGATACTTGCTTGTTTTACACACACACGGTTGATCACTTATTAGAAAAAATGAAAGTGCTTAATTATAGTGCTTGTGAATTGTTTAGATTGATTATTAATTCCGAAAGGATTGAAAAAAAAAAAAAGTAATGCAATTTTTTTTAAATTTTGTAAACAATAATGTATTTGTTAAATCAATCCAAGCAATGTCTATTTCTATCCGTTTTATTTTTAAAGTTTGTGTTTCTTTTATTATGCTACTTTGTGTTAATTTATCTCATTACTCGACGACGAGCAAGTACTTAAGTTTGGGGGTATTTAATGAGTATAATTTTGATACATATTATGACCCCATTTTATTTTAATAATTGTTCATTTTAAAGTAAATTTAGAGTTATTTATGCTTTGATTGTTGATTTTATAGGTTTTGATCATATTGAGATAGGAATAGAAACTAATGGAAGATATAAGGAACAAATTAGAGGCAAAAGAAAGCCACTGAAAAATGGGGATAGAAATGACAAAAATGCAAAACTGGTGTTGAATGCCCCAGCGTTAAGCTTTACAAAGCCCCGGCGTTCGTCAATCATGAAGAATGCCCCTGCATCCGTTAATGAACGCTTTAGCATTCACGCAACAATAAAGAACGCCCTTGCGAGGAAGACATCAACGCTGGGGCAAAATTTTGGATCTAGATCGCGATGCCCCAGCGTTTTCAGTGGAACGTCGTAGCACTACAGACGCCCCCGCATTGCCTAACCAGAGCGCCCCTGTGTTTGACTAACGCCAGAGCGTTCTTCATGTAACGCCCCAGTGTTAGTGTCCAAGTATAAAAACATTACATTTTGCCCCATGGAGTAATTTTTCCGAACCCCTTCGAAAAACACCTAAAATTCTCTCAACCCCAACACCTTCCTAACCCAGAAACGATCCTTAATTGATAATCAAACTCTAAAACAACAATCAAACAATATTTGGTGGAGAGATTACACAAGATCTTCCTAATCAAGATCATTTTAGAGGGTCAATTCGAGATCAATCATTGAACTTGTACTTCTTTTGCTTCAATCTTTACTGGTTTGATCCGAATTTATCTATTTATATCATGTTTATATTTATTGTTGATCTTGATGTTATTATCATGTTGATCTAAGTTTAATTTCTAGGATTATAGCCTTGACCTTAATATGATGGATTGATATATTGAAGACGATTATTATGAACTCAATTCTTGTTCAATTTGTTGGATCTTAATGCCTTTGATATACTGGCCATATGTTGAATGAATTGGTAATGATTAAATAAACTTAGAAAAGGAATTTAATTGTTAAGCCCGAGACAAATTGATACATGATCACAAAGTGGCATTTGTGAGTTTCGATCTAGGATAGGAATATACCTAGATTATATGTATGGTTAATAAAACTAGTGCTTAATGAATCTTGATCTATTTAATTACCATATGACTATAGGTGATTAATAGATCTTGGTATAATCACTTGACCATCGGAAGAGGCTTGTGGTGAGATTAGTGTTGTGACCAACAATTAAATTGAGGGAATAATAATCGAGGCGTCATTGTTTGGAAAATCATATTAAGTGATAGCTGTAATCCTAGATCTTCATCATATATTGTCAGATCTATTGTCGAATTTGATTGTTAATTATAGTTGATAACATAGATAATTTTTAGTTTAAAGTTTTATCAAGCAATTCTTAATAATCAATCTTTTGGATAAAAGCGAGAAGATACAATTTTAGTAATTTGTTAGAAATATAACAAATTCCTCGTAGGATCGACACTCTATTCATTCTATACTATGTGTTTCTGATAGTGTGCACTTGTACTTAGCATAGAAATCACACATCATACTATAAGCTCTATCTTGAATGTCTTTTCTCTCTGTTTTAAATTTAGATAACCCTATGATGTGTGCTATAATCACCTAGCGCAAGTACATTCGTATCAAGTAATATAAGATTTTAAGTCCAGATATCATTTTCATAGAGATTATACGGTATAATTCTATCCATCAATTACTAAAATTATATCTACTTAACTTTTATTCAGATAAATCTAAAATCTAAACTTAATAAATTGACCTGATTTTATCAAATTAAACTAAGCCTAATTAATAAATAAACCTAGAGTTGAACTTATAAATTATAAATAATCTAGGGTTTTGATTTATCCCCTAGTATTTTATTAAAATTATTAACCTCTTAGTTAATCCCTTCATACAAATTGATTTGCTAGACTCTAATCTCATCACAAGCCTCTATTCATCTATGGTAATTAGATGAGAATATAATTCATTAAGACCAGGCCTAAATCATGTCATACTTGCTATCTAGGTATATGTCTATCTTGCATGGAACTCATAGTTATTATCCTATAATCATGCATAAAACTATCATAAGATAAACACATGAATCCATTTGTCGAGTTCATCATGATTCTTTAATCACTCAAAATATTGGCTAGACATAATGAAAGCATTAGAGTCAATAGAATGAATCAATTATATGTATTAAGTTTATAAACTAATAATCAATAAAATCTAATTACATACTAGGTTTCATAGTCTAACACTAGATCAAACAAGTTTATCCCATCACAAAACTAAGAGTATAAAAATAATACACGAAGAACAACAAGAATAAAAACATAAAAATAAGAAAAAAGAAGAAAAACTAATCAAGAAGACATCTTGGGTTGCTTTTCTCTCTTTCTTTGACTTGAATCTTGAATTCTTGAACTTGAACCTTAAATCTTAGCATTGATATTTTAATTTATGTTGTGAATTATTTTCCTAAGTGTTTCCTCTCTCAAAGTCTGTGTTTTGACTAATAAAAGAGTGATTTTATAGCTATGAGAAACTCTAGGGTCGAGGGCCTTCGAATTCAAGTTGAAATAAGACTAAAAAATAGGGTATTATATGCCACATGGGCGTTGTGGCACTGAGGTTGGGCACCCATATCTCTACCTTGGACGTTGCAGTGCTCAGCCCTAAGTTCAAATGACAAGACCCGACCCGAGACCCTCTACTATAGATCCCAACGGCCCTGTTGGGCACCCCGACGGAAGTTCATTCGACCTAACTAGGTAAGTTGAGAAATTCCGCGAGGCGAACCCCTTTTTAATTCTTGCTACTACTAAGAAGCTCTTGTAATATATATAAAAATGACATCTTAATTTTTTAAAAAAATGGACAGAGTTTCCCCTGTTTTCCGGAAAATCCATATAAAACCTACAAAGAAATTTCACTTCTATTTCAAACACATCTCAATACTACCAATTCGAACCTCCGGTCCTTTCCAAATCAAATCCAACACAACTCAGTTATTCATTTAAACCGCAAAATGAGCATAGTCATGAAAAGCAAAAATGATCATCAAAATCTCGAATTCTTTTTTTTGGTTTGTTCAAAACATACATACAAATATACATGCCTACAACTACTATGCATAAAGTAAAGAGTGTTATTTAGGACATTTACATGTACAAAAATGATCTTCAGATTCGGTCCACTACTCGGCAATAGGAGAATCAGTAGCTTGCGTACCGAAACCTGCATATGGGAAAGGGGTTTAGAAAATATAAAACACAAAACGGATGAGCTAAATGAGCTCAGTGAGTGCAAATAAGATTTCAAATAACATAACATTATGCATAGATAGCAAAATTCTAAAGTATATTCATAAATCGTGCTTCTAAAACTGATGTAAAGTTGTAAAATAGTTTCTAATATCATATGCTGATGAAATCTTGCCGAGCGGGTTTTATCTACATCTTTGGAAAATAATATCCAAAATCTATGTAATACAATAACTACTATGTGCATATAAATGCATAAAATGCCATTGGTAGATCGAAAACTAGTAAAATCCTTGCTCGGCCATTTTCTTTCTAAACTGTACCAATGGTAATCCTAAAGCTCTATACTCACGCAACGACTCAACTAGCACCGCACACGTGAGTAGGTCACGGGGCACCTCAACTAGCAGCACCGACAGTGACATCTTAAGACATCTCACTTGACAGGACCCGACCCGAGACCCTCTACTATAGATCCCAGTGGCCCTGTCGGGCACCCTGACGGAAGTTCCTCCAAACCTAACTGGGTATGTTGAGAAATTCTGCGATACGAAACCCTTTTTAATTCTTGTTACTATTAAGAAGGTCTGGTAACATAAACGAAAACGACATCTTAATTTTAAAAATAAACGGATAGAGTTTCCCATGTTTTTCGGAAAATCCATATAAAACCTGCAAAGAAATTTCACTTCTATTTCCAATACATCTCAATTCGGACCTCCGGTCCTATCCAAATCAAATCCAACACAACTCAATTATTCATTTGAATCACAAATAAGCGTAATCATAGAAGTAAAAAGAACGATCATCATAAAATTGAAATCTCTTCTTCTCGATTCAAAACATACATCCAAATATACATGCCTACAACTATTATGCATAAATTAAAGAGTGCTATTTAGCACATTTACATGTACAAAAAATCATTTTCGGATTCGGCCCACTGCTCGGCAATAGGAGAATTAGCAGATTGCGTACTGAGACCTGCACCTGGAAAAGGGGTTTAGAAAACGTAAAACACAAAATGGGTGAGCTAAAGGAGCTCAGTGAGTGCAAATAAAATTTTAATAAAATAACATCATGTATAGAAAGCAAATTCTAAAGTTCATGCAGAAATCATGCTTCTAAAACTGATGTAAAACGGTTTCTAACATCATATGCTATTTAAAATCTTGCCGAGCGGGTTTTATCTACTTCTGTATAACATAATAACTGTTGTGTGCATATAAATGCATAAATGCTATCGATAAATCAAAAACTAGTAAAATCCTCGCTCGACCATTTTCTTTCTAAACTGTACCAATGGCAACCCAAAAGCTCTATACTCACGCAGCGACTCAACTAGCACCGAACACATGAGTAGGTCCCGGGGCACCTCAACTAGTAGCACCCATAGTGACATCTCAAGACATCTCACTGGCTATGCAGCGGAATCCTACATTGCATGCATATAGCGAGACAATACCCCGTACATATAGAGCGACTCACATGACTCTACATCCCGACTTCCCGGAGTTAGTGACACACCCCCAAGACCTGCCTATGTGCATGGGATATACTGGCCAAGTCTAATACAATCATCACCACTATAATCTAAGGGTACTAATGGCCTTAAAAACGAATGCAGAAATTTTAAAACTGTTTCTCAATTCGAACATGTAAAGGCATGTCTATGAACATATATCAAGATCATAAATCATGGTTATGCATCAAAAGCTCATAAAACATGCATATTCATTATGCAAAAATATAATAAAGGAAAAGTAAAAGAAATGGCAGATTTCCACTCACAACCGCTCCGCCCTCAATTTCGCTCCCGATTTCTGCTCCCGTTAACGTTCTCGGTTATCTTCACCTACGCGCCACAAATGACATTTAGAACTAAATCGAATGTTAGAATCTCATTTAATTACTAAACGCCCTAATCGTCATACAAAGCCCGGATGCATACTACTTCCTGATTTTAGTTACGGAGCCATAATCAAAACTAACTCACCATCCGGTGCCCTGAAAATTATTGAACACCTTATATCTTGGTTGGACATAATTGCCCTTCACCTTTCCGACATGGATAATTATGTCCCATTTTCTTCATTTTTGATTTTTCCATCAACCATATACATTCAATTTACAATATGCATCATTTACACACAACAATTCAATCAAAACACCACTCAATTCCTAACTTCCCTAAAGTGGTAGAATTTCACCCTAGGTTCCAACACATTCATTTTCTCAATTTCTTGGTCCAATTACAACAAAATCAAGCCAATTTCATTCTAAAGCCTTAATTACAACCAATTGAAATCTCTACATCAAAATCACCAAAAACCCTAATTCTTACCTTGCCAATTTCTTCAAAATGATGACTCTTTCAAGCTCCACACTAGAATTCAACTCAATCTAAGCCAAGAACACACACAAGAATATTAATTGAAGTATTCTTGAAAGCTCACTTATCAAACTCATAAAACAATGTTTTTCTTACCTCTTTTTCTTGAATTTCCACTAATTGAGGCTTCAATTTTGCTTAAGGATTCATATGTAACCTTATTTTAGCTTGATTACACATGAAAAATCATGAAAAAAAACTTGAATAGTCACTGTAGCAGCACCCCCCTTTGAAGCTCGAATTTCTCTCTTTTTTTGGCTAAGTGTTGGTTTTGATCTCTCTTCAAATTTCTACACACTTCTAACATATATATAGTGCTCCCTCAATTGACCATTTTGCCCTTTAACTTACTTAAAATTACTAATTTGCCATTAGTTGAAAACTAATTATGTAATTGGTTCATTTGTAACTATCTAGTTAGAATAGTTCAAAGAACTAACTAGAACTTCCAACTTGGCAATCCATGAGATTTCTTCTAATTGGTCCATTCTCTAATATATGGATTATGTTTCTCAACAAAGACTTGTTCCATTCATAACCCTTACATGGAAATTCATGTAGTAAATTAGGATTTCCTTTTCTAAGCCAATAAAGAAAAATTCCAAAAATATTCTAGGGTCATCCGGGGCACCGATCGAGTGTGAAATTATCAAATTAGGTCTAATATCTCTCACGTGAACTATAAAGGGAATATTTCTAATAGGATTAAAATCGAGTAACCCTACGGTGTCTTATTTGCTCTATACCGAAATCTAGGCACCAATACTACTAATAGGGATTAGATATTATAATTTTACCCCTCCTTAAAAAAATTTCATCCTCGAAATTTAAATGGGAAAAGTTCACAAATAGCCTTATTATTTTTTTATTATAATATTTTAACCAACTTAAAATTAAATATACTTTATTAACCAAACATAAATATTTTGGACACATTTGCCCATTTTCTCTATTAACTTTCACTCACCCGAAAATCAATCAAAAAAAGCAAAAATTATCAAAATTCGTTAGATCGAAAAATTTGAAGTTATCACTGCATAGATCGGAGCTTTTACAACAGATTTCTCACTTCAAACAAAGAAAATGGCCGATTTTTGGTGAGTTTTGTTTAAGTTTTGAAAATTTTAAATTTGTTTATAACATGATTAGAATTTATATTTAAAGCTAGCAATAGATGAAATTATTGAATAATATGTGAAAAATGGGTTTGAATGGTGTAAGAAACGTTGAAAATGGGCAAAAAATTGTGATTTTTGGGTCATATTCGCGATGCAAACGGCGGCCGGAGCGGCGGCAGCCACCGTTGCCAATCTCGGGGCCATCTCGGGCCCGAGATGGCCCCGCGATGCGCGTTAAGGGCGCATCGCGGGCGCGCAACGCGGACCCGAGACGGCCCCGCGATGCGCATTTAACAGGCGCATCGCGGGGCCATCTCAGGTCCGCGATGCGCGCCCGCGATGCGCCCTTAACGCGCATCGCGGGCGCACAACGCTGACCCGAGACGACCCCGCGATGCGCGCCCGTGATGCGCCCTTAACGCGCATCGCGGGCGCACAACGCGGACCCGAGACGACCCCGCGATGCGCGTTCAACAGCGCATCGCGGGGCCATCTCGGGCCCGCGATGCGCGCCCGCGATGCGCTCTAAGGGCGCATCGCGGACGTCCGCGATGGCGCGAATTTTTTTGAATTAGGTTTTTTTTTAAAATTAAATTTAATTATATTTAAATTAATTAAATATATTTTACATTAATAATTTAGATAAATGTAATTTTATTTAAATTAAATAAAAGATTTCATAAATTCTATTTAGAAAGAATATTATTGATCTAATAGATGGAAAAATTTGCTTAAATGACTCATTAATTTTGGTTTGTAACATTTATTATTATTATTATTATATATGATTATTTTGATTTTAATATATAATTAATGTTGATTAATATTAATATGTTAGAAAATTAATTATTAAGTTTGGTTTGATTTTATTATTATAATATGTTGATTAATATGTTAGTAATTAATTATTTTAATGTATTATGTATGTTAAATTAATTGTTTTTGTAAATAATCTTTCTCTGATTAATATTAATGTATTTTGTTTATTTTTTTTTATTGTTACAGGAAAGAGAACATATCGAAAGAATATAGAATTCCAGAGCATATGTTTTTTCGTGCATCAGTGACGGCTTATGCTAAGATGTGGGGTCTAAATTGCATTAAGGATAAACTGACAACAAGTCAGAAAACATTATTTAGGCAGACGTGTATGGGGTATTTCTTAGATATGTCAGAGTTGACATTCTCTGGTATTTTGGTGCACGAGTTATTGTTGCGTGAGGTGCATACCTCTAATGTAGATGATGAGATGTGGTTTTACATAGGGAGGAAACGCATCCGTTTTAGCCGGCAGGAGTTTGTACTAATCACTGGACTACAAATGCGAGATTACCCTCCCGCCCAGCAGCTGCATAGGAAATTGGGCACTCGATTATGGGATACATATTTTTCTGGGGTAAAGAAATTATCTTACATATTTCTTGATCAATGGTACGCACGTCTAAATTTGGAGAAAATGGACGATACAGATGCAGTAAAGTTGAGTTTATTTTATTTTGTGCATCGTGTTTTGATTCCACGTGACGAGCGTAGTGGAATTCAAAATTTTGTTTTATGTTTAGTGGATGACCTTGATGAGTTTAATAAGTATCCATGGGGTAATATTGCATGGACCGTGCTTCATAACTCACTTAAGAAGGCTGCATTCCAAAAACTTGAGAAAATAAAAAGGAAAGGGTTTGCACAGAAGAAGTTTGAGAGTTACAACGTATATGGCTTTTCGCACGCATTTCTGGTACGCCATATGTACTTAACTTTTTGATCTTAATTATATATTTTGTTTGTATACGTCAAACTTATATTTTAAATATAATTATATTAGGTATGGATTTTCGAGGCAATTCCAGTGTGCGGAGAGATTTTTGGTTATCATAATGGTGATCGCTTCCCTCGTATTTTGAATTGGACGACTCGAGGGACTCCATTGTTCGATGAGGTTCAGGATACAATGTTAGCAAAGGATTTGGTATGTGTTGATATGAATGTAAAATATATATATATTGGTTTATAACTTTTATTTTGTTTTAAGCGTAACTTAATATGGTTGGTTGATTTATAGGTTCTTTCGGTACATCGTAAATTAGTACCAAAAGACCACGGGAAGAGAGAGGCAATTGTGCGCCTGGCTAGACGTGTAGGCATTCCAAGCGGAAGTTATGCTGGGGACTTACCAAATATGTCTGATTTCAGCGAGAGCAAGCGCCCCAGGACCTATGCCCATTTTAGCGACCCTAACGATGATGTTATGGATGTGGAGGGGGGTGGATATGAATGGACAAACCCACAAATGTCAGCACCAGTGGCAGGAGCAACGGTATATTTACATGATTAACTAAAGAGAAATTTCAATATATTTCTAATATTTCTAAATAAGTCATTAACTATGATTATGTTTCTTGTAGTCTGAACATAGTGCATCTGCAGACCATGGCGTAACACATCAGATTGAGCAGCTGCGGGAGGAGATGATTAAGAGAATTGAGCATACTGAAGCTGCACTTCTACAAAGAATGGACAAGGATAAAGATGAAATTTTAACAAGTGTTAATCAACTCCGGACCGATCTTACACAACAGATGCATCAAATGATGATGTGGTTTAGGCAGTCATGCTCATTCCAACAGAACGAAAGCCATAATATGGTAAGCAAAATAAATTTTAAACACAATTACCTTAATTGCAGTTTTATTTATTTTAATATATACATATATTGTAGTATGGAGAGAACACACCGGCAAGTTGTCAATATGATTTTCAGACCCCAGCTACTGGTCATGATATATTGCCCCAGCCACTGATTGACAGTCCTGCAAGTGTTGAGATCTTGCCTGCCCCGCATAAGGGAGTAAGTCAATTTGGGAGACAGTATAGGCCTGCATGGTATTTGCACACCCCATATACAAATCCATTTCCACAAAGGATACACGAAAAGAAGAAATTTGAAATTGAAGTGCAACCTCAAGCAGACATGAATCCGTTGCAGCCGATAGACTCGACTATCATGGTTCAGTTTCAGGCTTGGATGGACAAGGATGAGGGTGTAGTCAGCTTACCTGGGCTAGAAGCTAACCCGACATGGTTTCGGGAATTGCTACACAGTTGGCTGGATGACTTTGTAAGTAAATTATTGAATAATTATCCCCTTGCAATTTTTTTATAAATTTATAGAATCACTTGACGGTTATTGTTTCTAAATGCAGCATATTAATGAGTATTTGAAGGTGATTCGACTTAGGCAATACGGTTGCACTAATGCATTGCCTCAATTGTCCACTTCTGTGGATTCGTACTTCTTTGTGAGTGATGAATTAAATTATTTATATTTTGTTATTTCAATTTTATTGATTATTCGATGGCCCTGCATTTGTAGGAGTCTTTTAGACTCTTTTATGAGCAGCACAAAAATGACATTACTGGCATTGTATGGAGTGATGAAGTGATGGCATATGCTCAAGGCGCTAAAGAAGATTTACTCGGTGCACGTATGTGGATTGAGGTTGATAAGGTAAATGTTGTTATTTTTGTTTATAACTTGTAGTACTATTTTGTGTGAATGTTGTTATTTTTGTTTATAACTTGTAGTACTATTTCTAAGACTTATTTGAATTTTATGTAGGTTTATATTCCTGTCAACTACAATCAACAGCATTGGGTAACGGCTGAGGTGGACATCTTGCATCGACAAATATTGATCTACGATTCTAGCATCAAGGGATTTGCCGATGGCGTGATTGAGAATCATGTCCTACCATTAGCTATGTTGTTACCCCGTTACTTAGATGCTTGTAGATTATATGAGCAACGACGAATTACACCTGACTTAACCCCTTTTCATGTAATTAGGTTAAAGGATGGAGTGCCACAACAGACAGTGAATAGTGGAGATTGTGGGGTTTATGTTTGTATGTTTATAGAGTTTTTGATGTGTTGTCATCCCTTAGATTTTGGTCCTGAGCATGGGTCATTTTTTAGGACCAAAATGGCGACCGACTTATGGAAATGTGCAAAAAAGTAGTGAAATGATGTTGATTGATTTGTATGTTTTTATGTATGTTTATAAAGATTGTAAAATGATGTTGATTGATTTGGGTAGGGATGGGAGGTTCCCTTTACAGCTAAGAGATGTGAGAAATATTTGAAGTGTATTTTCTGCAGGTTTATGAAATATAGATTTTGAGAAAAAATAGGGGAAACTCTGTCCGTTTTAATCCAGAAATTTTAGAAAATAAAATAAAATTTCCATGTTTATAAGAGTACAAATAAAGTCCATAACTACATGACTTTAAAATACAAATACAAATATAACTCATAAAGAACACATCAACTACCATGTAATGGAATTGGGTTTCGACAAGTTTGTCGATTATGTCCATGCTGCTTACAGCGACTGCATACATTCTTCGTGGGAGCCTCACCTTGCGATAGAATTCTATTCTTCCGACGTCTTCCTGATTGCCGACGTACTATAGGAGGCTGGATGTCAGCAGCTCTCAACTCCTCTGGAACAATCCAATCTAACGATTGACCAACCGGATTTACTGGTTCACTGTATGCACGCAACAAACACTCAGTCGTGTAATATTGCGAACAAAGAGTCTGGTACTGGAATCTGACCTGCCTGCATACTGCAAGTGCATGAGGACACGGTAGTTGCCGCATATCAAACTTTTGACAACTACATGACTTTCCCGGGATGTCCACTATTCCATTTCTTTTTCCGTCCTTAACAACAAAACGAGATCGATCTATTGCATGCACCGTCATACGAGTGGAATCATCATTGTGCTTCCAAATCTTGTTATGGGCCCAAGTGGTCAAGAAGTTTGACATATTTTCTGCAGCCTCACGTCTCTCAACAAACCATTTTTGCATTAACTCTCGGATCCACTCAATTAAGGCAGTCACCGTCATGGCACGTGCATCTTTCGCAACAGCGTTAATGCTCTCTGCAATGTTGGTGGTCATGATGTCATATCTTCTGAATGCTCCCACTGATCGAGCCCATTTTGAAAAACCAACCTCTTCCTCCAAGTATCTCGTTGCCTCCGGTTTCATTTCTCGCATCTTATATATTTCCCTTTGAAAGTCATCTATGCGATACGCCTTGGCAGCAACAAAATAGGAGGCCAAGTATCCCCCTCCTTTTGTTGTATGCGATGGTATCTTATATCGTGCTACCAAATTACCCTTCAAGTGATGGATGCATACACCATGATATACATTAGGAAATACCTCTTTAATGGCCTTCTCGATACTAGCATGTCGATCAGATATAAATACAAGGTTCGCAAGATCGCCAATAACTCCTCGGAGTTTTTCCATAAACCACTTCCATGAAGCATCATTTTCAGAGTCAGCAATACCCCATGCAAGTGGAAAAATCTGGTTGTTTCCATCCTTGCAAACAGCCACAAACATTGTTCCCAAGTATGCATTTTTTAAAAATGTACCATCAACTGCAATAACCGGTCGGATGGAAGACTGGAACCCTCTAATACATGGTCCAAGAGCCATGAAGAAATATTTAAAGTGCTTGCAATCGTCAATCTCCAAATGTGTGACTGTACCAGGGTTTTGTTGTTCCAATATATGACAGTATGCAGGAAGTAATTTATATGAACCCTCTGGAGTACCACGTATCAACACCAATGCATGCTCCTTAGACCGCCAAGCAGTAGGGTAAGTTAAGTCCACACCAAACTCCGCACGTATGTCTGCTTGAATTTCCTTCGGTCTATAAAGTCGACTCGCAGATGCAAATTTATTTTTTATAAATTTTCCAATAATCCGAGACTTTACTTGTCGATGACCATCGCGTAATCGATCTAATTGGCACACGTGACTTGAATCAATTCTGCGCACAATAAAATGTTTCCTTGCATCTGTCGACACTGCACGTAATCGCCATCGACATCTATCATCATCACATTTGATCTCAAAACGATCTTTTGTCGACCTTGACACTTTAAAGCTCCAATTACCTTTAAGTGCTACCATACTAATAGCCTGGTGAAGTTCGTCTTTGCTATCAAACAACTTTCCTACAAACACATCGTCAATTCCACTACTCGATATCTTATCTGAAATGACCAAGTCTGATGGTGGTATTGGAGGCATAAACGCAAAGGGATTTTCTGCTTCACAAAAATCTATTCTTCTAGCTTCAACATTTAGGGAGCTTGTCGAAACATAACAACGTCCGCCTTCTGCTAAATCATCCCCTTCTAAATTATCAACATTTCTAACATCATCATAGTCCCCTTCCACATCCCCAACATTTTCAATGTCATCACAAGCGTAATGTGTATAGGCTGGGTCTTCATTAAAAGGTATAGGAGAAACATTGTGATACTCGTTCGTTGTGTTTGCAGGAACCACTGCTGGAACTGATAGAGATGTATGGCTCACTTGGTTGCTACCGCTAGCTGACATAAAATAACCATGAATTGATGGTGGATTGGGGGGCTGTACATTATCTTCATAAACAGGAGCTCTAGGATCCACTGTTACACATAAAGGACAATACGATCTTCTATTGGCGCTTAAAAAAAATCGAACATTATTGTCATTTCTAATCTCAATAGGCTTTAGGTTATACCTCGTTGCATCAATTTTGATTTTTAAAGTCACCTTACACTTCACATTGTCGACTCCCAAGGTATAACATACTGCATTTAAAAGATCTTCAAAATTAATATCTTTCGAAACCGAAATTCCAAAATTATTATAATCAACATAACTTTCTTCCCCGTCACTAGAACTCTCCCACTTTCCACCAAAACAAATAACTATCGCATCACACTCCATATGACCTGAAAAAACAAAAAAGATTAGGAAAAGTTCACAAATGGAAAATTTAGTAAAATTTTTTAAAACGATAAAATATTTAAAAATAAAAAAAATGCGCATCGCGGGGTCACATCTCGAGCCCGAGATGTGCCCCCGCGATGCCCACAGATTGCGCGCCGCGGAGCCGTCTCGGGACCGAGACATGCCCCCGCGATGCGCACAGATTGCGCGCCGCGGGGCCGTCTCGGGACCGAGACGTGCCCCCGCGATGCGCACAGATTGCGCGCCGCGGGGTCGTCTCGGGCCCGAGACGGCCCCGCGGCGCGCACTATGTGCGCATCGCGGAGGCACGTCTCGAACCCGAGATGCACACAATGTGGGCGCCGCGGGGCCATCTCGGGCCCGAGATGTGTCCTGACCAAATCGACGGCCGCCGCAGCGACCGCCGTCTGGTTTTCGCCAAATACACTCCAAAACGTATTTTTGGCCGGATTTCAATGCCGTTTATACCATTCTAACTCATTTAGTTGGTTAATAACAACTACTTTTAACTTCAAATGTAAATTTATCTAATTTCTAACGAGTTTAGAAAATTTACCCGAGCTATTTCTTTGATTTGATTCGAAGCGATCCTCAGCAACCCTTTGATTTTTAGAATAATAACTTCAAAAATATTCGGTAAGCTATTTCTTTAAAGTTTCTTTAAACTTTAAAAAAACACGAAGTTATAAATTTGATATAAGGATAAATTTGTCCAAAATTAAATTATTTGGCTAATAAAGTATAATCATTTTATATTTGGTTAAAATAAATAATAAAATAATTTAAAGGCTATTTATGAACTTTTCCCAATTTAAATTATACCTGTCTCAAAGAGGTGAGGATGTTGCACTCGCATCTGATCTTCATGTTCCCACGTGGCTTCTTCTACCCCATGGTTCATCCATAACACCTTAACTAAGGGAATGCTTTTTTTACGAAGGACTTGCTTTTTCCGGTCTAAGATTTGCACAAGCTTCTCTCTGTAGGTCAAGTTCTCGTTCAATTCTACCAATTGTTCCCTTAGGATGTGTGAAGGATCTGCTATATACTTGCGAAGCATAGAAACATGAAACACATCATGGATTCTATCCAGATCTTTGGGTAACTGTAGACGATATGCCACATTCCCAACTCTTTCAACTATCTCGTACGGTCCAATATACTGGGGACTCGGCTTTCCTCGCTTCCCGAATCTTAATACTCCTTTCCATGGCGATATATTCAGAAAGACCTTATCACCGATCTCAAACTCTAAATCTTTTTTCCTATTATTTGCATAACTCTTCTGTTTATCATTAGCTATTTTCAATCTCTGCCTGATAAGTTGAATCGTTTTCGAAGTAATCTGGACAATTTCTGGGCCGATCAGCTTCCTTTCACCTACCTCATCCCAACAAACTGGAGTTCTGCACTTTCTTCCGTACAATGCTTCATATGGTGCCATTTCGATGCTAGTCTTGTAGCTATTATTGTAGGCGAACTCCATTAGCGGCAGATGAGTATCCCAACTTCCCTTAAACTTCATAACACATACTCTAAGTATATCTTCAAGTGTCTGAATTATCCGTTCCGACTGACCATCCGTCTGAGGATGAAAGGCCGTACTGAAACTTAATTTTGTGCCTAGAGCTTTCTGTAAGCTGGGCCAAAATCGAGAAGTGAACCGTGGACCCCTATCTGACACAATGGATACTGGAACTCCATGGAGTCGTACCACCTCATCTACGTACCACTGGGCCAATTTATCTAAAGAACAACTTCTTCTAATGGGTAGGAAATGGACAGATTTCGTCAGTCTATAAACAATCACCCATATTGCATCATTGCCACTCTGGCTACGCGGAAGTCCTACCACGAAATCCATCGTTATTCTTTCCCATTTTCACTCCAGAATCGGAAGAGGTTGCAAGAGCCCTGCGGGTTTCTGATGCTCAGCTTTTACTTGTTGGCAAGTTAGGCATCTTGACACAAATTCGGCTATGTCTTTCTTCATGCCCTTCCACCAGTAGTGCTCTTTTAGGGTACGGTACCTCTTTGTGCTCCTCGGATTCATAGCATACGCAGAAGAATGAGCTTCTTCCATAATCTCTCTTCTTAACTCATTTACATCTGAAACACATAACCTCCGACCTAAGGTTACTACACCATCCTCGGTCAATGAAAGATCCTTCCGCTGCCCAGACTCGATTTCACCCTTTAATTTAACTACTTGTGGATCTTGAGTTTGTAGTTCTTTGATCTGATTAACCAGTATTGGACGGACCTGAAATGTGGATAATAATGCTCCTGAATCTGATAATTCTAATTTTACACCTAAAGACCTCAATTCTATCAACATTGATAGGTATGCGACCTTCAAGTGAGCTATTGAACCGACAGGCTTTCTGCTGAGAGCATCTGCTACCATATTAGCTTTTCCTGGATGGTACTCCAAGGTGCACTCATAATCCTTAATGAGCTCCAGCCACCTTCTCTGCCTCATATTCAATTCTTTCTGAGTGAGCAAGTACTGCAGGCTCTTATGATCCGTAAAGATCTTGTAAGGAACTCCATACAAATAATGCCTCCAAATTCTCAAAGTAAAAACTACCGCAACTAGTTCTAGGTCATGTGTAGGATAGTTCTGTTCATGCTTCTTTAATTGTCTAGAAGCATAGGCTATTACTTTCTCCTTCTGCATTAGAACACAACCTAGACCTTGCCTGGAAGCATCACAATATATGGTAAATCCGTCATTCCCCGACGGAAGTGTAAGCACTGGGGCCGAAGTCAACCTTCGCTTTAGCTCTTCAAAGCTCTGCTGGCACGCTTCCGACCATACAAACTTCTCATCTTTCCAGGTTAACTTAGTCAGAGGAGCGGCTATCTTTGAGAATCCCTCTACGAGCTTCCTATAATATCCGGCCAAGCCCAAGAAACTGCGGACCTCCGTCACGTTCGTGGGTCTCCAATTCACTATTGCTTTGATCTTTTGGGGATCTACTGCTACCCCTTTTGTAGAGATTACATGTCCCAAAAATGTAACTCTATCTAACCAAAATTGACATTTACTAAGTTTGGCATACAGTCGATGCTCCCTTAAGGTCTGCAAAACTATCCTCAAATGTTCTACATGCTCTTCCTCACTGCCTGAATAAACTAATATATCATCAATAAATACTATCACAAACCGATCTAAATAGGATCGAAAAACTCTATTCATGAGATCCATAAAAGCAGCTGGGGCATTAGTCAGCCCGAAAAGACATAATCAAGAATTTATAATACCCATAGCGGGTCTTAAAGGCCGTCTTAGGAACATCTTCCTCCCGGATCTTCAGTTGATGATAGCTTGACCTCATATCTATCTTAGAAAACACTCTGGCTCCTTGTAGTTGATCGAACAGATCGTCAATTCTCGAAAGTGGATATTGATTACGCGCCGTTACTTTATTCAGCTCCCGGTAATCGATGCATAATCTCATGCTTCCATCTTTCTTCTTCACAAACAAAATCGGTGCCCCCTAAGGAGAAGTAATCGGTCTAATTAAACCCTTATTCACCAACTCTTCTAATTGAACCTTCAGTTCTTTTAATTTTGAAGGAGTCATTCTGTAAGGTGCTTTAGAAATTGGCTGTGTTCTAGGGGCTACTTCTATTTTAAACTCTATCTCTCTATCTGGAGGCAAAACTGGAAGATCCTCTGGGAATACATCCGAAAACTCTCTCACCACCGGAATATCCTCCAATTTCGTTCCACCATCTCTTGCGTCTATGGCATAGACTAAGTAACCTTGACATGACATCCGAAGCATATTTCTTGCCCTCATTACCGACACCATGCTGGCAGAAAGTGATTTTCACACCCCACGGAAAATAACTTCCGTTCCACCTGGGCTAAATAATCTAACTTCCTTCCGGAAGTAATCCACTGAAGCCCGATACTTAGACAACCAATCCATCCCTAAAATCACATCAAACTCACTGATGGCCAACACAATTAAATCCGCCATAAACTATTGGCTTTCAATAATGATTTTACTACTCTTATACATTGTTTCTGCTACAATGGAGTCTCCGGTAAGAAGAGACACTACTACTGCACCATCTAATAACTGAGGCGCTATACTAGTATTTGCAGCAAACTCCACATAAATAAAAGAATGGATCGCTCCAGGATCTATCAGTACATAAGCATCTCAATCAAAAATTGACATTGTACCTGTCACAACTTCTAGGGCCGCATCCACCTCCTATTGAGTCACCGCAAATACCCTAGCCTGGGTATGTGGTCTACCTTGCGGTCCTCCAGATGATCCTCCTCAACCGGCTCCTCTACTAGGCTGGCTCGCGCCACTCGATCTTCTGAATTGGGGACCTCCTCAAATCTACCCTCGACCGCCATGGTTTGTCCCAGAGCTGGTGGTCTATCTTCTGGCTTGCTGCTAGCTCCATCATTCGGGCGATCTCTCATGTAATGACCCTCTTGCCCGCACTTATAACATCCGGTAGTCCCCTTCCTACAATACCCCAGATGGGCCTTGCCACATTTATTACACATCAGGAAATTCTTCCAACTCTCCTTAGTGCTTCGGAATCTGGCGGATGGTTGCCGAACGGAAGCTTGGCTGGATTAAGCTCCTTGGCTTGGCTTTCGACTGCTGGACCATGAAGATCTCTCCTCTGTTTGGGTGAATTTACTCGGTCCTCCTCGAGAAATACCTGACCAGCCTCTTTTCTGACCCTGCTGTTTCGGTTTAGGGATGGCGCCATGCTTCTTTCAACCCCTGTTGCAGCTTCCACCAATGCTCCATACTGAGTGTGGGCTGCCGATACTACGTACGCCCTGATTCATGGATTGAGACCCACTGCAAACCGGTTAGCCTTCTGCTCCTCATTATCGGCTATAAAGGGAACGTCACGGAGGAGCTCCAAAAACTTCTTCTCGTACTCGGCCACTGAGAGGGAACCCTGTTCGAGCTTGAAGAATTCTTCTATCTTCGCATCTTTATAACGTTTGGGGTAGAACTTATTCAGAAATTCCTCTTTGAAAAGCGCCCAAGAAACCCCATCGGCGTTCCTCCTTTGCAAGGCCTTTCACCAATCTTTCGCTCCTTCTTTCAATAGAAATGTGGAGTATACCACCATCTGCTCTTCCGTACATCCCATAACCTGAAAAATTTCTTCATTGTTCTCTAACCAAGATAAAGCTCTCTCAGGATCTCCGGTACCATCATAAGGCTTAGCACCTAATTTCTTGGTGCGGTCAATGGTCACTCCGGTCTCTCGTGGCTGTTGGATCGCCGCTGGTAGTATCTGGGCCATTTGAGCTATATTCACGTTTCCACCCTCTGGCTCAGCGGGTTGAGATGATTCATGAGGGATCTGAGGAGTAGGAACATTTACTGACTCATTTCCCTGCTCCTCTTCAAGTGCATGAGCCTCTGTAGCTGCTCTCCTAGTACGTGGGCCTCCACGACGATGCATATTTTCCGAAATTTAGTGATGCAAATGATTATCAAATGCAAAGAATTCAATTTACTAAACTTAGAAAAATACACATGCAATTTCAATACACATGAATCTCATTCTAAAAATGAACTTTTTAACTAAAACTTTAAAAACCGTGCTCTGATACCACTCTGACAGGACCCGACCTGATACCCTCTACTATAGATCCCAGCGGCCCTGCAGGGCACCCCGACGAAAGTTCCTCCGAACCTAACTGGGTATGTTGAGAAATTTCGTGAGGCGAACCCCTTTTTAATTCTTGTTACTACTAAGAAGGTCTAGTAACATACACGAAAATGACATCTTAATTTTAAAAACAAACGGACAGAGTTTCCCCTAATTTTCAAAAAATTCATATAAAACCTGCAAAGAAATTTCACTTCTATTTCCAATACATCTCAATTCTACCAATTCGGACCTCCGGTCCTATCCAAATCAAATCCAACATAACTCAATTATTCATTTGAATCACAAATAAGCGTAATCATAGAAGTAAAAAGAACGATCATCATAAAATTGAAATATCTTCTTCTCGGTTCAAAACATACATCTAAATACACATGCCTACAACTATTATGCATAAATTAAAGAGTGCTATTTAGCACATTTACATGTACAAAAAATAATTTTCGGATTCGACCCACTACTCGGCAATAGGAGAATCAGCAGCTTGCGTACCGAGACCTACACCTGGGAAAGGGGTTTAGAAAACATAAAACACATAACGGGTGAGCTAAAGGAGCTCAGTGAGTGCAAATAAAATTTTAATAAAATAACATCATGTATAGAAAGCAAATTCTAAAGTTCATGTAGAAATCATGCTTCTAAAACTGATGTAAAACGGTTTCTAACATCATATGCTATTTAAAATCTTGCCGAGCGGGTTTTATATACATCTTTGGAAAACTATATTCAAAATTTGTATAACATAATAACTGCTGTGTGCATATAAATGCATAAATTCTATCGGTAAATCAAAAACTAGTAAAATCCTCGCTCGGCCATTTTCTTTTTAAACTGTACCAATGGCAACCCTAAAGCTCTATACTCATGCAGCGACTCAACTAGCACCGCACACATGAGTAGGTCACGGAGCACCTCAACTAGCAACACCCACAGTAACATCTCAAGACATCTCACTGGCTATGCAACGGAATCCTACATCGCATGCATATAGCGAGACAATACCCCGTACACATAGATCGACTCACATGACTCTACATCCCGACTTCCCGGAGTTAGTGACACACCCCCAAGACCTGCCCATGTGCACGGGATATACTGGCCAGGTCTAATACAATCATCACCACTATAATCTGAGGGTACCAATTGCCTTAAAAACGAATGCAAAAATTTTAAAACTGTTTCTCAAGTCGAACATGTAAAGGCATGTCTATGAACATATATCAAAATTATAAATCATGGTTATGCATCGAAAGCTCATAAAATACGCATATTCATTATACAAAAACATAATAAATGAAAAGTAAAAGAAATGGCAGATTTCCACTCACAATTGCTCCGCGCTCAATTTCGCTCCCGATTTTTGCTCCCGTTAATGCTCTCGGTTATCTTCACCTACGCGCCACAAATGACATTTAGAACTAAATCGAATGCTAGAATCTCATTTAATTACTAAACGCCCTAATCGTCATACAAAGCTCGGATGCATACTACTTCCCGATTTTAGTTACGGAGCCATAATCGAAACTAACTCACCATCCGACGCCCTGAAAATTATTGAACACCTTATAACTTGGTTGGACATAATTGCCCTTCACCTTTCCAACATGGACAATCATGTCCCATTTTCTTCATTTTTGATTTTTCCATCAACCATATACATTCAATTTACAATATGCACCATTTACACACAACAACTTACTCAAAACACCACTCAATCCCTAACTTCCCTAAAGTGGCAGAATTTCACCCTAGGTTCCAACACATTCCTTTTCTCAATTTCTTGGTCCAATTACAACAAAATCAAGCCAATTTCATTCTAAAGCCTTAATTACAACCAATTGAAATCTCTACATCAAAATCACCAAAAACCCTAATTCTTACCTTGCCAATTTCTTCAAAATGATGACTCTTTCAAGCTCCACACTAGAATTCAACTCAATCTAAGCCAAGAACACACACAAGAATATTAATTGAAGCATTCTTGAAAGCTCACTTATCAAACTCATAAAACAATGCTTTTCTTACCTCTTTTTCTTGAATTTCCACTAATTGAGGCTTCACTTGAGCTTAAGGATTCATATGTAACCTTATTTTAGCTTGATTACACATGAAAAATTATGAAAAAAAACTTGAATAGTCACTGTAGCAGCACCCCCCTTTGAAGCTCGAATTTCTCTCTTTTTTTGGCTAAGTGTTGATTTTGATCTCTCTTCAAATTTCTACACACTTCTAACATATATATAGTGCTCTCTCAATTGACCATTTTGCCCTTTAACTTACTTAAAATTACTAATTTGCCATTAGTTGAAAACTAATTATGTAATTGGTTCATTTGTAACTATCTAGTTAGAATAGTTCAAAGAATTAACTAGAACTTCCAACTTGGCAGTCCATGAAATTTCTTCTAATTGGTCCATTCTCTAATATATGGATTATGTTTCTCAACAAAGACTTGTTCCATTCATAACCCTTAAATGGAAATTCATGTAGTAAATTAGGATTTCCTTTTCTAAGCCAATAGAAAAAAATTCCAAAAATATTCTAGGGTCGTCTGGGGCCCCAATCAAGTGTGAAATTATCAAATTAGGTCTAATATCTCTCACGTGCACTATAAAGGGAATATTTCTAATAGGATTAAAATCGAGTAACCCTACGGTGTCTTATTTGCTCTATACCGAAATTTAGGCGCCAATACTACTAATAGGGATTGGATATTATAATTTAGCTAGCTGAAGTGGTACCAGAGGAGCTCCCCAGTAGTCTTAGAACCCCATATGGTCCTGGGTTCAAGCCTTGAAAAGGCGAAAGAAAGCAGGGGGGACTTCGATATTCCTTTGAGTATGCCCACCGAGTAGGGGTGGACCCCACCCTGCTAGTAGAGGGGTGGAGGCCCACATCACTGGCTATGCAGTGGAATCCTACATCACATATATATAGCGAGACAATACCCCATACACCTAGGGCGACTTACATGACTCGACATCCCGACTTCCCGGAGTTAATGACACACCCCCAAGACCTGCCCATGTGTACGGGATATACCGACCAGGTCTAATACAATCACAATCACTATAATCTGAGGGTACCAATGGCCTTTAAAACAAATGCTGAAATTTTAAAACTGTTTCTTAAACTGAACGTGTAAATGCTTATCTATAGATACATATCAAGATCATAATCATATTTATGCATTGAAAACTCATAAAACATACATTTTCATTATGCTGAAACATAATAAACAAAAGATAACAAAAAAAGACAGATTTTCACTTACAACCGCTCCGCGCTCAATTCGCTCCTGATTTCTGCTCCCGTTACCGCTCTCGGTTATCTTCACCTACGCGCCACAAATGACATTTAGAACCAAATCGAATGCTAGAATCTCATTTAATTACTAAATGCCCTAATCATCATATAAAGCCCGGATGCATACTACTTCCTGATTTTAGTTACGGAGCCATAATCAAAACTAACTTACCATCCGGCGCCCTGAAAATTATTAAACACCTTATATCTTGGTTGGACATAATTGCCCTTCACCTTTCCAACATGGACAATTATGTCCCATTTTATTCATTTTTTAGTTTTTCCATCAACCATATACATTCAATTTACAATATGCACCATTTACACACAACAACTTACTCAAAACACCACTCAATCCCTAACTTCCCTAAAGTGGCAGAATTTCACCCTAGGTTCCAACACATTCCTTTTCTCAATTTCTTGGTCCAATTACAACAAAATCAAGCCAATTTCATTCTAAAGCCTTAATTACAACCAATTGAAATCTCTACATCAAAATCACCAAAAACCCTAATTCTTACCTTGCCAATTTCTTCAAAATGATGACTCCTTCAAGCTCCACACTAGAATTCAACTCAATCTAAGCCAAGAACACACACAAGAATATTAATTGAAGCATTCTTGAAAGCTCACTTATTAAACTCATAAAACAATGCTTTTCTTACCTCTTTTTCTTGAATTTTCACTAATTAAGGCTTCAATTGAGCTTAGGGATTGGTATGTAACCTTATTTTAGCTTGATTAAGCATGACAAATCATGAAGAAAAAAAACTTGAAAGGTTACTGTAGCAGCAGCCCCATTGAAGCTCGAATTTTCTCTCTTTTTTGCTTTAAGTGTTTGCTTTTGATATCTTCAAATTTCTACACACTTCCAACATATATATAGTGCTCCCTCAATTGACCATTTTTCCTTTCAACTTACTTAAAATTACTAATTTGCCATTAGTTGAAAACTAATTATGAAATTAGTTCATTTGTAACTATCTAGTTAGAATAGTCTAAAGAACTAACTAGAAATTCTAACTTGGCAATCCATGAGATTTCTTCTAATTGGTCCATTCTCTAATATATGGATTATGTTTTTCAATAAAAGCTTGCTCTAATATGACCCTTAAATGGAAATTCATGTAGTAAATTAGGATTTCCTTTTCTAAGCCAATAGAGAAAAATTTTAAAAATATTCTAGGGTTGTCCGGCACTCCGATCGAGTGTGAAATTACGAAGTTAGGTCTAATATCTCTCATATGCATCATAACAAAAATATGTCTAATAGAGTTAAAACGGGATAGCCCTACAGTGCCTTATTTGCTCTATACCGAAATCTAGGCACCAATACCACTAATAGGGATGGGATATTACATCAAATGCTGTCATATTTTAAGCGTAACTTCTTTGTTTTACATCTGTTTTACTTCTTGTTTGTTATGTATCATCACATTTTTCATCGTGCACCTATTTATAATAAAAAAATAATTAAATAGCCAAATTTTCATAAATTAAAGTAAAATATCCAAGTCCCAGTTTAAATATACACCATATCACTTTGGCATTTTCTCTTTACTAAACAGAGCTGCAGTCTCCTCTAAGACTAAGCCTAATCATTGTCTCACCAATAGTGCCATCACTTTAACTTTTTATAGATTAAAGTTATTATCACCGTTGAATTTCTCTACTTCATACTAGGGTGGTGCAGCTATGATTGCTAAACTAAGCTTTGATACCAGTTCGTTAATGAAAATGCTTCACACAAGTATGAATAATGGAAAATTTATATTAGAGAAAGAAAGATAGAAGAAAGAATACCAGCATTTACGTGGTTCAAAAATTGCCTACATCTATGACGAATTAAGATTTATGTTTCTTATTATTGATTCTCTAAGCACTCATCAAGAATACTTAAAATGAAGCTCATAAAAAACTTATCTCACATGGGATTTCAATAGTCTCTCGATGCTCAATTTATGTTAATCTATCGTGTTGTATCGTGATTGATCTTTACAAGGTTTTCTATAGTCCCTATAGTGTTTCTCTAAATCTTAATACTTGTTGTGATAAGAGTTTACAAATTGGAGAATTCAAAACTAACTTAAAGACATCAAAATAACCTTAAAACAAAGTTAGGGCCACGATTAGCGCCTAGGCACCAAAGCTTCTGCCAGTGGTGGAGCCTAGCACCAAGACCTTGGCAAAATTTGCCTAATTTTCTCCTTTTTTTATTCTCTTTCTTGCGCTCTACACTTTCGACCCTATCTTGAACGTGCTTCATTTTCTCGTCTTCATTATACTCCTTAAAATGAATCATCCATGAGATTTTTAATTATCATTTTCACATTATAACATGAAAATAAATATAAAAAAAAAGTAAAATGAGAAAGCATAAAAAAAAATCAGCACCATAACAAAACTAACATTATATATACTCTAAATTACAAACTCTTCTCACTACCTGCACAAAAACATGTTCCGATTTTTCTCAACTCCACTCTTGATTCTTCTTCCTATAATCTCTCTTATAAATTTACATCTATTTTATTTTCTTATGCATGTTATCTCCTCTTTCTCTATCTTTTTTTTATAATTTGAAGGGATATTATAATCAATACCTTTAACGTATTGATTAATTTTACCAATATCCACAAGTTTCAAAAAGTGACATTACTATAGAAATTTTTAACAAAATATGCACTGAAGCCCAATCATTAAGAATCTGCCATTAAATTAATAGATCCAAAGGAAATCAAGACATCATACTTCAAACACTCAAATGCATTCAAAAATAATAATAATAATAATAAATAAGATAAGATAATAAACAGAAAAAATTTAAAAAAAATATAAATAGCCTAGACTATTACTCGTGGTTAGCCCACACTGCTGAAGCAGCAGTAAAAAATAGCAACTGGATCAAGGGGATCAGTAACCAAAAGGGCCATTGGATCAACGAGATAAACAATCAAAAATGGTCTCTAGATTAGCAATCAGCCAAGGATGTTTTGGACATTACGGCCAACAACAGCCTTATGTTGGCTGACCATTTTTATAAATTATTAAAATTTTAAAATATTATTTAATTTATTATTATTAATTTATATTTGTGTTTTATTCTTTATTTTTTAAAGTGTTTTAAATTTTGTTTTATTTTTTACTATTTTATAGAAAGTTTTATTCATTATTTGATTTTACTTATGGGATATTATCATCAATATCCTTGTGGTATGACCTAATTACATCAATAAAAATCAACATTAGTGCCCATTGTTTTTGCAAAATATGTACAAATATCCAATCGTTAGGAATATTTTGTTAAAATAAACAAAATTCACCAATCAATGTCGAATAACCAAATTGCCCCTTACATATTAAACGAAACTAACATGACAATGACTTGCACATATTTTAAAATTTTAACTTTTGAAAATAATTAAAAATAAAATAATAATAATAATAATAATAACCCTTTATAAATCATAAAATAAAATAAAAAAATTTAAATACCATAAAAAATTAAAGAATAATAATAAATAAAATTGAAAAATAATAATAAGTAAACTTTAAAAAAAAAAAAAAAGGCAAGTGTCATGTTAGCCGCCTAAACTAGCGGCCATTTTACTGTAAAAATAAGTGGCCAAAATGGCTGCTAGAACCAAGTGGCCAAGCTACCTAGACTGGTGGCTATTAAAGTTGTTGAAGCAAGCAGCCAAATGGTCGCTGTTTATAATGTCCATTTTAGCCGCTAGACTTGCAGCTATTTAATAGCTAAACTAAGGGCAAAAATGGCAGTTTGGATTGGCGACCATTATGGCCACTAATCAACGGCAAAACTCTACTCTGATTCTCCTCCGATGGGGGATTATTAAAGTGGTTTAGGGGATATCCATTAATTCATTGAGAAATTCTCAATTATGAGGAAGCTAGTCTACATTTAGCAGCAGTCTAACTCTTTCAGAGTTGGGGAATTTGCTTCCTGACTTTTGGCTTTCTAATCCTAATCTTTTCTTTTTTGTCTCTCTAAGGCCACTATTTAAAATAAATAGAATAAAGGCCTTGAAGGGGTGAGGGGGTAAGGGAAAAGCCCCTCACCTTAGAACAAGAAAAAATTAGAGCGCCTTCGTTTCTAATTGTTTTATATTTTATCTCATCGTATCACATTATGTTCTATGATATTTGAGAATCACCGTAAATACATAAATAAGAAAAGACAAAGAGAAAGAAAAGAATAAGATTTATCTTATAGTTGCGAAAGGCACTACTTACTACAGATTCGAGTGAAATGGCTGGGGGTAATGATGCGTGATAAGGTCGCTGCTAACGAATAGTGGGTGCATAGAGAATGCTATGGATTCAAGCTCCATTTCCCTCTCAATACTTTGATCTTCCTCTAAAACTTCTCCTATTCCTGTATCCTTTGTTTCGCCGACTACATTGATTGGATACCACTGGGCCTACCTACGCACCAAGTATGTAAAATTATATTTCTCACTATTTTCTTTAAGCAAATTAGTTCTTTTGGTCAAGAAGACTCACTATCAATATAAATAAAATAATAGTTAGTCCTCTATCTACTTCTCCTATCGATCTTTTTTTTTTGATTAATTTTAGGGGAAAATACATGTGTGGAGCTTGCAGAAAGGTAAGTCCCTCTATTATTTGATATCCCTATAGATCTTGGTTTTCGATTCCCCAATGGTCGTCATCTTTGGTGAAAGTCAAGAGTAATTTTTAGTTGTATATAAGGTCTTGACTCCTTTTCATTGTGCGATACTGAATTTGTTTTTAGTATCGCTTTGGGACAAGGCTACTTATCTGTTAAGCTTGACTAGATTAAATACTCCTTCCAGTAATGAAAGTGTATAGCCTTTCTTGCCTCCGGCTCTGAAGTGGGCGTGGGGATATATAATCCCCACCTTTTGTTATTTTGCACCTCGGAGACTTGTGTTCCCTAACAAGGGACATGATGATCTTAAAAGCAACTCGTTTACTTGGTCAATGGATACTTTCGTATCCAACCTTGATTCGATATATTATAAAGCTAGAAGGTATCTTCATGAGTTGCTTCTTTTCTCTTATGAGAAATGTCGAATGATTCTTGGTGTTGGGGTTATAAATGAGAAATAGCTATGCTCTACTTCCCACCTCGAAGCCTGACCTTCATTTCAAGGAAGCAGATTAAGCCAATTGTGAGGAAGAAAGTTGACTAAAATCATTAAACAAACAGGAATTCCTTATGGTATGTGTTGATATAGTAAATCACATCGTCACACATGCTCGGCCAATAATATCCCCTTTCAAGCAAGGCCAATGTGCGAGGACTACTGCTAAACACAGACTAGCTTCCTCATAACTGGGAATTTCTCGGGGAATTAATAGATATCCCCTAAACCCCCTTAATAATCCCTTATTGGAGGAGAATCAGAGCAGAGAGAGCCCTCGCCTCCAGGGGGAGTCTTTATTTCCTTTAGTACATTTTGTTTATGGGAATTCTCGTTGGTTTTAATGCCAATAATCAGATTTTCTAATGGTACAATATAAAAGGGTATCGAAAAAGAAGTTTTTATTTAGTAAAAATGGTCACTATTTTTTTATACTACTTCGTAATTATGTATTTGTAATTAAACAGGTGGACCCACTTCCTCTCCCCAGCTACATCAACAACCATAACTATTTAACCAACTACTTATGAACAAATTAACAACTGAACGAGACTGAATCCAAGCGAGTAAATGAACGAGTCAAGGGTTTGTAAAGAGCAAAGGACTATAGAAAACACTACCTGGAATAGGAGTTTTGGCTTTTGAGTTTGAACTAGAAGACGAGTCAAAGAAGCCAAAAGAGCAGAAAGAGGCATAATAAAAGAAAAAGCATTTATTTACCCCAATCCTCAATATTATGATTTATCGAATTTTCTTTAATAAAAGAATTAAAAAAAACACTACCTGGAATAGGAGTTTTGGCTTTTGAGTTTAAACTAGAAGATGAGTCAAATAAGCCAAAAGAGCAGAAAGAGGCATAATAAAAGAAAAAGCATTTATTTACCCCAATCCTCAATATTAGGATTTATCGAATTTTCTTTAATAAAAGAATTAAAAAAAACACCATTTTCATCTTTTTTCTCGTGCATACGAGGTTCTTCCTTTCCTATTTTATCTATTTTAGATAGATAGATAATAATTGAAATTTAAAATTCGAGATTTTCATAAAGTGATATTCAAAAACTCTGATGGTTGTAATGAACTCCTAAGTATGTTGACTTCTCAGAACCTCCGACATTAAATTTTTTGTTGCTGACCTGCGTTTCGCGGCCTAGCTAGCTGGTGCAATATGCTGCTAATTTTTAATATTCCGTTGAGTAGTAGAAGCAGCAAGAAGGGGTTTATTCTGTTCTTTGGTTTTGTTTTTGAGTTAGGAACCTATTTTAGGACGAGACGACAAGCATTAGTTTTGGTAAATCAGTAGCTCTGAAACTGCCAACATCGTCATTTCAAACAACTAAGATCGAAAGTGATGGTGGCTCCGTATGGTAGAATGAAATAGTTAGGAAGGAAGGTGCTCCAATTTTTTTCTTGTTCTTGTTATGGTCGGTGATTATATGCCATCCCTTAATGTACATATACTTCTGTATTTATATATGTGTACATTCTTATGAAATCACTAATACCCATTAATATGATATTATACATGTAACGTTACAGACATTATAGATTTGAAGGAGTTCAGATTAGATCTAAATAGTTTAGATAAGGGATCATAATTAGCCACGCTGAGAGATATAATTGCTAAATGTTAGCATAGCTAAGTATTGACTGGTTATAATAATCAGTAGATCCAAGAGTTAGAGCCTTGTCTATAATGGGACATAAATCTGGGAATATACTAGTAACTACATAGTTGCAAGAGTTACAATCTGATGCTAGATAATGCAAGTTACATAAGTATGTTCTCGAATAATTGTCCCTGATCTATTTCTACCGATGCGGGTCTGCCGGTGGATGCCTTTATATATAGATCAGCATATGTCATACCTATAGGGTATAGATGGTCGTTCCTAGCTGACCGTGAGCTTGAAGCTCGTATTGACATATGGGTTTCCAGTTAGGACTGGATATGGGACAAATTCATAAGGGCCTCCGATAGACACCCAATGTAAGCCGTCAATGAAGGGTCTTCTAGAGTTAAGTAGTGTACGTAGATGTGGACTAGTCTTAACATCCTTTATGTTAGGCAATAGACACAAGTGCACAACGAGTGCATCTTCTCTATCTTAATGTGGACTAGTCATGCCTCTTTTTTTCTATTTGGATTAGAAGGAAAAATCTGAATCCTTATTTGAATGGACTACCGTTAGGCTAAGGACTAGCTCAAGTACTATCGGTTAACTCTAAGACTTAAAATACAAGATTTTCATTCAACCAGTAACCATCGAAGCGAGACCACAGTCTCCCCAGCTTTCAAAGCTCTCTTCGGGGGATTCCCTAGATTCGACTGAGATCTCGATCTCTTCTTTCTATGAATATGCCTACCCTTTGCTACTTACTACAATGATTCCCTATTAATGAAATGGAATGAGTTCTACCTCTACCTTGACTTAAGGAGAAAGAAAGGGAACAAACCTTGCCTACTTTAAAACTTAGCTCCCACTGCCTCTTGCTTAACTTACCTCAACAAAGAAAACGGGAATGAGCTACCTCTTGCTTGACGTAAGTACACAGACAAGTCACTAGTCTTTTATATTATATAAAGTCAAGCTTGAAATGACTTACTTTGGGAGAAGTATAACTAAAGACTAATACTCTGGAGGCGAAAGAGGGATCCCCTAGTCGGGGAGCCCGAGCGATCAGTCATCATGTGTATTGTATATAATGCCAACCTTACATTCGCTAAGAGTACGGTATGCATATATAACATAGTTACGATAACTAATAGAATATATATATATAAAGCAAGTAGGAAAGCATAGCTTACAAGCCATACCCCAGAGAGGGCATACTCTGTCAGGTCAGGACTAGAGAAAGAAGCCGTAGAGCCAAAGATGAACCCAATCATAGGCACCTAGAATGGGCCTTGGGAGTCGATAATCTGTTTGTAAATTCTTTCTTGAACTTGTTGGTCTTGTTTTTTAAGTGAGGTGGGCATGAGCTAATATGCTTAACATATGCGAGTTGGACTATGCTTTTGATCATTCACCTAGCTATGACCCAATCTATTCATACGAAAACTAAGAAACTCCCTCTGGCTCAAAACGAAACCTGCTTCACCTCTCAAATAACATGGAATAGAGATTACGTAGAATCAAAATTGAGATTGTGTCAAATAAATAAAAATAAAGAAATTAAAATAATGTAATGTAGAATAGAAATGTGTCTTCCTTCTTACTCTTTTAATAAATTTAAGATAGAGAAAAGAAAGCAGTAAGATCTTTGTCCTCTGCTGTGAAATAGAGTTTCTTTTCAAAACTTTCCATTTCCCATGCCTTTTTTAGGCTCTTCCTATTCTTTTTAGTAGGAAAAACCTACCTACCTCAATTTCTTTCACTTTTGTTTTTTAATTCTAGCTAACTAAGTAGGCTTGCTTAATTAAGTTGGAATAAACTAGTGAATGATAATCTAAATCACATGAAACAAAAAATAACAAATTTTCAACATGTATCACAGTTGGATCCCACTCATCCAACGCATTATTCACCCAAGGATTGGATGGAAATTTATCTTCTCCATATGAAAGAAGTTGTTTTATGGAAGCCCCTCAAACTTCTTAAGCTTCTAATGGTGGTTTTGCTTTTGATTCTTCTATGGGGGGATGACCATAGCATTACTAGTTTTGTTCCCCCTAGAGGTTGAAGTTATATTTATATATATATATATGCACCCAATTTGACCTTTTGATGGTAACAACCAAGAAAACCTTGCCATCATAATGGTCTTTCTCAAATTTCTCTCTTCAATTAATTAGGGAAAATGGGGTAAAAGACTTCCCTTATCTAATCAATATCTTCTCCAATATTTCATTGCATGGTTCGCAGAGTTGGTATTAAGAGGAAGCTTCATAGCTATTAACTCTAATTACCAGCTCGAGAATTTTATAAATATACATAGTATCTTAGTAAAAGCAGCAGCATTTTCCCTTGAAAAAAAAAGAGCAAAAGTATAGTTTTGATACGATCAGTTGGAAAAAGTATGGTTTTGATAAGATCATCTGGAATTTTGACTAAGCCTAGCTTCGCTGTAATACGAAATTATTCTTCTAATTCGATACTTGAGAAATTCACTTATTTTACAAGAATCTCATCTTTCGTTTCCGTAACTCTACTTTTCAAACTTTTTTTAGGATTAGAAGGAACTGCTATAATGACCACGAGTCGAAATATCTTCCTTTTTACTATACTTATTTTCTGCTTGATCTTTCTATTTAGTACTTATGCTTTTCGTTTAACAAAGAAAAATAAGTATGGCTTTCTACTTGTCTTTTTTATGTATATCTCTGTTCTATTTTTCATTTATGCCCTATTTTATTTTATGCGTGTCTACTTAGTGTCTCACTTTAGTAGTTCTTGTTTTGATACTTTTTATGGTTTGCTAATTATGTATACTTTGGGTGGGGAAATCCTTTCCTCTTCTAACAAATCAAGTTTAGAAGCCAGCGTAAAGGCTTATTTATTGTTATTTATTTTTTATTTTCTGAAAGGATATCAATGTTTAGAGCGTGAAATAACTTAATTACTTTTACATTTTGTAGCTTTTGCAACAAACCACTAACAATTGGGCATCAGTGATTTTTCTTTTTAAAATTGGGTACATTGATTTTTCAAATTCGTTGATATTATTGTAATTAGACCATACCTCAAGGGTATTAATGATAATATCTTTTTTTACTATTATTTTATTTTTATTATTTCAAGACTCAAAATTTTATTAAAAATTGAATTTATTTGGAATTAGTATAAGTGTCATTGTCATGTTAATCTCATTTAATGTATAAGTGGCAATTTGGTAATTTGACATTTAATGTATAAGTGGCAATTTGGTAATTTGACATTAATTGACATGAAATCTATTTAATTTAGTGAAATATTCCTAGTGGTTGAGAATCAAATTGAGAACCGAGATGAAGACCTCATCAACTCGAGATCGCAAAGAGATGAGTCTCATAGTGAAACAAAATTTCGTAAAAATCCTTTGGACAGACACTCTTCAATCAATGCATATTTCGTTAAAAAGTTGGATAATAATATCAACTTTTCAAACTTATGAGTATTTGTGAGATTAAGCAGTACCTCAAAGATATTAAAGAAAAAAATCTCCAATGTTAAATAGAAAACTTGCTTCCCAAAATCACCATTTTCAATTTCCAAATTTTAGTTTTATTCCCTTATTTAACACTATCTCAACTCCTTGTCTTTAAATTCAAAGTAAAAAATAAGGATATTTATCCCCAAATTTTGATCTTTCAAAATACTCCAAGTTACTATAAACACGGATTTTACGGTAACTACCACTACAACTTTTCTATTCTTGTGCACTTCTCACACAAATCATTCGAAAAATATTCTTTTGTGTGTTTTCTTTGTTCATTTTATTTTATTGCTCTCAATATTAACGAATTAAGGTTTATTCCGTAAGAATACATCTTGTATGTAGAAAAAATTCGATGCATTGGAAACTAAAACATATAAAAATAAAATCTTCTTAGAAGCCTCGTGCCAATCAAATCACGTCTGTCAATTCTCGCTGGGAATGTACAAGAAAAGTAATATGTTAAACTTATTCTTAGAAAATAAGAAAGGCAAAAGCTTATTGAAATAAGAATTTCTATTATGCATTATTAAGATTAAATTGACAAATTTGATGATCATAAAAATGACTGGCGATAGTCTGAAATTAATACTTAAGTTTTTGTATCAGTTTAGTATATTAATAAAACTTTTCTTTAACTTAAAAAATGACAAATACTTGAAAAAAAAAAAAATCGTCATTGGACTTTCTTGGAATGGGAATTACTTGTTTATTCAAAGCTTGGCTATTGTATAAACGGAGACGGAACTTCCATAAAGGGAATCCAGATATTAACCCTGTTAATTAAGTGGTTGAAAGTTCGTGTGGTCGAGATCAGTCAGTACATGTAGACTTGAATGCTCTCCTTAATGAGTTTATTTGAATTTCGTAAGATCTCATTAAATATTATTATTGAGAGTTGTATGTTTATTTTTCATATCTTGTATATTAATTACCAACCATAGCTTTCGGTAGGTATTAAATTCAAGATCAAATCAGAGAAATACTCATGATTTGTTTCCATCCTTATTTAGGAAAAAAACTATTTGTCACTAAATGAATCAATTTGGAACCCTTACTAAAATAAGACAAGATCATTAAAAAATAATTTTAGGATCAAGTCAAGTGTATAAAAAACTCGAGAAGACGTAGAAATCATTGCTCAGGCCTGAGTGCTATGGCACCCAGCCAGCAGGTCCCAGTGCTATAGCATTAAGGATCCAACGTTGCAGTGCTGGGTCTAGAAAGTTCAGACCTACAGTGCTGGTGCAGGAAACACCCTCCTAGTTTTCCCTAAGTTGTCCTAAGTGCATTAAGACTTCACAGACCTGTTTCCACTCAGTTTAGGGCTTTTTTAAGACGTCCAAAGTCTTTATAAGGTTCTCTATTAGCTTGTGATCACATTACAACAAATATGAGAGAAAAGTCTAGATTACATGAGAGATCAATTGTGTATTTTTTATGAGTGCAATTGAGATTTTTCTTTGTGAGATTTGAGCTTTTTCTTGTAAAAGGCATATGCTGTGAGTGCCTTATAATTCATTAATAAGAGAAGTGAGATCTTGATCCGTCGTGGACGTAGCAAGTTGTTGAACCATGTAAACTCTTGTGTGCTTTCTCTTATTTTTTTCTTTAGTTTATTCTTGATTGCTTGTTACTACATTATATTACTTGGGTTTATTGCTTTCATTTCAACAAACTAATATCGGAGATTGGTTCTTAACAATCATGGCCACATTTAAGTAGGAAGTAGAGAAATTGAAAAGGTTGAATGAATTCAATATGTGAAAGATAAAGGTGATTGCATTATTGGTAAGCCGATAGTTAGGCTAGGCACTAGAGTAGGCTGTAGCTCTATCTAGTGAGGAAGAAAAGATACTATAATCATTTAAGGATGAAGCACAAAAAAAGGAAATTCAGAAATGACTCATAGCATAATTATTCAACCATTAAGCAACAAAATTTTGAGGGAAGTTACAGATGAAGAGACAGTAATTGATCTTTGAAAAAAGCTTAATTCTCTTTATATGAGAAGAGTTGTTGGCCAATGATCTTCATATAAAGAAGAAGCTTTATTAGTTGTCCATATCTGAGGGGACACCAATGAAAGGCCATATAAACACTTTTAACCATATCATTATTAATCTTGAATCTATCAACATAAAGATAGAAGATGAAAGATAAGACAATCATCTTACTGAGTTCTATTCCACCCAGTTATGAGAGCTCTGTTGATACACTTCTCTATGGCAAAGAGAGTTTAACGATGAGTGATATGAAATAATCATTAAAGTGAAAGCTATTAGAAAAGCAAATAAAAGTTAATGTAGAAAGATTATTTGCAAGAGGAAGAACCTCACAAAAAGATGGAAAGAAAAAATGGCTCGAGATTAAAGTTAATGGGCACTTCTAGGAAGTGCTATTACTATTAGAAATGTGAACACTTTATAAAATATTGTAGGAAGAAGAAAGCCAAAGATAAGAAGGCGGATGCTATGCTTGCCTATAATGATAGCCATGACAACGCAGAAACTCTAGTCGTTATTGATGGTAAGAGTTCTGAATAATAGGTTCTTGATTTCAGTTGTACTTTTCATATGTGCTCACATAATTTATGGTTTATCAATTTTCAACCCATTAATGGTGGTAAGGTATTAATAAGTGATGACGTAGCTTGTTAGGTGATAGGGATCGGTAGTATTAGACTTAAGTTTTATGATGAGCGAGTAAGAGAGTTGTTAGAAGTTAGGTATGTTCCTGATCTCAAGAGGGACTTGATCTTACTAGGTATGGTAGACTAAAATGAGTGTGCCATCAGGATTGATGAAGAGGTTTTGAGAGTATTAAAAGGTTCTATGCTTGTGATGAGAGGTGAAAAGCGCAAAAGTATTTATATGCTAAAGAGAGAAGTGCTGAGTAGTTCTGCATTATTTTATATGATTGGTGAGAATATACAAACCAAGTTGTGACATTTTAGATTAGCACACCTAGGTGAGAGGAACCTGAATGAGTTATTTAATCAAAAGGCATTTAGTGAAGATAAATTCCAACCACTTGATTTTTATGAGCATTGTGGCTGTAAAAAGCACATGGAGTGAGGTCTAGTATTAGAGAGCACAAAACTAAGGGGACTTTTGACTACCGATATTAAGATCTTTAGGGACTAATGTAGACAGTAGTGACCAATGGTCGGGCTAGATATTTTTTCACTTTTATAGATGACTATTCGAGGAAGCTATGGGTTTATGTATTGAAGAACAAGGAGCAAGTGTTTGTTACATTCAAGACTTAGAAGACCCATGTTAAGAATTAGACTAGCAAAGAGTTAAGAGGCTAAGGACTAATAATAGCCTCAAGTTTTACAGTAAAGAGTTTAATAGATTTTATACTAAGCATAAGATTACAACGCATAAATCTGTAAGATCAACACCATAACATAATGGTATGGCTGAGAGAATGAATAGGACCCTAATTCAGAGGGTTAAATGTATGCATACTAATGCAAAGTCCAAGGTATTTTAAGGTAAAGCTGTGATTATTTAATCAATAAAAGTCCTTTCTTGGTGATAGACTTCAAAATGCTAGAAAAAAAATGGTTTAGCAACCCTCTCAAATATGACCACCTTAGAATATTTGGTTGCACAACATTCATATATGTGAAGCAAGAAAAATCAAAACCTAGAGCTATGAATGGGATATTTATAAGGTATTCAAAGGTGTAAAATGATACAAGGTATGATGCAAAGTGTTAAAGCCACTGAAGAGTATCATAAGCTGTGATGTGACATTCAATGAGATGATAATACTAAAAGCTCTCCTAGAAGATGAGAAAGAAAAACTTATGACCAAGGAAGATTCAGCACATGAATCAGTTAAAGTTAAAGTAAATCCTAAATCTAGATCTGATATGCCTTTAGATCAGCACTTTAATAAAAAGAACCTTGATGTTGAACTAAGATCACCGACGAGCTCCTCCAAGTCTATTTAAAGTAAAACTAGATCTCTTGAATAGAACTTGAAGAGTACCAGCTAGCTAGAGATAGGCTAAGGAGAATGATAAATCAACTGATTAGGTATGCACAAGAAAATTTAGTTACTAATGCTTTTATTTCTACTTATACTCTTGAGTTTAATGAGTCGAAGATGTACAATAAGGCTACGAAGAGTGAGAATAGAGATAGATGGCAGCAAACCATAGAAGAAGAGATTAGTTCTTGTTTACGCTCAAAATATAATGCGGCTATTACAGTATAGATTGAGGTGTCGATCCCATGAAGAAGCTCTTGACAAAATAGGTTGGTAAAGTAAAATATTAAAACAGTAGTAAAGGATAAAATTAATTGATTAAAGTGGATGAGATAGAATTGTCTATAATTTGAAGGAAATGTCTAATGATAATTCAAACAAGGCTTCAAGAATCACAATTATGCTTTATAAATCTACTCTACACTTTGATTCAGAATTTATAACTCAATTGACAGTTTTACATGTAAACAATGAATCAGAAGATATGTAAAATATAGCACATTTGATAACACATACATTAGATATGACTAAACGCTTTTGCAAATATTAACACAAATTATGTTTATTTATACAAGTTATCTAAGATCGACAATATATCATTTTGACAATATTGCAGTAAAAGATCAACTTAAATATCCAACATTTATTGCCCTTACATGTTATCCAAGATCGACAATATATTTATTTGACAATATTGCAGTAAAAGATTAACATATAAAACAATATAACCAATAACAATTATAATTCAACAAGAATCACATAAGAAAAGCATGACTGAACATATATGAGACATGAGAATTATAACCTCTAGATTATAGAAAATAAACTAGATAAGAGTTTAATCAAAACCAAACTTACAACATTTATAGCTCTTGACAACGAATCAAAGCATAGAAGTAAATTTATTACACATAAAAGTTCATCTCTTAGCCTTGCCAAAAACTCTAGCCTAAATTACAATACATGTTAATAAGAAGAAAAGAAGAGAGAGTTATCTAATATTAAAAATGTCCTAAGAGTCTCCTTATATAGGCAATGAATGGAAATATGTCATGGATGACATCAATCTTCAATAATTTTAGGCCAATAACTCGTTCATCCACTTGCAGCACATTTTTGATAATGTATATGATCAATGTAGCCTTTATAGCCACATAAAAGTTGTATCATTTTGTCTCTTCTTTCCATAGGCACTGAGTTCATACAAATTGGATGAGTATCCAATGACATATGAGCAAAATTTCAAAGATACATTAGATTTCGGCCAACAACCATTTTACCCACTTGCAATGCAATTTAGTCCATGATAACGGCTGATTTAGACTTTACCATCAACATATGAGTTGTTAATAATTACGTCAGTATTTCATAGCTTTAATAATTATACCAATTGAGTATGTATTTTGTGAGATACAATCTAAATACGTGAGTTGGGTCAAGCTGGCTAGAAGTTATAGCCCGATTCTATTGTATCTCAATTTTTGGCCCATAACATGTTGGATTTGGATTTTTCACTATTCTTAAAATTTGTGTAAGATTGAATCATGTTGCACTAAATTCAAGAATTTCTTCATTTCGATTTCTACATTGAGAGTTATGTCCATTTTACCTAAACCTGTCCAAATAACATTCATTTATCACAATTTAAGGAGAACACTTTATTTCAAACTAAAAATACAAAAAATGCTAAAATTAGTGACATTAAATGGTGACTGAATCTCTTAAAAAATATGCATTTTCATGTGTTTATCAATTCTCTTATGAAGAATAATACCTGGGTGATGGTGGATAGACCTCAAAATAAACTAGTTAGGTGCAATTTAGTGTATAAAGTTAAGAGGGGGATACAAAAAGTAGAGCTTGTAAGGTTTAAAGTTAGGCTTGTTGCACAGTATTTTACTTAGAGAGTGAGGATAGACTTTCATAAGATTTTCTCTCCAATCGTTCAAGACACATCCATTAGGATTCCATTAGGCATGTGTGAAAATCTTGTTTTACACATAGAGCAGGAGGATGTAAAGACAGCTTTTCAACATGGAAAGCTTAAAAAGAAGATTTACATGTTACAACTGCAAAGGTTTGTAATCTGGGAAAGAAAAGCATATTGTTTGCTATAAAAGGTTTGTAATCACTAAGACAATGGTATAGAGGATTTGATGAGTTTATGGTGACTTGTGAATTTAGTAGAAGCAAGTATGACAGATGTGTGTACTTTAAGAGTTTGAGTAGTATGATAATGATTTATTTACTTCTATATATAGATGACATGTTAATTGCATATAGAGGTATTGAAGAAATACAAAAATTGAAGAAGCAATTGAGTGGCGAGTTTGAGATGAAGGATTTAGGAGCAACCAAGAGAATATTGGGTATGGACATTGTGAGAGAAAGAAGATACGTTATCTTATTGTCACAGTAGTAATATATACTTTGGTATGTCAAATTCACAGACTGTCTTCACTCTTTGGCCATGCATTGTAAACTTCTAACTGCATAGTCACTGAAATCTAAAGAAGAGAAACTGTAGATGAACAAAGTATTGTAAGCGAGCATTGTGAGGAGCATCATGTATGCTGGTTTGCATGAGATGGACATGGCATAGGCTGTGAGTGTGATAAGTAGATATATGAGAAATCCAGGTAAGGATCACTAACTTGCAATGATGTAGATTTTGAGATATCTCAAGGGAACATCAGATGATAGGTTCATGTATAAAAGGGTTGAAAACAAGAGTGAAATATAAAGAGGATAAGTCAACTCAAATTATGTGGGTGAGCTATGTAAGCAAAAACTATTAACGGGTTACGTATGCACAGTATTTCGTGTAGTGTATACTAGAGAGTGGTTCTATAATATGTGTTAGCACTATCTACAACAGAGGCAAAGTATATAGCTATTAGTGAAGCTAATAAGGAGGCCATGTGGTTAAAAGGGATATGTGTAGAAGTAATGACTATTGAAGACGTTAACACCAGTGTGTATTATGATAGCTAAAGTGCCATATACCTAAATAAGCATTAAGTGTTCCATAAGAGATTTAAACAAATTGATGTGTAGCTTTATTTCATTGGAGAGATTGTTTAACGTGGCGAGATTAGTCTTACGAAGATTGTATCATTTGAAAATCCCAATGACATGTTAAAAACCATAACATTGTTCAAAGCCATTACCATAGGTTAAGTTTATCTTATGCAATGACTTAATCGGAATTACTACTATGTAAAGGTGATCAAAGATAGAAAGATTATAGATTTTGAATACTTTATGGATGTTATTGAATCAAAGAGAGGATTTGTGGCAAAGTAGATTAAAAATCATCGAGAAATCATTTTGGAATCAAGTTAAGTATGTAAGGTGCGGGAGAACATGAAAGGAGGTAAGCAAAGGCAAGAATCATTGCCTAGGCTTGAGCGTCACGACACTTAGAGTAGAGCACTGTAGCACACAGTCATTAGGTCTCAGCGCCACAGAACTGAGGATTTGGTGTTAAGGTGTTGGGTCCAAAAAGTTCAGTACCGTGACATCAGAAGGCCTACGCCATGGCATTGGTATAGGAAACACCCTCTTAGTTCCCTAAGTTGTGCCAAGTATGATAAGATTTACCAAATTCGTTCCCACTCGGTTTAGAGTTTTGTAAGAACATCCAAAGCCTGAATAAAACCCTTTATTGGCCTGCAATCACATCACAACAATTACAATATAATCACAAATAAAACCCTAAATTACAAGAAAAATTAATTATGTATTCTTTGTGAGTGCAATTAAAAGAGTTTTTTGTGAGGCTTGAGTTATTTCTTGTAAAAGATACTTTGTGAGTGCCTTGTGATTCATTAATATGAGAAGTAAGATCTTGATCCACCGTGGACATAGATAAGTTACCGAGCCACATATATTATTGTATACTTTCTCTAGTTTATTCTTGATTGCTTATTACTGCATTATATTACTTGGATTTATTACTTCTGTTTCAATAGTGTTTAAGCATAGTTTTTAATAGAGATCAATTAGAAGTTAGTATGAAGTCAAGAATGCATTAAACGGACGAAATCTTTCTTTGAAGCAGAAAGGTAAAGACCTGTTCGCGGTTCCTCTTATTTATTTGTTAAAACTCAAAGGGAAATAGATTCACAGAAGCCTCAGAGGCCATACAGCAAAAGATTACTTCAAATAGCTCATAACGAGAAGTAGTCCTTTGGTTCTAGATTATCTGGTCTTCCTTCTCAGATTTGAAACAAAATGAAAAGCTAAAAGCAAGGAGGACTAATAACACGTTGAAGGCCAAAACCCAGGCCATAGTGTAGCGACTTTATAATGCTAATGGTGGTAGAAACTTGGTGCCACTGCACCAGTCAAGTGGTACTACGGTGCTACATTTCTAGAAAAATCTCATTTTAAGTCATTTTAAAGTGTTCTAATCAAGTTTAAACTCTTACAATATGTGAATTTTCATTTCGGCCTAAAATATAATTTCCAATGATGTTTTGAACCCTATATAAACTCTTGTAACCCTTTAAAATAATCAAGCATTAAAAAGATAACTCCAAGAGAGAAAATAAAGAGCTAGAGAGCTTTGAGTGTTGAGTGCGTAAGAGAGTGCCATAGGAGTGTTTAAGATTTATGTGATCAAGATAACATTTATAGATCCTTTGAAAGCTCGTCTATTGATTGTATTCCTTAACTATCTCTTGAGAAAGATCATTGTGGTCTAAATTCTTTGTGAATGAATAAAAGAAGTTAGGATCCCGTGATCATCCACTGTGGACGTAGGCATTTATTACTGAACCACATAAACTTTCTTTTATGATTACGTAATTGTTTTTTTTTTTTGGGTGATATTTTTGTTTATTTCTTAGTTACTTGTATTCAAAGTCTTTTGTATACGCTTAAGGTTTTTTAGAGTGTATGCTAAAAAAAATTGATAAGCATGTATTAGAGCAAAGATTGAGGATAAAACCTTTATGGTATATTAAAAGCATAGGTTGTTCAACCATAAAAAATTGCAAGTATGAGGTTGAGAAGATTAATAGGTAGAGCAATTTCAATCTGTGGGATGTGAAGGATATAGCTCTACTGGTGAGTCAATAGTTAAATTCAGCCCTTAAGAAGACTTAAGCAACAACAAGTGACAAGAAAAAACTTGTGACACTTAGATCTAATTTATATAGAAAAGCCATTCAGAAGAAAACCAATAGCATCATAATTCTATTATTAAGTGATGAAGTACTGAGGAAGGTGGTTAAAGAGAAGACATTAGGTCTTTGAAAGAAACTCGATACCCTGTACATCATGAAGTCCGTGGCAAATTAACTGCATGTCAAGAAAAAGTTATATTAATTGTCCATAATTGAAGGAACTTTAATAAAAGACTATGTTGACACCTTCAACAAGATAATCATATATCTAGAGACGATTTACGTCAAGAATAAAAATAAAGACAAGGCAAAGAAATTCATTCTTAAAAATATACTTTGCACAATTTTAATTTAATACTGAGTAAGATTCTTTAATGTAATAAGATTTTATATTTAATTATATATTATATTTTGCAGATGTGTAAAACTATAAATATATATATTAAATTAAAATATATACATTCACTTATATACAGTACATTTTCGTAAGGTACTGAAGAGGTTTTATTTTCCACGGAGTTCTTTCCTCAAGGTCTCTAGTCCTTTATCATCTTCCTTCATGTGGCAGAGTATTTTATGAGGAAGGGAAGCTATCCTTTTGGGATCGATGGAGAATCGGCAATGGCAATTCAATCCGTGTCTACCATGATAAGTGGCTGGTAAAGTAATTTTCTTTTAAGCCTCTATTCTCTCATCATCTTCCGGAGTACACAAGGGTGTTAGATTTAAAAACAGAATCAGGGGATTGGAATCTAAACAGAATCAGGGCAACATCTCTAGAGGAAGAGCAGAAACTCATTCTGAGTATCCCAGCCCACCTTCCTAATGGCAATGTTCAAGATTCTCTAACTTGGAACTTTGACCAGCATGGTAAATATTCAGTCAAATCAAGATATTGGTTGGAACACCGTCTAAAGAGCCACGTTGGAAGTTCGGATGAGGCGGCTACCAACAGGTAGTGGAAGAAGTCGTGGACGCTGTCATTACAGCAAAAAAATCAAGCATTTTGCGGGGAAAGCTTCATATGTTTGGCTTCTAGCCATGGTTAGCTTGCATCGACACCATGTTCCAGTCGAAATAACGTGCCCTTTTTGTGAACAAGGAGCGGAGAACTCCATTCATGCTCTTTTGCTGTGTAAGCTCCCAACTAATGTGAGAAAATAGAATGATCTTTTGTCCAATATCCCTTGCTGCCACAAGATGACAACGTTAGAGCTGTTCATCTCTTGCTTGGACGCCATGACTTGTGCAGAGCTGGAATTATTTATTGTAGTGTTATGGCGCATTTTGTTTGCTAGTAATCAAGCTATTCACAAAAAACCAATCCCTCACCCGGGTACTGTGATTGGATGGGAAAAAGACTACCTAACCACCAATCAGCAAACTCGCTGGCCCCACGGCCTAATCAGAATTCTGTTAAGATTCATTGGACTCCTCTAGATCGTAACTTCATTAAGTCAAATACAGATGCTACATTGGGGACCAAGTCAGGTACCACAAGCATAGGTTTTATTTGCCGAAGTTCAGATGGTGCTGTTATCTTCTCTGGGGTGGTGAAGCTCCCTTACATGTTACCGGTTCCCCATTGACGAAGCCTATGCCATCCGATATGGGTTGCTTTATGTCAGGAATCTGGATTTTCCAAAGGTGGTAATTAAATCTGACTCTCAGATAGTGGTTAACGCCCTTTTATCAAATTTGGAGATGTCGTCGGATTTGGGACTTGTTATCAATGACATCTCAAATTTGTTAGACAAATTTCAACATGCCAAGGTTTTGTTCACTTATAGGACAGCTAATAAAATAGCTCATGAACTAGCAAAAATGGCTCTTCAAAGCCCTCAGGATCTTTTATGGATGGAGTCTGCTCCACCATCTTTCGATCATCTTCTAGTAGAGGATTTTAATCCTTCAGTTAGTGTTTCTTAATACAAGAATTTTCTTTCAAAAGTCTATATAGAGGCTTTATGAAGAACCAATCTATTTTGCTACGGCACATTATACCGTTTGTGTAAATTTTAAAATGTGGACATATATATTTTCCAGCTTTATACTATTTTCTTTCGTCACCAATCAATACCTACAAATGCACAAACTATTTAAATAAATAAAAGAAAGAGTATATACATGCACAAAAAATTTGCTACAAAGAAGCAACATTATTTATTAAAACATATATAGCAAGCAAATGTATCTGCAGAATTTTTTGGCAGTACTCGTGCCAGGATATTATTTGTAATTACAAGCAGCCACAAATTTACATTAATAAAGGCACATTTACTGGCAATTATTGGAATATCCAGGACCTCCGAAAAAGAAATGAACACCATTGTCCTTAGTGTTTAGAATATTTACATCGTAACAGGAAGGATTCGGTGCATAACGTATAAGGTTTTCGGGATCTCTCACAGCGCCAGAGGCGTCGATGTATCCAATTTTCCCAAAATAGCAGGCTTTACCGAGGCCTTCAGCAGGAAAATGACCACTTCCCATTTGAGTTGTCGTGTGATGACCCTGAGATTTTGTATTTGATATCAGTCCACCCCACCTTATAGATGTAGCACTATCAGCTAAAGAGGTGAGGACAGAGCGAGGCCAATATCCTATTGACCGGTTTTCTACCAGCAGCCACCAATCCCCATCTTTCTTGAACTGAAATTACATATTTTCTTAATTTGGTCATTAAACTGGTTGGTCACTCTATTTGCATCTTAGAGAACATTAAGAAATAAGACATCAATTATTTATAATGAATTTCAGGTGCAGATATCCCGCAACTATTTAAAATAGGGGAATCCTATTTTAACTAAAATTGAGTCCTCGAAAATTGAGGTATCTGTTAAAAACCTGTATCCGGCATGAAGTAATTTTAAGTTTCATTATAAAAAAACTAGCCATTTTTTACTTCCATTTTACGCGCTCTCTTGATTACTGAAGCAGAATTTTTCGTTATATTGATCTAGGCAAGAAAATTCTTTTAAAAGAAATGAAAACTTACCTTCTGTATGGTTACGGATACATCATATTGGTTTCCGGCATATGTAGAAACTGGCTTAAGTGGAAAACCGAGGACATATTGACGGCTAGTTTGCACAAAACCAGGGCAATGAAGATTGTAGCAACCTGTCTTTTGGTAGGCATCACTCTGAAAGGTACAATATATTAAACATGTCAATAAGATTTTAAAAAGAAAAGCAATATATTAGCTATTTAAGACATGTCATTAATTCGATTTCCAGTAGTGCAAGGTTATGATAGATATGGAAGAAATCGGAATGTACTTACAGTCCAGTAAATGAAAAGTCTTGTAAATAGATCGTCTGGCTGTGCCTTGAATCATTTATCATCATAGTTTTAATTTTAAAAATTATGTTTGTGTCAGAGAGATGAAGACCAAACAAATTGCTACTTTCACAAATCAGTCATAGATAGAAGAAAGGTTAAAATTTCAAAATTTACCAGCCATCCAGCTTCCAGAACATTTAAGTTATCTCCAGTGCCTGACTGAACCCAAAGTTGGGATCTACTGAATTCTCCTTTCTCCACTGCAGGTTTCCATATGTTGATTGTTGCACCAGCACCGTAGAATGTGTCATCACCTAAAATTACTAGTGCATACTAGTGTTCACATATAGAGAAAAGAATAAATTAGTCGATCAAAACTTTGTGAGAATACAGCAGGGATTTTATTTTTTATTTTTTTTTAGTATAAAGTAAAATTATCACCTCATGCTTAACTTCGGAAGCTAGACTTTGATTCAGCTGTTTCCTTGGCAAAAATTCCGGGTAACTGCAACAAGGAGGAAGATTATAACTTTGTGTTCTTAGTATGGGGATAGTTCCTTCAGGGCATTCTCCATCCTCATGCCAACTTTGAAAGACCATGTTATTGTTGTCATCGGTTTCATTTCCTCTTGAAAGCACATCAGGTTTCATCTGTGAGTTCAAACCAAAATTTATAACTTTGAATAAATTTTAATCAAATGCATGAATAATTTGAAATTAATAATGTAAAATGTAATAGAACTTGTATGGTGTGATTTTTCAGAAGTGGATGATTGAAAGCAGGTTGTTTGTTGATATCCACACAGTCAATCATATCACCATCTTTAGTCTGTAAAATTTAACAAGAACATTAGAACTTGAGAATTTAATTGAAATTAATAAAATTTTATACAAAACAATAAATTAAGGAAGAAGAATATTGAGCTACTGTTTTTGACGACCTGAATTGTTTTCACTGTACCCTCATGCATGAGCAGCTCTTTGCTTTCCATGGTTTCAACCCTTCTTCCATTAACAAATTGGATCGGCATCAATACGTGAGATAGCATTATTAAGATAAATATGTAGTTTCTGTAAGCCATTGAACTTCAAACTTTTTGCCAACTTTAGTTTCTTAAAGATAAAATTGCACGACCATGGGTTTCTATTTATACTCTAATAGCGATTTCATCACTGGGGGCTGAATAAAGTTAAAAATCCTGAAAATTATTAACTTACTTTCTGTGAAGGATTGCCCAACACACCCACCACGGGCAGCTCAACTGGCAAAGCAGTGGGAAGTCAAGCAAGGACCCTTGTGTAGAACCTAGGTTCGAGTCCTTTCTCCTTCATGGACTTGGTGGATTATTGTGGAGCCTTAGATGAGCCCGTATTAAAGTGGGAGGCCCTGGCGGTGGGTTGCTGGGCTAGTCTCCCCGGGGTTTACCGCAAGGGTTCCCCGTTCCAAAAAAAAAAAAAAAAAAAAGGATTGCCCAACACACCGACCTTTTTTTTAAAGAAAGAACAACCACAATTTCAATAACAAATACTACTAAGTTATAACATATAATGACGACTTCCTCCCACCAGATTACATCGTCCAAAGAGAAATTACGAGAAGTCTTGCGACACACAACGTTGAATTTATTGTTGCGACTCTTTATATTTAAATCGTTAAAAAAAAAGGATATTATATACTATGGTATTTTTATTGTACTCATATATAGGGAAATGAACTATTGAATTTGACCTATCAAATTAATTTTCCATACATTATATTTGAGAAATCATTAAATTTGAAAGTTTAATACTTTAGCTTAACACTTAATATTAATATTACAAATAAATTTTAATAGACTCCTTCACATAAAATATGAATCCAATTTTTAAATCTAAGTCATTCATGTGAGTATACTTTTAAAGTCTAAAATTGTTTACATTTGTTGAAAAATTAGTGATTCAACAATCTTAGTTGGACAAGAATTGAGATATTTATAAAAGTGAAGAGTTATAAGAAGTCTAGAACATGTAGGATACGTATGAAAAAGTTTAGGACGCGTGGAACACGAAGGGGGAAGTGAAATGGGATTCAAATACGTGAAAGAAGTAAGAAAATGAGGGATAAGCGCTACAGGGCTAAGCGCTACGGCGCCCAGGATAGCAACCCAGCTCCGCAGCGCTAGGTCCTTAATGCCACAGTGCCCAGGGACGAGCGTCGCAGTGCCAGACGAGTCAGAAGTCTATTTTTTTTCGGGATTTCTAGTTTTGGAAAGTTTTGGACTTCCAAAACAAGTGGACTCTTACTCCAACAAGGAATAGGGTTAGTAGGCATGAAACACACCCTATATAAACACTTGTAAACCCTTGATTTTAGATTAAGCATTAAGAGAGACTCTAAGAAAGGGGAAGAACTGGGTAGACACTAAGTGCTTGTGTGCGCTATGATGGGACTATTGTTTGGGTGATCATTATTTGTGGTAGAGCAAGAGTTCACTAAACGTTTAGGTTCTTTTGAGGGTTCTTCATTGGGTTTTCCTTGTAAAATCTCTAAGGAGTTATAATAAGAGAGGCTAGGATCCTTGGATCCACCATGGACGTAGGTAATTGGCCGAATCACGTAAGATTATGTTGTGCTATTTTATTTTCTGCTTTGGATTTTTGTTGTTTTTGCTTAATTGACAAGTTATTCCATTGCGCAAAGAGGTTAGGGTTCTAGGCTGAATCTTGGATTCTTCGATTCAACATAACCTCGAGAGGGAGAAGGGCGTTTTCTCCCTCAACAACATTAATCCAATTTTAAAGTCTAAAGTCATTAACATAGGTCTAATTTTAAAGTCTAACGTTATTCATCTAAATTCGATTTTAAGTTTTAAGGCTAAATGAAATGCAAGAGATTGAAACAAGAGAAAGTCAAGAAATCATAAATTAAAAAATTAACTGAAATATAAACGAGGGCCCTCCCATATGAAGCTAGATCAAATTTTAAGGTCTAACTTCGTTCACTTGAGTTTCATTTTAAGGTTTAAAATTATTGGAATCCCAAAAGGCTGAAACACAACTAATAATAGAGTCATGAGGGTTCAAAATCATAATCTTTTCTTGATACCTTAATAGAGAAACTATTCAACTCAACAAATTTGATAAGTAGAAGTTGAGTTGTTAAAACCTCTTATCCCATTAAATTTACATTAATTGAAGTTGAGTTGTCATCTATGCAATAAATTATTAAGTTATGTCATGTATGTATTTATGTTGAAAATTTGTTAGACAAATTCGCAATAAGTTTCAATCAATAAAAACACACATATCATATTACTAATAGATTATTGCATTTGCTTTGATGTATCTTGGGCTTTCTCTAAAATAAGATAAATGTATTATAGTCATATAATTAGCCATATTAAAGATTGTATTATCATCCAACTGAGTTATTATATAAATTGTTGCAAATATCAAGCTATGCTCTTCAATTTGGCACTTCTATGGCATTAACTAAGTCATAGTTTTTATACGCTTTTTATTCTATATGCAGCGAAAAATCATAACTCACACCATAAGTAAGAACACATAAAATTAACACACCAACAAAGATAAAGAAAATAAATTAATCAACAAGACACAAGATATACGTGGTTTGGCCCTAAATTGTCTACGTACACGGATGATCAATGATCCAGCTCCTTGTTATTGATATAGATCACTAAGATTTTTTTACATCATTAATGATCCCACACGACCCCTTAGTATCTCCTATAAAGACCTTTAAGTATCTACTCTTGATCACCATGACTCTCCAAGACCTTTTAGTATTTTCTTATAAGAAATTTTTACAAGAAATACAAGAATAGCCCGAATATCTAAGGTAAAAGAATCTATGGTATTTCTTTTGTTCACTTATTAACGAAACAAAAACACTCTCCAAAAGGTTATACCCTAGTACACCACGCACTTAGTACTTACCTAACTCCTCTATTTTCTTTTATGATTACATATTAAAACTGTAGATGCTTAATTTTTTTTTCTTATGTTTAGAAGGGTTTATATAACGAATAAAACACCCTTAGAAACCCTAAACCTAGTTGGAATAAGAATCTTTACTTGTAGGAATCCTAATCCCACTTAAAGAAGTCAATTGAGCCAAAACAGAAAATACTCTAAAATTGCCACTTGAATAGTAACTATGTGAACAGTGTCATTGCATGAACAGTACCCATTCTTTTGGCTTTTTGTTCTGCTCCTTTCTTGAACACTCAATACATACTTGATTTCATAATGACTCTACTGTTAGTATTTATTTCAATTCTTACCCATACAAAATTGTTGAATCACCAAATTTCAATATAATGAGCTACTTTTGTTTTTAATTAAGTGATATATAATTAGATCAACCTCATATTTTGTTAAGCATTCCATATTTATTGTATGAAATATTGACTAATGTATTTTTTATTGGTCTTTGTGAGCAAATATCAATCTCTAAACATTTTCTATTATATAAATTATTTTACTAATTAAGTAATTAACACATAAATAAATCAATTTTTATATATTAGTTATATGACATACTTACAAACAATATATACACATATATATACATAGAGAGAGAGAGAGAGAGAAAGACATGTGGTTTGAGTTTATATCAAAACAAGAACACAACATGATGCAGAGTTATAATCTAAAGGTGAATGACATATATTCATTGTTATGGATTTGTATACATCCTTCCTTTTTTAAAGAACTACCAGATTTTGGTTTAATTTACTTATTAGGCCCTTAATTTTTTTTAAATGCCCAGTTACATTTTTTTATGAATGTTAAAATGTTAAAAAGGACGTGATTAGATATTTAAAAAAATGAAGGACTTAATGAGTAAATAAATATAAAAGTAGAAACAAAGTAGCAATTTTTGTCAATTATATATATATATATGAATTACTTAAATCAATATTTTAAAAATAAATAGAATAATTAATAATTTTAAAGTAAAACACCTTGTACATAATTGTTTAAAAGAAAACACAACACTTGGTACAGTAAATCTCAATAAATTGATAATCTCGATTAATAATAATTTTGTTAATCCCGACTTGGAGATGGCCATTTTATATGTGGGTATCAAATTTGAATGGATTACTAGCAATATACGGATATTTTATTTTTCTTAATTTAGCGGATAAGAGTAGAGGGAAAGAATACATTTCTTTTCCTTAATTTAATAGATATTTGCAATAAAATGAGACATTGTTTTTTTCTTATTTTAGTGGAATTGATATGGGTACTGAAAAGATTAATTATCTGTTTAATATCCCTAGACTTTTTTAGTTGAAGTAATTTTTTTCTGATAAACTTAATGGGTATGGGTATGGGAAAAAGTTAATTATTTGTTAAATATGTGCACCGAACCTGTGATGTTTAATAAACTCGAATCAATGATCATCAATGCAAATGATCGAACCAAACTCAAGAAACAAATCTAATCGAGAAACCACAAATGCTAAATCTGCAATTCTGCATAAAACAATAGATTACGTGGTTCAGGAAAGTCCTACTCCATGGTGAAAAGTTATCAAGTGGTGTTTTATTGAATCAAAATCAAGACTCAATTACAATCTCTTTTGCATCAGAGAACAATTTTTGTTTACAACTTTCTGTCTTTTATCAATTGTTTCTCACTCAATTTTGATCTGAAACTTGACAATTTATCAGTTGCAACTTGCTAGAAAAAAGTACCTAACTTTAACAACTTTCACGTGCCAGGCACATGACTACTTAAAGTTAAAGGCTGCACATAAAAGCCATGTGCCCTTAACTGCTTTTAACTGAATTTTGAGTTGGTTTTGGAGCCAAACCAATAACAACTCTTCAACACTCTTTCAACTGCTCAAATTATCAACTTTCATAAAAAAATCTCCACCTTGGATCCAAAACCACTATTCTCAAAAGTCTCCACAACTTCTAATCATCTTATTTACATGCTAATGTCTAAACAAAGCTTAAACTTCTCAATTGGTAGTAGTTTGGTCAATATATTAGCTAATTTGCTAGTTGTGCTAATCTTCTTGAGCCTAATATTTTTGTTAGCAATTTCATCTCTGATAAATATTGATCTTTCACATCAATGTGCTTTTTCCTATTATGATACATCTAGTTCTTATTAAGATGTATATCACTTTAAAAATCACAAAACATTTTCAGATGCTCTTGGTCCAACCCCAATTATGTCACCATCCTTTTTAATCAGATAACTACTTTAATTGCTTTAGCAATTACAATATATTCAACTTCTATTGCTGACAGTGCTGCTACATGCGACAATGAGGCGTTCTAGCTCATCAAACATCCATTTAAAGTGACCAAATACTATGTGATTGATATTCTTCTATCTAAGTCCCCTGCAAATTAAAATCAACAAATCTTTATACTTATTTTTAACTTTGCTGTGAACCACTGTAAAGTAATCAAAGCCTAGCTGAGCCCTTCAAATACCTCGGGATCTACTTGACTACTTGCCAATGGTGCTTCCTTTGTTTTACCACGAATCTATTGACAACACTTACAACATGTGAGATGTTAGACTTGGTACATATTATGGCATACATACTATGGATATTGCCTCTTTATTTGTTGTTGGTAATTGATAACAAGACAACTTGAAGTGTGATGCCAAAGAAGTCTTCACATTTTTTGCAACGTTTATACCAAAAGTAGTAACCAGCCTTTCACATATTTCTCTTGCGTCAGATACATATATTCTTAGTAGGTCTATTTATCATCATTGTCATTGCAAGTATCTTTTTGACTGCTCTAAGATCCTTCATATCTGTTGGCTTATAATTAGAAATAAACCCAATAAGGCTCACAAAACCAATTAAGTGTAACTTATTGAGAAGAAGCCCAAAATTAAAGATTAAGAACTGTCATAGATAGTGGATTGACGTGCTAAAAGCCATTAAAAAAGCCCACAACTACCAAAATTATGAAGATGCCCTTGACATAAATAGTACAATCACAATTCAATTACAAAGACAAGTTTAAATTGATTCAAACTTCTCCCTTGTATTTTCTCAATTCAAAGAGGAAATATGCGAGGAAATTGAGTAATATTTGAATCCTATTCCTTATATGATTTATCATTCTTACATGCTTTATTATTCTTGTAATTAAAAAGGGATTTATGTTCTTAGATAAGAGAGAAATCTTATTCAACTCTTATTGTTAAAGAAATCTTCAATTCACTAAACAAATAGTAAGGACGAATACGAATTATACAATGCTACTACGTTCTTTTTACGAATTGAACATCAAATACTAAATAAACACATAATTTTTCACAACTTGGATCATCAAATTCTAATACAACAAAGAACCCTAGAAGCACTCTTGAGATCTTCAAGCAGTATCTAAGAGAACTCTACAACAAAAACAATAGCTTCTTGCTTGCTTAAACACTTCCTATACACAACACTCAGTTTCTTGTCCTATTATTGATTTAAGAGTCAAAATTTCTTTATGTGTAGGAGGACAGTCTTATTCTCAGACCATTACTACATCATAAAGAAAGAATGCAGTGTCATTATCAGAATTCCTTTGAAGAGTAGAGCGCATGAAAGAAATTTCTTGAGGCTCCATAATCCAGGAACTTCAATATCAAACTCACTACTCATACGTGTCTTAATTCTTTACTTTTCGTCTTTTTATAACATGCAACAATAGGTAGATAGCTCCACCTTAATTTAAACTCTTGAAATAAATGTAAATATCATGGATGTTCTTATTGAAACCATTTTACAACATAAGACATCAAATATCCTATACCAATGTTTAGAAGATTGCTTAAGGCTATATAGAAATATCTTCAATTTTGCTTTAAACCTTTGAGGTTAACTCATGTAGATCTCTTCATCAAGCTTTCTATATAAGAAAGCTACTTTAACATCCAATTGCTCAAATTTCAAATTTAAAGTAGTAATGATGACTAACAACATTCTGATTAAGTTATCTTATTATAGGTGAAAAGACCTTTTTGTAGTCTAATCTTTCTTTCTATGTAAATCCCCTCACAACCAATATTGCATTAAATCATAGTTGATCAATGCTTGTCATACCTTCTTTGAGCTTGAAAATATACTTACAACTCATAATTCTCTTATTTGTAGGTTTCTTCACTAAGGTCCAAATCTAGTTCTTGTTTAGAGATTCAATCTCTTCTTTTTCATTTTTGTTTGTCATTTGTCTTCATTCCTACTATTAATAGCTTCATGATAGTTTTTAGGCTCACTATCATTGAGCTTTTAAATAGATACAAGGGCAAATGCAATTAAATCTGCACAACCATACTAATTAGAGGGCTTAATTTGCTTTTTCGCTCTATTCCTAGTGAGCTAGTAATTAAATGTTTTTGAATCTCTATGATCTCTTCTCAATTATGATCATCATCTTCAGTGGAGGATTGATGATCTATTCCTTTATTTTGATCATCGTATGATTCATCATTTCTAATAATCAAAGGGTTTTGAGCAATTTCAAACAAATTGACATGTCATTCTTCAACAAAGCACAATTATTAAGTGTGACATCCTTGCTAGTCATGCATCTTAGAGGCTTCAAGTCAATGTACCACAGTTTGTACCCTTTGACCTCTTTTGGATATCTAGTAAAGACATACATGAGTGCTGTTAGTTCTAACTTGTCTTGCTTTATGTGTGCAAAAAAAGGATAATCAAAGATCTTCAAGTTTTGATAAACCCAAATATCTCCTATAGAATTTCAAAATTTACTTGCTAATCAAAAAGCAATTGTCAAACAAATGGGTGGGGTCTTATTGAAGGGTGATGAAGAAGTACTCTACATCAACAAAAAGAGAGGTTGATTTATATATCATGTTGGTGGAGGACTTAAAGGAGATGGTGACAAGTCTAAGAGTCATCAACAAGAAGGAAGCTTACAGACAGGGAGAGCATAGAGGACTTTGCAGCAGTCGTAGTCAGTCTAAGCAAAAAAAACAAAATTGAAGAAAAATAGTTATAGAAAAATGGGCCATATGACTAAAGATTGTTGGTCGAAGAAAAAAATTGCTGAGAGTAATACTGCCTCTTCCAACTTAAAAAAGAAAAGAGAAGACGAGTAGGATGTTGAAGAGTGTGTGACAGTAGAAGAGAAAGACCTATTACTTTTCAACAATAATGCTTGGATAGGATAAACTATGAAAATGATAAGATTGTCGACTCAAGGTGTTCGAATCACATGACCTTGTGATGAAGAAAAGCTAGAAAAATATGACTGAATACAAGAGAAGTCACGAGATGGTAACAACCAATAACTCAAGCTTGCCCATAACTTACAATTCATTGCAAATATATTCTTTTATGTGTTTTTCATCCTAGAATTTTGAGAAACAAATCGTTCTTTTAGTAACCACCACTACAACTTTTCTATTCTTCTACAATTCTCATACAAATTATTGGAAATATATTCTTTTGTGCGTTTTTGTTTATTTTGTTTATTCCTTTTATTTTATTGCTCTCAATATTAACGAATTAAGATTTAATTCCGAAGAATACATCTTGTATGTAGAAAATTTTTGATGTCTTGAAACCTAAAACATATAAAAATAAAATCTTTTTATAAGCCTCATGCCAATCAAATAACGATCATCTGTCAATTCTCGGTGGGAATGTACAAGAAAATTAATATATAAAATTTAAATTTAAAAATTAATAAAGGCAAAAACCCGAAATAAGAATTTCTATTATGTATCATTAAGACTAAATAGATAAATTTGATTATGATAAAAATGACTGGTTGCTGTCCGAAATACATAAGCTTTTGTATCAATTTAGTGTATTAGTAAAACTTTTCCTTTTACCTAAAAATAAGACAAAATCTTGGGAAAAAAAGGAAAAAGAAAATCGTTGTTCGACTTTCTTTGGATGGGAATTACTTGGTTATTCAAAGCATCCTTGGCTATTGTAGAAGCGGAGACAGAACTTCCATAAAGGGAATCCTATAATTAGCCCTATTAATTAAGTGGTTGAAAGTTCATGTGGTCGAGATCGTTCAATATTTGTAGGCTTGAACGCTCTCCTTAATTAATTTATTTGATTTTATAAGATCTTATTAGATATTATTATTATTATTAGGAAAAATGTCATTTTAGCCCTTACTTTTCTAAAGATAGAAACAAATCCTGGGTAGATTTTGGCTTTTTTTTAAAAAAACATTTATGTTAAAATTAACTAAACATAAGATTACATATGCTATTGATTAATCTTCCTTGATAGTTCAGGTGAGTGTTGTTTTTTTAGGGTAGCGACCAATGATCCCCTGAGCATTATCCACTTACCCCTATATTTCGTATTATCTAAAAAACCCCTACTATTATATTAATAACTAATTATTATTATCTTTTTACTAATCCACCTTTATATTATTATTTTTTATAAATTATTAATGTATTTGTTTTAAAAAATAATACTAAAATAGTAAAAACTATAATATATTTATGTAATAATAGTAGGATGAATATTTAGTTATTTCATTTTTATTTTTATTTTTTTGTTTTATAGTTTATAATTTAATTAATATTATATTTTTTATGCATTAATATTTTATGCTCATTAGGAAGAATAAATACGTGTTTTTTATTATTTTTTAAACAGTAAAAGTAACAAAATAATAAATTATAATATATTTATTCATTCTCAAAAGTATTAAATATTATTGTACTTTAAAAAATTAATTAATGAATAAAATTTTAAAATATATTATACTTTTTATTATTTTAGTATTATTATTTTTAAAAATTTATAATTTATAAAAAAATAATAAAGTAAAGATAGATTAGTAAAAGACAATAAGAATTAGTAGGTAATATAACAATAAAACATTTTTCTGGATAATACAAAATATCAGAGAGATAAGTGGGTAATGCTCAATAAAAGAGAGGGGGTTATATATAGTTTATCTTTTTTTAATATATAATGGAGAAAGAGAGTTGAGCTGGCGGACAGGATATCGAATCTGCCAGAAGCAATACTACATAAGATAATGTCATTCATCTCATTCAAACAAGTTGTTCAAACTTGGAATCACTGACAATAAAATTCTTTGGGGAAATTGTGTCTGACTCTAGTTTATTTAGATGAGCATATTATTAAGGATATGGCCGTTAGTTGTCCTTGGATTGAGGATATGAGGTTCACTCTATGTCATGGGTTTAAAAGTCTGAAACTTGTTGGTCATAAGAAACTCAACATAATTGAGGTAACTAACAATCATGAACTTAGATCTATCGCAGCACTCAGTGCCCATTCGTAGTTATCAATGGATGGCGTATACCACGGGAGATCAATCTAACATCTTGTAAGAATCTCAAGACTTTAATATTGTGTATGGCTTCCATAAATAACGAGTGGGTGCGTAACCAAGTTTCTAAACTTCGGCGACTCGAGCGCTTACTCCTAGTTGCTTGCAACGAGTTGAAGAGTATTAAGCTTTCAATTCATTGTCTTAAAAGATTGGACATCTGTAAATGTGCAAGCTGATTGAAGTCAAGATTGAGACTCCACAATTAGGTATATTCAAATATGAAGGCGATATAATATCCTTCTCCTCAAATGCTTTGACTTTGTCGGAAACTGATCTTCGTTTCCGCTCCAAGAATATGGACTTGCAATGGTATGTTAAATATATTGAACTTCTTACAAAGTTCCTTCAGTTTTCTCAAGTGTTGAGATTGCAATGTGACACGGGAGAGGTAATTCTTTGCTTGCAATTTGCCAACTTCTAACTGTCAGCTAATTATTGTTAATATTCTTCTTCTTCTTCTTCTTCTTCTTCTTGTAATGACTACGTGTGTTGAAGCTCTAACATCTTTTAAAATAATTTTATACAGAATGCGCTTGTTCCTGGAGAATTGAGACAAATTCTAGCTGCCCCATTATTTGGTGTTAAGCATTTGGTGTTTACCATTTATATTCCATATAAGAGTCCTGCAATCTGAGACGTTTCGATGGTTTGCTCTGGATTTCACCTCATTCAGAGCCTATATGTATGGAATTTAATAACACCCACCGGAAGTTTTATTTTCAGGTAGTACGTTTTTCTAATATATGAAAATTGAAGAAGACTTTGATCCATATATACTGTCAATGTTCTACTTAATTTATACATGATGTTTCTATTATTGATTTTAGAATCTAATGTTGGGTATTATATATTAAAGTAGGCCTATATATATCAATTAATTGTACATTATTAGCTATCTAATTTATTACCCATTAAAAGTAATCAAATAAAATTTATTTATTATTATGCTTTTAGGGCATCACGTATGGCATGAGCTTTAATGTGTAGAGACCTAATTATTTTATTTTATTTAATGATGGGTCAAAATAAAATAAAATACTATAAATAATAGGTTGAGGTCATCAATCTAAATCCTAACGTATTATTCATTCACATCTCATCGGTGAGTAACGGCAGCTTTTCTCTCATAAAGAAAAGGTTTAGATGTGGAAGGTATTAACCTTAATATTTTGCGTCTCCATAGATTCACGTACGCTTCCGATTTTATTCTTTTTGATGATTTAATATGAGATCCTGGCTATAGTAATTCTTTCACCAATTAAAATTTTTATCTAACATCTAATTGTAACAATTGATGCTTACAGCCAGCTATTTGTGTTTCAGTTTTCTTACAAGCAACGGCTTATGCATGAAGGAGAAACTGCTCGTTGCTGTAAATCTCTTCCCATTTCATGCTGGAAAAATTGCATAGAAAAAATTGATCTTCAAATTTATGATGGGCTTCAACTGGGAAATAATGTAAAAAGGTATACTTTTGAGGGTGAAGACATACTGGAGAAGATTCAAGATGTTAGAAAGTTTGTGGTTGGTGGTGCCACTGAATCTGCTTAAAAGATTTTTTCATTTGTGTAACTTTATACATAGTTTCAAAGGATTGTAACAGGGGAGGGGAAACGGTACTTGATCAGGATTGATTGACTTGTGGGTTTAAATTTTCAATTTTCAATTTTCAATTCTCAATTTCAATTTTATCTTATTTTTCTGAAATACAAGAATCCTAATGTCATAATCTGATATCAAATCTAGTGGATGGCTCACGCATCTTCTAAATATGTGTCATATCACATTAGTCAGTGCTAAACATCCCAAAATCTATCCATAAAATACATCTCAAATGAGATGGCATGTTGTTTGTCAATCACTAAGTAGATTCATAATTTCATTTAATAAATACAAAATAGGTAACTTATTGCAAATATATTATTAAAAATTAACTAGGAAAGTGTATATATATATATAAATGTAAGTGATCTAGTGGACCTATGTTACATGACACTATCTAATTAAATCATAATTTTTAATAATTTCTATATAATTTATAATATGCTACATAATCTTATAACTTGTTTAGGTGCTAACTATATAATGAGTTATGTAATTCATTAAATTATTTATATGTATATATATATATATATAAAGAGAGAAATAATCTAATAGGCTATGTAACTTATCATATAGTGAATAATACTAACACGTGATAATGTCTAATTAATCTACAACTTCTGCACAATTTACAATATATTACAAAATCTTCATATGTATTCAAAAGCTCTCCATATAATGAGTTATATAATCCATCATATCATTTTTGTAACTCTATACATATATATGTATAGAGTGAGTGAAATGATCAGTATATATATAAACTTAATTATTATTAAAAGCAAATGAAATAAAAATGTTGCAGGGTACCATAAAAATAAAATCAAATCAAATCAAATAAAACAAAAGTTTCTTTGTTTTAATGCATAATCAAATAAGAACTCTCTGAATAAATTTCATATATTAAGGGAAAAAAATGTAAAACTACCAAACTAAACTGATTAAATACGCACTGAATGTTATTCGGATGCAGTCCTATTTTATAGCTATCTTGTAATACGTATCTCACAAAATTAATTTGGTAAATTTATTTATTTACTTTTATCAAGTTGATCTTTTTGAGGACGTTTTTATCGTCAAAGAGTTAAAAAAATCCAAATTAACTTTTTTTTTTTTTTTTTTTTGCCCATGGAAGTAATAGCTTTTATTTTTTAAAACAGTTTCATTAATAAATGTTTAATAATACAACTGCATAAGGTTACTAGATTTGTTTTTAGGGAAATTATCTGGTTAGTCTCTAATATGTTAAACTACTCATTTAGTTCTTATATTTTTTTTGAATTCCTCAATCAATTCGTATTGTTAGAAAAATAATATTTAAAGTGTATTTTTTAGGGCATTAAAGTAAGTTGATATGCTTAATCATGATAGATAATTATATATGATTAAATTTACCTATTGTCCTAAAAAAAACTCATTTTAGAGTTACTTTCAATGGTTTATAGTAGGTATAATTAAGATATTTAAAAAAATATAAGGACTATATGAGTAATTCAACTAGATTTCAGAAACTAACAGATTCACATATTGACACATTTTTAAATGGTGTCAACGAAGCGAAGTGTCAGTGAATTACTGATATTATAGTATCAAAAATATGAAATGTCAATGAATTGCTGATACTATGGTATCATAAATATGAAATATCAGTAAATTAGTGATACCATGGTATTAAAAAATTTAATTTATAAAAATTAATATAATATTCAAAATGGTGTCGTTTTGGGCGCTATATATCTTTATAACAAATATATCCTCAAATGATATCATTTTGAGGTTAATTTGTTTTTTTTTAAAAACAAGCTCCAAAAGAACATTGTATTGATTATAATTTTGAATCCAATTTCAATTTCAATAACGTTAAATGTTATAATTTAGATTCTAATTTAATTTATATTACATTAAATGTTATAATTTCAAATCCAATTTTTTATTTCAATTACGTTAAATTTTATAATTTTGAATCTATTTTCAATTTCAATTACGTTAAATGTTATAATTTCGATTTTAATTTAACTTCTATTATGTTACATGTTATAATTTTGATTCCAATTTAAATTTCAATTACATTAATTATTATAATTCAAAATCTAATTTAAATTATGTTAAATGTTATATCTAATTATAATTTCAAATGTTAAAAAATAAAGTAATGAAGAATAAATTTTAAAATAAATTATTATTTTTTTAAAAGGATAAGATTAGTAAAACTTTAAAAAAAAAAGGACAACTGACACAAACACAACATTTAATTAATGTAAAACTAATAGTTCTGATAGGCACAACAATTAGCCAATTTTAAATGTTAAACTAAAAGGCTTCATTTTGTTATTAGATTATTAATTTATTTATTTTTATTTGTGGGTATTATACCTATATCTATTTATTTGGAGTGGACAAACCAGATACCTATATTATATATATATATATATATATATAATCGAAAAAACAAACTTTAACCCTAATCGATTCTCTCTCTTCCCCCCAAACAACATACGCCTCTTTGCTGCCTCGTGACACTGATCCTCTTTCTTCTCTCTTATTCTAGATTTTCATATTATCTACTATTGCTTCTTTTTTTATTTAAAATCCCTTTTTAATTCATAATAGAAAATTTGAGTATGTTCATATCTGATTTCTCTCCAATTCCTTCATTCATCTTTGAAAACTTAGCATATTTTGATTTAATTTTTTTTTGTAAATTTTGTTTGCCCTTTTCAGTGCGTGTAAAGAGCAGTAGAAGAAAAACCCTAAATCCCTTTCGGCTTCAATTTTGATTCTTCGCAGTGCAAAAAACGTGGAAATTTTGTATGTTTCTCACTTGACTTGTTATTTCATTATGAATGATTTAAAGTTGCATGGAATCATGGTATCAAATCGTCCCTGTAGTTATCTTTAATTTCATTTTATTGCAATTCAATTGACTAAAGCCTCAAGGACGATTTTATTTCTTGTTTCATAATTTTATTTAATAGTTCCATTTTCTCATTAGATTATAGTTTTTATTTTGGTTTACTTGTATTTCATTTGATTATGGATCTTGGGGTTTGATTATGAACTGAGATTTGATGCTTATGATCTTTTGTCTATTTGTTTAATTTAAATGTAAAATATATATAATTGAATATGTTGAAATAATTATAAATAAATAAAAACTGCTTTACTTTTATTCTTCGACTGCTCATATTAACAAAGAAATTAAAATATTAAACTCCGAATTTTAGATCTGGCACCTTTCACAACTAAAAAGAAAGCCTCTGTTGGCGTGAAAGAGGCAAAAGAAGAGCCTGTAGAGATCATTCCCATTGTCCAATCGAAACTTCAAAAGAAGAGCCTCTATTGGCAAGAAAGAGGTAAAATTGAGGGCACTGAGTTCTCTTTCACTGGGTTCTTGACCCCTTTATTGGCTGCTTATGATGGTTGGGCATTGTTCATTGATTGTGATTTTCTATTCTTGACAGATATCAAATTATTAAGGGATATGATTGATGAAAAATATGTTGTTATGTGTGTGCATCGTGATTATACTCCTAAAGAATTCTTCTAAGTAGTATCGATTAATTTTTTAATATTTATTTGAACATTTTGGATCTTATAATTGTTCTAGAGTAACCTGTTTAGGAGTTGTCAATGGTTAAATGATAGAAAAATATGATATTTTTGGTTATTATATAGTCAGACCTTGGCCACAATGTCTTATCCTGGTTGTTAATCCTTACCCATTCATTTAATTAAGGCAAGAGTTAATAAAGGGCATGAAGTTCTAGTGATTGGATGCAAATACATAGGCATAACATTTTTTGAGGAGCAACTGATATATGTAGAAATGAAATTGAAGGAAGATGGCCTTTTATGGAGTAATAGTCTCATTGTTCTTGTTTTTATATCTCTTAAACAAGAATTACATTGGGAAATGAGTGTTGCTCTGTTGTTCGTTTTAGTCTCACTGTCTCTATCTCTTCGATAAGTTTTCCTCCCTTGTTTTGCGCTGTCAATGTAATATAAAATAAATTAAGTATATAACTGATTCACTGATTAGGTTGTTTCACAGATCTTTAATTAGGTTTAGTTTTATTTTTTGGCATTTTCTTTGCAACAATCAGATGCTGTATTTTGAACATTAACTTTTTGCTCTGTTCTTCTTCTAGCCTTTTCATATTAGTTTTAGTTACATTTCAGATAACATGAAGCACAACTCTTAAGCGTATGGATTTGTTGTAGATGAATGCTTGAGCATAGCTTTCTCTACATTATCTTACTTATAGCATTGCAGTTACATACTTTAGTAACACATTTTTATTGCCAACTGTTGAAAAATTGGTGATTCAACAATCTTGGTTGGACAAGAATTGAAATGAATACCAAAGTGGAGAGTCACAAGAAGTCTAAAAAGTATGGGACACGTATAGAGAAGTCTAGGACATGTAGAACACGAAGAGGGAAGTGAAACGGGACTTGAAGAGCTACTAGCACCGTAACACTCAACACAGAAAACTAGCGCCGCGGTGATGGGAGTGAGAAGGGCCAGCACCGTAGCGCCCAAGGATGAGACGTGGCGCCTAAACGCCTCAGAATGTCCGTTTTGGTTCAAGATTTCAAGTTTTGGGAAGTTTTGGACTTCCAAAACAAGTGGACTCTTACTCCAACAAGGAATAGGGTTAGTAGGCACGAAATACACCCTATATAAACACTTGTAAACCCTTGTTTAAGATTAAGCATCCAAAGTTTCAAGATGTAACCATAAGAGAGAATAGAGGAGCTAGGTAGGCACTAAGTGCGTGGTGCACTAGGGTGTAACCTTTCAGAAATATTTTCTTCTTTAGATTCTTTGAGTGAATAAAAAAGAACCACCATAGATCCTTTTGGCTTAGATGCTCTGGCTATTCTTGTGTTCCTTGTAAAAATCTCTTATGAGGAGATACTAAGAGGTCTTAGGGAGTCATGGTTATCAAGGGTAGATGCTTAGAGGGCTCTATGGGAGATACTAAGGGGTCTTGTAGGATCATTGATGATGTAAGAAGATACTTAGTGATCTATTTCAATAGTAAGAAGCTGAATCATGGATCCTCCGTGGACGTAGACAATTTTGGGCCGAACCACGTATATCTTGTGTCTTGTTGATTGGTATATTTTCTTCATCTTTATTGGTGTGTTAATCTTATGTGTTCCTTCTTATGGTATCAAGTTATGATTTTTCGCTGCGCATAGAGTAAAATGGGTATCAAGGTTGTGGCTTAGTAAATGCCATAAAAAGGTGTCAAATTTAAGTGCATGGCTTGTTATCCGCAATAAACTGGTATCAAAGCTTAGGGTGAAGTACAAATTGGTATTAGAGCTTGAGTTAAAGTCCAAACTGGTATTAGAACCATAGGTTGAAGTCCAGATTGTAGAGCATAGGCAGCAGTGTCAGATTGCAGAGCAAATGTTGTCAACCATGGGGTCTCACAAATATAAGAGAAGAACAATAAAGAAGATGATTATCTGAAAGAGGAAAAGATGATACCCTTAGTGGAGAGTTTTATTTTTTGAGTAAGGCTTACTCTTAAAAAGAAGACTACTAAAAAGATGGCGTCATCTAGGTCCTAGTTAGAAGAATCATTCAGATTGAACACAAAATAAAGATGGCAAAAAAAGAACAATCAAGATTGAAGGGCAGATCCAAAAGATGTCTAGGGCACTCAAAGGGATAGTTCTAATAGAAATACAAAGATAAAAGGAAGGTGGATTTGCAAGTCTGTTGGATGACTAGGCAAAGACCTTGATTGCATAAGAGCTTCTGGAGGAATCAGTGTCTGATGAACGAACTATTTTTGCGATCTAGGGTAATATTTTCATATGAGTCATAGAGAATCGTTATTTACCAATTGGAGTAATATGGCTTATGGTAAGTCATAGGGGATTGGTAGAAAAAGATTGAGACTACATAGTAAAAAAGACAAAGGAGGGACTAGGTATGAGATTTGATTCCTCATTTTATAAAGACCTAGAGGACTCGGGACTGCTAGATCGAAATAGGGAGATTCATGGAAGGCATAAGAAAGGAATACTAAATGGGAAAGTAAAAGGATCGAGGGAGTGATAAAGCACAAAGAGAGGCTTTGTGCTTGTAGAAAAGTGCTTAGAATGGGATCAACATAGGGTTGTTGATTTGAAACAGATCATAAAGCAGTTTTTGATATATCACTTTGTAGCAGGGGTCGAAAGAGAATGTGTGGGAAGAATAGCAATGGCGAGAATGGATTTTCACCATTAAGGGTTATGGTCATGGTGTCTTCGAGACATGGAAGATCATAACATTGAACTACTCTAGACATCAGCATTCAGGAATCTTTAGCGATTGTAGTCGCAAGAGCCTTAGTTAAGTCAGGGACTTGACTTATAGACCATGCTAGTGAGCATTGGTTAAGGAAGGATGACGGTGATTAGCTTCATAGAGAGATATTTTGAATCAAAGAGGGGATTTGTTGAAAAATTGGTGATTCAACAATCTTGGTTGGACAAGAATTGAGATGAATACCAAAGTGGAGAGAAAAATATTGTCTAGAACGTGTGGGACACGTATAGAGAAGTCTAGGACGTGTGGGACACGAAGGGGGAAGTGAAACGGGACTTGAAGACGCAAAGGAAACGAAGAAATCGCAAGAGAGCTACCAACGCCACGTCGCCCAAATGCTGAGCACCGCAGCGCTCAACACAGAAGACCAGCACTGCAGCGTTAGGTCCCTAGCGCCGTGGCATTGGATGCGAGAAGGGCCAGTGCCACAGTGCCCAGAGATGAGCGCCGCAGCTCCCAGACGAGTCAGAATGTCCATTTTGGTTCGGGATTTCGAGTTTTAAGAAGTTTTGGACTTCCAAAATAAGTGGACTCTTACTCTAACGAGGAATAGGGTTAGTAGGCATGAAATATACCCTATATAAACACTTGTAAACCCTTGTTTAAGATTAAGCATCCAAGGTTTCAAGATGTAACCATAAGAGAGAATAGAGGAGCTAGGTAAGCACTAAGTACGTGGTGCACTAGGGTGTAACCTTTGGGAGTGTTTTCTTCTTTAGGTTCTTTAAGTGAATAAAAGAGAAACACCATAGATCCTTTTGGCTTAGATGCTCTGGCTATTCTTGTGTTCCTTGTAAAAATCTCTTATGAGAAGATACTAAGAGATCTTAGGGAGTTATGGTGATCAAGGGTAGATGCTTAGAGGTCTTTATAGGAGATACTAAAGGGTCTTGTGGGATCATTGATGATGTAAGAAGATACTTAGTGATCTATTTCAATAGTAAGAAGCTGAATCATGGATCCTCCGTGGACGTTGACAATTTTGGGCTGAACCATGTATATCTTATGTCTTATTTCTTGGTTTGTTTTCTTTATCTTTATTAGTGTGTTAATCTTATGTGTTCTTTCTTATGGTATCAAGTTATGATTTTTAGTTACGCATAGAGTAAAAGGGGTATTAAGGTTGTGGCTTAGTTGATGCCATAGGGATGTTAAATTTAAGTGCATAGCTTGTTATCCGCAACACTAACAGATAAACAATGCCATTGCTGTGGCATCCTTGCTTAACACAACATTAGGTCTTACAAAATTTCTTTACAACAATGTATGGAAGGATCCTAGGTCTGCTATTATGTCTGTTATTGTTACTATGAAATGGTTACCCCTAATTTTATTTGGATGTCATTTTTATTGATGTCAGAACTTAGTCGATATATCTAAGTTTTGAGAATATTCATTGTGCATAGTTAAAAGAATGGTTTCTAAGTTATCTCATTGTCTGTTATGTGATTTAGCTCATGCAAAGTTAATTCCATTTATAAGTTTTTCTGCTATACTAAGACATAATTTGCGTAACATATTATGGAAAAAATTGCTGAATTTAGAATATAGAGCATATAGTTATATGGTTTATTGTAGCCAATTGACAAAACTTCCCACAATTAATGGTTCACCATGTGTATATAAACATTAAAATATGTTTCTATAGAAGCTGGATTTTATTGTGAGAAAAGAAGTGATAAAGTAGATGATTTTGTGGAGCCGAGCATTTATGCTGATAATCCTTAATAGAGGTTGAGATGATTTTGACATTAATTACTCGATTGATATTTATTTTTAATATAAACATGTTTTAATACCATATCAGTAATCTCATTCGAGTAAAATGTTACTATTAATTTTTGTTTTCTCTTTTATTTTTTTGCTAACATGCCTGATATTTGATTTTTATTTTTCTTCAGCATTGATGAACAGGCAGCAAAGAAAATACTACTAGATTGTTGAGGTTTATTTTCAGATCAGGAACTGGATACTATTATATTATCAAGGTCTATTAACTTTCTTGAAATGAATGTATTCCTTTTTTGCATTTGTTGCAAGCTTTTGCAATTTGCTAATTATTTGATATAACATAAAGAATAGAACTGAACTATAGACACGACACCCATTATGAGGGTTACATCTTATTGTTGAGGTATCATTGTTATGAAAGATTCATCTAACACACACACATACATATATGCTAATCTAATTATTTAGATGTTGTGAATATGAAAGTGAGCGTGGAAACTTCATAGCAAGTAATGTTAAAAATTTATAATATTATCCACTGCTTCTTAAGAGGTTATTCTTCCATAATTTGTTCATAGCAGTTGCAACTTGTACTCATTTATGAAATCTGCATGCATAATCAAATGATTTGTTTATTCACTTAAAATCTCATTTATTCACTTAAAATTTTATTGAATTTGATTTCTAATGTGTTTTTCTTTATGCTCTATTTGAAACATTTGACAAAGTAAAAGAAAAACTCCTTCTTATTCGTCTAGCATTGATTTGTATATCTCAGGAAGTTGAACAAGTTAGTAAAGCTATACAGGAGCTTCAGAATAGCACGTTACCATTATCATATCAATACAGCATGCATAGAGTGGATGAATTTGCTCTCACTTGTTACAAGTGTTATGAATGACAAAGAGGTTATATTGAAGATAACATTACCTCGATACATTACGATAGGGCAGCTATGTGTTTAACTAATTTTTAAACTTTGGGATGTTTTGAAATACTGTAGTTCTTAATGATTTAGTCTGAGATATTTAACAATATATAGGAAACTAAGTTTGGATGCTTTAACAATTGTAATTTATTTGTTTAAATAAATAAATAAAATTATATTTACTTAGATGTGGTATTTATATATGGAATTTTAGTTTATAAATAAATTCAAAATTCTAGAGCAATAATTTAAATTTGAAATTATTAAAAAAATATTTTAAATTAAATACAAAATTTGTTATACCATGGTGTCAGTGATTTACTGATACCACGGTGTCAGTGATTTATTAATACTACGATGTCAAAAATTCATGAAAAATATTCACTGATATCGTGGTATCAGATATTCACTGACACCATAAATGGTGTCAATAATTTTCTAGCTCGAGCAATACTAACATTATGAAGCAGTGTCAGTGAAACACTTCACTAATGCTAACTTAGCATCAGTGAAGATCATTTTTGTAATAATGTGTAAATTTTAAAATATGAACATATTTTCCAGTTTTATTTTTCTTTTCCTTTCGCCACCAATCAATACCTACAAATGCACAAACTAAGAAACAAATAAAAGAAAGAGTATATAGCAACACTATTTATTAAAACATATATAGCAAGGAAATGTATCAGCAGAATTTTGTGGCGGTACTTGTGCCAGGATATTATTTAGTAATTACAAGCAGCCACAAATTTACATTAATAAAGACACTTTTATTGGCAATTATTGGAATATCCAGGGCCTCCGAAAAAGAAATGAACGCCAATGTCCTTAGTGTTTTGAATATTTACATCGTAACAGGAAGGATTTGATGCATAAGGTACAAGGTTTTCGGGATCTCTCACGGTGCCAGAGTCATCGATATATCTAAGGTTTCCAAAATAGCTGGCTTTACCAAGGCCTTCAGCAGGAAAATGGCCACTTCCCATTTGAGTTGTCGTGTGATGTCCCTGAGATCTTGTATTTCTAATCTGTCCACCCCACTTTATAGAAGTAGCACTATCAGCTAAAGTTGTGAAGAGAGAGCGAGGCCAATATCCAGCTGACTCGTTTCCTACCAGCAGCCACCAATCCCCATCGTCCTGAAATTACATATTTTCTTAATTTGGTCATTAAACTGGTTGGTCACTCGATTTGCATCTTAGAGAACATTAAGAAATAAGACATCAATTATATATAATGAATTTCAGGTGCAGATATCGAAGTATGGGGGTCCTATTTTAACTAAAATCGAGTACTGGACTTTAATTAAAAAATGTATGCCATCAAGTTCTAGAGTGTGGATGTTCGCATAAGAGAAAAACAATATAATTATAGATCCCCTCAAAAGTTGAGACTGCGTAGTTCTGATAAAATTTATATTCTACATGAAGAAATTTTACGTTTCATTATCAAATAACTAGCTATTGTTTACTACCATTTTATGCAATCTCTTGATTGTCGAAGCAGAGTTTATCATTATATTGGACTTAGCAAGAAAATTTGTTTAACAGAAATGAAAACTTACTTTCTGTATGGTTACGGCTATATCATATTGCTTTCCGGCATATGTAGAAACTGATTCAAGAGGAAAACCGAGGGCAATTTTACTGTTAGTTTGCACAAAACCAGGGCAAAGAAGATTGTAGCAACCTGTCGTTTGGTAGGCATCACTCTAACAAGCACAATAAATTAAACATGTCAATAAGATTTTAAAAATAAAAAGCAATATATTAGCTATTTAAGAAATGTCTTTAATTCGATTTCCAGTAGTGGGTTATGATAGGTAAGGAAGAAATCTGAATGTACTTACAGTCCAGTAAATGAAAAGTCTTGTAAGTCGATCTGACTGAGCCTGGAATCATTCATTTATCATCTTAGTTTTGATTTCAAAACTTACGTTTGTCACAGAGAACTAAAGATTGAAAAATCTGCTCCTTTCCCCAAATAAGTCAAAGATAAAACAAAAAGATTAAGATTTCAAAAATTACCACCCATCCAGCTTCCAGAACATTTAAGTCATTTCCACCGCCTGACTGAACCCAAAGTTGAGCTGAACTTAATTCTCGTACCTCTGTTGTAGGTATCCATAAGTTGATTGTTGCACCAGCACCATAGTACGTGCCATCAGCTAAACTAACTTGGGCATACTAGTGTTCACATATAAAGGAAAGAATGAAATTAATCAATCAAAATCTTATAAAAAAAAGAATCAGGGAATTTATTTTTATTTATTATAAAGTTAAAGTATCACCTCATGCCAAAATTCGGAAGCAAGACTTCGATTCAGCTGATTCCTTGGCAAAACTTCCAGGTAACTGCGACGAGGAGGAAGATTATAACTTTGTGTTCTTAGTATGGGGATAGTTCCTTCAGGGCATTCTCCATCCTCATGCCAACTTTGAAAGAGCAAGTTATTATTGTCATTGGTTTTAGTTGCTCTTGAGAACACATCAGGTTTCATCTGTGAATTCGAACAAAAATTTATAAATTTGAACAAATCTTTATTAAATGCAACAATAATTTAAAATATAATAGAACCTGTATTGTGTGATTTTTCAGTAGTGGATGATTAAAAGCAGGTTGTTTGTTGATATCCACACAGTCAATCATATCACCATCTTTAGTCTGCAATTTTTTTAAAAAAAAAAATAGAACTTGAGAATTTAACTAATATTAATAACATTTTTACAAAAAAAAAAATGAAGGAAGAAGAATATTGAGCTAGTGCTTTTGGACTACCTGTATGGTTTTGGCTGTACCCTCATTCATGAGCAGCACTTTGTTTTCCATAGTTTCAACCCTTCTTCCATTAACAAATTGGATTGACATCAACATGTGAGATAACATTGTTAAGATAAATATGTAGTTTCCATAAGCCATTGTTGAATTTCAAACTTTCTGCCAACTTAAGTTTCTTGATGATAAATTTGCACCACTTGGGTTTCTATTTATTCTCTAATCGTGATCTCGTCCCTGTGCTCAATTAAGTTTAAAATCCTGAAAATTATTAATTTAATTTCCTTTTAAGGATTTCCGAACATACCTACCCCTTCTTTTAACGAAACTGGCAGTATAGTACCTTTGTTTTTATTAAATTATTTATTAGATTTCTTTTTTAAAAAAAATCTCAATTAGTCCTTGCCGACCAAAAATTCTATTTAAATACTTACCTTTTTTTATTCTTTTACAATTTTACCTTCGACTGATATGATGTGATATATACATCTATATATATAAATATAATAAACTCTTAACAAAAACTACTCTTAATTGTGATTAAAAAATTAAGTTTAAAAATCTTGGAAATTATTAACTTACTGTCTTTGAAGGATTTCCCAACACATCGACCTTTTTAGGAAGAAAAACCAGAACTTCAATAAGGGTAATTTTCATTTTCCTCACCTAAATTTGGCAGTCTCGATCAAAGGATCCCAAAATTTGGCAGAAACTACCCTTGTCCAATAACGGCTGTTTATGAACTTGACAGAATCTCTTTAAAGTACCAATATGCCCTCGTTGAACAGTGCAAGACATTGCTTGACTTGGCAGTTTTCCCATAAGTCCCTTTTCTACCCATTGGAAGAACTGCAGAGTCCATCCTTACGTGAAAGACTCTTTTACCCATACAAAGCGTAGACTGGATGAAATACCATTTGAAGAAGACAATCACTCTCATTTGTTGTGACAGGACTCGACCCGAGCCTTCCTCGAGAATTGAAGCAGATCCTATAATGATATAAAATTAACATACTCTTTACTCATACATATAATATAATGAGGTTACCTGCCTCAACAAAAAAATGTACATGTGTACTCTAATATAAAAAAAAGATATACAAATATACAGATTGAGACACTTATGTAACTATGCGTGTCGTGAGCTAACCTCAAAATGTGATGACTGTATCACACTTCACGAATTCTTGTGACAACCTGAAAAAAATAGAAAAAAAAAAAGGGTGAGCTTGTGGTTCAGTGAGTGAACATAATCTAAAAATATTATATACTTTATATGTATTGTACACATATAAATCTATAAGATAAAATAATTATGAAGTTGTATACTGAGTAATCAATAAATTTTTACTGAAAATATGAGCTATCGTAAAATCTGTGCTAAAACTAAAATCATGACATAATACTGGGAATCTGAAAATCTGAAAGCGCAAACTATCATAAAATCTATTATCATGCTGAATATATGTAACATAGCTTTGAAAATATGTACTACATATATACTAAAAACCATATTAAACTTATACACAAGAAAAAACTGGTCTAACTTGGCGGAGTAACTCACGCACAAGCAGAGCGGGGGATCTGAACTGATCTTACCCCACAGAATGCTGCAATGCATATGGTGGTTCAAAAACTACTATTATATAATATCATAAAAGCATAATTGTTTTAAAATAAATATTTATGTACTGAAAGTAATCATAATTTATACTATAATAAATTCTAAAATATTTCTAAATATATTAAATATTATAAATATTTATCTGTCTAAAATAAATCATGATTAAATCTTATAACGCGTAATTTAATCATAAATGGCTGTATTAAAAACATATAAAATAAATATAGTTATCCATTCACAAAAGTGCGTTAATCCTAAGCTGGGTCTGGATTCTGAGATCTACCAGCTATCGGCACACCTCACATATGATAGGATGTAAAAATACGTTAGTACCGATATATATTATAAATATTAAAATATAAATATTCTAATATCGTAAAACTATTACCCGCTAAACATTGGGTATAAATCTAACTACCCAAACTAATTTCCTAAAAAAAATTTATTTATTTATTTTTCTTTTTCTTTTTTTTTCCTTGGTTGCTTTTTTTTGCTTTTCTTTCTCTTTCTCTTTTTCTTTCTTTCTTTTCTTTTTTTCTTTCTTTTCTTTTCTTCTTCTTTTCTTTTCTTCTTCTTTTCTTTCTTTCTCTCTGTTTCAACTTTGCTTCTTTTCTTCTCGGTTTCTATTGCTTATTTTTAAACGAAGCAAAACAAAACAACATATATATATATACAACAACATCCATCGCTTTCTATTTTCTCTCTTATTTTTTTATTTTTTAATTATGCCACTAATCTATTTATATAGCACACACGTGTATTACAATTGCTCCCCCCTTATAAAAATTTCATCCTCAAAATTCGTGTACTTTTCTTAAACAAATAAGGATACCAAACTCTCATCTGATCCTCTCGCTCCTATGTAGCCTCTTCCACTGCATGATTCTTCTATAGGACTTTAATGTGCAGAATAGTCTTATTGCGTAGTACTTGCTGGCGATAGTCCACTATCTAAATAGGTTCCTCGTCATAAGTCAAGTCTATCCTCAACTAAACTGGCTGAGTATCTAGAATGTGAGAAAGGTCAGGTATATACTTCTGCAACATAGTAACATGAAACACATCATGAATACGTGACAACTTAGGTGGTAATGCTAAGTGGTACATAACTACACCAACCCTTTCTAGAATCTCATATGGCCCGATATATCCAAGACTTAATTTTTCCTGTTTTCCAAAATGAAGCATACCCTTCTATTGTGAGATCCGTAAGAAGACTCTGTCTCCTACTGTAAACTCAAGCTGTCTATGGCATTTATCTGTATAACTCTTCATAAGGTCTTTGAATACAGCTGGAGCATTAGTCAACCCAAATGGCATTACTAAGAACTCATAATGCTCATATTGAGTTCTGAAGGCAATCTTAGACACATCAGTATCTCTGATCTTTAAGTGATGATACCCTGATCGTAGATCAATCTTTGAGAAAACCTTTGCACCCTGTAATTGATCATATAAATCATCAATGCGAGAAAGTAGGTACTTATTGCCTATAGTGAATTTATTTAGCTCCCGATAATCAATACATAGCCTTAAAGTTCCATCGTTCTTTTTAACAAACAATACCAGTGCTCAACGTGGTGATACATTAGGTCTGATGAAACCCTTATCTACCAATTCTTGTAACTAAGTCTTCAATTCTTTTAACTTTGAGAAGGCCATTTTGTATGGTGCTTTGAAGATAGGAGTTGTGTCTGGAACCAAATCAATACCAAAATCAATCTCTCTATCTGGTAGTAAGCTTATAAGATCTTCAGGAAATACATCTGAAAAATCTCTGACTACTGGAATATCTTCTAATGTAGCCTCATTGACTCCGGTATCAATAACATAAGCCAAATAGACTGGACATCATTTTCTGAGCAATCATTTAGCGATCATAGCAAATATAACACAAGATGGAAGAACTCGTATTTCTCCACAAAAAATAATATCAAGCTCTCCATGTCTTCTTAATATAACCTCCTTTCGAAAACAGTCTACAGTAGCATGGTGATTAGCTAACCAGTCCATCCCAAGTATTGCATCAAAATTATGAATATCAAGAGGAATTAAATCTGCTACCATCTTACTACTACCTACTTTGATAACACAACCATGAAATACATTCTCAGCCAATAATAATTCTCCAACTGGTATGGCTACCACCAATCTACAATCTAAGGGCTTTAACACTCTATCTGTATGTACAACAAAGATACGGGAAATAAAAGAATGCGTAGAGCCCGGATCAATTAAAATATAGGCCTTTTGGCCAAAAATAGTCAGCATACCTGTAACAACATCTAGGGTAACTTGTGCCTTTTGCTGAGTCAAAGCAAATACACGTGTCTGGCTATAAGGTCGAGCTAGCTAACCCCTCTGTGGATCTCTACTAGCTCCTAAAGCTCTAAGTTGTACACCAGTACTAGAGATAGGCTCTCTTATCTGAGATCCTCCAGGTCTTTGAATATTGCCACTGCCACATTGAAAACCCTGAGAAGTTGTACTCTGTACTAAACTGCTACTCTGAAAAAGATGAGGGCAATCTCTCCTCAAATGTCCAACTTGTCCACAATGGTGACAACCTCTAAAACCTCTCAAACACTGTCTTTCATGACTCCTTCCACAAATAAAACACTGAGGGTACCTTCTTATGCTAGCACTACTACTTAACTGGCTACCACCTCGGAGCCTCTAACTTCTTATGTTTCTTCCAATCGATGGAGGCACAAAACTCTGATTAGAAATCTATTTTTGCCCTCTTGATAGCATAGGCTCTAACTATACCGTTGTCTACTGAAAAATCCTGTATGGGATGTGGCTCTTCCAGGTGCTCTACTACTACTACTTGATACACCAACTAACCAACTATGGCCTAGTTTTTGTTTAAATAACTGGGCTCTGCGTGCCTCTACTAGGCTTCTCTTAACTCTCATTACAGCCCTTACTAACTCACTAAAATCATTGTGCCCTATAGTTGTAATTGTTGTCTTGATATTGCCTCTAAGGCCTTATTCAAATCTCTTACATTTATACCTCTCATTCTATATTGCATATAAAGGGAATCTCGATAACTCTATAAATCAATTCTCATATTCCTCCACTGTCATTGATCCCTGCTCTAGCTCAAAAAACTTACTAGCTTGAATGTCTTGGTAAAACATAGGAAATAATTTAACATTAAATTCTTTACAAAAATCATCTCAACTAATCACCACTCCATATCTACATTATACTGATCTCCACTAGTGGTATGCCCTACCCTCAAGTAAAAATGTAGCAAAGAAAACTCTCTCATCATCAGTACATCTCATAACAGCAAATATTCGTTCTGCTCTGGTCAGTCATGACTCTGTATCAGCTAGCTCTTTAATGCTTGAAAAATTCTCTGCCCCTAAACTACGAACACGCTCTATTGAGCTACTCTATCTATAGATTGCTCTAAAGTAGGTCTATCAGACTATCCCTGTGTTGACTATATCATAGGTTGTGGCACTAATTGAGGGTGTATCTCCTCTACAATATAATTAGGCTGAGTTTGAGGTCTGGATACAGAGGAAACTGACTCAACTACTTCCTCTCTAATAGGTTCCTCCTTTCTACTTGGTACTAAGGAAGCTTCCAATTCAGCCATAAGTTTCGTATGAGGTCGACCACATGGACTCATGATGAAAATCTATAAAATGCAAATTTTTATTAATGACATCTCTAACATGCATATATCATATACTAGTTTTTAGAATCTAAAAACATGCTCTAATACTAAACTGATAGGACCCAACCTGAGCCCTCTTCGAGAATCGAGGCAAATCCTATGATGATGTAGGACTAACATACTCTTTACTCATACATATGATACAATGAGGTTACCTACCTCAACAAAAAGTGTACACGTGTACTCCAATATACAAAAAGATATACAAATACACAAACTGTGACACTTATGCAACTATGCGTGTCATGGGCCAACCTCAAAATGTGATGACTGTATCACACTTCATGAATTCTTGTGACAACCTGGGAAAAATAGGAAAAAGGGTGAGCTTGTGGCTCAGTGAGTGGACATAATCTGAAAATATTATATACTTTATATGTATTTTAAACATATAAATCTGTAAGATAAAATAATCATGAAGTTGTATATTGAGTAATCAATAATCTTATATTGAAAGTATGAGCTATCATAAAATTTGTGCTAAAACTAAAATCATGACATAATACTGGGGATCTGAAAATTTGAAAGTATGAGCTGTCAACCGTTACTGCTTTAAACTTTGCTTGGTCAAGTTTGCTCCATAAAGGTCCAAACATGATAGCGGTGGTGGTGGTGATGGTGGTGGATAATCTATGCTTGCGCAAGGCTCTATCTTGTTTAGTTTTAAGGAAAATGAGGCAAAGGCTATGGATTAGTTGCAACTACCATTTCATCATAGTTCTTGTTGGTTGAATTTATGATGAATGAAAAGAAAATGATCACTTTGATGAGAATTATGAGATTGAGGAGAAAGGTGAGTTAAGAAAAAGTGAGATTGTTGGATTCCAAGTACAGATCAAGAAGCAGTAGAGAATCTGAGTCAACTGTCAATAAAGGCTATTACAGATTTATCTTTGCTTTATCTGTAAAATATTGAAGAAATGTGTTTGTTTGGTAAGAAAATTTCAGAGAAAAGAAAGAATTTTTGGAAAAAGTAAAAGACAATTTTATTACTTCACTAATAAATAATGAGAAAACTTCAAGATTGCTCTTTTGTAGTTACAAGAGTTGTTACATATAAGTGTTACATGATCCAAGATTTATGCTAACAATACAACAACTTTCTAACTAACTTTTCACAATACACAAATTGGTGATAAAGTGTTAATCTGCCACATCAGCACAATACTAAATATTAGCTCACTTAACAAAACTTTTAACAATCAATTGTACACGTGAAAGTTCATAACAGCACTTGCTTCTACACATGATAGCTTATATTATCCACATCAGTATCTCAACTTGGAGTATTTTATACTACTTGCTTCCTATGTATCCAGTGATAGGATATGAACTTAATCAACTCAACATCAAGAAAAATTAACTCAACCATACCATACCATAATTAATTCAACTACACCACACCATATACTATAACATCCCTAATAAAACTTAAGGTCTATGGGAAACATTGAGCTTAGATCAATGATAAGAAAATCTATCAAATGCAAGTAGTTTAGTCTATACATTTGTTACTTAGTCCTGACTTAAAACATATCTTATTTCAAGTTGATTATTAGCAACTTTCTCTTGAAGAAAATGAACATCTAGTTTTATAGGTTTTGTTCGAAAATGAAACATTGGATTTAGAGCAAGTGCTTGGGAACTTTGATTATCACACTAAAGAATAGGTGTATGGTGTAATGATATCTTCAACTCAATAAGAAGATATTGCAATGGATTTTAGAGCAAGTTAATGCTAGAGCCCTGTATTCTACCTTAGTACTCAACCTAGACACCATATTTTGCTTTTTTGAAGACTAAGATATCAGATTATCACATAAATAAACACTGATAGACCTTCTGTCAACCAAGTCATTTTCCCAATCTGCATTCAAGAAACCAATTAGTTGAACAACTCCAAAATTAGTAAATTCAAAACCATAGTTAACAGTAGCTTGCATATATTTAAGGACTCTTTTGCAGGCCTGCCAATGTGCTACTAATAGAGAAGCCATACGAACTTAGTTTATGGACTAAAAATGTCAACTTTGGTCTAGTTAGTGTAGTGTATAATAGTGCACCAATTATACTTTTATACATTGTGGGATCACATAAAAAATTAGTTGTATCATTCTATAGTTTCTAACTAGTAATCATTGGTGTATCATACTCTTTATTGTCCTCTATTCCAATTTTTTTTTTTAGTAAATCCAGAATGTACTTTGTTTAAGACAAGTGCAGACCATATTTTGTTGGCTTAACCTTAATACCAATAAATAGTTGAAACTACAAAGATCCTCGAAAGCAAGTAGAACCTAAGTACTGAAGAAACTACTCTAATAAAGAATTATTATGTCCTATGATTAAAATGTCATCAACATACACTAACACCAAGATTAAGTATCAGCAGTACCTTATATGAATAAGGAATTGACTGATTTTGAGTTTTTCAAAATCCTATTTGAGCAATGCAGTCTTTAATTTCTCATACTATGCTCTTAGAGCTTGTTTTAGTCCATACAAAGCTTTATGAAGCTTACAAACATATGTTGGATGGTTATCATCTTTAAAACCTGCACGTTGCCTCATATATACTGCTTTTGAGAGAGTTTCATTTAAAAAGGAATTATTTACATCTATTTTCCTTATTGTCTAGTGGTGCATGACTACCAAGCTTAGGATAACTCTTACTGTTGATGCTTTGATGCCTGGACTAAATGTATCAAAGTAATATACCCCAAGTGTTTGTAAGAACCCTTTAGCCACTAATCTAACTTTATGTTTAGTTATGGTCCCATCTGGGTTGTATTTTACTCTAAACACCCATTTGTTGTCTATGACTTTTACAGCCTCATTCTCTGGTACAATAGACCAAGTTTTATTTCTTCAATGTTTCATATTCTTTAATCATTGCTGATTTCTACTTAGCATCTTGTAATGCTTCTTTAACTGTTCTTGGTTTAGGATATGAAACCTGCAACTGATAGTTATAAATCTTTGACTTTTTGATTCCAAACTTTAATCTAGTTCTCATGGGATTGATTGATTGTTGGTTTTGTATTTATGGTATTTTAGTGGTTTGTGCTAGATTTTCTAATATAATTATATTATTTATAGGTAAGTTTGTGTTTATAGGTGGGTTGATATCAGAAAATACGTTGGTGACATGTTAATCAGTGTCTTATAAAGGATCATATAAGTGATCAGCTACTATGTTTAAGCTTGTTCTAGAACTCTTTAAAAATTTTGGAATAGACTCAAAAGAGAAAGATTAGGAATAATCAAATGCATATACATTATGATTAGTAACTGAATTAGAGGAAAATAACACATTGAAAGGAAAATAATGTTCACCAAATATGACATGCCTAGCAACGTAAATATTGCGATTGGGATTCAAACGCTTATAACTTTTGTAACTTGTACTATACCCTAGAAAAAGACAATTTTTTGATTGAAAACTCAACCTATTTGTATGGTCTTAAGAAAGAAAAACATGCACATCCAAACACTTTAAGAAAAGTGTAATCTAGTTTATGACCAAATAATTTTTTAAAAGGAGACTTGTTATTAAGTACTATTGTATGAAGACTATTTATCATGTAAAGGTTATTTCAATTGCATTCCACCAAAAAGAAAGAGGAATAGAAGCTTGTGCAATAAACCAATTTTCACTAAATGCCTATGTTTCCTCTCTATAACATTATTTTGGTGATGAGTGTGGGGATAACTATGTCTAAAATAAATACTCTATTGGGTTAAAAAAATAGTAAATAACCTAAATTCACCTCCCCAATCTATTTGAAGAGTCTTGATATGTCTGTCAAGTTAGTTCTCAATCAATTTTATGAACAATGGTGCCTTTAAGGAAGACAAAGACAACATTGATGTTAGGTGAGTATTTAACAATGATTCAAAAAATGAAAGAGTTTATAAAACCATGTGTATTGTCTGAAGCAGCTAAAAAAGCCAATCTATAGAGCCCTTTTACAGTAAAACCCTTGAGCAGTAAGATTCCTTTTCTCTTGTTCTTAATTAGACATATTTGAGGGTGAAATTCAACAAGAACATCATTATCAGTAATCAATCTAGATATACTAATTAAATTTTCAGTAATCAAGGGAATATATAGTAAATATTTTAGAACTAAATCATTTCCAGATTTTTATTTAAGCTTAGAATTGCCAATAAACAATGTTCTTAATCCATTACCATTACCAATAATAAGTTACTCATTACATGAATATTTAGCTTTGTCATCAATATTGCCTATGTTATTTTTTAGGTGATATGTAGCTCTTGAATCAAGATACCATCCTTTATCAACATAATTCTCCTTAGATACTTAAGCTACAACATAAAGCTGCCTTGTTTCCAGCATTCCCTGAACCTAGTCCTTGGTGATTGAAGTTTTGATTATTACAACTTCCTGAGCCACCTAGCTCTCTAGGACTATGCTCCTTGTAATATCGATAATAACATTTTGAGGCTGGATATACCTACCTCTCACATATCTGACAAATTTATTTGGCAAGTTTCCCCTACCATACTGATTTGTTACACCTCTATTCTGATTTTATCCTAGAGCTCTTCTTCTGCCAAAATGATTTTCTCTTCCAAAGTTGTTGAAACCACCAGAATTATTGAATCCACCACCATTAAAATTATTATTCCTATAATGACCAGCTTGATTACTATTATTAAAGGCATTTTATCCTCTTCTTGCCCCATTAAACACTCATTTCTTCTTACTTTTCTAAGCAAAATTAGCTATAAACTGATTCTGATTCTCTTTTTTTTTTTTAGAATTTTACAGAATTATGTTTTCTTAAGTAAATAGCATGCCATATACTTTATTTAAACTCATCTCTCTCAATCTACTTATGATCAATACAACCACAGAGTTATATTCTTGTCTAACTCTAGTGACTAAGTACTCAACAAACTCATTCTCCTTAACTTGACATTCTACAATAGTAAGTTCATCCACTAAGCATTTTACCTTCAAAAAATTGTCAGACAAAGACTGACTGCCTTTGCTTACAGTTGCTAATCTCCTTTTAACTAAATTGACTTTGCCTTTGATTCAAAACCAAATTGTTTTTCTACTGAGATCTATAGGTCTCTTGATGTTTGACTATTAATAATCAAACACAAGATAGACTCATGGACTATAGAAGAGAGCTGACTTAATAGCAGCTGGTCTTGTATAATCCAAGTTTCAAACATGAGATTCTCCCTTGTTGTAGCTATTTGACCTTGATTTGAGTGACTGATTAATTGATCATAAGCTTTCTTGCTACCATCAATGAAGCCTTTAAGCCTATTTCCTTTTTTTTGCTGTGAGGACTTGCGATTTCTATATAATAAAACTTGATCATGTTAGTTTGATAGTGGAAGGAAAAGTGTAGTTTATATTAGATTCTGTACTAAGATTAACAGCAGCAAGATTGATATTTGATTGATTAGCATTTGTCATAGTTGGCTTTGATACCATGTAAAATATTGAAGAAATGTGTTTGTTTGGAAAGAAAATTTCAGAGAAAAGAAAGAATTTTTAGAAAAACTAAAAGAACTTTTTATTACTTCACTGAATGAATTATGAGAAGACTCCAAGATTGCTCTTTTATAGTTACAAGAGTTGTTACATACATGTGTTACATAGTCTGAGATTTATGTAACAATACAATAGCTTTGTAACTAACTTTTCACAATTTACAAATTGGCCGAAAAGTGTTAATTTTCCATATTAACATAATACTCAATATCATCATTTAACAAAGCTTTAATCGATCAATTCTGCACGTGAGAGTTCATAACAACACTAGCTTCTACATGTGACAACATATATTATCCACATCAACATCATAACTTTGAGTATTTCATATTGCTTGCTTCCCCTGTATCCAGTGATAGGATATGAACTTAATCAGCTCAGCATCAAGAATAATCAACTAAACCACACCACACTATAATCAATTCAACTATACCACACTATATACTATAACACTATAAAGTTATAAAAAATGACAGTTATAAGGTAGGGGTAGTTTCTGCTAATTTCAGGATCATTTAACTGAGGCTGCCAAAGGACTAAATATTAGGGAGAAAAATAAAAATTACCATTTTAATAACAAACACCACTAACTTATAATATATAATGACAACTTCCTCCCAACTAGATTACATCATCATGAATAGAAGATAGAAAATACCAGCCAGATTACATCATCATAAATACAAGAGAGAAAATACGTGAAGTTTTGCGCCACACAACATTGAACTTATTGTTGTGGCTCTTTGTATATAAAGTGTCAAAACAATAAATTATATACTTTTGGTATTTTTGTTGTACTCTTATATAAGGAAATGAATTATTGAATTTGACTTATGAAATTAATTATTCATATATTGTATTTGAGAACCATTTAACATGAGGGCTTAAGTTGTTTGGTTAATGTTTAAAATTAGTATTACAAACAAGTTTTAACAGGTTCTTTCACCTGGAGCGTACATCAATTTTTAAAGTCTAAAATCTTTCATGTGAGCCCAATTTTAAAATCTAAAGTCATTCCCATAAGTTTAATTTAAAGTCTAAAGTCGTTCACATGAGTCTTATTTTAAAAATCGTTTATGTCTAAGGTCAAATGGATTTTAAGAGACTCAAAATAAAGAAGAAAAAAAAACTAAAAATGGAGATGAAGAACTCTCATATGAAACGTGGATTTGATCTTAAGGTCTAACTTTATTATCGTACATTCGATTTTAAGGTCTATGGTCAAGTGGATACCAAGAGACCAGAATACAATTGATAATAAAGTCAAAAGGGTTTGAAACAAGACCTTCTCTTGAATACTGTATTATAGAAATAATTTTACTCAAAAGAATTGGATGAAGACCTAATATTAGTACTAAAAACTCTTATTTTTCTTTTTTTTTAATATAAAACTGATAATTTTAATTTAATATTAATTTATAATATTATAAAAGGCATGTTTACCTTCAAAAGTTAATTTACCTAAGTATTTTTTTAAAAAAAAATTCGATAGTAATTCAACACAAACATATAAACTAAACTATTAATTTCTCTTTTTTTCTAAGATGAGAAACCTGAACTTCAATAACAAATACCAATAACTTATAACAGGGAAACTATGAGAAGTGGTTTGCCACATAACGTTGAGGTTATTGTTATGACTCTTAGTATATAAAATGAGAAAAAAAATATAGTTATGTATCTCCATATGGTACTCATATACATAGAAATGAATTATTATGATTTGACTAATCAAATTAATTTTTTTTATAAACTAACTTTGCTTTGAGATGAAGTTATTAAGCCACCATTGGCTTTTTCAAAATAAGAAAAAAAAGCTCTATTATACACCAAAAGTACCATGCCATTTGGATAACAACCCAATTAAATTTATAATGCATGCATTTATTTGAAAATTTGTCTGATAAGTTAGTATAATAAAACCTCGATAAACCAATATTTAACAAATGCCTAGATTAAATAATCTTGTTTGCTAGTTCTGACTTGGTCTAATAGGCTAAATTAATAATTTGATAAGTTTATAAGATAATACATTATAGAAGAATTCTTGTAGTATCATAGAGGGCATACTTATTACATAAACAATATACAACTAAATCCATATGATATATATAGGAGAACTTTGTAAAATATATTTTTAGTACTACTTCTTTTTTAAAAGAAAGATTGACGTTGACTTCAATCTCATCTCTAACTTTTGTAATGCAAAAAAGAATATCTAGTGTAGCATTTTTATACTGAAATAAGAAATTATTCAATGTTATTATCATTTTAAGTGCTTCTTTGCATAAGATAGACTTATAATATGTTAAGGATATCAAGTCATGCACTTCAGTTTGACATTCTTATAGTATCAACTAAGCCACAGCTTTGATACCTATTTTACTCTATGCGCAGTGGAAACCATAACTCACACCATAAGTAAGAACACATAAGATTAATACACCAATAAAGATAAAAAAAAAATCAATCAATAAGACAGAAGATATACATGATTCAGCTCAAAACTGCCTACGTCTACGGAGGATCCATGATCCAGCTTCTTATTATTAATATAGATCACTAAATATCTTCTCACATCATTAATGATCCTATAAGACCCCTTAATATCTCTCATAAAGACCTATAAGTATTTACCATTAATCACTATGACTTCCCCAAGACCTTTTAGTATCTCCTCAAAAGAGAATTTTATAAGGAATACAAGAATAGCTCAAGCATTTAAGCTAAAAGAATCTATGGTGTTTCTTTTGTTCACTCAAGAATCAAAAGAAAATACTTGCCAAAAGGCTACACCCTAGTGCACCACGCATTTAGTGTCTACCTATCTCTTCTATTCTATCTTATGGTTACATCTTGAAACTTTAGATGCTTGTCTTTCTCTTGTGCTTAGAAATGTTTATATAGTGAATAAAATACCTTTAGAAACCTTAAACCTAGTTAGAATAAGAGTCCTTACTTATAGAAGTCCTAATCCCACATAAAGAAGTCAATTGAGCTAAAACAGGAAATACTCCAAAATTACCACATAAATAGTAACTGCATGAACAATACTCGAGCGTGAATAGTACCTATCGCCATGAGCAACTGTGCTCGCTGTGAACAATGTCACCGTTTGAACAGTACCAATTCTTTCGGCTTTCTATTTTGCTCCTCCCTTGTACACCAAATGCGTACTTGACTTTATAATGACTCTTCTCTTATTATTCATCTCAATGCTTGCCCATACAAGATTGTTGAATCACCAATTTCCAACATAATAGAACTATAATCTTCAACAAGTATTTCCTTAAAAAAGTAAATCTAAACTTATTTTCTTAATTACAATAAAAAAGACAATAGATATAGTATTTTTGAAAAATAAGGAATATTTTTATAAATTAATAATTTATTAATTAAATGATTAATTAATTTATTCTATTATTCATTCATTAAGAATTAATCTTTCAACTCTACTTGTTTGTGTATACACTTATCTATAGATAAACACTATTTTTCTTTAACAAATATTAATTTGAATGTGGAAGTATTTTCTTTATAGGAGGACGAATGATGTATTTATCATTTAAAATAGTAACGAAAAGATAAGAAAGTAATTGATTGCAGAGGTTCTGAATTAGGGAACTAATGGCATATTATACATTAAATTGACTTTTACACATTAAAGTAAATGTTTAATAATTATTTTGATAATAATGTTTCTGTTAATAATTATTTTACACACAAGAGTTACTTGATAGTTGTTATGTATAATACACAGGAATTTTATTTTTTATAGTAAACTTGTGCTTAACTTGAAAGAAATGCAATTACAATACGAACAATTTGGGAGGAATGTTTAGAAATTGTTTATCTGTCTTATAAATATATGAACTCTTATGCTAAAGCGGAAGCTTATCAAACAAGTAATATGTGCAACAAACAAGTAATACAAAAACAATCTGGAGAGGAAAGTAAAAGAAAGAACACAAGTAATTTACGTGGTTCGATAATTTATCTACGTCTACGGTAGATCAAGATCTCACTTACGTTATTAATGAATCACAAAACACTCATAAAGTAGGCTTTTTCTAAAAATAACAAAGCTCACCAAGAACTCACTCTCACAAAGAATTTACAATTGATCTCTCTTGTAATTTAGAATTTTTCTCTTATCTGATTGTATTGTGATATGTTTATAAGACAATATTAGAGCCTTTATATAGGCTATGGATGTCTTAGAGAAACCCTAAACCGAATAGGAACATATTTGGAGAGTCTTAACGCACTTAGGACAGTAAAGATTGTTTCCTGCACCAATGCCGCGAAGCTCAACTTTCTGGATTCAGCGTCGCAATGCTGGGGCTTGGAGGCTAGGCGCCGCACTGCTCTACTTTAGGCACCGTGGCGCTAAAGCCTAGGCAGAGACATCTGCGCTTCTTGCCTTCTTTCTCGTCCTCATGTTCCTTACACACTTGGCTTGATTCCCAAATCATTTATCAATAATTTTTAATCAACTTTTTAACATCTTGTAATGTTTGAAAGTATTTTTTTTACCTATATTTTATGTAAATTATATATGAAATATATTTGATTTTATTTATACGAGTTCTATTACAAGTTTCAAAGAACTTAAACAGATTCACATATAGCATTTGAAAACTTACAAAGTTACAACTGACACTATTTGATTCTGTTTATAGCCACTTACAGAGAATTGAAGCAAATTTTACTAATTAAACAAAGTAAATAAATAGTATATGTTAAGCAAAAAAAAAATGGCTACAAAGAAGTAACATTATTCTTTAAAACAGCCATTAATTATCTCTCCACAGTAAGGTATTTTATTTTTACAAGAAGTGAATCCATGGCCATATAATTTCGCTTACTCTTCACTAAACATGGCAAGCAAATGTATCCGCAGAATTTTGTGGCAGTACTTGTGCCAGGATATTTTTTGGTAATTACAAGCATCCACAAATTTAAATTAACAAGGATACTTTTACTGGCAATTATCGGAATATCCAGGACCTCCGAAAAGGAAACGAACTCCATTGTCCTTAGTGTTTTGAATATTTACATCGTAACAGGAAGGATTCGATGCATAAGGTATAAGGTTTTCGGGATCTCGCACGGCGCCAGAGGCTTCGACGTATCCAAGTTTTCCAAAATAGCTGGCTTTGCCAGGGCCTTCAGAAGGAAAATGGCCACTTCCCATTTGAGTTGTCGTGTGATGACCCTGAGATTTTGTATTTATAATCTGCCCACCCCACTTTACAGAAGTTGCACTATCAGCTAAAGTTGTGAAGAGAGAGCGAGGCCAATATCCTATTGTCAGGTTTTCTACCAGCAGCACCAATCCCCATCTGTCTTGTACTGAAATTATATATTTTCTTAATTTGGTCATTAAACTGGTTTGTCAGTTTATTTGCATCTTAGAGAACATTAAGAAATAAGACAACAATTATATACAATGAATTTCAGGTGCAAATATCCCGGAACTATTTAAAGTATGGGATCCTACTTAAACTAAAATCGAGTACTGGACTTTAATTTTAAAAAAAAAGGAATGCTCGCAAGTTCAAGAGTGTGGATATTTGCTTAAGAGAAGAACGATATAATTATAAATCCCCTCAAAAGTTGAAGTAATTTTACATTCAATTATCAAATTACTAGATATTGTTTATTTCCATTTTACTCATCTCTTGAATATCGAAGCAGAGTTCATCGTTATATTGGTCTTGGGCAAGAAAATTTGTTTGACAGAAATGAAAACTTACCTTCCGTATGGTTACGGATATATCATATTGATTTCCGGCATATTTAGAAACTCGTGCAAGTGCAAAACCGAGGGCAATCTCACTGCGAGTTTGCACAAAACCAGGGCAAAGAAGATTGTAGCAACCTGTCTTTTGGTAGCCATCACTCTAACAGGTACAATAAATTAAACATGTCAATAAGATTTTAAAGGAAAAAAAGCAATATATTAGTCATTTAAGACATGTCTTTAATTCGGTTTCCAGTAGAGCAAGGTTATGAAAGATATGTAAGAAGTCGGAATGTACTTACAGTCCAGTTACTGAAAAGTCTTGTAAGTCCATCCGACTGAGCCTGGAATCATTTATCATCTTAGTTTTAATTTAAAAAATTATGTTTCTCTCAGACAGCTAAAGATAAAACGAATTGATCAACTTTCATAAATAAGTCACAGATTAAAAAAAAGATTAAAATTTATTAAATTACCACCCATCCAACTTCCAGAACATTTAAGTCATTTCCACCGCCTGACTGAACCCAAATTTGAGCTGCACTGAATTCTCGTTCCTCTGTTGCAGGGATCCATACGTTGATAGATGCACCAGCACCATAGTATGTGCCATCAGCTAAACTTACTTGTGCATACTAGTGTTCACATATACAGAAAAGAATGAAATTAGTCAATCAAAACCTTATGAAAATACATTCAGGGAATTTACTTTTTTTTTATTATAAAGTTAAATTATCACCTCATGCGGAACTTCGGAAGCAAGACTTTGATTCAGCTGTTTCCCTGGCAAAACTTCCGGGTACCTGCGACGAGGAGGAAGATTATGAGTTTGTGTTCTTAGTATGGGGATGGTTCCTTCAGGGCATTTTCCATCCTCATGCCAACTTTGAAAGAGCAAGCTATTGTTGTCATCGGTTTCAGATCCTCTTGAAAGCACATCAAGTTTCATCTGTGAATTCAAACAAATTTTATAATTTTGGAAAAAAATTTAATTAAATGAAAGAATAATTTAAAATTAATAGTATAAAATGTAATAGAACCTGTATGGTGTGATTTTTCAGAAGTGGATGATTGAAAGCAGGTTGTTTGTTGATATCCACACAGTCAATCATATCACCATCTTTAGTCTGCAAAATATTTATTCAAAAAAATCTTGAGAATTTAATTAAAATTCATAACATTTTATACAAAATAATAAATAAGGAAGAAGAATATCAAACTACTGTTTTTTGACGACCTGAATTGCTTTTACTGTACCCTCATACGCAAGCAGCTGTTTGTTTTCCATGGTTTCAACCCTTCTTCCATTAACAAATTGAATCGGCATCAACACGTGAGATAGCATTGCTAAGATAAATATGTAGTTTCCATAAGCCATTGTTGAACTTCAAATTTTTGCCAACTTAAGTTTCTTAACGATAAATTTGCACCACCATTGGTTTGTATTTATACTCTAATAGCAATTTCATCACTGTGCGCTGAATAAAGTAAAAAATCCTGGAAATTATTAACTTACTTTCTTTGAAGGATTGCCCAAAACGCCGTCCTTTTTTTTTTTTATGAAAGAACAACAACAATTTCAACAACAAATACTACCAACTTAGAACATATAATGACAACTTCCTCCCAGCCAAATTACGTCATCTGAATATAACAGAGAAACCACATTAAGTCTTGCGCCTCGCATCGTTGAACTTATTGTTGTGACTCTTTATACTCAACATGAGAGCTTAAATTGTTAGATTAAAGCTCAAAATTGGTATTAATGACAAGTCTTAACAGATTCTCTCATATAAAGCGTGTTGATACGAATTTAAAACCTAAAGTTATTCAAGTAAGTCCGCTATTAAAATCTCAAGTCATTCACACGAGTCCAATTTTAAAATTTGAAGTCTTTCACCTGAGTTTGATTTTAAAATCTAAAATCAAATGGATTCTAAAAGTCTGAAACAAGAGAAAGTCAAGAAACCATAAATAAATAAATAAAAATTAACTTAAAACAGAGACGAGGACCCTCGTATGAATTGTAGATCTAACTTCATTCATTTGAGTTCGATTTTAATGTCTAAGGTCAAATGGATCCAAAAAAATCAGAATCCAACTGATAATATAGTCATGAGAGTTCAAAATCAGGACCTTCTCTTGAATGCTAGAAAATATTTGTCTCAAAAGAGTTGGGTGACGACTTAATATTTATATTAAAAACTCTTATTTTTTATTTTTAATGTGAAATTGATAAAATTAATTTATAATATTATGAAAGGTATATTTATTCTCCAAAAGTCAATTTTAACAAAATATTTTAGAGTGCAAACACTAACCGAGGTATTTAAAAAAATAAAACATAATAAAAAAAACAGATAAATTAAATTGTCAATTTCTCTCTTTTTTTTTCAGAAGCGAAACCAGAACTGCTATAAGAAATACCAATAACCCATAACAGAGAAATTATGAGAAGTCTTGCGCGACATAATGTTAAAGTTATTGCTGTGACTCTTTATAAAGTGACAAGAAAAAAAAAATATTATATAGTTATGGTATCTCCATTATACTCATATACAGGGAAATGAATTATTAATGAATTCGACCAATCAAATTAAAATTGTTTTATACATTAAATTTACCTAAGATGAAGTTATTGAGCCACCATTTACGATTTCAAAATAAGAAAAAAAATGTCTACTATATACCATAACGATACTACGTAATTCATGCAACAAATTTATTAAAGAATTATTTCAGAAAAATTCTTTTGTACATATATATATTGTTATTAATGTAAATATTATTTCATATAAAGGTCAACTTTGTACATTTTTTCGTATATGTCTTAAGCCTATATAAAGGCCAACTTTGTACATTTTTTCTCAACAGTGAAATATATGGTTTATTATATTTCTCATATGGTATCAGAGTTCTAATTTTTTTCATTGTTTTTTTGCTTAGTCGAAGTTTGGTCGGATTTTTTTTTTGGAAACGTGATAGAAGATCCACAAAGTTTCGTAAAACATCCGTCGAAAGTTCTCCGAAAATTACCGTGATTGACACAGCCCACCTCAGGACACTTAGACACCACCGACCATTTCAATGCCGCTAGAAACAGGCTAATAAGAGATCAGTACCACCGTCACGCACCACCTAAAGTCTCTTGCTATTGCTCACTGTCACTTTAGATCCCCGTCGTTCTACACTGCCGTGGCTAACACCATTCAGTCCAAAAGAAGCAGGAGTCTCTGATCATTCAAACATCATTAGAAATAAGTCAATCAGAGATTGTAACATACTGCACTCGTCAGCTAAAGTTACCTGTCTTTAGTAAGGGTCCATTTGTAATATTTTCAATATTCTAAGGTCTGATCATAATTTTTTGTACTTTTGGGGTAATTTTATAATTTAAAAAATTTTGGAGTCATGTTAATATTAATAATTTTTTGGGGCCAATTTGTAATTTATAAAAAATTAAGGGGTTATTTTATAATTAACAAACTTTAGTGGTTAATTTGTAATTTGATTAAAGTTAAGGGATATTTTGTAATTATTAAAAGTTTAAGGGCTAATTTGTCATTAGTTGAAGGATTGAAATTACATATTTTGATATTTATAGATAAGTCTGATACTTCTCGGTATTATTTCTCTGTTGGTTCTGCTCTACCTAAGCCATCATATATACCTGGACTGTCTCAAGGTGCTACTTTTATAGGACTTGGTGTTACTGCTGCATAGGATAATGTGAATATTTCTTTCAACTTGACTAGTAATCTTGAATTTTTACTCCGTCTACTCTTCTCTAACTCTAGTAAACCCTTAATTTCTGCTTCCTCTAGTATTTCAGGTAATTCTTCATGGTATTTTGACTCTGCTTATTGCAATCACATGACTTTTGATTCTTCAGTTTTCTCCTCTAAAACTCTTCAGTTTTCTCCTCTAAAACTCTTAATTCCTCTGCCAATGGTTCTCTCATAAAAGTTAATCATGTTGGTCAAGTGTCTTGCTTAATCTCTCTGTATTTAACGCGTTTTTTTGTTCATAACCTCACATTAAATATTTTGTCTATCGGTCAATTATATGAACTTGGTCTTAATGTCTTGTTTACTGTTTCTAATTATTTTGTGCACAATCTAAAAACTGATCGGATGCTTAGGATAGGCTGTGAGGTTGGACGTCAGTATAAACTCATCTCTTTAGATTTGTCGTCTCTATATCCTTTGTCTATGGCATCTACCTCTTCAATGCCTTCATTACATATCTTTATATTTGTCCTCTCTATATCCTTCATCTGTAGCATCTACCTACAAAAGTTATAAGTATTGAGATCCTATATCTAACCACCTTCGCATTTCTTGTCATGTAGTATTTCTCAAGCATAAAATATTTTTCTCTATATCTAACTTTAGTTCTATGTCTCCTCCTATTTCAAACTTTTTACAAATAATTCTATTTATTTTTTTCCTGATACATCACCTACATATATTTCTTCTGAGTTTTATACAGGTGAATGTTCTGATACAACGCCTACTTTTGAGCTTTCTACCTCGTTTGAAGAATTTGCTCTTGATATCCCTAAGACCTCCTCTACACCCTCCTTTCGTCGTCCACATCGAGTAAGAGAACTTCTTGTTAAACTTTGTGATTATCACTATTTCTCTACTATTCTTTCTTTATATGAGCCTTAATCTTATTTCGAGGCTAGCTCTAATCCTATTTGGCAGCAAGCAATGAAAGAAGAATTGTAAGCCATAAAGAAGTCACATACTTGGGATTTTGTTTCTCTTCCACCTAATAAAACTGCTATTGGATGCAAATGGGTGTAAAAGATCAAGACCAAATCTGATGGATCTATTGAGCGTTATAAAGCCCATCTTGTTACCAAAGGCTTTACTTAAGAATATAGAATTGATTATAAAGAAACATTTGCTCTAGTTGCTAGATTTGCTTCTGTTTGGAGTTTATTATCTATTCTTGTAGTTTGTGGTTGGACATTATTTCAGATGAATGTTAAGAATACTTTCCTTAATGATGATCTCACTAAACAAGTATACATGAAGCCTTCTCCTGCTTATCCACATCTTCCTTGCAAATTTTATAAACTTCGTCGTGCTCTATACGATCTTAAACAAACTCCTCATACATGATTTGCAGAGTTTAGTTGGACTATTCTTTAGCGTGGTTTTTGGTCTATTCCCTATGACTCAACTCTTTTTGTTTGCAAGACATCACAAGGTTGTGTTCTCTTTCTTCTCTATGTTGATGATATGATTATCACAGGTGATGATCTTCTTGGTATTTCCACTCTCAAGAACATTCTTCAATAACACTTTGAATGAAAGATTTTAGCAACTTCTATTATTTTCTTGGACTTGAAGTACTATCCGATTCTACCGGGTATTATCTTTCACGGGCTAAATGTACATCAAATCTACTTGTTAAAGCTTGCTTGATAGATAGTAAAACTGCCTCTAATCCCTTAGAGTTCAATATTAAACTCCGGTCTTTTAATAGTACTCTCCTTAGTGATGTCACTATTTATCGCCAGTTAGTTAGTAGTTTAGTATATCTTACTGTCACTCAGTTAGATATTGCCTATGTCATTCACCTTGTACCTCTCATTTTACAGTAGTTCTTCATATTCTATGTTATCTTAAGGGTACACTTTTTTATGGTCTCTATTTTTTAGCTCACTTTCTCTTTGTGTTACGGGCTTATGCCAATGCATATTGGGCAGGTGATCTTACAAATTGATGATCAACAACTGGATTTTGTCTTTTCTTAAGAGATTCTCTTCTTTCATGAAAAAGTAAAAAGTAGACAGCCATTGCCTATTCTAGTACTGAGGCTGAGTATCGTTCCCTTACTGATAATACCCAAGAGATTGTTTGGCTTTGATGGCTTCTTAGAGATATGGGTCTTATTCACTCTGGTTATAATATCTAAACACCATTAGTAGTATTGGCACCTAGATTTTGGTATAGAGTAATGAATACACTATAGGGTTACCCGATTTTAACCCTGCTAGAAATATCTTTTTTAGGGTGCACGGAGAGATATTAGAACTAATTTGATAATTTCATACTCGGTCGGAGCATCGGACAGCCCTAGAATATTTTTAAAAATTTTCTCTATTGGCTTGGAAAAGGAAATTTTAATTTACTACATTAATTTCCATTTAAGGGTTATGTATAGAACAAGCTTTTGTTTAGAAACACAATCCATATATTAGAGAATGGACCAATTGGAGACAATTTCATGGATTGCCAATTTGGGAATTCTAGTTAGTTCCTTTGATTATTCTAATTAGATAGTTACAAAAGAACCAATTATATACTTAGTTTCCAACCAATGGTAAATTAGAAATTTAGAGTAAGTTGAGGAGCAAATGGGTCAATTGAGGGAGCACTATATAAATAGTATAAGTGTGTATAAATTTCAAGAGATAAAAGCATAACACTTAGAGCAAAAGAGAAGCAAAATTCATGCAAGAGAAGAATACTACTGCTACAGTGAAATTTCAGTTTTTTTTTCATGCCTTTTATACTTAATCAAGCTATAATAAGGTCAAGTATAAGTTCCTAAACTCAATTGAAGCCTCCATTAGTGAAAATCCAAGAAAAAGAGATAAGAAAAGCATTGTTTTGTGAGGTTGATATGTGAACTTTCAAGATTGCTTCAATTGATGTTCTTGTGTGTATTCTTGGTTTAGATTGAGTTGAATTCTAGTGTGGAGCTTGAGGGAGTCATTAAAGTGAAGAAATTGGCAAGATAAGTATTAGGGTTTTGGGTGATTTAATGTAGAGACTTCAATTGGTTGTAATTAGGGCATTAGAATGAAATTGGCTTGATTTTGATGCAATTGGAATAAGAAATTGAGAAAAGAAATGTGTTGGAACATAGGGTGAAATTATGCCACTTTAGGGAAGTTAGGGATTAAGTTGTGTTTTGGTTGAATTGTGATGTATACATGGTGCCTTATGTAAGTTGAATGTATATGGTTGATGGAAAAATAAAAAATGAAGAAATTGGGACATAATTGTCCACTTTGGTAAGGTGAAGGGCAATTATGTCCAACCAAAGTTATAAGGTGTTTAATAATTTTTAGGGCGGCGGATGGTGAGTTAGATTAGATTAAATGACTCTGTAAATAAAAATTAAAAGGTAGTATCCATCTGAGCTTTGTATGCAGATTAGGGCGTTTAGTAATTAAATGAGATTTTAGCATTTGATTTGGTTCTAAATGTCATTTATGGCATGTAGGTGAAGAAAATCAAGATCGGTAACGAGAGCAGAAATTCGAAGTGAAATTGAGCTCGGAGCAGTTGTGAGTGAAAACTTGTTATTTTTTTATCTTTCGTTTATTATATTTTCGCATAATAAAACTATATAATTTAAGAGCTTTTAATGCATAGACATAATTTATGATTTCGATATATATATCCATAGATATACATTTAGATGTTTAGTTTAAGAAACAGTTTTAAAACTATTACGTCAGTTTCGAAGGCCATTGGTACCCTCAGATTATAGTAGTGGTGATTGTATTAGACCCAGCTGATATATCCCGTACACATGGTAGGTTTTAAGGGTCTGTCACTAACTCTGAGAAGTCGAGATGTCGAGTCGTATGAGTTGCTCTATATGCACGGGGTATTGTCACGCTATTGTCATGTAGAATTTCACTACATAGCCAGTGAGATGTCTTGAGATGTCATTATAGGTGTTGCTAGTTGAGGCGCCCTGTAACCTACTCATGTCTGCAGTGTTAGTTGAGTCACTACATGAGTATAAAGCTTTAGGGTTACCATTGGTACATATTTAGAAAGAAAATGGCCGAGCGAGGGCTTTAATAGTTTTCGATCTACAAATTGCATATTATGCATTTATATGCACATGCTAGTTATTATGTTGTAATGATTTTGGATATTATTTTTTGAAGATGTAAATAAAACCCTCTCGGTAAGATTTTATCAACTTATGATGTTAGAAACCGTTTTATAGCTTTATACCAGTTTTAGAAGCATGATTTATACATGTCTTTTTGAATTTAATATCTATGTACAATGTTATTTTATTTGAAATTTTAAATGCACTCACTGAACTCTTTTAGCTCACTCATTTTGTGTTTTATGTTTTCTAAACCCCCTTTCCAGGTACAAGTCTTGGTACACCAGCTGCTGATTCTCCTATTGCTGATTAGTGGGCCAAATCTGAAGATCATTTTATAAATGTAAATATGCTAAATAGCACCCCTTTTATTTTCTATATAGTAGTTTTAGGTATGTGTATTTGTATGTATGTTTTGAACTAACAAGAAGAGATTTCGATATTATGATGATCGTTTTTATTTTTTAGGAGTATGCTCATTTTGTGATTTAAATGAAATTATTGAGTTGAGTTGGATTGATTTTGGAAAAAACCGGAGGTCCTATTTGGTAGTATTGAGAAGTGGTTTGAAATAGAAGTGAAATTTCTTTACAGGTTTTGTATTGAATTTTTAGAAAAATAAGAGAAACTCTGCTTGTTTTTTTTTTAAATTTAAGAAATGATTTTCGTGTATATTTCAAGATTTTCTCAGTAATAGCAAGAACTAAAAAGGGGTTCGCCTCGCAGAATTTCTTAACTTACCCAGTTAAATTCTGAAAAACTTTCGTCGAGGTGCCCGATAGGGCTGTTAGGACCTACAGTAGAGGGTCTCGGGGCGAGTTATGTTAAAATGGTATCAGAGCACAGTTTTTGAAGTTTTTAGTTAAAAAGTTCATTTTCAGAATGAGATTCTTGAAGTTGCATACATATTTTTTTAAGTTTAGTAAATTGAATTCTATGCATTTGATAATCATTTGCATCATTAAATTCACATAAAATATGCATCATCGTGGAGGCCCACATACTAAGAGAGCAGCTACAAAGGCTCTTGCATCTGAAGATGAGCAGAGGAACGAGTTGGTAAATGCTCCAATGCCTCAGAACCCTCCTTAGTCATTTAGCCTGCCAAGCGAGATGGTGAAAATATGAATGTAGCTCAGATGGACCAGACACTAGCAGCAGCAATTCAACAGCCAAGAGAGACAGGAGTGTCTATTGAACACACCAAGAAATTGGGCGCCAAGCCTTATAATGGTACTGGAGACCCTGAGAGAGCCTTATCTTGGTTAGAGAACAATGAAAATATTTTCCAATTTATGGGATGTACTAAAAAACAGATGATGGTATACTCTGCATTTCTATTAAAGGAAGGAGCGAAAGATTGGCGAAAGACCTTGCAAATGAGGAATACCAATAGGGTGTCTTGGGCGCTTTTCAAAGAGGAATTTATGAATAAGTTCTACCCCAAAGGTTATAAAGATACGAAGATACAAGAGTTCTTCAAGCTTGAACAAGATTCTCTCTCGGTGGTAGAGTATGAGAAGAAGTTTTCAGAGCTCCTCCGTACCATTCCCTTTATAGCTGATAATGAAGAGCAGAAGGCTAACCGGTTTACAGTGGGTCTCAATCTTTGGATTAGGCCGTACGTGGTATCGGCAGCCCACGCTCACTATGGAGCATTGCTGGAGGTTGTAACTTGAGTTGAAAGAAGCATGGCGGCCATCCCTAAACTGAAATAGTAGGGCCAAAAAAGAGTTGGTCAGGCGGTTCTTGAGGAGGACCGAATAAATTCACATGAACAGAGGAGAGATCTACATGGTCTAGCAGTCAGAAACTAAGCCAATGAGCTTAATCCAACCAATCTTCTGCTGGGCAACCATCGACCGGATTTCGAAGCACTAAGGAGAGTTGGAAGAATTTTTCAGTGTGTAATAAATGTGGCAAGGTCCATCTGGGGGATTATAAGAAGGAGACTAACAATTGTTATAAGTGTGGTCAAGAGGGCCACTACATGAGAGATTACCTGAATGATGGAGCTAGCAGTAGGCCAGAAGATAGACCATCAACTCCGGGATAAACTAGTGGTGGCCGAGGATATATTCGATGAGGTCTTCAATTCAGAAGGTCGAGCGACTCGAGACAGCCTAATAGGGGAGCCGATTGAGGAGGATCTTCTGGAGTACCGTAAGGTAGATCTCATACCTAGGGTAGGGTATTTGTAGTGACCTAGCAGGAGGCGGATGCAACCCTAAAGGTTATGACAGGTACGATGTCAATTTTTGATTGAGATGCTTATGTACTGATAGATCCTGGAGCGACCCATTCTTTTATTTCTATGGAGTTTACTGCAAAAGATAATATAGTGCCCTAGTTATTAGATTGTGCGGCAGTATAGTCTCTTCCTACAGGAGACTCTATTGTAGCAGGAAGGGTGTAAGGGTAGTAAAATCAGTATTGAAGGCCAAGAGTTTATAGCAGATTTAATTTTGCTGGCCATCAGTGAGTTTGATGTGATCTTAGGGATGGACTGATTGTCTAAATATCGGGCCTTAGTGGATTATTTTCAGAAAGAAGTCAAATTATGTAGCTCAGAGGGAACAGAAGTCATCTTCTACAGAGTGCAAAAATCACTTCCCGCCAGTATGGTGTCAGTAATAAGGGTAAGAAAGATGCTTCAAAAGTCGTGTCAGGGGTACTTAGTCTATGTCATAGACGTTAGAGACAGTGGAACGAAATTAGAGGATATTTCAGTGGTTAGAGAGTTTTCAAATGTATTCCCAGAGGATCTTCTGGGTTTACCTCCAGATAGAGAGATAGAGTTTAAAATAGAAGTAACCCCTAGAACGCAACCAATTTTCAAAGCACCCTACAAAATGGTTCCTTCAGAATTAAAAGAACTGAAGGTTCAACTAGAGGAATTGGTGAATAAGGGTTTCATCAGACCAAGTACTTCTCATTGAAGAGCACCGATTTTATTTGTAAAGAAGAAATACGAAAGTCTGAGATTATGTATTGATTACAAGGAACTGAATAAGGTAATGATGCATAATCAATATCCACTTTTGAGAATTGATAATTTGTTTGATCAACTACTGGGGGCTAGAGTATTTTTCAAGATAGATCTGAGGTCAGGCTATCATCAACTAAAACTTCGGGAGAAAGATGTTCCCAAGATGGCCTTTAGCACTCGATATGGGCATTATGAATTCTTAATTATGCCTTTTGGGCTGACTAATGCCCCAGCCGCTTTTATGGATCTCATGAACAAATTTTGTTGATCCTATTTAGATCAGTTTGTGATAGTATTTATTGATGATATAGTGGTTTATTCAAGCAGTGAGGAAGAGCAAACAGAACATCTGAGGATTATTTTGCAAACCTTAAAGGAGCATCGGCTGTACGCCAAACTCAGTAAATGTCAGTTTTGGCTAGATAGGGTTGTAATCTCTGCAGAAGGGGTAACAGTAGATCCACAAAAGATTAAAGTCATAGTGAATTGGAAATAGCCCACAAACATGATGGAGGTCTGTAGTTTCTTGGGTTTGGCTGGATATTATAGAAAGTTTGTAGAGGGATTTTCAAAGATAGCCGCTCCTCTGACTAAACTAACCCGGAAAAAAGAGAAGTTTGTATGGTCGGAAGCGTGCCAGTAGAGTTTCAAAGAGTTAAAGTGAAGGTTAACTTCAGCCCCAGTGCTTACACTTCCGTCAGGGAAAGACAGATTTACCATATATTGTAATGCTTTAAGGCAAAGTCTAGGTTATATGCTGATACAGAAGGAGAAAGTAGTAGCCTAAGCTTCTAGACAATTAAAGAAGCATGAATAGAATTGTCCTACACATGACCTAGAACTAGCTACAGTAGTTTTAGCTCTAAGAATTTGGAGGCAGAGGCATTATTTGTATGAGGTTCCTTGTAAGTTCTTTACGGACCATAAGAGCCTGTAGTACTTGTTCACCCAGAAAGAATTGAATATAAGGCAGAGAAAGTGGCTGAAGCTTATTAAAGATTATGAGTGCACCCTAGAATACCATCCAGGAAAAGTTAATGTGGTAGCAGATGCTCTCAGTAGAAGGCCTATTGGTTCAATAGCTCACCTGATGGTCACATATCTATCAATATTGATAGAATTTAGGTCTTTAGGTGTAAAATTAGAATTGTTAGATTCGAGAGCACTATTAGCCACATTTCAAGTCCGTCCAATACTGGTTGATTGGATCAGAGAACTACAAACTCAAGATCCATAGGTAGTTAAATTGAAGGGTAAAATTGAGTCCGGGCAGCGGAAGGATCTTTCAATGACCGAGGATGGTATGGTAACCTTGGGTCGGAGGTTATGTATTCCGGATGTAAATGATTTAAGAAGAGAGATTATGGAATAAGCTTATTCTTCTGCATATGCTATACATCCAGAGAGCACAAAGATGTATCGTGCCCTAAAAGAGCATTACTGGTGGAAGAGCATGAAGAAGGATATAGCCGAATTTGTCTTAAGATACCTAACTTGCCAGCAAATAAAAGCTGAGCATTAGAAACCTACAGGGCTCTTGCAACCCCTTCCGATTTTGGAGTGGAAATGGGAAAGAATAACGATGGACTTCGTGGTAGGACTTCTGCGTAGCCAAAGAGGCAATGATGCAATATTGGTAATTGTTGATAGACTGACAAAATTTGCCCATTTCCTACCAATTAGTATTAGTTATTCTTTCGATAAATTAGCCCAGTTGTACATAGATGAGGTGGTACGACTCCATGGCGTTCCAATATCTATTGTGTCAGATAAGGATCCAAGGTTCACTTCCCAATTTTGACCCAATTTACAGAAAGCTCTAAGCACAAAATTGAGTTTCAGTATGGCCTTTCATCGACAGACGGATGGTTAGTCTGAGTGGATAATTCAGACACTCGAAGATATGCTTAGAGCATGTGTTATAGAGTTTAAGGAGAGTTAGGATACTCATCTGCCACTAATGGAATTAGTCTACAATAATAGCTACCAGTCCAGCATCAAGATGGCACCATATGAAGCATTGTATAGAAAGAAGTGCAGAACTCTAGTTTGTTGGGATGAGGTAGGTGAAAGAAAGCTGGTCGGCCTAGAAATTGTCCAGATTACTTCGAAAAAGATTCAAGTTATCAAGCAGAGATTGAAAATAGCTAATGATAGAGAGAAGAGTTATGCAGATAACAGGAGAAGAGACTTGGAGTTTTAGATTAGTGATAAGGTTTTTCTGAAGATATCACCATGGAATGGAGTACTAAGATTCAGGAAGCGAGGAAAGTTGAGTCCCCGATACATTGAGTCGTACGAGATAGTTGAAAGAGTGGGGAAAGTGGTATATCGTCCGCGATTACCAAAAAATCTGGCTAGAATCCATGATGTGTTTCACGTTTCCATGCGTCGCAAGTATTTAGCAGATCCTTTGCATATCCTAAAGGAACAATTAGTAGAATTGAATGACAATTTGACTTACAAAGAGAAGCCTGTGTAAATCCTAAACCGGAAAGAGCAAGTGCTTCGTAATAAAAGCATTCCCTTAGTAAAGATATTATGGATGAACCATGGAGTAGAAGAAGCCACGTGGGATATGAAGATCAGATGCGAGTACAACATCTCCACCTCTTTGAGACAGGTGCAATTTAAATTTCGAGGATGAAATTTTTTAAGAAGGGGTGAAATTATAATATCCAATCCCCATTAGTAGTATTGGCACCTAAATTTTGGTATAGAGTAATGAAGACACCGTGGGGTTACCCAATTTTAACCCTATTAGAAATTTTTTTAATGGTGCACGTGAGAGAAATTACACCTAATTTGGTAATTTCACACTCAGTCGGAGCGTCAGACAACCTTATAATATTTTTTGAATTTTTCTCTATTGTCTTGGAAAATGAAATTTTAATTTACGATATTAATTTTCATTTAAGGGTTATGCATGGAACAAGCTTTTGTTGAGAAACACAATCCATATATTAAAGAATGGACCAATTAGAGACAATTTCATGGATTGCCAAGTTAGAAATTCTAGTTAGTTCTTATGACTATTCTAACTAGATAGTTACAAAGGAACCAATTAGATACTTAGTTTTCAACCAATGATAAATTAAAACTTTAGAGTAAGTTGAGGGGCAAATGAGTCAATTGAGGGAGCACTATATATAGAGTAGAAGTGTGTAGAAATTTCAAGAGATAAAAGTATAACACTTAGAGTAAAAAAGAAGCAAAATTCGTGCAAGAGAAGAGTGGTGCTATTACAGTGAAATTTCAGTTTTTTTCATGATTTTTCATGCTTAATCAAGCTATAATAAGGTCAAGTATAAGTTCCTAAACTCAATTGAAGCCTCCATTAGTGAAAATCCAAGAAAAAGAGATAAGAAAAGCATTGTTTTGTGAGGTTGATATGTGAACTTTCAAGATTGCTTCAATTGATGTTCTTGTGTGTATTCTTGGTTTAGATTGAGTTGAATTCTAGTGTGGAGCTTGAGGGAGTCATTAAAGTGAAGAAATTGGCAAGGTAAGTATTAGGGTTTTGGGTGATTTAATGTAGAGACTTCAATTGGTTGTAATTAGGGCATTAGAATGAAATTGGCTTGATTTTGATGCAATTGGAATAAGAAATTGAGAAAAGAAATGTGTTGGAACATAGGGTGAAATTATGCCACTTTAGGGAAGTTAGGGATTAAGTTGTGTTTTGGTTGAATTGTGATGTATACATGGTGCCTTATGTAAGTTGAATGTATATGGTTGATGGAAAAATAAAAAATGAAGAAATTGGGACATAATTATCTATTTTAGAACGGTGAAGGGCAATTATGTCTAACCAAAGTTATAAGGTGTTTAATAATTTTCAGGGCACCGAATAGTGAGTTAAATTAGATTAAATGACTCTGTAAATAAAAATCAAAAAATAGTATCCATCCGGGCTTTGTATGCCGATTAGGGCATTCAGTAGTTAAATGAGATTCTAGCATTAGATTTTGTTCTAAATGTCATTTATGGCATGTAGGTGAAGAAAACCGAGACCGGTAACAAGAGCAGAAATCTGGACCGAAATTGAGCTCAATGAGGTTGTAAGTGAAAACCTATCATTTTGTTTATCTTTCATTTATTATATTTTCGTATATTGAAATTGTATGTTTTAAGAGCTTTTAATGCATAGACATGATTTATGATTTCCATATATATCCATAGATATGAATTTAGATGTTTGGTTGAAGAAACAGTTTTAAAACTACTACATCAGTTTCAAATGCCACTGATGCCCTCAGATTATAGTGGTGGTGATTGTATTAGACCCAGCCGGTATATCCTGTACACATGGGCAGGTTTTGGGGGTGTGTCACTAGCTCCAGGAAGTCAGAATGTTGAGTCAGGTGAGTCGTTTTATGTGTACGGGGTATTGTCTCGCTATATGTGTCACGCTCCAGACCCAAAAGATCTTATACATGACATAACTTATACTCATTCAATAATATTTAAACATTCATTTTAATTTCTTTTAGAATTATAGCAATTGAATTATGACTGGGACAATTAGTAAACCAGAGATATGCAGAGTTTTTTTAGAGATTAACACTCTACTACGTCACCAGTAGCAACTTTGTTACTGGAAGCCCAAAATATATTCATTGCAAATTCTTACTTAAAATCAATCCATAACCACACTTGGTGAAACTTAAATTAAATCCAACCACACACAATAAAATAATACATAAGTATTTATTCAATAGGGACAAATCAAATATCTTATCCCATGTGTCCCCAAATAAAATACTCAGTAACCTAGCAACTTAGGGAACCCAAGGAACAGCAAAAGCCTTACCAAATCGGCTAAGCACACATGTACCTTATTTACCTGAAATCACAATAAACTATAATGAGTATAAAATTCAGTAAGCATACTAGTTTTTCATATATCAAAATACAAATACATATAAGTACACAATGCATGTGTAAGATATGCTGTGATAAATTAAAATCATAATCTTATCAAATCACATGTCAGGTAAGCACTTATATATTCTTTCAAAATATATAATAGGAATACCATCACTCAACTACTACTTAGTAGGACTTACATATCACATATCATATAATGAGCCAAATGTCACTCGTAGGTGACATACTGTATTAGAGAAATAGTACAAGTGAGGTTTAAATTACACATATATAATGCTCAAGCCTGAAGGTAAGAGCCAAACCCTCACCCTGATCATCGGTAAGTCCTCTCACATGCACTAATACGCCACCACACAAATGCGATGACTCAATCTTCCTTTAGGTACCAATAGGATTCTCCCTACATACGAAACATATAACATATACCAATTTCGAAGGAAAGGCCACACATAAAGGATCCACAAATCACATAAGATGCCTACTAAGTCAACAGTGAGTTCAAGCATCCTCAAAACACAAAATGTTTCTCATGAACATATTACACTTCAAAGTTTTCTTTGTTAAACATATTTCATTTTGAAAGCTCACTTTCAAAAACACATGTATGTCCATGCTCAATGTCAATGCTCACATTCATAAACATATGTCTTTCATATTTCATATCAAATATACTTTGACATAACATAAACATATTCCTAACCACATTTACAAAATCATACATAACAATTACTATGTTTATTGTGATTTTAATAAAAAGTCTAGTATACTTACCTCTTAGCACTTTCAGCTACAAGGCTTAAATCTCCTTAACCTATCAATAGAGATTAATCATTTCATAAGCCTCACAATTCACACAAAATACTTTAAATAGCTTACAAAATTATACATAATGCATTTAAATTGGTCTAATTACTTGGTTTCTCAAAACCTGTCATTCTGACCACTTACACTTAATAAAATTTTCTAATACATCAAATGATGTCCAATTACTCCAAAATCAGAATATATCATTCTTGACTCATATATCCTTCTTATATATGAATATTATATCATGATTCCTACACATTCTATTTCATGAACACTATCAAATTCAAACTATTATTTTGACGGGATCAAGATATTTATTGAATAGTATTCAGTCTCATAATTTTATAAAATTAGATACTAACTCAAAAATTACAAAACTACCATATAATTACTCTTGACACATATTTAAATCCATAATAAATACTTCACTTCAAAATCTCTGCAAAAAGTATTTTAAACTATTTTATTTCATAACTTTAAAAATATGTTAATCAAATACTGCATTGAGCTGATACAATTTAGCAAATTATAACAATTTAACCACATTGATCTAAATTCTCAATTCTGAGTATATCATATTAGACATATAAGCTTATGATATTCCACAAATTCGTAATTTTTAAAGATCATTCAGCAAGCCAAAAATTGTTTACAACTATATTATATTGTTCACACAGAAAATTTCAAGAATTTTAGGGTCATTTTGGTAAATTTATTACAAATTCAATTTCTAGAATCTTCAATCGATTCAAAGTCTCAGATGATTCCAAACATGTCTAATTTTATATACTCAAAATTCAAAATTAGAATCGAATCACAACAATTTATAAAATTCCTGGATCAAGAGACTATCAAGCAGAAATTCTACAACTCATCATGATTTATTAAGCTATCTACATAGATCATCATCAATTCTCACAATATCTTACGAAATACATATCAAATCCTCAATTATACATATTTCCAAAAATTAAAACTTACAGAAATTAACTTAATTAACACCATTAAATTGAGAAATAGTTGTGATATACCTCTTAAAATTCAAATTTTCAATTTATTCTTCTTTTTCTTCTTCTTCTTCTCTTTCTCTCCCTTCTATTTCTCTATTCTCTCTCTCTAAAGGGATAGGTCGACCCAAAAGAGTGAATTAGGGTTTCAAAAGTGTATTTTTATACTAAGTGGCTAATTTTTAGTATTTATAAATTTGCCCCCAAAACTTTCAAAGTATTATAATTTGGTCACTAAAATAAATCTAAAGTCTTGCAAATAAACCCAATGCTAATAGTATATCCTTAACCTATACAAACACTACCAATAACAATATATAAATTAAGTATCACCCACATACAAATAAAATACGTATATATATATATATATATATATATATATGCATACTTATTCTTACCGATTGTAGATGCTGATTACTATAATATGTATGCGATGTAGGATTCCGCTGTATAGCCAGTAAGATATCTTAAGATGTCATTGTGGGTGCTGCCAGTTGAGGCGACCGTAACCTACTCACATGTGCGATGCTAGTTGAGTCGCTACGTGAGTATAGAGCTTTAGGGTTACCATTGGTACAGTTTAGAAAAAAAATAGCCGAGCGAGGGTTTGAATAGTTTTCGATCTACCGATTGCATATTATGCATTTATATGCACATGCTAGTTATTATGTTGTAATGATTTTGGATATTGTTTTTCGAAGATGTAAATAAAACTCGCTCGGCAAGACTTTATCAGCATATGATGTTAGAAATAATTTTACAGCTTTATACCAGTTTTAGAAACATGATTTATGCATGTCTTTTTGAATTTAATATCTATGCAGAATGTTATTGTATTTGAAATCTTAAATGCTCTCACTGAGCTCTTTTAGCTCACTCATTTTGTATTTTATGTTTTCTAAACCCCATTTCTAAGTACAGGTCTCGGTACACTAACTGCTGATTCTCTTATTGCTGATTAGTAAGCCAAATTTGAAGATCATTTTGTAAATGTAAATATGCTAAATAGCACCCTTTTTCTTTTCTGCATAGTAGTTATAGGCATGTATATTTGTATGTATGTTTTGAACCGACAAGAAGATATTTCTATATTATGATGATCATTTTTACTTTTTATGAGTATGCTCGTTTTGTGATTTAAATGAAATTATTAAGTTGAGTTTGATTGATTTTGGAAAGGACCGGAGGTCCTATTTGGTAGTATTGAGAAGTGGTTTGAAATAGAAGTGAAATTTCTTCGCAGGTTTTGTATTGGATTTTTAAAAAAATAGGGGAAACTCTGCCCATTCTCAATAATAGCAAGAACTAAAAAGGGGTTCGCCTTACAAAATTTCTCAACTTACCGAGTTAAATTTTGAGGAACTTTCGTCGAGATGCCCGGCAAGGCCGCTGGGACCTACAATAGAGGGTATCGGGGCGGGTCGTGTCACTGGTGCTACACCTATTTATTGTGACAATCAAAGTGTTGTCCAAATCGCTCATAATGAGATTTTTCATGAGCGGACTAAGCATATTGAGACAAATTGTCATTTTGTTCGGTAATACATTTCTTAAGACACTGTTATGCTCCACTCCATCAAAATGAGGAGCAACATGCTAATATCTTTACAAAATCTCTACTTTCTAGCAACTTTCATACTTTAGTCTCTAAACTCAAGCTTGCTTATACTCCGCCATCTCGAGTATGAAGGTAGTATTAAAGAATTATTTCGGAATAATTTTATAATATTCTCTTGCTCTCTATACATATATTATTATTATTAATATAAATATTGTTTCCTATTATATATATATATATATCTTAAGCCTATATAAAGGCCAACTTTATACATTAATTCTCAACAGTGAAATATATGGTTTATCGTATTTTCACAAAAGTAATTAAATTTTATGACGCTTACATTAATGTGAAAAGTTGCTTGATAGGTTAGTATAGTAAAATCATGAAAAATTAATATTTGATCAAAACCTCAATTAAATAATATTGTTTGCTAGTTCTAACTTGAGTCCAACGGGCTAAAATATTAATTTGATAAATTTATAAGATAAAATATTTAAAAAATTCTTGTACTTTCATATAGGACACACTTATTACGTAAATTAATATGCAACTAAATTTATATAATATGTTTAAGAGGCCTTTGTAGAATATAGGGCTACGATCAATTACTCCTCTCTAATTTTAAGTATTATTCACTTACTCCTCCTCATATTTCATTTTCTTTAAAAAAAAAGCTCTATTATCATAAAATTTTATTAAATCTTAACTTTTATTATCCTTTTACTAATTTCCCTTATATTTATGACAATATTTTTGTCATCATCCATTTCCTTTTTTTATTTGCATAAATTAATAATATATTTTTTAAAAAGTAATACTAATATAACAAAACTATAACATAAACGGAGGATTAACATTTTAGTTATTTTATTATTTTATTTTATATTTCAGACTTTCATTAATATTTAATAGTTTCTAATACATTGATATTTAATGCTCATTAGAAATAATAAATATGTTATTTTTTTTATTGTTAAAAAAATACTAAACATATAACTAAAATGCTATAAGAATAAAAGGCGTAACATATATATGTTATTGTGGAAGGATGAACAATATAGTTATTTTTTATTTTTATTAATATTTGATATATTTTAATACATTAATATTTAATGTTCATTAGAAAGATTAAATACATTATAGTTGTTTAATATTTTTAAAACAAAATTAGAAAAAAGAAAATAATAAAACTGTAATATGTTTATTCTTTCTTAAAAATATTAAATATTAATGTATTTAAAAGAATTAATGAATAAAAATTTAAAATACTCATGCTTCCATCATAACATAAATATGATTTTTATTCTTTTAATTCTTTTAGTAATTGTTTAAAAAACAATTGCAATAATAATTGATAAAAAAAAATAGTAAAAGAATGATGTTATCAATGTAAAAATAAATTAGTAAAAAGATAATAAGAGTTTTTTAACAGAATTTTTGTAACAGCATAAAGTTTTTAAATAATATGAAATATTGAGGGGGTGGGGCCAAGTGGGTAATGCTCAAAATAATAGATGGGTCATATATAATTTCCTTAGAATATATATTTAGTACTACTTTTAATATATATATATATATATATATATATATATATATAGATGTTAACTTCAATCTCATCTCTAACTTTTCGTACTGCAAAAAGAATTTTTAGTATAGTATTTTCGTATGTAAACAAGAAATTATTCAATGTTATTATCACTTTGAGCACTTCTTTGCATGAGGCCGATTTTATAATATAATTATAATCTTTAACAAATAAAATTTGTGAATTTACTTTATAATTATAATTAAAAAAGAAGTAAATTTAAATTAATTTTCTTAATTACAACAAAAGGACAATAGATACAATATTTTTTAAAAATATAGAATCAGGGTATTAATTTATAAATTAATGAATATTCACTTGATTAATTTATTTTTCTTAATCCTAAGGGTATTAATTTATTCAAGTTTTACTATAAGTATAATATAATATATATATATATATATATATATATTATGACACTTCAAGATGTTTGTATTTGATAAGAATCAGAACAATTTCACAAGTATGGTAAAGATAATTAAAATTATAAATTTTCAACTTAAGCATGATTCAGCGTTAAATCTTCTTTTCGTGTATATACCAAATATTAAATGTGATTTATTTCCTTTATTTCATTTTTTTTTTACTTATTAAGGCTAATGCAATAAAATTAACATTTACACTTTCTCATATTGTTAATTTCTACAATATAGACTTGCTTAAAATTATATAAATGTATTATATTTTATAGGAAAAGTTATATATTATATATTTATCATATCTTAATGTAAACTCATATTTACATTTTCTCTATATTGTTAATTTTATCCTTATAGTTTCAAACATTTGATCTGATTATACATCATTAAGTAATAATTAAAAAAAAAACCTCATTATATAATAACTCAATTGGATGAGCACAATGTATAGTACAGTTTTTAATTTGATCAATATACTATAAATTGAATTTATCTTCTTTTAGAAAAAGCTTATTATATCTTTGAACTAATACAATCATCTAGTAATGTAACTTTATCTCGTAAAATTTTCAATATAAATGTGTACTTGCAGTTAGTTCTCAACATCTTACAGTTAGAACAACTATTGATTTTCATGCTTGTCGCTTGTCACTTGTCACTTGTCACTTATTTATGTAGCTTCTCAATATGTGCAAAGATGAGAGTTTTGATCTAATTTACGTATGACTCATTGTCAATTTTCTTAGTTAGTGATTGGTGATTTTAATACTATCTTGGGAGTCCATAAACAACAAGGAAGGGATTTTACAAGCCCATTATCGTGTTCAGGGTTTAAAGATTTTATTGATTCTTATTAGCTTATGGAATTCCTTCTTCAGGATTAGTTTTTACTTGGGTAAGGACAACAATCATCGATAGCCATATTAAAAGAAAATTGGATATGACTTTATTCAATCTAGCTTGGCAAGATACTTGGGATTCTTCTTCTTGTGCGGTGCTCCTCCGTACAGGCTTTGCTAATTCTCCATTGGTAAACTTTTTTGAGAATTCTAATAAGACAAGTCCAAAACCTTTTAGGTTCCAATCCATGTGGACTTTGCATTCAGGCTTTAAGGATACAATAGCTAAAGTATGGAATTCAGTTCCTTGTCATGAATGCCTAATATTTATTGTTACAAAAAAATTGAGGGTTCTAAAACACCACCTGCATAGATGGAATTAGGAGGTTTTGGGAACATACATAATAGTCTAAAGAATGCTCGAAAGAATCTGGCTTTAATTCAACATGACATTGGTTTAAGGGGGGCTTCAGAAGATTTGCTTAAAGTAGAGGCAACAACAAAGTTGGAGATTTTACATGCTACACGGGTACATGATGCTTTTGGGCGTGACTAAGAAATATTAAAATGGCTCAAGGATGGAGACAAATACCAAGTTCTTCTACTGTTATGTAAAATCTCATGCTGCCAAATCGGACCTAAAAGGGCTTCTAATTAATGGCGTTTGGAGTGATAACATGTAAGAGGTGGCTGACCATATTGTGGAGTATTATAAAGAGCTTTATATAGAGGTTGTAATGGATGCCACTAGAGTTTCTCAGGTCTATAATCACATTCGATCTCTTGTTTAAAATTTAGATAATTAAGTCCTGACTAGTATCCTTTCAGAGGTTGATAAAGGCGTAATTATATAGTATATTAAGTACCTCAACTTGGGTATTTTGCTCTAAATTTTGAATAGTTGGCTATTTATTTGTGTTTTTTATTTAAATAGGTTCATGAGAGAAAAAATGACGAATAGGAAAAATAGGAAGCAAATCAGGTAAGAAACAAGCGAGATTAAGTTAGGGCGCTACAATGCCAAGATTGGGCACTATAGTGCCCATTGACCAAGTGTACAGTGTCGCAGTACTAACTTGCCTCTGGTAGTTAATTAAGTGAATTCAATCTTTGATTGACTTTGGTGGTTAATAAGGTTTAATTTGATACCAGTAGTTTAGTTAATTAAAATCCATCTTTAGAATTTTCTAGATAAAGGTAAAATAGAGTAATTTTAATAATTGATTAAAAGAAATAGATACAAAGTCTTTGTGGGAACGATAATCTTGACTTAACTCCTATATTATGTGATACAATAGCGTGTGCTTGCACTAGGCTATTTTAGTACACATCAAGTTTTTGACGCCACTGTCGGAAATTAGTTTTATCTATTATTAGATCAATACTAATACCATATTATCTTACTTTTACTTCAGATTTTATTTTTCAGTTTTAGTTACTTTATTTTAAATTTTGACAGTTTAAGCCAAGAACCAAAGATGAATATTTAACTTATTTTGATCCTGAGATTGAAAGAACATTCCAAAGACTTTGATGCGAATAATATCAAAACAGAAATATGGTAGAGAATCACAACAATATCAATAATCTGGTGTTTGATCCTATGATTCTGCAGAGATCTTTGTGAAATTATGTTGTTCCTATAATTGAAGGTATTCAGTCTAGTATTCAGTGCACAACTATTAACGCAAACAACTTTAAGATCAAGCCAAGTACAATTTAGACCTCAATAAGTCTATACAATTTAGTGGGGCTTCTAATAATGATCTCAACATGCAAATTGTGAATTTCCTAGAGATTTGTGATACATTCAAGTTTAACGAAGTCTCAGATGATGCCATCAGGCTGTGACTACTTCCTTTCTTATTAAAGGATAAGGCCAAGAGTTGGTTGATGTCATTGCCATCAAGATCCATATCGATGTGAGATGCCCTAGCACAGAAGTTGTTAGCAAAGTTTTTCCCACTAGCAAATATGAGGAATGACATCATCTCCTTTATGCAAATTGATGAAAAGTCATTATATGAGGCATAACAGCATTTTAAAGACATGTCGAAGAAGTGTCATTAGCATGGAGTTTCTAAATGGTTATTAGTTCAGATGTTCTTAGTGGGCTAGTAGATTATTTAAGGACAATTGTCGATGCAGTTGCTGAAAGAGCTCTAATAAACAAGTCCACATATGAAGTATATGAGTTATTGGAAGAGATGACCTCAAATAGCTATCAATAGCCTATTGAGAGAGTTACACTAAAGAAGGTTGTCGAAGTTTATGATATTGATGCATTCAATGCATTGGCTACACATATCAACATATTAACTAAGAGATTCAAAGCCATAAATGCCATCAAGACCCAAAATATGACTAGTGACTTCTGTGGTAAAAATCACATTAATAAACAATGCATGAAATCTACAAGCTATGTAGGGAACTATAATAGATAGCAGAATAATCAACATTCAAACTATTATAATTCCAGGTAGAAGAAGCATCCTAATTTTTCTTGGGGCAACCACTAAGGGCAACAACCTAAACCTAACCCCACCCGAATTTCATCCCTCACAAAAGAGGAAACTAGCCCTGGAAGAAATGTTTATATAGTATATGAAGTCTAATGATGTTATCTTACAAAACTATTCTGCATCTTTTAAAACTCTAAAGACTTCAATGGGGCAACTTCATGTAGCCCTTAATAACCGACCTCAAAGGACTTTACTAAGCAACACTGAAGTTAATTCAAAAGGGAATAAAGAACAGTACCAAGCTATTTCTTTGAGAAGTGGCAAAGAATTACAGTCAAACAAAGCAGAAAAAAGAGAAAAATATAATAAGTAATGTAAAAAATGGTGCAGAAATGCAGAAATTATTGTAAAACATGAAATGCAGTAGCAGAAAGTGTAGAAAATAGTGCAGAAATGAAAAAAATGTAGATACAATAGCTCAAACCAGTAAACATTAGTAGAAACATGTTGTTTAGCCTCTTCATCCACCTCTACTATTCCCTCAGAGGCTATAGAAACAGAAGTTGGACAAGTAATTTTTAAAGTTCTTAGATGTCTTCAAGAAACTTCACATTAACATACCTTTTGCAGATGCTTTAGAACAAATGTTAAGTTATGTAAAGTTTATAAAGGATATCCTATAAAATAAGAGAAGATTAGCAGAGTGTGAAACTATAGCACTCACTAAAGAATGTAATGCGATTTTGCAACCAAAAAAAAAAATTGCCACCCAAGTTGAAAGATCCAGGCAACTTTACTATTCTATACACCATTGGAAAGAAGTTTTTTGGGAAAGTAATGTGTGATTTAGATGCTAGCATCAACCTAATACCATTAACCATCTACAAGAAGTTAAGTTTAGGGAAGGCTAAACCTACCAATGTCACCTTATAATTGGCCGATCGTTCACTCACTTATCCAAGAGGCATTATTAAATATGCTTTGGTAAAGGTTAATAAGTTTATTTTCTGGTGGACTTTATAGTGTTGAATATGAAAGAGGATCGTGAAGTACCCATCATACTAGGAAGGTCATTCTTAGCCACAAGAAGAACCTTTATTGATATTTAAAAAAGGGAATTAACTATTAGGGTGCAGAAGAGGAAGTAACATTTAATGTTTTCAAAGCCATGAGAGAGCAACGTGAGGAAGAGGAATGTATGAACATTGATGTTATTGATAGAGAATTACAAGAGATTTTCACCAAAAATAGCATTAAAGATTCTCTAAAAGATGCTATGGTAAATAGAGATAAGATAGAGAGATGCAAAGCTCAAGAATACTTACAAGTTTTAAGCATATCTCTAAAATTTGACAGATTCAAGACTAGAGTTAAACCTCTCAACCGATTGAAAGGCTTACAAACTCATATTTAGCATTCTATTGAGGAACCTCCTAAACTAGAGTTAAAAACCCTACCGAGTCACTTAATGTATGCATTTCTTAGGGAATCTTCCACCTTGCTAGTTATAGTTTCTGCACAACTTGATGAATCCCAAGAAGAAAAATTATTGAGGGTTTTGAGAGATTATAAGAGAGCTATAGGATGGACAATTGCTGACATCAAGGGAATTAGTCCCTTATTTTCCATGCATAAAATTCTATTAGAGGAAGGGCGTAAGGATACAATAAAGCATTAAATGTGTTTGAATCCAGTAATAAAAGATGTAGTGAAGAAAGAGAACATTAAGCGACTAGATGCAAAAATTAAATCCAGTAATAAAAGATGTAGTGAAGAAAGAGAACATTAAGCGACTAGATGCAAAAATTATCTACCCTATTTCTGATAGCTCATAGGTAAGTCTGGTGTGTACCAAAGAATTGAGGAATCATTGTGGTGGCAAATGAGAATACTGATTTAATCCCTACTAGAACTATTACTGATTTGAGGATATGTATGGATTACCAAAAGCTGAATATAGTCACCCGTAAGGACCACTTTACATTACCCTTCATTAATCAAATGTTAGATAGATTAGCTAGGCATGAGTATTATTACTTCTTAGATGGATACTCTGGCTATAATCATATCACAATTACTTCAAAAGATCAAGAAAAGATTACATTCACATACACATATGGTACATTTGCCTTCCAGATGATGCCTTTTAGACTATGCAATGCTTTAGCCACTTTGCAGTGTCGTATGATGATAATATTTTCAGATATTATAGAGCACTTTATGAAGGTATTTATGGACAACTTTTTTATTTTCAGCAATTGCCTTGATAATCTAACATTTGTACTCAAAAGATGTAAAGATACTAATTTAATGCTCAATTAGAGAAGTGTCATTTTATGGTCAAAGAAGGCATAGTCTTAGGCCATAAAATTTCTACCCATAGTATTGAAGTTGTAGAGCAAAAATAGAAAACATCAAGAAGTTGCCACCATCGACTATTGTAAAATAAGTGCAAAGTTTTCTTAGTCATGCTGGGTTTTATAGAAGATTTATAAAAGATTTTTTCAAGATCTCCAAACCCTTATGCAACTTACTAGAGAATGAGGAGTAGTTTTATTTTGATGATGTTTGTCTTGAAACTTTTAAACTATTGAAGAAGCTGCTTACCACCACACCGATCATTATAGCACTAGATTGGAAATTGCCCTTTGAAGTAATGTGTGATGCGAGTGATTTAGCTGTGGGTAATGTACTAGGAAAATTTAGAGAAAAAGTGTTTCACACCATACACTATGCAAGCAAGACTCTCCATGATGTGCAGTTTAATTATACTACCATAGAAAATGAACTTCTTGTGGTAATCTTTGCCTTTAACAAGTTCCATGCTTACCTTATTAAGGTTAAGATCATAGTCTTCACCGATCATTCAACAATTAAGTACCTTATCAACAGAAAAGATGTTAAGCCAAGGCTCATTTGATGGATTTTATTACTACAAAAGTTTGATCTTGAGATCAAAGATAGAAAAGGAATTGAAAATCAAGTTGTTGATCATCTCTCTCATTTAGAAGTGCCAAATCAACACCAAGAAAAAATCTAAATCAATGAAACTTTTCAGATCAACAACTCCTTACAACACAATATCAAAAACCTTCTGGTATGCTAATATTGTCAATTATTTAGTTTTTGTTCTAACACCTCCTAATTTGACTTTTTAGCAAAATAAGAAGTTCTTCTATGACACAAAATTCTATTTCTAGGATGAGCCATTTCTTTGCAGATCATGTGTAGACCAAATCCTTCGAAGATATGTCCCTAAATAAAAGACCTAAGACATCCTACACCATTGTCATGCATCCAATTATAATGGATATTTTGCATGCGATAAAACAGCAAATAAGGTACTTCAATTTGATTTTTGTTGGCCCACATTATTTAAATATGCATATTCTTTTGTTGCAGGGTATGATCGATGTCAAAAACTGGGTAACATCTCCAAAAGACATGGAATGCCATAACAAAATATTCTGGAAGTTGAAATCTTTGATATGTGGGGGTTAGACTTCATGGGACCTTTTTCACCATCTCACAACAACAAATATATACTTGTAGCAGTGGATTACATTTCAAAATGGGTAGAGATAGTAGTAGCATTACCAATAAATGAGACTAGAATAATGATTAAGTTCCTTTAAAAGAATATACTCACGAGATATGGAACCCCAAGAGCTATTATAAGTGATGGGGGCTTATATTTCCACAATGAATACTTTTCAGCTCTCTTACTAATTTGCGCGGTCAAGCACAAGACAGCCACTACATATCATCCTTAAATAAACGGACAAGTTAAAGTCTCTAACTAGGAAATAAAGCTTTTCCTTAAGAAGACGGTTAAACCAAACCGAAAGGATTAGGCATTACACTTAGATTATACTTTATAAGCATGTCACACTACTTACAAAACCCCAATGGTATGTCTCCATTTCATTTGATCTTTGGAAAAGCTTGTCATCTACCTTTGGAGCTAGAACACAAAGCTTATTAGGTCATTAAAACCTTTCATTTTGATCTCCTAGCCATGAGTAAAAAATGCTTACCTCAACTAAACACCATAGACGAGTTTCATCTATAAACACATAAGAATGCTAGGATTTACAAGGAAAAAGCGAAATGATGGCATGATAAGAAGATACTTCAGCATTCATTTGAAAAAGAACAACTAGTGCTGCTCTACAATTCACTTCTGAAGTTATTTTCTAGAAAACTCAAGTTTTGATGGTCTAGACCCATTCTAAATTATCAGGATAGATCCAAACTAAGCTGTTGAAATTAAGAATCCAAATAATCAAGCTTCATTTACAATCAATAGCCAGCGCCATAAGCATTATCATTGAGGATACAAAAATTGACAAAAGGTTATAATCGATCTAATCGACCATAAATAATAGTGAGATCCTCACATTGAGCTAAAGATGTTAAACAAAGCACTTCTTAAGAGGTAACCCAAGCATAGAATCATTTTATTTTAATTTTACTTCTTAAGTTTTATTTTGTTTCTTAGTATTATTAATTATGCATGTTAGGGTTTAGAAGCTTTCAAAAAAAGAAATGGGAGAGGGTTTGAGTGCTGTGATGCTAGCTTGCCAGAGTTGCAAACCTAAGAGTACAGTGCTGCCCGAGGCAGGTGTGTGTCAATTGTTAATTCAAATTATAATTATTCATCTAAAAGAACTAATTAAGGTCTCCCAATATCTAGAACTTATTTGATTAGCAGTCGAGGTAAAATCCTAGGGCGTATATAGCAAAGGATATGATTATAGACCATGTTTGAATCGATTGATCTTTCTAGCCACCATTATAATATTTCTAATCCCTAGTAACCCTTTTTTTAGCTTTATTGACTATATTTTTCTTTCCAAAAAACCACATTAAAAGCCTATAGATGATTAATTCTTTTATCCTTCATAAATACTCTTCAAACTATGATGCATAATATCTTATTATAAGTATCATAAAGTAATTCAAATTTATAGGTGTAAAAAAGAGCCAGCTCTGGAATGTTTTCTCATTCAACTACAATAAGTTTAGGGACCGAAAAAAAACAACGAAAAAAGAGAAACAATACATTACAACTTCCAAGAAATACAATAGAGAATAACAGAGCTATTGAAATGAGGGGTCAAAGAAAATAAGTTTAAGGGTGGTGATCAAGAAAAGAAAAAATAAATTGATCTGGAGACAAGAGGGTTACAGTTATAGTGCGATTTAAACTTAAATTATTTTCGATTGTTCTCCACCTAACCTAAGCCTTTCATTACAAGTAGAGCTCTATTTAATCTTTTGTCATATTATTGTTCTACATTAGTTGAGATTACTATAAAAAAAAATAAGCTTATGGATAATTGTATTGGTCTTGATTTTTCTTGTAGAATAAGTACTCTAGTTACAATTGATACATAGATAAATAGCTCAGCACACACTCACAAGTAAATGATTATAGGATAAATGTAAGCATGATGATTAGAGCATGGGATGACCATAAGTACTTTTTTAGTCTAAAAATTTTATAAGTGTAATTCAACCTTTGAGATAACTTTATAAATTTTTGATTGATCCATGCAATTCATTTTTTTAAGGTCAAGTTAAAAGTTAGCTTATATTTATATTTTAGTTTGTTTGTTTTAGTTTTGCTTGAGGATGAGTAAAGCCTTACATTTGAGGGTATTTGATAAGGGTAATTAAATAGTATATTTAATACCCTGACTTGGGTATTTTGCTCTAAATTATGAATAGTTGACTATTTATTTGTGTTTATAATCTTAAATAGGTGCATGGGAGAAAAATTGACAGATAGGAACAAACGTGAAGCAAATAAGATGAGAAACGAGCAAGAGGCGCTTAAATTATGCAGCCATTGGAGATTAGGACTAGAAATCCCAATTGATTCCCACCAATAACTCTCCTTTTCAGGAAATTCCAATTGATTGTATGAAGCTAGATATTGCTAAACCCTTTGATACAATCAATTGGGATTTCCTTCTCGAAGTTGTTAATTATTTTGGCTTCAACAAACAATTCATTCAGTGGATTTCTATCATTCTTCATTTTGCTAGCTTATCTATTACGATTAATGACACTCTGAAAGGGTTTTTCAAATGTAATCGAGGAGTGCGTTATGAGATCCTTTGTCTCATTTGCTTTTTGGTCTAGTTGAGGATGCTCTTTCTTAGGGCATTCAATTTTGATCCTAAATGGGTGGCTAGCTCCTTCTCATATTTTATATGTAAATGATGTTTTTCTCTTTGGTAAAGGTGACAATAATTCTTACTGGTAAACATGTTATACACCACTATTAGAAAATTTCTAGTCTTCTGGGGTTCTCACAGGGCAAACTTCCTTTCATTTATTTGGAAGTTCTAATCTTCAGAGGCTGCCTATACAGCCAACACTTGTAAGTTTTGGATGACAAAGCTTGTGCACATCTTAGTAACTGGAAAGGAAATTTCTTTTGATGGCTAGTAGAATTGAGCGTGTTCACATATTTTTCCAAAGTACCCTGTTGCGCAGTTTCAAGGTATATATTTTTCCCAATTTCCTTATTTAGCAATTGAATTGTTGGGCTCGAAAATTTATTATCTTGGGGGGATCATTGCTCTTAGAAAATGATTTTAATGTCATAGAATAAACTTGGCATGTCAAAAAAGGTGGTGGGGTAGGTCTTCATAGATTGGACTTACTTAACAAGGCTTATCTACTTAAAGCTCTTTGGGACATATCTATTACTCAAAATTCTAAAGAAAACGGTATAATTTTTAGATGCAAGTAAGCGATACCTCAACTCTTCTCTTTAAAGTTACTTTAAATCTATTCTTTCTTATTTTGAAGGGATAAAGTGGATCATTGGTGATGAGAATTTAATTAATTTTTGGTATGATAAATGGGTAGATAAACCCATTCTTCCTATTGGTGATTTACACTTAGAATGAATTATGAAAGACATAATTAAGGAATGACAACTAAGGATTCTAAATTCTCTTTATTTTATTTTTTCTCATATAACAGAACAGGTCAATGATATTATTTAGCCTATTAATGGTAAGGCTAATATATTTGTTTAGATTTCTGTTAGAGATGGAATTCTTTTTTTAAAAGGAAAGCTATAATTTCATTAATAGTATCACAATAATTGATTCAACTTTATTATCTTTTTGGCGCAATTTTCTCCCACCTAAAATTTTATATTTATGTGGGGTTTGCTTCAAAACCTTCTTCCTACTGATGTATTATTATAGTCTCGTGGTATTTTTGTTGTTCCTATTTGCTCTATTTGTTTAAGAGATATTGAAATGGTGGACCATATTTTTGTTAGTCGTCCTTCAGTTATAGAGCTTTGGCATTAGTTCACTCATATGTTTAAATAAAATCTTCCTTTGGTTTCAACTATTATAGAATTATAAAAAATGATTTTATTAAAAACTTTCAGCCCTCAACTTTTAAACTTAAGAGGTTTGTCAGCTACTTATTTGTTCTATTGATTTGGAAAAGTCAGAATCACCTCAGATGTGATAATGAAGCTTCAATTCCTTTGATATTAAGGCGAATTGTCTAGCTCATATTTCTTAATTGGCTACTTTTTTCCCCTGAATTTGCTTTTGATGATGATATTCCTTTCTTAGACCATTTGTTTATTGCAACTAATTTGAGACATGCTCCAAAAATTAGTGTCTTATTTTAGAATTTTCCTCATCATGGGTGGATCAAGATCAACACAAACGGACTTTTATAAGGTAACCTAGGTATGACAACTTATAGAAGAGTCTTAAAGGATGAAGTAGATTTTTTTTTAGGAGGCTTCTCTTGTCTCTTGGAAATTTTATCAATAGTATCACAATAACTGATTCACTTTTATTATCTTTTTGGTGTGATTTTCTCCCACCTAAAGTTTTTATATTCATATGGCGTTTGCTTCAAAACCTTCTTCCTACTGATGTATTATTGTGATCTTGTGGTATTTTTGTTGTTTCTATTTGCTCCATTTGTTTAAGAGAGATTGAAACAGTGGACTATATTTTTGTTAGTTGCCCTCCAATTATAGAGTTTTGGCATTAGTTCGCTCATATGTTTAAACAAAATCTTCCTTTAGTTTCAACTGTTATAGAATTATAGAAAGTGATTTTATTAAAAACTTTCAGCCCTCAACTTTTAAACTTAAGAAGTTTATCAGCTGCTTATTTGTTCCATTTGATTTGGAGAAGTCAGAATCACCTCAGATGTGATAATGAAGTTTCAATTCCTTTGATATTAAGGTGAATTGTCTAGGTCATATTTCTTAATTGGCTATTTTTTCCCCTGAATTTGCTTTTGGTGATGATATTCCTATCTTAGACCATCTAAGTATTACAACTAATTTTAGACGTGCTCTAAAAATTAGTGTTCTTTTTTAGAATTTTTCTCATCAGAGGTGGATTAAGATCAACACAAATGAACTTTTAAAAAGTAACTTAGGTATGACGGCTTATAGAGGAGTCTTCAAGGATGAGGTAGGTTCTTTTTCCAAAAAGCTTTTCTTGTCCCCTAGAAATTGAGACACCTGCTATGCAAAAATAATTGAGGTCATCTTAACTTTAGAGATAGTATTGATTGTGGATAGCATAAGATAATTTTGGAGTTTGACTCTATTTTAGTCTTCCATCTTCTTTCTAAGCCTGTATTATGTCCTCTATGAAAATTTCACAATAAGTGACAATGTTGTAAGGGTCATTTTTACCGCTTGCAATTTAAAAATAAATTATACATTTAGAAAGAATAATGCAGTGGCAGATAAACTGGTAAATCTCGGGTTATACTCTTTTAGTTTGACCTCTTTTGAATATTAGTCCTATACTCTTTAAGGATACAAATGAAATGCCTAATTATAAGTTTCATTAATATTTCTATTGAACTATTTTGTATCTTTTATATGTTTTTTGATAAGGTGTTTTAACTCTTTCTTCCTTGTAACTTTTTTTTCTTTCATTAATAAATTTCTCATATTGTCAAGATTACATTAAAAAAAAATGGTGCTTTTGATATATAATAAATATATAATGGTTGCCCAGCTTCACCTCAAGTAAATTTAATATGTCAACAATTACGCTGACAAATTGTAATATATCAACTATGTTGATAGGTTGAATTCAATAATTTATTTCCGTTTATATATAAGTACAATGAAGATATCAACAATGTCATGATCCTTTCGAATTTTAATATTATGTGTGCCAGCGGCCCCTGATTTAATATCACCAATATTTTTATTACCATGTTTAGGCTCACAATAATTTGAAATAGAAGATCCTTAAAATCTTCTAAAATACTTTTGTATAATAAAATTTTCTCACATTTTATTGTTTTTATTAATTAATTTATCTTTCTTTCTCCTAATTTGTACTATATCAAATTTTTTATCTTTTTACACTTGAGCGCTTATTCAAAGGCAAAATCTCAGCTTGTACATGCCTCTTTGCCTTTGGTCATAAGTTCGATATCAAGACAGTATAATTATTTTTCCTTCATTTGGGCCATTTGTGGGTTAGATATGATTCTAATTATTGAACAAATGAAGTATGATGCATGGTGATGTATCAAAAAAAAAAAAATCCATCTTTCTTAATTTTGGACTTTTTTTTCTCCTCTCTAAGTTTTTATATACAAGATGTTGTTCCGTTTTAATTAGTTCTCTTTAATAAAATATACATCCTTTGACTGTGTAAAATCTATATCTGAATTTGATTAGTCTCTTGAAAGACGGGATTGCGTTATCTTTTGTACCATTTGAGCTATTTAAATTCTTTTAAATTATATTATTTGGTTTATTCTAGATTTAATTTTAAAAAAATAATATACCAGTTTGAAATCTTAGACTAAATTTCCTTTTCTTTTTTTAAGTCTTTCCCATTACAAATTAGAGAAATATACTAAAACTCACCTAAACTAAGCCCAACTCTCACAAAGAGAAAATAAAAAAACTATTTCAATATGCAGTGTTAGACTAAATTCTTAATTTTCATTTTTTGTATCAATTTTTACAAAAGAAATGCAATTTTAGGTCTAAAATATTTGAACTAATTAGTGCATCTTTGTCATTATCTTTAAAAAAACAAATCTTCTACTATATTTTATTCATATACAATTATATTATATAAAATTCATTTTTAACATTAATATACATTATTTACATAAACTTTAAAATTATTATAATTCAACCGCCCTCAACTTAAGATCCAAGGTTCGCCCTAAGAGTCGTAATAAAGAAATTCAACATTGTGTGCCGCATGATATCTCTTAGTTTCTTTGTTATATCTAGACGATGTAATTTAGTTGCTAGGAAGTTGTCATTGTATGTTATAAGTTATTGGTGTTTGTTACTGAAATTTAGGTTTTTCTTCTTAAAAGAGGGTAGGTATGTTCAGAAACCCATAAAAGGAAAGTAAGTTAGTAATTTCAGGATTCTTAACTTTATCCAGCACAGAGATGGGACAACGATTAGAGAATAAATAGAAACCCAGGTGAAGCATATTTATCATAAAGAAACTTAAGTTGGCAAATGAAACCTGATGTGCTTTCAAGAGGAACTGAAACCCATGACGACAATAACATGCTCTTCCAAAGCTGTCATGAGGATGGAGAATGCCCTCAAGGAACCATCCCCTTTGCAAGAATACATAATTTTCACTCCTTGTCAGATTCCCGGCGGTTTTGCCAAGTGAACGGCTGAATCAAAGTCTTGCTTTTTGTTGAAAAAATTGATAACTCTAATACCATTGTTGATAATTGAGAATAGACTAAAATGTTTCATTATTTGATAAAATGGGTGTTTGTGATTAATCTTATGTCTGAGGTTGATATATGGATGAGAATATAGAATGGAACCCTTGTGGTTTACATATCTCATTCAATTGTTGGATTCTTACAAATTATTATAAATGCACCTCTTTATACAAATTGGGATTGACTTTAGTGTGAAATTTTTAGCCACACAATTCTACTAACTTATACACACCACAATTTTGTAAAATATCACCTAACAACACAATTTTGACTTACTACATAATTCTAGATTTTCTAAAATTTTCTCTCTATTCATCCTTAAATTTTATTACAAGATATTTTTCACACTTTCTAAATTTTTCTAGAATACGCATTACATTTCAATATTACTCAATGTATTTTCGAAGTGACTTGGTCTTAATATTGTCGTGCTCAATCTTTTCTTTCTTGGTGGTGACTTCGCAAATGTTTTTACATACTTTTTTTTTTCTTCTTGTGAAAGTCTTGTTGGAGTTTTTGACTTCAAATTTTTTTTTGGTGACATTGCTTCTTACGTAACTTGTTGCCTTGTTGGCTTTTTCTTTCGTCACTTCTATTGTGATGTACTCTTTTTTTTTTTTTTTTTTTTGTCAGGGATTCGTGCTTTTGAAGCTCCTCCTGGTCATGAGGTGACAATTTAACTTAATAATTACAAAATTCCAGTTATCAAAATGTGAAAATAAATCCCTTGATCGTATTTTCACAAGGTTTTTAATTGAATAATTTCGTTCTTACTGTTGTACTTATGAACAAACATAAATGAACTAGAGTATGCAATGGTAAGTTCAGGTTATGGCACGTACTATGGTGCTGCTGCATCAATCAACTTATGGAACCCTGCAACAGAGAAAGGAGAATTTAGTTTAGCTCAATTTTGGGTTTCGTCAAATGACTTAAATAACGTCGAAGCTAGATGGAAGGTAAGCTTCAGCGATGAAATTTTAACATGTTCTAATCTATGACTAATTTGTCAAAGTAGCAAGTTGTTTTATCTTTAGCTCTCCGAGATATTGTAATTTTTGAAGCCATAACTAAGATGATAAATGACTCCAGGCTACCTCAGGTGAGAAGAAGACAAGATTTTTCATTTACTGGACCGTAAGTACATTTCAATTTCTTCCATATCTATTATAACCTTTTACTACTGTAAATCAAATCAAGAACATGTCCTAAATAGCTAATATATTGGTTTTGCTTCTTAATATCTCATTGACATGTTTAATTTATTGTGCTTTTAGAGTGATGCTTACCAAAGCACGGGTTGCTACAACCTTCTTTGCCCTGGTTTTGTGCAAACTAACAATAAGCTTGTCCTCGGTTATCCAATTGGACCAGTTTCCACGTATGCTGGAAAGCAATTTGAGATAACCATAACCATACAGAAGGTCTGTTTTCATTTCTTTTAGACAAATTTCTCTACAATTCTAGTAAATAATTGCTAGTCATTTGATAATGAGAAGTATAATGACTTAATTTAGGATGTGTTTGAACTCCAAGCACACACACGCACAATCAGAATATATAATTCATTTGTTATTTCTTACCTCTTATGTTCTCTAAAGATACAAATAGACTTACTAACCAGTTTAATGAAAATATGTAATTTCAGTACCAGAAAGATGGGAATTGGTGGCTGCTAGTGCAAAACCAGTTAATAGGATATTGGCCTCACTATCTTCACGACTTTAGCTGATAGATCTACTTCTATAAATTGGGGTGGAGAGATTACAAATAAGAAATCTGGGGGTCATCACTCTACAACTGATATGGGGAGTGGACATTTTTCTGCTGAAGGCTTTGGCAAAGCCAGCAATTTTGGGAGACTTGGATACATCGATGCCTCTGGCTTCGTGAGAGATCCTGAAAAGCTTATACCATATGCAACGAATCCTTCCTGTTACAATAAAAATATTCCAAACAATAAGAACAATGGTATTCATTTCTTTTTTGGAGGCCCTGGATATTCCCAAATTTGCCAGTAAAAAGTGTCTTTGTTAATGTTAAATTTATGGTTGCTTGTATAAATTACTAAGTAATATAACAGCATAACTAGTACTGCCACAAAAATCTGTACATAACATTTGCTTGCAATGTTCAGTTAAGATTAAGCCGTATTTTGTGGCCATGGATTCACTTCTTGTAAAAATCGAACAACTTATTGATGGAGAGACAATTAATGATTATTTTAATATATAATGTTGCTTTATTGTGGCTAAAGTTTTGTGCTTAATATAGGTTCTTTCTTTTATTTATTTTGTTAGTTTGTGCGTCTGATGCTATTGATTCGTGCAAAAAATATATATTTATAAAGTTGAAAATATGTTTCATTTTTAAAATTTACATAAACGGTATAATGTGCTATGGCAAAAGAGAGTTCTCTTTATGAAGCCTTTATATAAAAATTGTCTAACAATATGAGCAAAAGTACATTTAAGACTCCATAGGTCGATGAAATTTTTTATTTTTTCAGCCGCGAGTGAAAATCAATTATCTTTATTTCCAATAATCATTCAAATATCTCTATAAAATTTTGGCTTTCTTAAATCTTAAATCCAAAACTATAAAAAAAAAACAATAAAATTAATATAATACTACATGTTTCAAGTTATTTTTCTTATATTTTCATTTCAAGGGATATACCCTTTGCTAAGATGATGTATGAATAAAGACATTATTTAGAACATAACACTAAATCGAAACAGAATTAAGGACATTATTTACAGTTGTGCGAATTCAGATTATTAACAATCATTGACAGAACGATAAAAAAACCACCAACAAAACTAAAAAAAAACTAATTGCAGTTATAATGGAGAATGAATTTGTTGCCTAATAATACATATGTTGACCTAAGGAGTAGCCCATGCAAAATAATTACAGCAAGCACCTCTATTGGAAGTCCAATTTCCACAGCCAAAGAAAAAGCTCCCTTGCTTTGGTCCGGGCTTCCGAACCATCTTTTTGTTGCTCCTCGCCCCACAGAAACAATGGCGATAATCCTGGAAATAGTTCTGGAATCGTGGAATGTGCGAAATAACGTGTACAGGATGCGACCTGGGCTGTGGCTCACGACTCAGAGTAGTTGTAGTGTTGGTATTATCCGGTAGGGTAAAAGCTTTTGTAATGGATAATTTGAAACCCTTCCCCATAATGATTGAAAGCAAACGAGCAATGTTCATGGCATCATCTAGTCCGCAGTGAACACGTCCCTGCCAGACCAGGCCTGCCATCTCAACGGCCTGTTTGAGATTACAGTTTACATTCCCAAAAACTTGACGAAATGCAACCCTTAAGTTAATCCATCGGTTGAAATAAGATGGTTTCGGAATGTTCTTGAATCGGCATTCGGAATCCAACATCACCTGACAATCCCAGTTCGACCAGGTCACTACAGCAAAGTTGGTATTCCGGACGCCCATCTGATCTAGCCATTTGTCATGGAGAAACAAGGCTTCGCCAAGAGGAATGCCATTGTCAACCTGAAATTGCTGAATTCCAGTCAGTTCCTTGCAGAAATCAGTCAGAAGCTGATTGCAAGTGGGCCGAACATAAGTCTGAAAAGATGCAATAATCTGACCCGTCACTCCTCTGACAATGACAGATGGAAACTCAATTATCTCCTGGGGACGAGGCACTCTTTCCTTGTCGCAAGTTGCCTCAAAATCAATGACAACGAAATACTGAAAATCTTGAAACAGCGGCGATGGTGCACGAGGGTCAGTGTAAAAGCTGGAGAATGGGCGGAAACCAAAGTTGAAGGCCATGTTCAAGAAAGATCACCTCTTTGATCTCTTCTTGCGAGTGTTTGATTTTGGGTTTAAGCTAGTGTGTATGTATATATATAGATGAATGGTTTCTTTTTCCCAATCTAGTTGTAATTACCTAGGGTTTTTATATATCTGATTCCTATTTTTGTCAGTATTTCTAATTGTATGGGTGTTAATTTTCCTTACCCAAAAAGAAGTAATCATTAAAACGACAACAGCTTAATTTCCCTAAACATAAATAACAATGACATATAGTTGGTGCAAGTCTGATACAAGAAAAGTTTGGCAGATTCAATTAAATTATTGTCCTGACGCAAACGCATCACTGTGATTATTAATAACAAAGTGGATGCAAGTCTAAATTGAAAATGACTTAATATAACTTTTGTGTGTTTTTATTTTGATTACTTCTTGTCATTAACAAATTAGAATTTAATCTGTAACTTGTCCATCCACCATGGGTAATGCGACTGATAAAGCCAATGAGCTTGTAGCGAGCAGATTGATTTAGTAGTTCTGTCTTTCCTGTTGCGAGGCTCTGTTGATGGCAGAAGGATTGCAACCAAGAAAAATAATGAGCTCCTCGTGCACGAGAGAACGTTAATCATAGACATTTTTTAAAAGCACTTGATTTGTATTTAAACTTATTATTAATATTTTATAATTGTTACTATATAATTCTCTAAGGCTATAATTAGAAACTTCTGAGACAAGTTGTGAACAAAAGCTTTGAATAAATCTTATAGAACTTCAGAAGAGGATTTATGACAGATTTTAAGAGAAATTTATCATGATATTCAAAACTTTAAGGGAGGCTTGTGAAATTTTTATCTTATCTTTTTCGATGTACTAACAATCTCGCATTTGATTTTGCAGAGTGAAATGGTGATGTTATTGATTGTGTTAATATCAGCAAACAGCCTGCTTTTAATCATCCACTGCTGAAGAATCACACCATACAGGGTTAATACTTCACATTACTTTTCTTAATATATAAAAATCTTCAGAACTTCTAAATTTTTTCGGAACTTGTAGATAAAACCCTATGTGTAATACACGTGTTGTATATATATAAAGTTTGGTGGTAAAAAAAAAAAAAAAAAAGAGGAGAAATTGAAGCGGTGGGTTTGTTATATATATATATGTTCTGTTTTGCTTCGTTGAAAAGAAGCAACCGAAACTGAGAGAAGAAGAAGCAAAAGCCGGAAGGGAAAAGAGAAAAAAGAGAGAAAAGAAAGAAAGGAAAAAAGAAAGGGAAAGGAAGAAAAAAAAATAGAAAAGAAGAGAGAAACCGAGAAGAAAGAAGACGAAAAAGAGAAAAAGAAAGAAAAAGAAGGAAAAGAAAAGAAAAAGAAAGAAAATAGAAAATTTTAGGAAATTAGTTGGGTAGTTAGAATTATATCCGGTGGTTTATCGGGTAATAATTTTACGATATTAGAATATTTAGATTTTAATATTTATAATACATATCGGTACTAATGATGTATTTTTATACCCTATGATATAGGAGGTGTGCCGATAGCGAGTAGATCTCAGAATCCAGACCCAGTTCAGGATTAGCACACTTTTGTGAGTGGATAATTATATATATTTTATATATTTTTAATACAGCTAATTATGATTTAATTACGCGTTATTAGATTTAATTATGATTTATTTTAGACAGAAAAATATTTATACTATTTAGTATATTCAGAAATGTTTTAGAATTTATTATAGTACAGTTTATAATTATGTTCAGTACAGAAATAATTATTTCAGAATAATTATGGTCATGATATTATATTGTAGTAGTTTTTGAACCACCACATGCGTACCCTCCCCTTTAGTGTAGTTGCTCTGCGCATGCGTTAGACCAGTTTAGTTTGCTCTGCCCGAGCGATGCAGTATTCCGCCGGGTTAGACCGGCTTAGATCCCCCGCTCTGCCTGTGTGTGAGTTACTCCGCCAGGTTAGACCAGATTTTCCCCGGGTACAAGTTTGGTGTAGTTTTCAATATATATATGTAGTACATGTTTCCAGAGCTATGTTACATATATTCAGCCTAATAATAAATTTTATGATAGTTTGCGCTTTCAGATTTTCAGATCCCAGTATTATGTCATGATTTTAATTTCAACACAGATTTTATGACAGTTCATATTTTCAGTACAAGTTTATTGATTACTCAGTATACAGTTGTATGATTATTTTATCATACAGATTTATACGTGTACAATACATATAAAGTATATGATATTTTTAGATTATGTCCACTCACTGAGCCACAAGCTCACCATTTTTTCTATTTTTCTCAGGTTGTCACAGGAATTTATGCGGTGTGATACAGTCATCACATTTTGAGGTTGGCCAACGTGCATAACTACATAAGTGTCTTAGTCTGTGTATTTATATATGTTTTATATAGTGGAGCATATGTGTACACTTTTTGTTGAGGCAGGTAGTCTCATTGTATTATATGTATGAATAAAGAGTATGTTAGTCACATGTCATTGTAGGATCTGCTTCGATTCTCGAGGAGGGCTCGAGTTGGGTCCTGTCACCATAAGCATTATTCAAAGGGGTCTTGAAGTAGAAAACAATTTAGAGTTGACTTAAGAATATGCAATGCTTTGAAGGACGTGTGCCCATAATACGAGCACAAAAATATAGTCATACTCCAAAAATTCCACCAGTTATATACAGGGACAGCCAAATCAAAGCCTTGAAGTCTATCATTCTGATCATGAGGTGACAAAAACTAACGTTATATTTCATCACTTAATTCGATGTGGGGCATAATTAATAAAATTTCAATATGAATAATTACTGATTATTGTTTTTTCAGCATGCCATTGTATCTTTAGATGCTGGCAACTATTATGCAGCTCATGCCTTCATTAATATATGGAACCCTGCAACAAATAAGAGAGATAAGTATAGCTCAGATTTGGAATATTTCTGGCCATGGGAAGATATTGATACTATAGAGGCTGCATGGATGGTATGCTTCAGCTTATGGTTTGTGTTCTAATTTCTAGCTGATGATGAATTTGATAAATTTAGAGATTTTTGCTTTCTAGCTGTTGCAGGGAGATATGATGTTATATATAACAAAATATTGATTTCATAATGTCATTATTACTAACAAAACAATGGTTCCAGGTTAATTCAGGAGATAATAAGACAAGATTATACATATATTGGACTGTAAGTTCAGTCGATTCCCTGGTTCATTCATCAAAATCCTGCACTAGAACTCTTTATATATTGGAGTCTTGAATTGCTAACTTGCAAATTGCTTTTTTTTTGTTTATTAACCTGTTTTCTTGTGGTTGCTAGAGTGATCACTGTCAAAGCACAGGGTTGCTACAATCTTCTTTGTGCTGATTTTGTGCAAACTAACAATAAATTTGCCCTTGGTTCATCATTAGAACCAGTTTCCAGGTATGGTGCCAAGCAATTTGAAATAAGCATGACTATAAAGAAGGCAATTCTTTTCAGAACTAATTTACTTGACTTCTTCAGTTTGGCTCTCTACAATGGAAGCATATTATCCATCCAGTTTGGTAGCAAGATTGCTAATACATTGAAAAAATTGTTCCAGGACATGGGAAGTGGAAACTGGTGGCTGAAGTTTCAAGATCAGTTAATAGGATATTGGCCTGGCTTCATCTTCACAACTTATGCTGACAGTGCTACTCTTATAGATTGGAGTGGAGAGATTACCAATAGAAACCTTCAGGGTCATCACAACTCATCTCAAATGGGGAGTTGCCATTTTCCTGGTGAAGGCTATGGAAAAGCTAGTTATTTTTGCAATGGGATGCATAGATGACTCGGGCAGTGTGAGAGATGCAGAAAATCTTCATCTTTATGCGAGAAAAGCTCCCTGCTATGTTTTACATTTAGTAGAAGGGAAGGACCGTTGTTATGGGACCCATTTTTGTTTAGGAGGTCCTGGAGATTCAGACAAATACCAGTAGAGTGAATAAACTTGCAAAATTCTCATCCTTTCTTTCTGTGATTAATATAAAAAGAAAGGTAAGTTATATTTTTCCCCTTTTAGCCAGAGAAAGTGAAGCCTAGTAGTGCTCTGGCTTATCTCTGGAGCCAAGTTATGGCTTCATTGCCATTACAGAATAATATTAGACCATAAATAGCTGAAAATCCAGCAGATACATCTGTTGTTACATTCTTCTGGTTAAGACAAAGCAGTTCAACAATTGGTTATGCATCAACTGCTATATATGAATCAATACCTTTATTGGTTATTGAGGCAGAAAATGGCTGGCAAATGACTGCCTAGTAAAACAGTTAAATATATACAGGGAAACTTGTAACAAAAAAATGAACCCTCTTTCAATCATTAAGAAGTATATTTACATCTTTTGAGCATAATGAAGAGTCTACAGATACAGAAAGGCGCATAAAATTTGATCATTTAACACTGTTATTTCCTGCTCCATATGTTTATCAGAACCAGAAACAAAGTAAAATGCAGGTAAAATTAATCATACTGTTTTCTTTCTTCCTGTATGGACTGGAAAATCCGAGCAGCTGATTTTGTTGCTAATCTAGGGTTGTGAGGTATAACCTTGATCACGCGGGTCTGCTGCTCACCAGTTTCAGCATTTTGATCTGATGCTTGAACTGTTGGTTCCATAGGGAAAAGAGGAAGGGCATCCCCTTTAGCCCTCTCAGCAGGACTACTAGCAGTACTTCCCTGCACCTCACTTTCTTTTGAAGCCTGAAACTTTTCAAGACAGCATGAGATCGCTCGACTCATCTGGCTTGACATGTTATGCGAACTTTGATGGGGTATCATGAAGTTAATGTCCACCATTGATAAATGATTGTCCTTTGACTCTGCTCCAGCAAATGGGCTCATTTGCTCAATGGCTGAACCAGAAATAGACTGGTTCATGACTGGCATGCCAAACGGTGGTAAGTAGGTCTGACCCAAAGGAGGGGTGGCCGGAAGAATTCCAATCCCTTGTTGGTGAGATGCTGGAAGACCATAAGCTGTGTTCAACAAGTCCACACCCATGGGATTTAAGCCCATAGGACCACTGCTGCCATAAAACGGTGCCATAAAACCTGCACTTGGAGGGCAAGGTCCTGTATAAGGCTTGTAAACAAGTCCTTCAGAAGGCGACATTACAGAAACTAACCACTGATTTCCAGGTGGTGGAAAACACCATGAAGACGGTTTCATATTCTTAGAGACAGGTGCTGGAGGAGCATTTCCAGCATAAGACCCATAATTTGATCGTTGTGTCTCAAGTCCTTTCCTAGTGTCATTTTCAACAGAAGGATGTGGAATATTAGTAACTACATTCTCATCGGCACATTCAGTACTGGGATATGGCTTTTGTGAACAATCTTTGGCCTTCAAATTATGGGGTGGGGGTTCTACAACATACTCAGATTGCAACTTCTTTGCTTGAGGTACATCTAATGGAGGTTTGCCTATATAGAGGTTGTCTTCAAGCAACAATTGAGGAGATTTGGCAATCAATCTCTGTACCTGTTGCAATTCAATGTTATGGCATGATTTTTTTTTCAGAGATTTGTAGAAAAATAAACCATGAAAGAATCTTATTGCAGAAAAAGATGATAAACTTGACCAGCAATTTACCAGCTTACCTTCATTAGTCTATGCAACTCAAATACTTGCATGGAGAAGACTCTCTGCTGGCTGAAAAAGGCAGAATAAAGTTGATTCAAAACACAAAATCGTCGATGACTGTTCATTGCGCTAGAGAAATATTATCAACAAAAACAAATTACATTAAAACATCGGCTTATATTATAATGTCAAGAGAAACAACTTATAATGACTGCATCAGGGGAAGGATTAGGTTCAGACACAATATCTCATAATAAAAAGTGTTGGAATTGATGATTCAACAATTTTGTATAGGCAAGACCTTAAACTGAGTTTTTCAACTGGAGCTAGCCTTTTCGAGTTTACAATTGGGAATTATGAAGAATACCAAGAGGAGAGTCATGTTGAAATCAAGGACACGTAGGACGCATAAAGGAGGAGAGAAACGGGACTTGGAAGACGCAAAAAGGCAACGAAGACAAAATTCTGTTATCCAAGCCACAGCGCCGAGAATAGAAACTACAGCGCCGTTGCGCTGGACAGCCAGCGCCGCTGCGCTAGAACAAGTTGCGCTAGCGCCAAACACTTGGCGCCGCAGCATCCAGGTTCAAGAAAGTACATTTTCTTCTCAAATTGACTTGTTTGAAAGGGTTTTGAACTTTAAAATATGTGAACTCTTATTCCAAATAGGATTAGGGTTTGTAAAGACATTTTGACTACTAAATAAATCCTTGTATACCCTTATTGATTAGTAAGCATTACAAGAAAGACTCTAAGAGAGAGAATAACTAGGTAGACACTAAATATTGTGTGTGCTAGGGTGGAACCTCTTGTTTGGGTGGAAATTGTTCTTGTAAGAATAAAGTGACACCAAACTGTAGATCCTTTTAAGAGTTTTTTATTTGTTTTCTTTCTAAGTTCTCTTAGGAGTTAATAAGAGAGGCTAGGATCTTTTAATCCACCATGGACGTAGACAATTGACCGAACCACGTAAATTGGTTTGTGTTATGCTCTTTGATCTGCTTTGGTTATCTTGTTTATTTGCTTGATATATGTTATTTCAGCTGCACAAGGATATTAGGGTTAGGGTTGAACTCGTTCTAAAGTTCTTCACTTAACATAATATCGAAAAGGAAGGGCGTCTCCCTTCAACAAGCTGGAATCAGAGCATAGGTTGGATAATACGCCTCAGGTAGTATTTAAACCATGGCTACGATCAAGCAAGATATAGAGAAATTCAATGGAAGCAATGACTTCAATATTTAGAGAAAAAATGTTAGAGCTCTATTAATCAAGGAAGGATTAAACTCAACTTTGGAGGAAGCCCGTTCATCGACTAGCGAAAAAAAGAAAACCTTGAGATGGGGAGAGATAGATTGGGACACAATTCAGAAAAAGGCTCATAGTACTATAATACTAGTGTTGAATGATGAAGTATTAAGAGAAGTGGATGACGAAAAAAGGGCTTTAGGTCTATGGAAGAAACTTGAGACTTTATACATGAGAAGCTGTGGCAAATAGACTTCTTATGAAGAAGAGGCTGTATCAGCTGTCTATGTCCAAAGGATTTACATTAAGAGACTACATTGACGAGTTCAACAAAATCATCATAAGTCTTGAGACTTTGGGAATCAAGATGAAGAATGAAGATAAGACCATCATTCTGTTAAGTTCATTACTAAATAACTATGTGAGCTTTGTAGACAAGACTTTGAGAATCAAGATGAAGAATGAAGATAAGGCCATCATTCTATTAAGTTCGTTACTAAATAACTATGAGAGCTTTGTAGACAAGCTACTTTATGGGAAGGAGTCTCTAACGATGAATGACGTCAATACCTCATTGAATTCTAAAGATTTGACAAAGAGATCGCAATCCAAATATGAAGCAGCGTTGCTTACACAAAGGAAGAAGAGCAACCAATAAAGCAGGAGATCTCAAAAGTGCTTCTTTTGTCACAAAGAAGGCCATTATGTGAGGGATTATCCAAAATCAAAAGGATAGGAGTGCTGCTTTCGGTGATCTTGAGGAGATATCGAAGTTGTATACTCATTGGTAGTCTCGGAGGAAAAATAGTTGGCAAATGGATCTTAGATTCGGGTTGTAGCATCCATATGTGTTCTAACAGATCGTTGTTTACCAACTACAGAACCATGCAAGGTAAAACTCTAATGGGGACGTAACCTGTGAGGTCATAGGGGTTGGTGACATAAGGCTGAGGATGCAAGGTGGAGTAATTAGGGACTTACGTGGTATAAAACACGTTTCTAAACTAAAGAGGAACTTACTATCCTTAGGAAAAATTGACGAAGAAGGATTTTTTATTAAAGCGAAAAGAGGAAAACTAAGGGTATTAAAAGGATTTATTCGGTTGGTAGGTGAGAAGCACAATTTGGGGCTAATGTGCTTAAGGGAATGGCCAAAGGTGGCTCAACATAGGGTGGGATAATGCAAACCACAAGGCGACATCCAAAGAAAGCTCATTTAAGTGATAACGGTCGAAAATGAGTGCATCGCATCCATACTCTATGCAAAGAGCATGAATACCTTTGGAGACCGAAGTCACTAGCCCAGAGAAAGTTCAGTCTTGGTGGAAACTTAACTAGACTCAATTCCAGGTGATAGAGCATTGGCATGGATGGATTCAGAAGCCTACTTATTAAGGAATTTTGAAGAGCTTTGTTGGAATTGGTGATTTAACAATCTTGTATGGGCAAGAATCGTGAAGAATACCAAGTGGAGAGTCACATTGAAGTCAAGGACGCGTGAGACGCACGAAGGAGAAGCGAAATGGGACTTAGAAGACGTGGAGAGGCGATGAAGACAAAGATCTGTTACCCAGGCCGCAGTGCCGAGAACAGAAGCTACAGCGCCGTAGCTCTGGACAACCAACACCATGGTGCTGGAACGGGTTGCGCTAGCGCTGCGGTGCCCAAGTTTGAGGAAGTCCGTCTTCTTCTCAGATTGACTTGTTTGAGGGGGTTTTGAACTCTAAAACACGTGGACTCTTATTCCAAATAGGATTAGAGTTTGTAAAGACGTTTTATACTCTATATAAACCCTTGTATACTCTTTATTGATTATTAAGCATTACAAGAGAAACTTTAAGAGAGAGAAAAACTAGATATACACTAAGTGTTGTGTGTGCTAGGGTGGAACCTCTTGTTTGAGTGGAAATTATTCTTGTGCGAACAAAGAGACATCAAACTGTAGATCCTTTGAGAGTTCTTTGTTTCTTTTCTTTGTAATTTCTCTTGAGAGTTAATAAGAGAGGCTAAGATCCTTTGATCTATCGTGAATATAGACAATTGGGCAAACCACGTAAATTGGTTTATGTTGTGCTCTTTGATCTACTTTGATTATCTTATTTATTTGCTTGACATTTGTTATTTTCGCTATGCAAGGGTATTAGGATTAGGGTTGAACTCGTTCTAGGGTTCTTCACTTAACATAATACTAAAGAGGAAGAGCGTCTCCCTTCAACAAGGAGGAAGTCTAAAAGTTCACAAATTGAGACCACAGGTAATAACCCACAAGACTACAAATTTACAATGTAATAGAAGGAATGGACTTGCAAAGTTTTCCATATGCAACATATGTGATCAACAAGAACGTCCAGATTTGGAGCTGGCTGGCGTCATTCCTACATTTTCTTTTTTATGGGGTTTAAAAACCTAAAAGTATTTGATTTTTCAGTAAGGAACCAAGCACAGAATATGAATCCTTCCTATTAGGAAATTCATTGAAAACGACACTGAATTTATAGAGCCTGGAAGTTTGCTTGCAACGCCTAGATCCACAGGACACACCTAGACACCTATGACATCTTTTTCAAGGAGACAAATTTAACATCATAACACCTTACATATGTGAAAAGCATATAATCTGATGTGAGGCAAGACATTTACAAAGTCAATCATAAACATAAGCTAAGCAACAAATCATTTGATGCTGATGAGAAGCGATAAATGTACACATAGCAACCACAAGAGGAAGATACTTACTTGATGATAGCTCTTCTTGCTTTCCAAAATTGTTTCTCGCCTATGACTCCCACAACATCATCAGTTGATAAACCCAAAGCGGATATTGAGTCCACCATGGAGGTATTGGAAAAATCATCGTGTCTGTCTACCTCTCTGACTTGTGCTGACCAGCCATTTCTGTTTTCATGGCATTCAATGCCAGTTTCAAGCCCATTAGGACTGCTATCATTTTCTCCAAGTGACGGCCTCAAACAGGAGTTGGTTCTCACCTTAAAAGCATTTTCCTTGTCTCTGTCCCTGGCTGTTTTCATTAGAATGCTATCTGCAAGGGCCAGTTCATCCCTCAAAGCCACACACTCTTGATGTAACCTTGAATTGGTACTCTGTAAACCATTTATAATATCCATTGAACTGCTTCTATTTTCCTGGTTCAAAGATGAATGTGATCTCTTCAATGATTCAGGATGCTTGAGCTTAGATGAGTGGATAGAAGATGCATCTGCCAAAATTCTATCTCCACTCAATGGGATTGAAGCAGAATTATCCACAGGGTCCTTACTTGTCTGAGAAGTATTGTCGTCAGTTTGGTTCCTCACATATGATCCAGAGTTGATATCTCCAAGGCCAGATCCTTTCTTCCGCTTAAATTTTCGATCCTTGCTTGGCTGACTGTTACTCGAGTGTGGAGCTATTCCTAACCGGGTAGAGGAAACTCTTAAATCATTCTCATCTCCAACCTTCTTCAATGAAAAATGCCTAAAGTTGGAGGAATTACTTGGTTTAAATGAACTGCTTTTAGCAGTTGATGACAAAGGTCCTGGGGCATTCAGACTTTGGTAATTTGTAGGTTCCAGAGATTTCCTTTCTTGATTTGCCATCATAGTGTTCAGCTTGATACCAGTGGAGGAATAAGAATGAAGCTTCTCAGCCAAAAATGAAGGTGCAGGGGAGTTGCCGAATTGGGTAAACACACTCCTTTCATGGCCACCCTGCAGTCATGAATCTATTCTTGTTATCACGAGACAAAATAGCATAGAAAATTAAATCATGTACATTCAAAACCATACAGGCAATTTTAATGGAATGAATGCAAGTACAAAAGAGGTACAAAACCAATTCATGGAAAGTTTAGATGTTAACTAAATTTTCCATCGAGGAGAAAAACCACCTCAAAATGAACAGAAAAGTATAACAAAAACGATGGCATTCTAAGATCATATCTAAAGTCACATTTCTCAATTCCTTAAGAACGAAATTCAGAAAGTGCAGCATTTAACCAAACCTTATACTTTTATCAAATAGAGTAGATTGTAAACCAATCAGAACTAGAGGCAAAAGATTGGCTGTCAGCAATCAGTCAATTTAAGTGCAGATCCCAAACAGATAATCGACCATAGGTATAAAGGAAAACAATTACAAATGTGAATTCAGCGCATCAAGATGAGAAAACCATATCAATTTGAAACTCACATTGCTAGATGACATGGAAGGAACGAAGTTGCTGCCACTGTGAGGCCGAAGAGGCAACATTGATGCTGATCCAGAGCTGAATCTTTGAGCAGGGACGCTTAGCTGCTCATATAGAGCCATTTTGTTCCTTGGAGGTGCCCTTGGTCCTCCTTTCTCTGTATCATTCACATGAAGCCTAGGAAACATAGGACTTGTCACCTTTCCTCCTTTTCCTCCTCTGATTCTCCTCTCTTCCATTTCCTCGCCACAAATTCCACTCACAAAAAAAATATTTCTTTATCCAAATTCTCAACAAACTTCCATTTCGGGCAAATTTAAATGCTTAAACACACATAATCACCATACCTCAATAAGTCTCGAGTCTTTTTTTGGTTAAATTGAAGCAGCAAAGCCAAAACCAGTGGAAATTCTCAAATTTACAGCAATCAAGATCAACCAACCTCAAAGAAACAAATCTTATGACTCAAGCCCACAAAAATGGAACAAGAACACATGAAAAAGTAATACCAGCAACACAAATTCACAAACAAGCAAAACTAACCCACCTCATAAAATCAAACCTTTCACACCAAAATGCTCAAAAGCACCCAACAAAGACACCACAATAATTCCACTTGCTCAGCTAAAATTCAGAATCAAGCAACAAAAACAAAGGCAGATGACATCTTTGGCAACCTAGAAAGTAAGGCAAGAAAACAAAATGAACAAAAAGCAAGTAAGAGGAGAGAGAGAGAGTGGAGATAGATTATAGATGTGAGATAGATATATGTTTGGCAAAAAGATAGATTCCGCTAGAAAAGAGGGTTGCTTTGGAATTCCACAATAGAAGAGGATCTGATCTTTTTGTTCTCTCTTCTCACCGGAAGGCTAACCTGGAAAAGCAAAAACATTAAAAATAAAGATATGCCAACAAAAAAATGTGGGCGACGTAGGACCCAAGTGGATAGAACTGAGACTCCATATTATCTCCTACAGTACTTTCATGTACAGTTCCATCAACACACCAAGAAAAAGCACCCTTCTCGCTGCCCGCATCAGCGGATTGCGGATTCACGCTGACGTGGCCAAATCTCTGTGGGTATCTAGTTAATGACAAAATAACAAATAACAAAATATTAGACAGACGAGACTCAGTCCCGAGTAAAATCTGGGATTTATATAATAACCACATGTTACTTATGCTTCAATATGACCAATCTTTCGCAAGATCCGCCAAAGACCGTGGGTTAAGGACCGAAGTAGTGTTATTACTTTTGTTACTTGCAAGTACGACGAAGCCCAATCCTACGCGCAGGGCTCAAGGTGTGCTTACCCATCCGTCAATCGTGGACAGACAAATGTTGGAACAAGTGCTTTTTTTTACCGGTTTCAGAGGCGCGTGGCACGATGGAGATCCTTGCATGCAAGAACTAAGGAGCTTAACTAGTTTTGGAAAGAAACATTACGGTTGACTTGTGGGTCATATTTTTTTACATTAATTTACATGTGCACTTAATTTTTAAGGACATTTCTGTACGTAAGTTGTTGCAGTTTCAGAGCAGGTGTTTCGGTACATTTTAAGGAGTACTTTCGGGATTGTAAAATCTTAATATCTTCCCTAATTTCCCTGTTAGATGTAATGGAAAAGTTGATGAAAAATTATTCCATAAACATACATTACAATTTACAACCAAAACCCACGTGCCCAATTTCCTAATTTCCAAAATATTGTATAAATTTGACCTAAGCTGCTTTTTGGATACCGTCACAGTTAATCAATGACCACTGATTTTCGCCCTCTTGATGGTCACAGCGCATCAAGTTGATCACATGCTGGCATATGATCGGATGGTCTTAAAATGGTTATGAGATAGCTACTTATAAAGCTGACTTGTGTTATTTTGGCACCTCTTTTTAGGGGACCAAATTGTTTTACCAGAGTCTATTCACATAAACTTCTATATTTGTCGGTCCAAAAATTTTATTCCTAAATTGTAAATGTTTTTATTTTCTATATGGCAACTGACATTCAAGTGGGATATTCAAATATATAAATGTGAGGCTTCTCTGCTATTATTATGTGAAAGCTCACACATCAAATACAGGAAATTTCAGCTTTATTTCCTTGAAAAGAGCCGTTTCCCATAATATATGTTTAAGCTAATATTGTTAAGTGCTGAAACAAAGCGGGTAAGAGTAGGTGGTACACTTTCAAAGCATCCCCATGTATATAAATAAAATTACAGCAAATTGAGACCTCAGACAAGCTTCTTGATATATTCTCAATTAGCAGAAACCTATGATTAGCTGACTATTAATTGAAGACTTCCTCTTTCTGTAAAAACTTTTCCAATTATGCGGAGTGCCTTCAAAATTCTATATATTTTCGACTGCTCCACTAAAATTAAAAACATGGAGCTGCTAAACTTCAAATTTTCATTCTTTTAGCTGGACCTTGATCGATGATTGGATCAATAGGAGTAGGTTGTGGCTCTCCTGCTTGTTGGGTTTCCGGGCCTTTCTCTGCTTCTGCAGTTTGAGGGGGCACATAACCTTCTGGGAATGGTGGAGGTGGAGGGGCTGGTGGTAACTGCAAAACAGACAACGTTCATATTAGCGAATTGGTGGTGAAACAATCCAAAAGATTATCCATTACTTGCTTGTTCATAAAAAGAGAACAGATAATAATGCTCTACAAAAAAAGAAACTGCAAAAATCCAAATCCTTATATATTGCATCTTGCAGTAACTCAAAATTCTGAACAGTTAACACAATAACTATCTCGAACATACATCTTATTAAAATGACTATAACTCTGACTAATATATTCACATCAAGATCTATAGTATTCCTGTGTTTTTCTTATGCTCTAACATCTTCAAAATGGACACGAGAGGATTCATTCACATTAAAGTTACCTTGCGCTGTAAGGAGGCAAGGATGTGATCTACTCGCTTGACTTCTTTAAAATCTATTGTCTCTTTACCCACCTTTGTGTCAAAAAGTGCACCCTCATTTTCAGCATCAACTGCAGCACAATGAAAATAAGATCACATGATAAGGAAAGAGAGTTAAGGGCAAAATGCAAGTCATAAAACGATGTATTAATGTGCAAAGAAAACTCAAGAAGATACATTGCCAAGGAAACTAAGTTCAAAATTAACAGGGTTTTTCTATTTCTTTCTTTTTTGGTGATAAACAGGAGCCCAAGGCAAGGTGAAGAAGTTTGGTAAATGATCAGCCAGAGCATATAAAATTTGTAATTAATAAATGATAAGTCTACAAATTTGAGGCCTTCTCAAGCTGTATATGACACATGATTTTTGCAGACATGCTCTAAATATACCTCAGTTATTAAACATGCACAAGAGGTTGAATATTCATGCATTTAAGCAACAGATCCAATATGACATTCACTGAAATTAAGTGACTACAATGATGTAAAACATGTCTTCAAATATTAATCAAAACTCTGCAGCTATTTCTGAGTTTTCAGGTTTGTGCCATGATAATTATAGTTTTTCAATAATCTGATCATCAATGGTTCAAATGCAACTGGTCTTAAACAAATTAGCAAATTTCCAATTGAAACAAAATATGCAGCCAAGACTTCAAAAGCAATTTCTAGGGAAAACCAACCAAACACCATAGTTTTATTGCTCTTATAACAAATATACCAGTTATACTTTTACTGCCAAACACATTGCACAATTAACATTGGCTTCTTATCTAGAAAATAAAACAACGAAGCATAATTAAGTATCACTTTTATACCATATCCAATCTTCTCCAACTTTGAAGCAGCAGTTGTAAAAGCTTTCTGTATATAGTAGAGTGCCCGTCCCTGTCATGTGGGTTGACAATCAAGATCAGATAGTCATAAAGATTAATTGATCCACATGCGAAACACATAATCTCCTCCAGCATCTAGTAATTAGATAGTCTGGTTGGTCTGTTGCTATATCATCATGGTCCAACAGGTGCAACATATGGTCTCAACATTTTTTGTCAAAGAAATAACATCAAACTAAGTCTTCCATATGAGATCTTTGTTCTATACTTTCAACTTATATTCAGATCATCCATATGGTTAAAGTGAGACATTATATTATGACTCTAGCTCAAGCATAAATTATTTTCGTGACCAAATTCTTTGTTATGGTATAATCTATTTACAGAAAGAAGTGGATGGACAATCTCACAATTCTAGCTGCAAAGACGTTGCAAAGTTGAGGTGCTTGGTATATTGAACCATCCAATATATAGTAAGTTAGCATTGGTGTGACTTTCTCTGGACCATCCCTCTTTTGCTTGCGGATAACAAAGAGATGGGGCTCCATAACTTCACTAAGCATGTATTCGATGCCTGTCATTTTCCTGCAGAACGAAAACATTTGACACCTTTTGAGCTACCATAATCAAACTATCTAGAGCAGGCAACATTATTTCGATCAACGCTTTTATGCAATATCCTCAGTAAAAGCATCAAAAGTAAGATATTTACCAAGAAAATACATGATAATATATAAGAGTGGATTCAGTCATCAGTCCATCGATGACTAAGTAATCTATCAACCACCACAAAGTTTTGGCATGTATTATAGCCTCTACAAGTGGCTATATACTGATGACCAAAAGAATGACTGCAGAATGATATGATCCTATTCTCAGATAGCTTGAGAATCAACTGTAAATACCAATGCCTTGGATTTCGATTGGTTATTAAGTTGCAAAAATCATTCTGCTCCTTGGGTTCCTATAACTAGGTAAAATATCAAACTCAAACCTCTATTTCTGTGACATATTGCCTGATAATAGGCGTCATTAACCAATGAATAGTCCTCCAACTAGTGAAGCAGTTAAGCTTATTTCATGAAGCACAGACATGATAGAGAAAGCACATTATTTTTAGCACCTTGTTGACATTCCTAGGCAACAAGTTCCCAAAATACCCAAGAAAATTAACTCAAACAACAAAAAGTTCAAATGAAACTGCAAAACTAACTAGAGAGGCAAAAAAATCTGGGAAAGGAATCCATTTAATTCAACAGAATATACGCTTTGGTAAGTTTTTCCAGCACAGTAACTTGCAAAATCAGTAATTCTATCAAACTGAGCACAGAAAATTGACCCATCTCCATTTTTGGCCACTAATATGTCCTGACCTGGCTTTCAAATATAAAAGTGGTTTCATTACTCCAAAAATGAAAATATCATTGTTTTACTTCTTCGTCAACTTTCTCAGCACCTGAACCAGTGGTAAGGTTAAGACAGAAGTAAAAGTTCTTATCTTTTGCTCCGGTAATCAAGCAGAGCAGTGAAAAGGGTTAAAAATGAAAGCTAGAACACCAGCATGTGTAGGGCGGCTCCTAGACACAAATAGGGTTCTTTATGAAAAAGAACTGCTACCATTTGGAATGTCACATTGTTTCTTTCAATTTCTCTCTTTTTGTTACTAAATGAAAACCTAGATTGCTAACTTAAGCATCCAAGGGTTCTCGCCAGTAACAAATTCGGCACCGCCCAATTGTTATTCTTGGTCACAGATTGAAGATTTCAATTCAGACCAAGGAGAAAGCCTACACCTCCACAATGCTTCGATGGCAAGGCACCGGTATTAAATAGCTTACTAAATGCATCTATCTCGTTCATACACTTGCTTGAATAATCTATTCAACCAAACACACTCATCCCATTCCCCAACATCAATAAATTCACCAACTGATTTACTTGGACGAACATTCAATATCAACAGTTGGGCATCGTCTCTGGGGGTTGATACCAAACGTCATTAATTACTGAGCACAAGTGTGGTTGAGCTCTTCCATGATATATTATGTTGTGCTTAGCCTACTAGTTTATGGTTATGAGATGATGAAACAACTCTCTATGTGAAACATCTTATGTCAGATAAGCACGATCCCAGTCCTAAGGTTGCAAGGAGCCTAACTCTTGTTGGTGTCAAGTTTGTAACCGTGCATGATGAAAAAGTCAGTGGAGTTGTGAAATTTTGTCTACTGGTACTTTTAGACAACGATATTCGTTGCAGCCTTCACTCATATCAATCCTAATAAAGCTATCAAGTTCCCTTAAGATGTAAAAACTTGTCAAGGAGGACCATGATAGATGTAAACAGCCTATAGGCTAGTTTCCATAGCGGATATCTCTTTCCAAAGCTTGTTGGCTTAGAGAGCAATGGATGATTTTGAGATAAAAAGGTGAAAAAAAAAAGCATAAGAGGAGCTACGCATAGAGAAAAACAATGACCAACGGTGAAACTTGGATAAACAAAATTCTCCCAAATAATCATGGAAATGTTAGCACTTTGACTAGTGAGTTCCTTTACTTAAAGTGTCATGGTTTGTTGTCATTAGTCTGAATCTTTATTTTCTTCTTCTTTAATGCTTCTAAGTTAATTATGTGAAAAATGCATAAGACTTATCCCTTATTACTCCATGAATTTGATGGTTCCAAAAGCTTTGTCTCACAGTTAAATCTTATTGTATGCTTGAAATCAATTTATATCTTAATTGTTCAAGATTTTAATAGATTTTTGTGGTTCATTAGTTAGCGGTTACTACTTATAATCCTCTTTTATTATTCTAAAAGAACTAGAGAAAATTGTTTCCGACCTTTTGGAAAGGGTTCGAATTTTGATGATTGCTCTCACAAAAAGAATTTGAAGTAACTTGTTCATAAAAACACTTGCAACTAGGGGCTGAGATACTCTTTGAATAGATTTTAAATTTTATGAAATTGTTTCTTGAATGATTTTCAGTGAGATAGTGATGCCTACTTATACAAGTTTGTACAAACAGCCATTGGGCTAAATAAGCAGTAAGAATTATTCTAGAAAATGATCTTCCTAAATTAACAACATGCAGCATATATAAAGCCAAGGTTTCCTATATAGAGAAGTCAACTAATCATCCTTCTAATCAGTTTTCAATCAACATAAGTTTTGCTGGATTACTTGAAAATTTTGACTTATGCCTTGACTTCTATAAAAGATTCTCTCTCAACTCATGCCTGGATTTCAGTGACAGGGTTTGTATAATGTTTGCAAGTTGTCCTGTTTATGTGATCTGCTATGATTTATCATTCTTTTCCCTATAAGAATGAGCTTAGCCCTCCTTAATAAAAAATCTGGTGTGAGACTCAACTCTTCCTATTAAAAATGGAAGACCTCGAGATACAGAAAACTCATGAATTACTCATCCTAACCAGGTTATAATTTATTTTTAAACAGACTTTTCATTTCTACATGAGAATCTATATGCAATTTTTCTTGTAAATTGAGATGTTTTAGCTCAACCCTTAAACCAAGCAAAGGAAGCATAAGCTCATGTTAAACAAGTGTGATTCATTTCCACCTAAAAGAGGCACTTCTCTACTTCGAGAAAATTATTCTAAATGTGAAGGATATTTGACATGAAAATTATTCTACATATGGAAATTTGACATGACGAGAAAATTATTCTACACAAGAAGGATATTCGACATTCTACATTTGGAAACTCAACATGACAAGAAAATTATTCTACACATGAAGGATATTGGACACAATGTGAAAATTATTCCTTGACGAAAATTTGACAAGATTTGAAAATTGTTCTGCACGTGAAAGATGTTCGACATAACATGAAAATTATTCTACATATAGAAAATATTTGACACAATGTCAAAATATTCTACAAAATTGTTATCCATGAGTTTTAAATATTCTACAAGTATTCGACATGATGCAAATATATTTACAACTATTCAACATGATGTGAATATATATTCTACAAAAAAAACTTTCAAGTATTCAACGTGATGCAAATATATATTTTCTACAAAATTTCATTTATATTCGAATATTCTACAAGTATGCCACGAAATTCAACAAAGCTTACAGCTATTCTACAAAATTCAAAAATATGCTTTATGAAATTTTCAAAAAGAAAAAGTATGCTATATGAAATGACAGTATTCTACAAGTGTTTACTCTCGATGCAATATAAAGATTTCCTTCATATGGAATCCAAAGTACCATCGACACCACAATAAACAAGAAAATGCACAAGCAAACCTATGCCAAACAACAAACCTTCCAAAAGAAAAGATAAAGGTCCTACTTCAAATACTTTCCAGCATTGAGAAGGAAAATTCTCAATACTGAAAACTCGGGGCTTATGTCGTAAGCCGAATTTTTTTAAATAAATTCAAATCAACCTCGATTCAAATTGCACAAAGGTACTATGGACTCACATATGACTTTGATTTACAAGGAGTTCATGAATGAGTGAACAACTACTTCTAACATAGACCACATCTTTGAGTTGAGGGCCAATTCATTCCAAAAACAATTTCACAAAGCGAGAAGTGAAAATGATTGAAAAAAAAAAAGGTAGCTTGATAAACACTAGCATGGGTTCGATATAGGGACGGCTCCTAAACACAAAGAGGATTCTTCATGAAAAAGAACTACTACTATTCAGAAACTCACAATGTTTCTTTCAATTTCTCTCTTTTCGTTACAAAAAATACTAAATGAAAACCTAGATTGCTAATTTAAGAATCAAAGTGTTCGATTGCTAATATAAGAATCAAAGTGTTCTCGCTAGTAACAAATCTGGAGCCTCTTATTGTCATTCTTGGTTCAATGCTGGAGATTACTATTCAGACCAAGGAGAAAACTTATACATCCACAGATCCTGGGTGGTAAGGCACCACTCTTAAATAGCTTACAGAATGCGTCCATCTCATTCATACAATCACTTGGATGCTCTTTGCAACCAAATACACTGATACCGTTGCACAACATCAATAAATTCACCGATCAATATACTTGGACAAAATTCCAGCATCAACATATAAGAATAACATTCTCTCCAAAGATGGTAAACAAATTACAAACTGCGATAACAAACTGATTCATTGTTAATTTTCCTGAAATTACTTTTTAAGCTTCCAATGCCCAAAATTTCAATATCACCCCAGATACCAAAGGAGTCATATTTTACTCAGCGTAACTCAGAATTTCACTTCAGCTTAGAATCAAGAATCACTAACTCTAAAAAACAACATAGGACCATAAACTCAAAATTTCCTTCCAACCCAATTCATCATTTCACCTAATCAAGCTAATATATGCCTAATACTTGCATAAAAAATAAAAAATAAATAAAGTAAACCCACACGCACAACATACAAAGACTGTACATAAAACATTTATTAAAAAAATGAACTTGAAACAAACACCAAACAAGATCCAACCTTTTTCTTTTTTTTTTTAATAATTTTAAATTAACTTACGAGAGTTGAGAGATATCAAGCGGGTGAATGGAGCGCATTCTGAGCTGCTCGTTGTTGCAAGTCCAATCGTAAAACAGAGACAAAGCGAAGTAATCAAAGACCATGTTTCGATCAAGTGGGTATGAGTTCAGCCACAGCTGATCCCTGAAGCAGATCCCCGTCATGTCCGTACCCGGAGGCGGTGGCGCCGCCGCTGGCGCGCCCTCGAAGTTCGCTCCCGGCGGTGGCGTGGCCATGTTTTAGTCGAGTGTGAGTGCTGAATGATTGATGATGTGCATTTTGAGGTTGGGGGGGTGGGGTTAGTAGTCGGATTTTATATGGCTCGATCCAAATAGTTTTGCAATCTCGTCGAATCAACACTTGGACCCAAAATTATGCGACTTTGTGCTGTTAACAAATTGTGTTGGCTAAAAATTCGGCAACTTTGGGCTGCTAAAAGATTTTGTAGGCTCAATATTGGGGTATCTTGGGGCCCGTGTGTTTGTGGTGTTGATATACTCTCATCTTTTTCAAACTATTTTTTCACAGCGAATTTGAGGTTTCGTTTGCAATTTCTTTTACAAAACATTTGACATTACATTTGAATTGTTGTTATTTTAGAGTGTATTTTAAATAAATAAAGGTAAAAATTAAATATTAGAGAAGAGAATAAATTAAGAAAAGAAAGAGAGACAAAAGGGAAGCATTTAAGTCATAGGAGGTTGGGCATCGTGGCATTAAGGATGGGTGTTGTAACACTCCAATCTCTAGATTAAACATTGCAGTGCTGGCCCTTAGGTGTTGCGGTATTCAGTTGGATTGGTGTTGTGACTCTCTAATGAGTCACTTATCCCTTCCAATAAGTGTAGTTTTTTAAAAAAGTATTGTGTCTTTCCAAAAAGATATGTACTTTTTATAAATACTGCATGCACACTTAATTCATAATAACTAATTGCTCTTCGATTAAAATTTTTTATATGGCTCGATCCAAATAGTTTTTCAATCTCGTCGAATCAACATTTGGACCCAAAATTATGTGACTTTGTGCTGTTAACAAATTATGTTGGCTAAAAATTCGGTAACTTTGGATTGCTAAGAAATTTTATAGGCTCAATATTGGGGTATCTTGGGGCCCGTGTGTTTGTGGTGTTGATATACTCTCATCTTTTTCAAACTATTTTTTCACAATGGATTTGAGGTTTCATTTGCTATTTCTTTTACAAAACATTTGACATTACATTTGAATTGATGTTATTTTAAAGTGTATTTTAAATAAATAAAGGTAAAAATTAAATATTAGAGAAGAGAGAACAAATTAAGAAAAGAAAGAGAGACGAAAGGGAAGCATCTAAGTCATAAGAGGCTTGAGCACCGTGGCACCAAGGATGGGTGCCGTAACACTCCAATCTCTAGATTAGACATTGCAGCGATGGCCCTTAAGTGTTGTGGCATTCAGTCAGATTGGTGCTGTGACTCTTCAATGAGTCACTTATCCCTTTCAATAAGTATAGTTTTTCAAAGAAGTATTGTGTCTCTCCAAAAAGACATTTACTTTTTATAAATACTGCATGCACACTTAATTTATTACAACTAACTTCTATTCGATTAAAATTTTCTCTTATCAACCTCTTTCATAAGTACCCACTTGTTGTCCAAGAAAATATATATTTGGTATGCATTTTTATGTTCTTTAATAAATCATTAAATTCTGGAACTACTTTTCACTTTGATTAACATTATTGTGAGGTAAAAATTGTTTAAGGACAGTGCTAAATATATCTTGACTTCATTATTGTTCTTGTTGTATCTTTATCTCACATTCCCTATGTAGCACACAATTTTTTTCATCAAATATTTGACAAGTGTTGCTTCATGTAACTCACTCATTTCATTTCATTTCAATACGAAACTCGATACCTTTTAAATTAAATGTGACACGAATAAACCTAATTATACATATAGAATCCATCTAATTTAATGAGATATGTTGCACTAATTTGCTTACTTGCTTCCTGTGTTTTTAAGGGACATGGGTATAGTATTGATTACCCTTACATTTTTAGGAGATGTAGGTATACAATGTTGTTCATATCCTATGTTTTTAAGGATTCCTGAGGTCCACTTTTTATCTCCAAGTGAAATCTTGAGAATTGGGGTACCTCGTGTTTTTATAAAAGTTTTTCTTGAGAGTTGTTCGGGTATGGCTTCTACTAAGAACGACAAGCCTTACCTTCATCTTGTGAATCCTCTACCCTAAATTGTTCCTATTGGTCCTTTTTGGTGCTCTTTTTTTTTAGTCTGAGATAATGTTGGAGGAATCACTCTTCTCTCCGTAAGATTAGGTTAAAGCGAAGAACTCTAATCAAGTAAAATCTTGAACCCTAACCTTTTAACAAAGCAGATAATAAAGAGCACAATACAATCACTTACGTGGTTCGATTAATTGCTTATGTCTATGGTGGATTCAAATATTTTACCCTCTCTTATTAACTCCCTACAGATTTTACAAGAAAAACTCAATAAATAACTCTCAAAATGATCTAATGTTTAGTGTACCCTCACTCTACTACGAGTAATGAACACTCCAACAATGATTTCACTCTAGTGCACACAAGCACTTAGTGTCTACTCAGTTCTTCCCTCTCTTAAAGTCTCTCCTAATGCTTGATTTCAACCTAAAGGGTTTACAAGTGTTTATATAGGGGTTATTTTGTGTATATTATCCCTAATACTTATTGGAGTAAAAGTTAACTTATTTTGAAAGTCTAAAATTTTTCAAAACTCAAAAATTTAGATTAAATACAAATTTTGCACATTCTAGGGCCGTAGCGCTAGGTCTTAACGCTTCCAGCACTGCGGCGCTGGGTTCCAACTTCGTGCCTTTTTCTTGCTTCCTTCGCATCTTCAAATCTTGTTTCGCTTTCCTCTTCATATCTCATACGTTCTATACTTCTTGTAATTCTCATCTTTGATATTTATCTTAATTCTTATCCAAACAAATTTGTTGAATTATCAAATCTCTAATAAATAGTATGATTGATTGTAGGATTATAGTCTAATTCTTCAAATTTAAGCCTTATGGGACAATCACTAGGAAACAAGTTGTGCAATTCACATTCTAGTAAATGATATTTTTACATAATGAGTGACGTTGTCACACAATGCTTTTTAATTAATCCAAAGTTTTTTACACTATCCAAAAGACGTTGCAGAAATCACCTCAAACAAATATTCACTTACTCGTTATATTATTGAAAATTTTACGTATTTAATCTTTATTATAGGATATAATTTTTATTTGACCAAAGTTAAATTTTTTAAATTTTGTTAACCAAATATAAGTCATGTTGATCATTTTACCCTTAATTGTAATTTTAATAATTTTTCTTTTTTTCTCATTTTTTCATTTTTTTAAACTTATATTTTTAAATAGTTAATTTTTTTAATTTATTATTAAAATTTTTTATTTATAATAATAATAATAATTAAAATTAAAAATTATATATTAGTACGCACCATAACACTTGGTGCGCACACCATAAGCTGTAGGCACCCCATTGCACATGGGGCGCATGCGTAAAGCATGCAACTCACGCATGCGCCCCAAGCAAAGCTAAGCTTTGCTTTTTAAAATTTTTAAATTTTATTTTAAATTTATATTTAAATTAATTATTTTTTAATTAATGTATAAAAATTAATTAATTAATTTTATTTAATTAACTAAAATATTTTTTTAAATTAAATTAATAAAAAAATATTTTTTAATAATTAATATATTTTTAAATAACATTTTATTCTTTAAATTTATTATTAAAAAAAAGGTCATGCACCCCAAGCAAATTTACTTTGGGGTGGGGGGTTTGCATGCCTAGGCTTTGCTTCTTTTATTTTTTTTTATTTTTTTATTTTAATTTTAAATTTTATTTTATTTTTATTTTTAAAATTTTATTTTAAATTAATCAAATTTTAATTAATGTGTAAAGAAAAATTAATTAATTAACTGAAATAATTAACTTATTTTATTAAGAAAACAAAAAGGCAAAAGGCAAAAAGCTTATGGCGCATGCCCCGCGCTGGAGGGGGGTGGGGGTGGGGGCACCTCACTCATGCCCCCTAAGCATGCACCTCAAGGCTTTATTTTTTTTTAACTTATTTTTAAAAGTTTATTTTTAAATTAATTATTTTAATTAATTTATATAAAAATAAAAAGTTATTTAATTAAATAATTTAGATTATTTAATTAAAATATAAAATTATTAGTAATTTATTTTATTTTTAAATAAAATTTTATTTTTTAAAATTTATTAAAAAAATGCACCCCAAGCTTGGCTTGGTTGCGTTGGGCGAATGCTTAGGGCACTCCTCAAACTTTCGGGGTGCGCCTCACGCATGCGCCTCAAGGCTTTGCTTTTTTTTAGTTCCTTTTATTTTTAAGTTGTTTTTAAAATTTTACTTTTTAATTTATATCATTTAATTACAATATAATTTTTTATTAATTTAATAAAAATAAAAAAAAATTATTTTTAATTTATTTTTTACTAATTATTCTATTTTTAAAAACAAAATAAAATTTCAAATTATAAAATAACCTATATATAATTTTAAAAATTTTAATTGTTTTTATTTATTTTTTAAATATAAATTATAAATAAAATTTTGAAACAAGTTAAAATAAAATTAAAAACAAAAAAGTAAAGCCTTGAAATGCATGCGTGGATGTGTGCCCCGCAAGGCTTTGCTTGGGGCGCATGCGTGAGGGGCACGCCCCAGGCATGAGCCCCTCAAGCTTTTACTTTTTTGGTTTTTATAAAAAAAAAAAATTATTCAGTTAATTAATTAATTTTTTTTATACATTAATTAAAAAATGATTAATTTAAATATAAATTAAAAATAAAATTTTAAAAACAAGTTCAAAAAAAATAAAAAATAAAAAAGTAAAGCCTTGGGAAGTATGTGTGAGGCACACACTCCACGCATGGGCCTCGCAATGTGCCTTACGCATGCACTCGTAAGTTTTTACTTTTTGGTTTTTAAATAAAATAAATAAATTTTTTTTTTTTATACATTAATTAAAAAATAATTAATTTAAATATATATTTAAAATAAAATTTTAAAAATAAAAGAAGTAAAGCCTGAAAAGCTTGGCGCGCAGGCGTGCACCCCAAGCATGCACCTCACATGACTTTATTTTTTTAATAATAAATTTAAAGAATAAAATATTATTTAAAAATATATTAATTATTAAAAAATAAATTAAAAAATATTTTTAATAATATTTTAATTAAATAAATTAATTAATCTTTTTCTTTTTTTATACATTAGTTAAAAAATAAATAAATTTAAATTTAAATTAAATTTTTTTTTAAAAAAAAAGTAAAGTTTAACTTTACTTGGGGCACATGCATCCCATGCGTAGTGGGGCGCCTACAGCTTGTAGTGCGGGCACTTATATATAAGTTTTAATTTATTTTTTAAAATTATTATTGTTATTATAAATAATTTTTTTAATAATTAATTAAAAAAATTTAAGTATTTAAAAATATAAGTTTTTAATTAATTTTAAAAAAAGAAAATAGAAGAAAAAAATGAAAAACAATAAAAGTTATTAAAACTACAATTAATAGTAAAATAAACAACACCACATATATTTAGTTAACAAAAATTAAAAAATTTGACTTTAATTAAATAAAAATATATCCTCTAATAAAGGTTAAATATGAAAATTTCTCCATATTCTTTGCAGCGTTACTCACCGGGTCATTTTATATATATATATATATGCACAAAGAAAGAACTGGAAGTATTGCAGTTGCTTTAGAAAGAAAACTTATATACATCGTGGATATAGGGCTAAGTACTGTCTCAAAATGCACGTGGAGGTCACCATCATCATCATACCATATCATATCATATTCATAACCCTAAAGGGTGTCGAATTCTAGGATTGTGCATTTTTTTTTATCTTGCTAGCTAGTAGCGACTACTACAACAACCACTTCTAGAAAATGTAAAGGAAAATGACTTCACGTTATTTCAATGAGATAAAACAAATTTAAGGGTCCCTACTAATTCCTTGGACTTTCTCTTTTTGGCCCTTTTGGATTGTCGAGTTGAGTTTGAGTTTCTGAATTTTTTGAGCTTTCGCTAAAGCCATTGAATGTGACAAAGCTTTTTAATTATCTACCATGATGCATGCTTGCACTTGAATACACCTTCTTAATTTGCTCCCCTCCTCCAACTTCTTTCCCTTTATCCACCGTGACTAGTCGCCGTTATACAAGTGTAGTACTACTCTAATAAATATAAGAGAAATGATCACTTTTGTCCATTCTTTTATTCAATTATATTTTTTATTACTATTTTTATTTTTAAAAAGTGACAATGAACCCTCTAAAAAGAAGTAATTGAGTTTTTTTTTAAATAGGACCTAACAAATAAATTAAGTTAAAAATAAAAACAAAAATAATAATTTTTTTTTATAAATATAACTCCCCTTAATTATTGATAAAAGGATTAAAGGGGCTTTCATAAATATGCTTTAATTCTTTAAAATTTTGATATATTAATCTGCATTGCAACATTCTTTGGATAAATTCATAAAAACAGTTTATTTATGAAGGGTAAGGTGCGCAAAGCCATGTAAAAGCACTTAGGTATGTAATATATTAAGGAATTTTATATAAATTTGTGTCATTATAACCAAAATTTTAAAATAGGGGAATTTACCATTTATTCTCTCAATAAATTCTTTAACTATCAAAATTTCTTAGTGTTTGATAATACTTAAAAACTTTCTTATTGTTATAGCTATAGTGGTATAACTTGACTTTGAGGGATATAACGATCTTTTTATTTTAAAAATTAACAATTGTACTTATACAATATCAAACAATAACAATACACTGTATAAACAGTAAAATTAATACTATTTAATATAATTCTAAATAATTAAATAATATTATATAAACAATAAATTTACATTTTATTGCTATTAATGATTTTTGCTTTATTTATTAGATTACTATCATTATTGATATTGAATATTTATATTTTAACAAAAATACAGACATCCATAATAATAATAATTTATAATATAATGAAATCTCATATTATTCTTATTAATTATTTCATAATATATGTAAACTAAGTTTATTGTTTATACAATGTATTTTTACTGTTGGTATTATATAAACATAATTATTAACTTTAAAAATAATGAAAAAAAAATTGTTATATTCCTTTAAAGTTAATTTTTATTATTACAGTTTGTTAAAAATTTGGTGATTCAACAATTTTTGTTGGATAAGAATTGAGATGAATACTAAAAAGGAGAGTCATAAGAAGTTTAGAACGTGGAGAAATTTAAGACGTGTAGGACATGAAGATGGAAATGAAACAGGACTTAAAGATGCGAAGGAAGCGAAAAAAACAGGCGAAAGGGCACCAGGGTTGAGCGTCGCGGCACCCAACATAGAAGCCCAGCGTCATGACGATGGGCGCAATACATGCAGTGTCACGGCCCCCCAGGGCTGAGCGCCACGGCGTTAGAAGCAACAGAAAATCCGTTTTGATCTAGATTTCAAATTTTGAAAAGTTTAGAAGTTTTAAAATAAGAGAACTCTTGGACTTTCAAAATAAGAGTGCTCTTACTCTAACAAAGAATATGGTTAGTAGACACGAAATAAACCCTATATAAACACTTGTAAATTATTTATTTTATAAACATTAAGAGAGACTCTAAGAGATGGGAAGAATTGGATAGACACTAAGTGTTTGTGTGCACTAGGGTGGAACTGTCATTTGAGTGTTCATTGTTCGTAGTAGAATAAGGGTATACTAAACATTAGGTTCTTTTGGGGGTTTTTTATTGAGTTTTTCTCATAAAATCTCTAGAAAGTTAATAAGAGAAATTAAAATCTTTGGATCCACTATAGATGTAGGTAATTAGTCAAACCACGTAAGCTTGTATTGTGTTTTTCATATTCTAGTTTGGATTATTACTATTTTATTTAATTAACAAATTATTTTACTGTACAAAAAAATTAATTTTTTATTTTAACTTAATCTCAAAAGAGAGAAGGCTCAACGCAATTATAATAGAAGTGTGTTTTTAGATTTAATCAAATATTAGACACATTTGTAATAGTTAATAAATTTAATAACGAAGTAAATGACATTTATAATTTTGTGTATTTTAAAAACAATTTAAAATGGAGACAAAATTATGGTACAGGGCGTCCACATCAAGGATGATGTAGACTCAGATTAAAATCCGAGAAGATAATGTTAAAATTTTAATGGGAGATTCGGTCATCAATCGGAGGTCCCAGTTACAGCTCAACACTGTTCGGATTTCTCCACATGGGAGACGGATATCTCCTCAGATGATTCCCCAATAATAAGATGCCACGTGTGAGTTGGAGCGTTGAGTTCACGTGTAGCGGGTAATAATAGAATAGAATAGAAGAAGCGGGAAAATGTGTGGGGTCTACATGGGGACCAGCGGCGCCTGCTGCCGAGCCGAGTCGAGTGGAGTTCATTGAGCTGACGGCTATCAAAACAGCTTTGGAGAAATTTTGCAGAAGAAACAAAATAACGCGGGAGAGGAGGATTGCCGAAATGCATTAATTGAGATTTTGACATTCCTGAAAGAGGGAGAGAGAGAGAGAGAGAATGTTAGCCTGCGGTGGACCACATGCTTATTAGCTACAACGACGGGGACAAAAGTCTGATGGCCCATCAAATTCTTAATCAAAACTGGTTGATCAACTTTTCCAAACGTGATGAGTGATTTTTGCCTATATTTTTTTTATATTATTTCTAATGTCTTGAGAAAAAAAAAATGATCAGACCCAACATATACATATATATATATATATATATATCAAGTTATGACTATAATTTAGTAATAATTACACTTCTTCATTACGATTAAGATCTTGAAATTAAATACTTCTCTTCTCTTAAACTTAAAATTGTGATCAGTTGAGTCATCATACTCTATAAAAAAAAACTCATACTTTATTTTAATTTAATTTTTTCAATTAAAACAAATATTAATATTTTTTTTAATATCAATTTGGATCAGATAAACATTTATTAATTTTAGTTTAAGTTGAAATTAAATTGATGGATTTAAAAAAATTAAAACCGATCAATTCAAACATATAGGACTAGATCAGTTTGGTTTGATTTAATTTTTAATTTTTTTTAATAAAATTTTTAGTATTTTTTTTATTTAAATCGAATTGAACCCAAATTGAATTAAAATTGAACCCATCAAATCTAAATAAATTAAATTAAATTGATAAAATTAAAAAAATTCAATTCGATTCAATTTTTGATTAATCAAACCGATTGCCCATCCTAACCTGATCAATACTATATGAAATTATTGTTTAAAAAACCTAAAATTAGAGTTAATTTGAAATGTATCGCCCATGAGGGAACTGAACAGGCAAATAGAGGTCAGGCTTAAGTTTTGGATCAAGCTTTTAATTTCATTAACATGATATTAAAACTAAAGCGAGTCCTATATCAGGACTTATGTATGTATATATATTGGATCAACCAAATGTAGTCTCTCTCACTTCCCATTCAATAAATATAGGTTTGATGCTTTTATACTTACACCTAGCTCTCACATGTGCTCTTGTAAATAAAGCAAATTCATCACTTGATACATTAATTCTTTCTTTCGAAGAAGTGAGAGTTTTTGTAAATCTTATTTTTGCTTGATATTCAGATATGGTGAAGAAAAACATGAGAGTTGACATTTACAACTTACAGGAGATGTAATTGTTAGGGAAAAGAATTGACGCAGCAAAATGATGCTATGGGAGCCCATCGATCACTGAGCTGTAATGATGGGGTGCATGTGAGTAGGACTCAGAACTCAGATGCCTCTCTCTCTCTCTGATCTAACAAAGAACAACTATCTATATTTAATAAAATAAATTCAAGAACAAAGGCAATATATATATATAAATTTGTTGGAAGAGACAAAATTATATAAGCAACTTGGGTTTGTGCAATCTTCTTCTCTGACTGCCTTAGCTTGCCTGCCAATATCTTTTATGTTCTACCCTCCCACTACCTAGTTTTTTGTTCTTAATGCCAATCCTAAGAAATGTATATACATCATCTGCAGATCTTTCTCAGGTTTAATTTTCTTTACGCATCCCTATATATATTTTTACAGCTGTTAATTAATTACTTCACCCTCTCAAAATTACTTACATTGCCCATATATCATTAATTAATCCATATAAATACATATGTATTCTTACTTTCTTTGTTTTTATCTTGTTTTGTTGAGAATATAGAACATGGAAACTGGGGTTTTAATTAGCAGATATAAAACCCATGTGAAAAGTTGCACCATTTATCTTATACATTGATTATAATTGGCACATCATTGAAGTAGTACTAATTAAAAGAAGTGCAGTAGAAAGTGAAAACAGTAATACTGAGTTATGATTATGACTATGATTAGTGGAAAGCTTTTAGAAAGAGAGAATGAAGTAGAGTACTGTAATTTTAAAAGATGCACATTCTCACTTGCAGTAACATTCTTACTTTAAAAAAAAAAAAACTGATGAACTTTACAGTGCGCATGGAATGGCAGGAGCAAACCGAAAAGCGAGTCAGAGTTTTTCCTCCAAAAAAAAATATATTATATAATGTAAAATAATCATAAAAAAGATTATCAAATTTGTTAAGATTCAAAAAATGCTGCTCTCAAGTCTCATGCTCCCCATCTGCAGAGAAAATACTCTTACACTCCCACCAAACTGACCAAAAGCCTTATCTTTATTCAAACCCCATTACATCTCTGCCTTCAACTGCTGAAATAATTTTTTTTTAAAAATATACTTAAAACTAATTTGGAGTACTATTTGTAGTTTAAAAAATTGGACCATCTGTACTTTCTATCTATATAAGCATGCCTTTAAAATTATATATAGTACAAACATTACTGTATCAATATTAGTCCTCCATGGTAGTAGCTCAAGGTAGAAGAAACCTTCTCCAATACCTCTCTAAATCTAGCTTTCTTATATAGAATGACTGTATCTTCTTGTTAATTTGTTTGATTTTTCTTGTTCAACCAGTTTATTGAGTGCTGTTTACTGGGTTGTCTCTATTTATATTGGTGGAAAAATTTTAGTTGCCAAAGTTGACGTTAGCAGTGGTATTTTTTTTTTCATTTCTCTGTTTGTTTCTGATGATCACAATTTTCATGATATAGATTTAAAGAGGGTGGTTAGTACCAGTACCAGAGTTGTACAGAAGGTGATATCAAGTTGAGGTTTGGTTCTATTATTTGAATTAAAGACTTTGCAACAAATTTTTTCTTTCTTCTGTTGCCGGTCTCTTCAGCTTTTGAGCTAGCTGGATTTGGAATTGGTATGTGTATTTCTCTAAGTCCCTCGATTATATGTTATCTGATACCGATCTGTTTTTAGTGATATTTAGATTTTGATGATGCATATTTCATACTTCGGTCCTTGGATTTACAGATATAAGAGAATCAGAATCCATCATCTTATCCTGTGAGTTACATATAGTTCCTTTGGTACGAATATTCTTATCAATGGATAGTATGGCATCCTTATGGAGCAACCAGCAGCACCAAGATGACACTGAAGAGAGTTTCATGATTTCCAACTCAAATTGCTATGATTATGATGGCAATATGGATCCAACAAAAGACATATTCTATCCAATTCAAGTGCTGCAAAAAGCTCATCAAATATCACAACTCAATTCAAATCCAGAAAGAGTAAGATCTGAAATATTGGTTTATTATCAATTAGATTGTGATTAAGATTGAATGAATTTGTCTGATTCATGGATTTATTAATGCAGACCCAACTAGATGCAGTAGGCTTAGCAGCAATCGAAGTTGTAGCTGCAAAAGCATTAGGACCCACAACAGGCTGGCAAGAAACTTTAAGTTCTTCTCCTTTGATCAATAGGCCTTATGTCACGACTCCATCGAGCAATTTGGTGGCTGCAGCTGATTTCGGCTTTGCTGATCAATCACAAGCAATTGATAGCCTGCAAAATGTGAAGGCTGTTGTTTCAAAAACATGTTCTCTTGAGTCCCTCGATTGCTTGCTCTCGGCTACTAACAGCAACACCGACACATCAGTTGAAGATGATGGGATTTCCATTCTCTTCTCTGATTGTAGAAACTTGTGGAATTTTCGTCTCAATAGTGCAGTTTCATCTGGGGAGTCCGAGAATAATGCATACAATGCAAGAAACAAAGATTTCAATTGTCCTGTTAATGAGCTTGAAGAAACAGTCTCTCATAGTTCCTCGGATCAGTATGTCAACAATGGCAGGATTCAAGAGGCTGAAAAGCCTGCTGGTTCGAAAAAGAGGGAAAATGATCAAAGTGATCAGCTCCCAGTAAGTGGTTCGCATAATGGTCACTTCCATCTTCAAACTGACTCTGCAAATACAGGAGGTGGTTTTAGGTTCACTTCCAAGAATCCACCAAAGGCAAAGAAAGCAAGATCAGAGAAGCTTCCATGCTCATCAAATATCAACTTTCAACAGCCAAGTTCTTCAGTATCTTCTTCCATCGAGGAACCTGATCCAGAGGTCATTGCTCACATGAAAGAGATGATTTATCGAGCAGCAGCATTTAGGCCTGTGAATTTAGGCTTGGAGGTGGTAGAGAAGCCTAAGAGGAAGAATGTTAGAATATCAACTGATCCACAAACTGTGGCTGCAAGACAAAGAAGGGAAAGGATAAGTGAAAGAATTAGGGTTTTGCAGAGGCTGGTTCCTGGTGGAAGCAAGATGGACACGGCTTCAATGCTTGATGAAGCTGCAAACTATCTAAAGTTTCTCAGATCACAGGTCAAAGCACTAGAAAACCTAAGCCCCAAGCCTGACTCAATAAATTGTCAACTGGCCACTGCAAACCTTGCTTTCTCTTCATTACCATTCAACCACTCTTTTCCCATGCAAACCCATTTCTCTTCACTTCAGAACGTCCCTAATCATATCCACCGCCCACAGAGTTGAAAAACTAATCCAATATCTCAAATAAAAACCCTAACCCATTATGAATCCTTTATCATGGACATCATCATTTTATCATCAAATGATTATTAACATGAAAAATCCCACCTCTCCTAGCTAGCTTAAAAAAAAAAAAAAAACAAGTAGCAGTACAAATGCTGATCCAAGGTTCATTATCATAATCTTCATCATTGCATGCAGCTCCTTTTATCAAGAGTCCTCAAAGCTTTTTCACTAATGATAGGTTTCCTAATGATCGCCATCATCATGACACCCATCTCCCCTAGAGCAGAAGAAGAAGGAGATATCGGTCAGTTCCATTTCCACTGTTGTTTTTGCTGCTTCCACTATGTATTATAATATCTTTTTCAAACAAGAGATCGAAGATATGACTGTAGTGGAATGGAAAATATAAGGTGGAAAAATAATTAGCTTTTTAGACAAACCTTTTTCATGTGGAAAGGTTTAGCAATTATAGCACTTATAATTAAGATCAAGGGCTGGAAAGTGATCATGATCCTTTTAATTATTAGTTTCTTTAGTAACTTTCCATTTTCCCTTTATTTTAATCAAATCTTTGTACTTGGCTGATCACTTTTCTTGGAAATCTTTTGTGTGGGTGTTTTTAAAATTGTTAGTTTGTTATCTAACCAATGCAAGAGACATTCTCTTAAGAATCGTGAGCTCGAGTCAGTGCTTCTGTCTCCTTAAATCAACCCAAAGCGTGCTCTTGAAAATCGTCCCCTCTCTTATTGCTTAGCACATGTTTATGCTTCTGTTTTGGCAGGTGACTTTGCTCTCTAATTATTATAATAAGACCTCTTCAGTTAAATATTTTTTTTAAGCCCGAGATTCTTACAACTAATGATATTGCCATTGATGATATTAGCTTACTTTTTCAATTAAAACCCAAAACCTTAAAAAGGTTGAAAAACAGAAAAAAGAAAATTATGATGCTAGTTTATTTGACTTTCCAAAGAGGATTTCCAATATGTTGAGAGTCCCACAAACAATCAACATGACCACTTGTTTAGTAAACTTATTTAAATCAAAATCTTAAGTTAAAATTATGAAATAAATTTTCAGAAATTAATCTCACGTATTTCAATGACAGAAAGAGTGTCCATAAGTTAAACGAAAAAGAGGGGTGTGTGGTGTCACCATAACTATATATATGCTAAATTTAGACATTCTGTTTTGAAAGGAACCCAGATCTCTCATCGACCTTAGGCTTTTTTGTTTTGTTTTTAGGTTTCTCAATCAAGTTGACAATGTCCAAAAATATAACCAATTTGCGTGTGGATCAAAAAATCAATTTTTTTGTGTGCTTTTGTAGGCTTTTTCAAGTGGGAGAATTGACTTTAATTAATGCCGAACAGTTTTGTGATGATATGTATACACAAGTCTCTAGTTGTTCTATTATTGCTTCGGACAACAACCTGGCTTTTGAGAGAGCTGACTTACTATTATTAGCTCCCATAAAAGGACTTGTCTATTTAGTGTACATAGAACAAACATATATGGTTCCATCGGCATAATTCAATTCACACCCCATTGGCCTTCAATCATTGATCCGAAAATGCTGACTTCTCGTCTGTTATTTCTCCCATGTAAATCTTGAAAGGGAAACCATATTACTCCCCCATTGAATTTGACCATACAGAGCATGATAAAGTTTATAGACTTTGCCTAAAGGATGTGGATAATCAGGAGGAGACTTCATATACACTTCTTCAGTGAGATCACCATTGAGAAAAGTATTTTTGACACTCATTTGAAATAATGTCCAACCACGAACTGCAGCAACAGTCAATAAACTTTGAATAGAAGTAAGTCTAGTAACATCGTCGTAGAATGGCAGGGATCTAAAGTGACAGCGGTCGGCGGCAGTGGTGTTCCGGTGGCGCGTCCAGCAGTTTTCGACCTCAGATTGACGCGTCGTCGGCGGCGTTGAAACAGTCGAAGGATTCTGAGTAATCTGAGATAGGCGGTGGCTGAGACGGCAAGATTACGGGAATTTTTTGGTGACTTTTTGAAAAACTCCGATGGATTCCATCGGGTTTTGAAAAAAGAATTTTTGACTAAAAAATATGACAGTGAAAAAATCAAAGCTCTGATACCATGTGAGAAAAATTAAGAGAATATATTTCACTGTGAATATAAACTGTACAATGGAGCCTTTATATAGGCTATAACTGATTGGTGTACTATAGTAGCTAAGCGCAAGTGTACGCTATCGTATTAAGTAATATAGGATTTTAAGTTCAGATATCGATCCCATAGGGACTATGCAATCTAATTCTATAAATTAAGTACTAAAATTATGCCTACTTAACTTTTATTCAAAAAACCAAAATCTAGAATTTATGTAACTAATTTAGTTCTCTCAATTAACTAAACAAAAACAAAGAGTAGAATTCACAAATAAAGATAATCTAGGGTTTTGACTCGTCCCCTAGTATTTTATTGGATTCATTAACCACTTAGTTAATTCCTTAATACCAATTGATTGGTTTAGACACTAATCTTACCACAAGCCTCTGTCGATGGTCAAGTGACTATATTACGCATTCTAACAATCACCTATATGTCTATGGTAATCAAATCAGAATGTAATTCATTAAGATCAAGTCTAAATTATACCATACATGCTACCTAGGTATATGTCTATCCTAGATGGAACTCATAGTTGTTACCCTATGATCATGCATCAAACTACCATAAGCTAAACACATGAATCCCTCCGTCGAGTTCATCATGGTTCCTTAATCATTCAAAATATTGATCAAGTATAATGAAAGCATTAAACACAAGATAGAATGAATCAATTGAATTTATCAAGTTCATAAACTAAGAATCAATAAAATCCAACTACATACTAGGTTTACATAGTCTAACCCTAGAATAACAATTTAGCCCATCACAAAACCAAAAGTATCAAACCAATCCATAAAAATCAACAAGAACAAGAACATAATGACAAAGAAAGAGAAGAAAAACTAATCAAAGTGACTCCTTGATGTGCTTCTCCCTCAATCTTGGCTTGAACCTTGAATCTTGATCTTGGTTCTTCAATCTTTGGCTTTGATCTTTGATTTATGTTGTGAATTTTCTCTCTAAGTTTTGGCCTCTTTTTTCACTCTTTTTCTCTTCTCTTCTCTTCTAATTAGGGTTTTTGGCTCTCTATTTATAGATTTTTGTCTTCGAGTTATTGTCCACTAATTACTGCAGCAAAATGCTGTTCACTAGGTACTGTTCACCGACACTGTTCCCCCGTCACGAGCGCCGCAGCGCTCACTTGCTGTTCTGGGCGCTGCGGCACTCAACACCTGCTATGCTACTTTTGTATTTTGAGCGTAACTTCTTCGTTTAACGTCTGATTCGCCTCCCGTTTATTTCTATACGTCACATTTTCCATCATGCATTTATTTATGATCAAAAACTATAATTAAATAGCCAAATAATTATAATTTAGAGCAAAATATAAAAATTAGGTACAAATAATAATAGTACTTTTTAACCCTTATCAGTAACCTTATTACAAAATAGGAAAATAACATACATAATAAAATAATATTTTACATTAATAACATGTATATATGGTAAGAGAGTATAAAGAAATTATTCTAGAATAATTCCGGAATTATTCCTTAATAATAAAGAAACCCAATCAATGGCTTTAAATATTTTATGAGATCCTTCGTATGATCTTTTGGTTCTCGAGAATTTGTGGTCATGTCATTGATAAAGACCTCAATTATTTTCCAAATCAATGGCTTAAAGAGCCTTCTATTAATCGTTGATATGTTTTCCCCCACATTTTTCAATTCAAAGGCCATGATATTACAACAATAAATTCCATGGTGTGATGATTGATGTCTTCTCCCTATTTCCTTTAATCATCTAGATCTTATTATTGTTAGACATATAATTATTAGGGTCGGTGCTTACGTGCCATCCCTGAATGTACATATACTTGTGTATTTATATAAGTGTACATTCTCATTAAATCGTTAATATCCATTTATATGATATTATGCATGTAACGTTACAGATATTGTAGATCTGAAAGAGTTCGGATCATATCTAAAGAGTTTAGATAAAGGCTCATAGTTAGCCCCGTTGAGACATATAATTGCTAAATGTTAGCACAGTTAAGTGTTAGCTGGTTATAATACTCAGCAGATCTAAGAGTTAAATCCTTGTCTGTAATGGGACATAGACTTGGGAGTATACTGGTAACTGCATAGTTACAAGAGTTGCAATCGGGTGCCAAGAAATGCAAGTTGTGCAAGTATGTTCTTGAATAATTGTCCTTGATCTAATTCTGTCGATGCGGGTCTGTCGGTAGATACCTTTATATATAGATCAGCATATGTCGTACCTATAGTGTATAGATAGTCATTCCTAGCTGACTGTGAGCTTGGAGCTCGTATTGACATATGAGTATCCAGTTAGAATTGGATATGGGATAGACTCACGAGAGCCTCCGATAGACATCTTATATAAGCCGTCAACAGAGGGTCCTCTCGAGTTGAGTAGTATACGTGGTCCTTTGACCTGAGTACTACGGTGGGTTTGTAAGTGATCCACCATACTTTGGTTCCATGCATGTCACAGACCTTTCATGGTGTGACTGCTGGGTGTCGCTGGGTATGGTCCAATGCTTATGGAGTCTGGTGCGTACAGATATGAGATCCGTCAGTTCCCATATAGAGTTTGATATCCAGATGCTTCGAGACTGTATCTCAGAAAGTCTTGTGGCCACAAGCAATCATCCCGGGAAAGAGTTCTGCCAGGGTGGAATAATATGGCAAAGGAGTTTGTGTATATTGTTAATTGAGATACAAGTCTGGAGATAGGACATAGATGAGCACTAGGAGATTTGACGGTGATAATCTATATCCCTGCACATTCAAGATATCATGACGGAAGGACTATACGTATACATTGTAACCTCAGCTTGTATGGTTCAATGCGTTAGTTTGTATATCCGTGACATGTGCGTGGGGCATTACTCACGGACTCATGAAATAGTTCTATTTAACAAATTGGGCATAGGACCTAGGGAGTCTCGTGATATGGAGTCTACTCGTTGTGCACTGAGGTAGCATGCTAATTAAATTGTTTAATTCAGTAATATTCAGCATTACCACAGAAATGCGTGCGTGTCTGTATTTAAGTGTTAAATACAATAATTAGTTAATAATAATTATTTACTAATTGTATTAGGACACTTAGCGTATTGTGGACCCTCAATTGAGTTTACCCAAGTATGAGATTTAGTGGGACCCACTAGGGGGTGAACTTGGTAACTATTTATGAGGGGCAAAATGGTCATTTCTCAATTTGATTATTTAATAGTTAAATAATCAAAATATCTTTCTTTTTATATTATATATATTATTATTTATATTATATAATATAATATATTATATTATATATATATAAAGAAAAAGAAAGAGAAAAAGCAATTGAAAGATTTGGCCAAAAACGACCGAGAGAAAGAAAGAAATGGAGGAGAGGAAGAAAGAAGAAGAAGAAGAGAAAAAGAAAAAGAAAAAAAAAGGATTGGTTAATCCCAGGTTGAATACAGAGCTGCTGTTCTAGCTCACCAAGCCCACCGTATTAGTGACTAGAATTGCACACGAGTTTGTCTCCATGCAGACTCCAAAAAAATACGTGTATAACGTTACATGTTTTGGTAAATTCTCTAGCCTATTAATATATTAATGTGATTAATATATTTATTTATTGTGTTTATTGCAAAATTTATATGTTTCCGTTGCGTTAGGCAATAGACACAATTGCACATGCATACACCCACGTGCCTAAGATCCTCCGCCAACAATAATATCTTTATAGTACCCTAAAAGTATGTATATGAACATTTTATTTGATTAATAAATTTTATTCATACATAATTGACCATACATTGAAGAACGTATATTTACAAAATATATAATATATGTATTAGGCATATAATACTAATGCAAAAGGTATAAATCACAAGTTCTTTATAAATTAAATCTTGTTCATAGTTATTAATAAAATGGGCATTTCATTATGTAAGATTATAGTTTTTTTTACTTCTTATAGTGAATAATTTACCTTAATTATTGAAGTAAAGACTTTAAGTAGAAAAACTAGTTTATAATACATTAAACAGGACTAATGTGAATTTTGATATAGTTAATTAAATGTCATTGATCTTAATTCATAAAGTTTTAATAAGCTTGATTAACCTTAATCCTGAGTAGGTAATGAGCTTACATTTATGTATTGTACTCTTTTAAGTTAGTACGGAGTGAGGCCTAATTGGATGGTCAACATCTTGATGACTTCACTATGTAATTTCATGGATTATACTTATAATATAAAATCTATATTAAATGATGTCACCTAAGTTGTTTGCAGTATTTGATCAATTAAATATGTGGTCACAGTTTATTCAATAAATTAGTTATCGAATAATAATATGTATTTGCAAAATTATATATACAAATATAGACATATTAAAAATAATCATTAGAGAATTTAGTGACTTAGAGATAAATAATTAATTAAAGAGACATGACATTCTATAGTGACCTAGCTTTAATTATGATATCATATAAGAGTTAATTGAGTGGGTATTATTTGTTAAATGATAAATATTAATTTTAATTAAAAATTTAGATTTATTTATTACATGGGCCAACTAGAGTGCAACATTAGTTTTTTAGTGGAATAGCTTGGGTTAACCTAGAAGATCTAATGAGTCATGAGATAACTAGAATTTAAGTCTCTAATTTTGAACTAGAAAGCCCATAGGCCTTTAGTCCATTTACTAGCTCAAATTACCATTTTATCTTTTTTCTAAAATGATGACTATGCAAAACAGGATCATAAGTGTTTTGGCTCATTTTATTTAAATAAATCACTATTTAATTTTTATATATGAGTGTGGTGGTTGAAAAGAGAAAACACAATTATAATTGTTTGCCTCTTTTGATTTAAATAAGTTGTGACCTAATTTCTACTTTTCCATAAAAGTGGAATGATTTAAAAGAAGGCATATAGTTGAAATCATTAAGGGAATTAAACGCTCACACACTTGAAAGATAAAATTTTGAGAATAATAGAGAAGATTAGAGCTAAATACAATTCTTTCAAAAACAAAGGAAGAGAAGTTAGGAGTCGAATAAATTTCTCTACATTAAAATATTCTAAGGTAATTTTCTTTCTTCCACTATTTAATTTACATGTAATATAAGCAATAAGATCATCTTATGCTTTTAACAAAATGATATCAGAGCTAGTTTTGATTTATATTACATGTAAATATAGTATATGTTGTGAATATTAATTGTGGCACCAAATAATTTCGTTGATTTATTGTTGTTATAATTCAATTATGTAATAAGAGGGGGTAGTGAATTAATATCATAATTTTTCCTTTTGATTATTTTATTTTTAGATCTATTGTAAAGCCAATTTTTTTTTTGTATAAGAATATCATGTAATACAATTATGATTGTATTTGATATATAATAAAAAAAATAGAATATGTAATTTTTTGGCAGGATGGTGGCACATGGTGGCAAGAGGAGTGGTGGCATTAGGTGTGGGTGGCTGAGAGAGGGTTTTAGGCATAAAACTCATGGTCTCTATTATTAGTCCTATAGTAAGGCAGATTAATGCTTTGTCTTAAATCTTATGAGCTCCCTACGGAGAGTATTAATTAGAATTGGTTATTAAATAAAACTTTCCTAAAGGATAAGATCTAATATAGAACTCATGCGCAATTAACTGCCATACGGTAGCTTTTTTTAATTGAAAAATATAAATAATTGAAATAATAGTTATACACTCAATTTAGGTTAATTGATATCCTCCTTACGAAGTTCTTATCAATTAAACATAAGGGCTAAAGAATCGGTAGTTTATTATTATTTGATATGAGATATCTATATGATAATAATAAATTAGTATAGTACTAATCTGATTCAAAATTGATACGACCACTCTACGGAGGAGTATTCTAAATGAAAATTAGATTATCGATGCATAATGTAGTTAAAGAGTTCTATATACATGCATTTCATACATTCATACAAAAGTTTATATGCTACAAAAGAATGTATGCTTATGTATGACTATTTAGTTTTAGAAAATGAGACCATTCAGCCCACTAACATTTATTCTTAACCAAAACAAATTAACTGCACATAACTTGATCAATTGAAAGAGGAATGTAGGCATTATACTAATAGCTGATAAGTACAAATATGTTTTGACTGAAAAATGCCCTCTAAAACAAAAAGATAATGCACCATAAGATGAAATAGATGCTTACAATAAGTGACAACAGTCTGATGAGATGGCCAAATGCTATATATTAGCTTCACTATCTAATACATTGGCCAAACAACATGAGAGAATAACTATAGTAGTTGATATGATCTTCAGCCTTTTAGAGATGTTTATTGATAAAAATAAAACTTTGAAGCAAATTGCACTAAAAGAGATCATGAATAGTCGACAAGCTGAAGGAACTCTAATGCAGGATCATATACTAAAAATGATTGCATTGTTCCAGCAAGTGGAGGACTTGGGTGGGGGAATATACCAAACAATCTAAGGTTGAGATGGTCCTAGAAACCCTAGCACCCTTATTTCAGACTTTCTTATTGAATATGTCAATGAACCAGATAGATTTCACATTAACTGAGCTGATGAATCAGCTAAAAATTACCGAGGCTATCATAAAATTTAAACAAAGTATTCATTGGACTCAGGCCCTATCTTCTAGTCCCAAGTCTTGAGAGAAAGAGTAGTAAGAAGAATAAGCCTAAGAAAGCAGCTAATTCAGGAAATGTGTAAATCAATACAAATGAGAAAAATCCCAAAGGAAAGTGTTTCTAATATGGCGATAAAGGGCACTAGAAGAGAAATTTTCCAATTTACTTAGCCTAGCTTTCAATGGCTAAAAGGGTAGCTTCAACTTCAAGTAAAATTATTTTCATTGGATTATGTTTAGTGGTTGATTCTACAGATTCCTGAATTATAGATTCTAGAGCTACTAATCATATTTATAATTCTTTGCAAGGGTTCTAGGAAATCAGAAAACTCAATAATGAGGAAATCGGTCTTAGGCTTGAAAATGGTGCAATTGTTTCAAGTAAAGCAGTGGGAGTTATTTGTTTGTATTTTGATGATTTTAGGACTTTAATATTAAATAATTATTTGTTTGTACTTGAACTTAAACGCAATTTAATTTCAATGAGTTATTTAAATAAATCTGATTTTTTTGTAATCTTTGACTCAACTATAGTTACAAAAAAAAAAGGTCATTTATATGTTCGGGTATATTGGTTAACAATTTATATTGTATATATCCTAAAATCAACTCATTGCACGATACAGAGTTGAATAATGAATTTAATCACCATAAGAGGATTAAAATATCCCATATTAATCAAACGTATTTGTGGCATATTCGTCTCGGTCACATTAGTGTAGATAGAATCCAAAGATTGCTTAAAGATGAACCTCTGAGTTCATTAAATATTGAAACACTACCGGTTTGTGAATCTTGTATAGAAGGTAAAATGATTAGAATGCCCTTTAATGCTAAAGGAAGAAAAGCTACTGAACCGTTAAAATTAGTACACTCTGACGTATGTGGGCCTATGAGCACACAAACTAGAGGAGGTTATAAATATTTCAACATTTTTATTAATGGTTATTATAGATTCAGTTATGTATATCTAATGTGTCATAAGTCTGAGGTATTTGATAAACTCAAAGCGTTTCATGCAGAAGTGGAAAGACAATTAAGGAAATACATAAAATGCACTTTGATCTGATTGAGGTAGAGAATACCTCTATAGTGAATTCAGGACCTATATGTCAAAAAATGGGATATTATCTCAATTATCTACATCCCGGTCACCCTAGTAAAATGGTGTAGCAAAAAGGAGAAACAGGACTCGTCTTGAAATAGTGAGGTCAATGATTACGCCTTAGAGACAACCATGTATCTTCTTAACTTAATTCCATCTAAGTCAGTCCCTAAAACACCTTTAGAAATATGGATAAGGGGTAAACCGAGTTTACGTCATATACATATATGGAATTGTCCAACTCATGTGCTAAAAGGGAAGGTAAATACATTAAATTCTAAGTCAGAAGTTGGTATGTTCATTAGCTATCCTAAAGGAACAAGAGGAAGTCTTGTCAATAGTTCTCAAGATAATAATGTGTTTGATAGCATAAATGCAATATTTTTTAGGAAGATTATATAAAAGACTTCAAACTTAGGAGTAAGAGAGTTCTTGCTGAGTTATTTGAAAACTCCAGTGTTGTGCCTGAAAGAGACAATTTAATAGTTTTTATTCTAGATCATAATAACCAACTAAAACCAGTTGTAAAGCATCAGTCACCAGTATTTTGTCACAGTGGGAGGAATATTATACATCCTCATAGGTACATGTTTATTGAAGAAACTTGTCATGCATTTTCTGATGAACATGACTTAGATCCCACTAACTATAATAAAGCTATTGTTGATGTAGATGCAGATCATTGGTGTAAAGCTATGAAAAAAATAGATTCAATATATTCTAATAAGGTCTGAGAACTTGTAGAAAAAATTGAAGGGATAAAGCCCATAGGTTGTAAATGGGTCTATAAGAGAAATAGAGGAATAGATGGAAAGGTAAAAACCTTTAAAGCAAGGCTTGTTGCAAATGGGTATACTTAGAAAAAAGGCATTGATTATAAGGAAACCTTTTCACTAGTATTTTATGCTTAAGTCTATCAAAATTCTCTTATCTATTGCAGCAAATCTTGATTATAAGATTGAAAAATAGATGTCAAGATTGCTTTTCTCAATGGCAATCTCAAAAAGAGTATCTTTATAATACAACCCAACAGTTTTATAGCTAAAGGCCAAGAACATATGTCACGCCCCAGACCCAAAAGATCTGACACACGACATCACTTACATTCATTCAATAATACTTAAGCATTTATTTTAATTTCTTTCAGAATTATAGCAATTGAATTATGACTGGGACAATTAGTAAACCGGAGATACGCAGAGTTTTCTCAGAGATTAACACTCTACTACGTCACCAGTAGCAACTTTGTTACCGGAAGCCCAGAATATATTCATTGCAAATTCTTACTTAAAATCAATCCATTACTACACTTGGTGAAACTTAAACTAAATCCAACCACACAATAAAATAATACATATGTATTTATTCACTAGGGACAAATCAAATATCTTATCCCACGTGTCCCCAAATAAAACACTTAGCAACCTAACAACTTAGGGAACCCAAGGAACAGCAGAAGCCTTGCCAAATCCGCTATGCACACATGTACCTTATTTACCTGAAATCACCATAAACTATAATGAGTATAAAACTCAGTAAGCATACTAGTTTTTCATATATCAAATACAAATACATATATGTACACGATGCATATGTATGATATGCTGTGATCAATCAAAATTATAATCTTATCAAATCACATATCATGTAAGCGCTTACACATTCTTTCAAAACACATAATAGGAATACCATCACTCAACTACTACTTAGTAGGACTTACATATCACATATCACATAATGAGCCAAATGTCACTCGTAGGTGACATACCGTATGAGAGGAATAGTACAAGTGAGGTCTTTAAATCACACATATATAACGCTTATGCCCGAAGGTAAAAGCCAAACCCTCACCCTGATCATCGGTGAGTCCTCTCACATGTACCAATACGCCACCACACGAATGTGATGACTCACACTTCCTTTAGGTACCAATAGGATCCTCCCTACATACGGAACACATAACATATACCAATCCCGAAGGAAAGGCCACACATAAAGGCTCCACAAATCACATAAAATGCCTACTAAGTTAACAGTGAGTTCAAGTACCCTCAAAATACAAAATATTTCTCATGGACATATTACACTTCAAAAGCTTTCTTTATTAAACACATCTTATTTTGAAAGCTCACTTACAAAAACACATGTATGTCCATGCTCAATGTCAATGCTCACATTCAGAAACATATATTCACATTTCATATCAAAATATACTTTGACATAACATAAACATATTCTTAACCCCATTTGCAAAATCATACAAAACAATTACTATGTTTATTGTGATTTCAGTAAAAAGTCTAGTATACTTACCTCTTAACACTTTCAGCTACAAGGCTTAAATCTCCTTAACCTATCAATGGAGATTAATCCTTTCATAAGCCTCACAATTCACACAAAATACTTTAAATAGCTTATAACATTATACACAATGCATTTATCACATCAAATTGGTCTAAATATTTGGTTTCTCAAAACCTGTCATTCTGACCACTTACACTTAACAAAAATTTCTAATACATCAAATGATGTCCAATTACTCCGAAATTAGAATATATCATTCTTGACTCATATATATTTCTTATATATGAATATTATATCAAAATTCCTACACAATCCATTCCATACACACCATCGAATCCAAACTACAAACCTGACAGGATCAAGATACTTACTGAACAGTATTCAATCTCCCAATTTTATAAAATCATATACTAACTCAAAAATTATAAAACTACCACATAATTACTCTTGACACATATCTCAGTCCATGATAAATATTTGGCTTCCAAATAACTGCCAAAAGTATTTTAAAACTATTTTATTTCATAACTTTAAAAATCTGTTAATCAAATACTACAATGAGCTGATACACTTTAGAAATTCATAACACTTCAACCACATTGATCCAAATTCTCAATTCCGAGTATATCATATTAGACATATAAAATTATCATATTCCACAAATTCGTAATTTTTAAAGATCATTCAGCAGGTCAAAAATTATTTTCCACTGTATCATACTGTTTACACAGGAAATTTCCAGAATTCCAGGGTCATTTTGGTAAATTCACTAAAAATTCAATTTCCGAGATTTTCAGTCGATTCAAAGTCTCAGATGATCCTAAACATGTCTAATTTCATATACTCAAAATTCAAAACCAGAATCGAATCACAACAATTTATAAAATTCCTAGATCAAGAGGTTATCCAGCAGAAATTCCATAATTCATCATGATTTATCAAACTATCTTATAGATCATCATCAATTCTCATATGATCTTACGAAATACACAACAAATCCTCAATTATACATATTTTCAGAAATCAAAACTTAAAGGAATTAACTTAATTAATACCAATAAATTGAGAAATACGTATAATATACCTCTTGAAATTCAAATTTCCAATTTCTTCTTCTTTTTCTTCTTCTTCTCCTCTTTCTCCCTCCTCTATTTCTCTATTCTCTCTCTTAAAATGGGTAGCTCGACCTAAAAATGGTAAATTAGGGTTTAAAAGTGTATTTTTATACTAAGAGGCTAATTTTTGGTATTTACGAATTTACCCCCAAAACTTTCAAAGTATAACAATTTGGTCCCTAAAATAAATCTAAAGTCATACAAATAAACCCAATACTAATCGTATATCCTTAACCTATAAAAATATTACTAATAACAATATATAATTCAAGTATCACCAACATACAAATAAAATACGTATATTTATACATATATAAATACTTATTCTTACCAGTCGTGGATACTGGTTACTACAACATATGGTTTGCAAACTACAAAAATCTATCTATGAGCTAAAACAAGCATATAATCAATTTGATATGAAAGACTTAGGTGAAGCTAGTTACATCCTTAAGATTAAGCTATGGCGAGATCTCAAGAATATGATGTTAGTTTTATCTCAAGCTGCATACATAGAAAAAATTCTGGTCAAGCTTGCTATGGATGAATCCAAAAAGAGATTACTTTCTTTTAAACATGAGATTGATTTATTTAAGAATCAATGTCCTAAGACACTTGAAGAGATAAATCGCATAAGATGAATTCTTAATGCATCTACTGTAGAAAGTCTCATGTATGCAATATTATATACTAGACCAGATATTTGTTATGCGGTTAGTATGGTCAACAGATACCAATCAAACTCAAGATTAGAACATTGGAATGTAGTAAAGCATATATTCAAGTATCTTTGAAGAACGAAAGATTATATGCTTGTATATTCTAGTGATGATCTTGTACCTATTGGGTATACAGATTCAGATTTTCAAGCAGACAAAGATACTTGAAAGTCAACATCGGGAAATGTGTTCACTTTAGTTAGTGGAGCTATAAGTTAGAAGAGTGTAAAGAAATCATGTATCGCAGACTCCACCATAGAAGCTAAATATGTAACGGCATCTGAAATTGCAAAAGAAGCTATATGGCTCTGTAAGTTCCTTCAGGAACTTGAAGTGATACCTAGTGCTAAAATATATACTATTCTTTATTGTGATAATAATTGAGCAATATCACAATCTAAGGAACCAAGATATCATAAGAAAGGAAAACACATTGAAATGAAATATCACTTGATAAGAGAATTAATGCTAAGAGGTGAAGTAATAGTATCCAAGATTGCATTAGCAAATAATCTAGCGAATCCATTCACCAAATCATTGTCAGTAAAGATTTTTGAAATTCATATAAATGATATGGGAGTTCAACAGATGCCCGACATGCTTAGGGCAAGTAGGGGATTATTATACATATAATATTTTTATGGTGCCTTAAAAGCATGTATATGAATATTTATTTGATTATTAAATTTTATTCATACATAATTGAGCATATATTGAAGAGTTTATATTTATAAAGTATGTAATCTATGTATTAGGCATACGATGCTAATGCAGAAGGTATAGATCACAAGTTTTTTTATAAATTAAATCTTGTTCATAGTTATTAATGAAATGGACATTTTATTATGTAAGACTGTAGTTTTCCTACTTCTTATAGTGAATAATTTACCTTGATTATTGAAGTAGAAACTTTAAGTAGAAATACTAGTGTATGATACATTGAACTGGACTAATGTAAATTTGGATCTAATTAGCTAAATATCATTGATCTTAATTCACAAAGCTTTAATAAGCTTGATTAACCTTAAGCTTGTGTAGGTAATAACTTACATTTATGCATTGTACTCTTTTGAGTTATCACAAAGTGAGACCCAATTGGACGGTCAAAATCTTGATGACTTGGAGATGCAATTTCATAGATCGTGGGAACATATACTTATGATATAGTATCTATATTAAATGATGTCATTTAAGTTGTTTGCAGTACTTGATCATTTAAATTTGTAGCCGCAGTTTATTCAATAAATTAGTTACTGAATAATAATATGTATTTGTAAAATTATATATACAAATATAAACATATTAAAAATGATCATTAAAGTATTCAATAACTTAGAGTTATCACAGAGTGAGACTCAATTAGACGGTTAAATTCTTTATGATTTGGAGATGCAATTTTATGGATCGTGAAAATATATACTTACAATAACGAATCTATATTAAATGATGTTACCTAAGCTATTTGTAATACTTAATTATTTAAATCTGTGATAACAGTTTATTCAACAAATTAGTTATTGAATAATAATATATATTTGTAAAATTATATATATAAATATAGACATATTAAAAATGATCATTAAAGTATTTAGTGATTTAGAGACAAATAATTAATTAAAGAGGCATGACATTTTATAATGGCCTAACTTTAATTATGACATTATATAGAAGGTTAATTAAATAGGTATATTGGTCAAAGGATTAATATTAATTTTCATTAATATAATTTTAATTAAAATTTAGATTTATTTATTACATGGGTCAACTAGAGTGCAACTTTGGGCTTTTAGTGGAATAGCTCAGAATTAACTTAGAAGATCTAATAGGTTATGATATGACTAAAATTTGGGTCTTTAATTTAAAATTAGAAAGCTCATAGGCCTTTAGTCTCTTTACTAACTTAAATTATTATTTTATCTTTTACCTAAAATGATGACTATGCAAAATATAATCATAAGTGTCTTGACTTATTTTATTTAAATAAATCACCACTTAATTTTATATACAAGTGTGGTGATTGAAAAGAGGAAATACAATTATAATTATTTGCCTCTTTTAATTTAAATAAATTATAACTTAATTTTTACTTTTTTATAAAAGTGAAATAATTTAAGAGAAGACATATAATTGGAATCATTAAAAGAATAAGTGTCCCACACAATTAAAAAAATAAAAATTTAAAAATAATAAAAAAGATTAAAGTTAAATAAAATTCTCTTAAAAACAAAAAAAGAGAGGTTAGAAGTTAAGAAAACTTTTTTACATTAAAATATTTTAAAATAATTTTTTTATTATTTACTTTATATATAATATAATCAATATAATAATCTTACGTTTTCAACAATTATACCTTGAGAATGCATTTTTAAGTTATCAGACCAACAGTTATACCTCGAGAATCCATTTATAAAAGTTATCAGACTATGTCCTGCCATGAAGTTAGGTGCCCTAGCTGGTCAATTTTCTGTGTACCTCTACCATTTACATTTTTGAAAGAATAGTCAGATATATACAAATTATTCATACAAACTCATTCATTCAAACCAACGTGTATGTGGAATGATTGGGTGAGTGAAATAATATTATTACTGTATCTTTATTATTATTTATTGCTTTTATTTGTTTATTTCACTCGTCAAATAATATCTTATCAGTAGTTTGCATGGTAGTACTACATTTTTGTAAAATTACGAAGAAATTTCCCCTTTGTCGTTACTGTACTTTTCAATACACACCTGGAAAGATGATCACCTGTAAGATGCTATGGGGGCTATTTTTAGAATTCTGCTGGATGATCTCGCGAAGTTTTATCGCCAGCCAGCCATGACACAGTCGCAATTGATTGATCAAAACAGATTATATTCTGTGTCTACTCCTTTCTGAAATCTTAATCCCTCCTGACTTCTAATCCACCTCCAGAATGATATGCTTCGGTTCAATCTTTAATTGTTGGGCAGAATGAATGTCTCTCATGATGAAAGAATCTCTTCTTCTAATTATCGGGAACCTCATTTTCTCCTTCTATCAAGACTAAAATTTTGGAGTAATTCCTCGAATACTCAACATCTTATATAGAGGACAAATTACTTGGTAATGATGGAAGTCTTTTGAGACCATCTGTTGAGAAGAAGAGCCTGAAACCAATTCTGAGAAGATGAGACTAAATGGTATTCATGAAGACAAATGCATTGTAGAAAAGCAAAATCCCATTGCATAATTTTAAGAGCAGCAAAATATAATTGAAAACTGAGAATGCTTCAGAAACAACTTTTCCATTTTACTATAATCGAAACTACTTTCTAGCTAGAGTGCTATTTTAACTTAAACTAAATCTCAACAGTTGTATACTTTCAATGGTTGAGATTGAAGGTCCATACAGGAACTAAAATCAGGTTGTCCTGACAATTTCTTGTTAAAAGTTTCAAGTGGTGCATTGGGTGTTAACTCTGGTGATTTTAACAGATTTTATAAGTTTCAAGTGTTACTGTTTGCAAGTTCTGCATTAAGATTTTCAGTTTTTTGTCCTACGTTTCAAGTCCATTTTTTAATGTTTTAAGCTTTGCTACGAAGGTATACGAAGGTATCAAGTATTGTGTGATGAGTTTGCTCTTGGTCTTGTATGTGTGTGCGTTATGTTATTAGTGAATATATGCATTTTAAATAATTTAAATATTACATGTATCACATACAACACAGTAAAAATATAATACACATTAAAATAATTTTATTATACTAATGAGATTAGAGAACTCACCATCGAAGCATGCTTTGAACAATTCTCGTTGGGAACGTAGTGAGCTTCCAAAAGTTAGAATGGTATCTTTACTTTCTAGAACAATTGAAACAACTCTTACTTCTAGTTTATTTTTATCTTTCGAAGGAATTGCAATATTTGCAATTAAAAGTCTTAACATTTTTTTTATTTTTTCTCTCTACTTTAATTAGAAGAAACAACCCATTATATATAACTTTTTCAGCCACTCAATTCGACCAATAAAAAATTTTATAGTGGCAGAATATAACAAGCATGACAATAGTTTAAGATGCCCACCTCACACTTAAAAAATGATTAGTGATTAGGTGTTTATGTATGGCCAAATCAAAAAAAAAATAAGTGGTAAAAAAATATTTTTTTTATTAAAAAAATAAAACCACTTTCTTACAAAGAAAAAAGCATGACAATATTTTTGGTTAAGAAAATGTGGTCATATAATGTGTTATAACTTGACACGTAACTTAAAAATAATAATGCTTATTATTATTTTAATATATTATAAGTGTAGTTCATCAATTGCAAACAATTTGCAATTAATGATATACGTATTATGTTATTAAGGCATCACATGATTAAAAAGGATTTTATTAAAAAAGTGTTAAGTGGTTAATAAAAACGTTCTACCTAATATATAAAAAAAATATATTTATAATTTTTACAACATTTGTAAATTATATATTATATTAATGAAATCCAGTCCTATGTCGTATTTTAATAAATTAATGGTATTATATGTGATATTTAATAGAAAGGTAAAAGTGATAAATTTCATTTGCCGAGATTTCGGGCTTAACATATAAATCTTATGATCTCTCTGAAAAACCCTGAAATAAATAAATAGTTGATCAATTTAATTTAAATAAAATAATAATTATTTTATTTAAATAGTAGCTATATCTTCTAATGCTCAATTTAGTACCCATACAAAATATTGGCACAATTTAAGACATACAATAGGTAAATTAGAGTGTCAAGTCTTTGCAATTAATGATATACATATCACTTAAACCATAGTTACTCCCCGAGAGACCCTAAAATAAATTCATATTTTTCAAAAAAAAAATTCGGATCAAACAATTTGATCCAGTGCGCTACCTACGTGCTCAACGAGTACGCTTCATATAGTGAGACTCTCTAGGTTCAAACCAATTTTATCTCACGAATTATTTTCATAAGTCCATAATCGATGCCCCCCCACACGTTATGGATAATATAAAATGACGAATTAAACCATACAAGTTAAGATTAATCTATATTCGTATAATCCACCTGTTATTAATATTCTGGAAGAGCAGCGACAGAGATCAACACTGCCAAATCTCCTATTACTCAACCATAAACTTATCTCCTCGACTAGTATTCTGATAAATAGTATCCCGATAAACAGTATCAACAAATTCATTTGCAATATTGTTTATAATATGAGAAACTTTTTTTCGAAATTAATGCTTATGGCAATAAGACTTCGTGGAATATAATCTTAGAGCATCTGGATATTTAACTCACCCATATGAGCTGAAGGATCCCATATATACACTCATTGGACTCCATGAGTATCAGACCATACCCAGTGACATACAGCCGTCAGACCATAAAAGGTCTCTGACATGTGTGGAATCAAAGTATGGTGGATCACTTATAAGTCCACCGTGGTGCTCAGGTCAAGACTACGAATACTAGTCAACTCGAGAAGACCTTCCATTGACGATTTTATGGAATATATATTAGAGGTCTACATCTAGTCTTGTTCAGTATCCAGTCCTTACTGAATACCTGTATATCTATACGAGCTTCCAATAAGCTCATGTTTTGCTAAGATTAATCATCTGGACGATCCAGATATAGATATACACTGATCTATATAAAGCAGTTCCACTCGATGGACCCTACGTCAGTGAAAATAGATCAGGAATAAATAATTCATGAACATATTTACATAATGATATTTCCTAACAATGCTTGCAACTATGTTATTGCAAATATATTCTCAAGTCTTTGTTCTATTTCAGACAAGGTTCTAACTCTTTAGACCTGATCTAAACTCATTCAGATCAATTTAATGTCTGAAATATTACAAGCATCTTACCTTAATAAAAAATAATTAGCGATTTAATAAAATATTCATTTATACATAAATATAAAATGATAATATTCATATAAAATTAGGATGACACATGAGCAAAAATTTCAATAACTTCCACTTGCTCTAGTGTCATTCGTAATGGTATCTAATACCAACGACTCTACGTGTTTTTTAAACACCTTTGGAGTTAAGACTTTAATGAGTGGGTCCGCTACATTATTTACAGAATCAACTCATAAAATACAATATCTCCTCAAGTCAAGATCTCTTTAACAATGTGGTATTTTTTCTTCATATGTTTAGATCTCTGATGTGTTATTGGATTTTTTGCCTGTGCAATAGCCCCATTGTTATCGCAATATAATGGGATAGGATCTACGGAACTTAGGACTATACCGAGTTCAGCGACAAACTTCTTGATCCATACAACTTCTTTTGCCACTTCTAAAGCTGCAATGTATTCTGCCTCTATGGTAGATTTAGTTGTGGATTCCTGTTTGACACTTTTCTAAGTTATGACGGTGCCATTGAGAATAAACACATATCAAGATATAAACTTTCTATCATTTAGATTAGACAGAAAGTTTGAATCAGTATATCCTCTTACTTGTAAATCATTTTCTTTGTATATGAGAAACTTATCCTTTGTACTCTTAAGGTATTTAAGGACATGTTTGACTTCCATCCAATGACTATCACCTGGATCAGACTGGTACCGACTTGTAACACTTACAGCTATACTAATATCAAGTCTCGTACACATCATGGCATACATTAAGCTTCCAGCAGCTGATGCATAAGGAATGTTAGACATTTTAACCTTTTCATCTTTCTTCTGAGGACACATCTTCTTCGAAAGATGAATTCTATGTCTAAAAGGTACATTAACTATCTTACAGTTACTAAAACTGTACTTTTCCAAGACATTATTAATGTACGAAGATTAAGAGAGCCTTATCAGCCTCATAGATATATTTTTATAAAGCTTTATACCCAATATATAGGAAGCCTCTCCCAAATCTTTTATGGAGAAATTCTTATTTGGGTAACTTTTTACTAACTGCAACATACCAATATCATTCCCAATAATCAGTATGTTGTCCACAGAAAGAATTAAAAAGACTGCCATGCTCCCACTGACCTTTTTATACACATATGCCTCATCTTAATTTTTTATGAAATCAGACCCTCTGATTACTTTATCAAAATAAAGATTCCAACTTCAAGAAGCCTGTTCAAGTCCATCGATAGACTTATTTAGTTTGCATATAAGACGAGAAGTAAGGCTGGATACAAAACCTTCAAGTTGTTCCGTGAATATATTTTCCTCGAGATATCCATTCAGGAACGTCGTCTTTACATCCATCTGCCAAATTTTAAAGTTATAATATGCAACAATTGCCAATAAAATTCTTATTGACTTAAGTAGTGCAAAGGTTTCCTCAAAATTGATCACTGATCGTTGAGTATAACCTTTTACTAGCAGATGGGCCTTGATGGTTTTTACCTTTCTATCGGGCCCGCGCTTGTGCTTGTAAACCCATTTACATGATAGAAACTATTCCTTCAGAAAGCTCAACCAAGTTCCAGACTTGGTTTTGATACATAGAGTCAATTTTGGATTTTATGGCATCGTGCCATTTTTTCAGATCAATATCTAATATTGCCTCTCTATAGGTTAAATAATCATTTTCTTCCACTAAAAAGATCTCAGAGGTACCTTCAGATATCATACCATACCTTTCAAGTTATCTCGATATCCTTTGAGACCTACGTAGAGGGTATGTAAAAGATAATTTGCTTGATTGAGCTCGTGGTTCATTATATTGACAAAGAATCAAATTATGGTAGTAAATTTATTATACATAAAAGTTCATCTTTAACCTTACTAAGAATTTTTACCTACCCTATAATGCATGTTAAAAAGAATGTATATGAGAGAATTATAAAGCATTCAAAAATATCCATTAGCCTTCTAAGGGTGTCCTTATATAGATAATGAATGGAAACATGTTTAATAAGACTTCAATCTTTAATAATTTAGGTCACCCACTTCTTCACTTAATTGCTGTACTTTTTTATAATGAAATTGATCGATGTAGCCTTTTTGATCGACAAAAACATTGTAGTATTTTGTCTTTTTTTTTCATTTCCTGCAATTTGGATAAGCATCCAATGATATATGGACAAAATACCAAAGATACATCAGATTTTGACCAACAATCATTTTACCAATTTGTACTATAATTTGGTTTATGATAATGATTGCTTTGGACTTTGCTATCAATATAAGAGTTGTTGATAATTGAGTTAATATTTCCTAACTTTAAGAATCGTATTGATTGGGTACGTATTTTATGAAATATAATCCATTACATGAGGTAGGTCAAGCTAAGCAGAAGTTGTAATCTAGTTCTGTTATATCCCAATTTTAACCCATAAAATGTTGTATTTGGCTTTTCATCTGTTCTTAAAGTTTGTGTAAGATTGAGTCATGTTATTTGAAGTTTAAGAATTTCTTCATTTCGATTTTTACATTGAGAGTTACGTCTATTTTACTAAAATTGTGCAAATAACATTCATTAATCACAATTTAAGAACATTACTTTATTTGAAGTTTAAAAATAACAAAAACTAGAATTAATGACTGAATCTCTTAACAAATATGTATTTTATTGTGCTCATCACAACTTCTAATTGGTTTATTACTAGTCTCTAGCAATTCAAGCATAAATAGAATATGCAAAATTACCTAAACATTTTAAACAAAATGCCAATTCAAGATCATTATTGCTATTATTCAATCATAACTTCTAAAATTGTGTGTGTGTGCGAACTAAGTCATAACCTTCTTACCACAAACCTCAACATATATAGTCTTGAGAATTTCTCTAAGTAAAAGCCTCAACTCCATATCCTCACAAGTGTATGACTGTTTAAAAGGTTAGAATTTCTCTCAATGAGTTGGAAAATAGTTAAGTACTCAAGAAAAAGTCAATTTTAAAGACAGACATACAAACTAACATTGATCCAAAGATAGAAAAATCAATCATTCTTGACACGCACCAACTTTAGGACTTCAATTATCTTGTGAGAATAATAAAAATATAGCATGGTGAGAGACTGCCTTACAAAATATTTGTCTTCTAAATTTGAATGAAGACTTTATTAAACTAAATTGATTATTCCTTCTTTTCTTTTTTTACTATTTTACTTTTCATTTTTTTGTATTTTTTTTTTGAAGAATATAAGGAAGTATTACAAAATTAAAAAAAAAAGGTTTCTCACCAAAATATATTACACACAATTATTAAACAGTTTCTTATCCTTCAATTATGCAACTAAATTATTTCTTAATTTGAATAATATCATTTTAAACAAAAATTAACCAATTCAAAATATTAATAAAAGTTCGTAAGCTATTTTCTCAACCTTTTCACTTAATCATAAAAGATATGTGACATTAATATATATATATATATATACTTAAACACAGAAATTCTCTTGATTATTATATATGTTGAATCATCTATCTTATCACAAAACTTAGCATTGAGCTCAAAACTATTTTTGAAGTAATTCTTTAGTAACCTAAATAGAAACACTGACTCAAACCAATAATTTTAAAATCATACTTAGGTAGAAAAGTAAATTTCTTTATAAAAGAATTACCAAGACTACTTGCAATAAACAATAATGTATGAAATAAAAAATAAAATAACAACAAGTTAGTTAAAATATATTTTAAAAGTTAAAAAAAACTATTTACTCTGCCATTTTAAACAAATAGGTTGTCGGACCCTATCATCTTTTTCTTTTAAAATACAAAATAGAACTTATGTCTATTATCCTTCCCTTAAAATCAGATTAAAAAATTATTCTTAATGTTTAAATAGAAAAAGATGAAATTATGAGACATTATCTAAAACACTAGTTATTCAAAGAAAACAAATTTGAGAGACACTTAAGCAAATATAAACTAAAATGATGATGCTAATAAACAAAATAAATAAGAAAAATTTACAAATAAAGTATCAGATTCGATTTTTGTTTGTTATGGATCACTGACTAATATATTTGAGTTATTGTCAGCTCAAGTTCGTAGGTAAATGCTTGTAGTTTGTTAATCAATTCATTTGCATTGGGAGTAGAAATAAGGATCTGTTACGCCGAATGTGAAATAAAATTATGTTCCGAAGCTTGATCAAGAAAACAGAGCAAGCAATCAAAATAATTATTGACATTTGACAAACCTATGGGTTTCTGGTAGATATTCAGTTGGGTCCAAGAGATAATTTGAAAATTTCTTTCAAGGTACCAAAATCACATGGTAAAGCAATAAAAGCGTCTGTATAGTAAAGCATTCTAGCTATACATTCATGCATGGATGAAACTCTTAATTATTTCCATATTGTTTTCCTAATAAGGTTTTTCACAACTAAAGATGTAGGAATAATACCTAAAACTTGACTTTCTTCTAAATGTCCAGCTGTTGATACACACCCCATTAATCTAAGGTTATCCCCTCCATATATCAAATGGATTTTTCTTGTAGCTAATACTTTTCTTAGATTGTTTACTACCTCTACAAACATTTTATTTTTTCTAGGACTAGATCAACAAAATACACATATATTTCAAAATTGTCGAACTTAGGTTTCCTCCATATCTACACTCACCTTTATCTCAATATATGAAAATTAAAAAAATGAGGTGCTGTATTTATAGAGTACTAAATGATAACATTGACTTTGGTAACCCGATAGTTTGTCAGAAGAAATTTAAAAATAGAATACAAAAATTCAAAGATAATGACCCACATACATTATTTAACCAAAAGATTTGAATTTAAGACATCTATATAAGTAACCCTACTATTCATAAAATAATTAGAAAAAGTTTGAAATTAAAACGCATGTGTATGTACAGGTAGTTGTGATTGTGGTTCACTTCTTCCTCTAGTTGTACATCTAGTAACAGCTTAAATGCCCCTTATGAGTCGGGGATAGGCTTTCCATCCAATTTTCTTATAAATTGGCAAACAAAGTCTTTTAGAGTCAGATTCCCGAGACTAATTGTTGATGTTCATTTTTAAATTTGTTCCATAAATTGAGAAGTTAATGTTGCATGAGCCCACAATGATGCATCTCAAGAGTCACTAGAGTATCATCTAAAGATTCCTTATTCAGTCCATCCTTAATGAAGTGAATTTTATTTTCTTAATTTCTAGATGTAAAATCCTAAAGAATGACACATCTGATTAAAATTCCTAGCATAATTGTGACAGACTTGTAACCTTTTTGCTCTTCGTGTTTTAGCATAAAAGCTTCTTCCAAAACCAAGTATAAAAGAAACAAAATCATTTGCAAACTCACTAGATAATCGAATCTTAGCTTAACTTTGATTAACCAACGAATATCCACAGGGATATTCCTCAACATTAATAACCTTAGTCTTTCACACCATGCTTTGTAAATCTTAAGTAGAGTATTTTGAGGTAATAAAGAAATTTTTTTTTGAAGGTTAACAAGAATGATATTTATTTTGAAAGATAGAGAAAAATAGAAAAGATGAATGCACGATGTGAGAGACATTTTTTATGGAACTGAGAAACTGACTTTAGTAGTCACGGAGTACTGTATCCACCACTTGACAGGGAAATAAAATCACACAGAAAAGAAAAGAAAAGAAAGAAGAATAAAAATAAAATAAAATATGAAAGGAAATAAAAATAAAATTAAAAAGACAAAATATAAAATATGGACAAAATATAAAGTATGGTACAATGAGATTACACCTGATCACGCATGATGGATAGGATCCACAAGAGGGATATCATTTAGGTTGTTTATGCTTAAAATATAACGCGGCTATTGCTGTATAGATTGAGGTGTCGATCCCACGAGAAAGCTCTTGGCAAAATAGGTTGGTGAAATAAAATATTAAAAAGGTAGCAAAGGATAAAATTAATTGATGAGATGGAATTGTCTATGAATTAAAGAAAATATCTTATGATGATTTAAGCAAGGCTTTGAGAATCACAATTATACTTTATAAATCTACTCTACACTTTGATTCAATGCTTATAACTCAATTGAAAGTTTCACATCCCAAACAATCAATCGAAAGATATGTAAATTATAACACATTTGATAGCACATGTATTTGATGTAATTAAACTCTTTGCAAGCATTAACACACATCATGTTCATTTATACAAGTTATCTAAGATCGAAAATATATCACTTTGACAATATTGCAGTAAAAGATCAACTTGAATATCAAACATTTATTGCCCTTATATGTTATCCAAGATCGACAATATCAATTTGACAATACTGCAGTAAAAGATTAACATATAAAACAATGTAACCAGTAACAATTATAGTTCACTAAGAATCATATAAGAAAAGCATGACTGAACTTATATGAGACATAAGAATTATAATCTCTGGATTATAGAAAATAGAATAGATAAGAGTTCAATCAAAACCAAACTTACAAACATTTGTAGCTCTTTGCAACGAATCAAAGCATAGAAGTAGATTTATTACACATAAAAGTTCATCTCTTAGCCTTGCTAAGAACTCTAGCCTAAATTACAATACATGTTAATGAGAAAAAAAGAAGAGAGAATTATCTAATGTTAAAAACATCCTAAGAGTCTCCTTATATAGGCAATGAATGGATATATGTCATGGATGACATCAATCTTCAATAATTTTAAGCCAATAACTTATTTATCCATGTGCAGCACATTTTTGATAATGTAAATGACCGATTTAGCTTCTACAGCCGACATGAAAGTTGTAGAATTTTGTCTCTTCTTTCCATAAGCACTAATTTCATGCAAATTGGATGCGTATCCAATGAGATATGAGGAAAATTCCAAAGATACATCAGATTTCAGCCAACAACCATTTTACCCACTTGCAATGCGATTTGGTCCATGATAACGGCTGATTTAGACTTTACCATCAACATACAAGTTGTTGATAGTTAAGTTAACATTTCACAGATTCAAGAATTATACCAATTGAGTACGTAATTTGTGAGATATAGTCTAAATACATGAGTTGAATCAATCTGGGCAGAAGTTATAGCCCGATTCGAGTGTATCTCAATTTTTGGCCCATAACATGTTGGATTTGGCTTTTTCACTATTCTTCAGATTTGTGTAAGATTGAGTCATGTTGCACCAAGTTCAAGAATTTCTTCATTTCGATTTTTACATTGAGAGTTATATCCATTTTACCTAAACCTGTCCAAATAACATTCATTAATCATAATTTAAGGAGAACACTTTATTTCAAGCTAAAAATACAGAAAATACTAAAATTAGTGACATTAAATGGTGACTGAATCTCTTAATAAATATGCATTTTTATGTGCTCATAACAGCCCCCAACCAGCTTATTACTAGTCTCTAGCAATTCAAGCGTAAATAGAATATGTAAAACTACCTAAGCATTTCAAACAAAACGTCAGTTCAAGATCACTGTTGCTATTATGGTTTTTTCAATTACAACTTTCAAAATTTGTGTCTGTGTGAACTACGCCATAACCATCTTACCACAAACCACAATAGATATAGCCTTGAGAATTTCTCCAAGTAAAAGCCTTAACTCTATATCCTCACAGGTGTATGACTGTTTAAAAGGTTAAGACCTCTTTTATGGAGTTGCAAAATAGTTAAGCACTCGAGAAAAAGTCAATTTTAAGGACAAACATATAAACTAACATTGATCCAAAGATAGGAATAATTGATTTTTCATACGACAGCTTTAAAACTTTAATTGGCTTGTGAGAATAATACAATTATAACTTGGTGAGAAACCTGTTTTACAAAATATTTGTCTTCTAAAATTGAATGAAGACTTTATTGCTTCTTTTTTTTTTTGGTATTTTTGCTATCTTTTTTTTTTTTTAGTATTCTGCTTTTGTTTTTTAAAGAATACAATGTAGCATTACAAAGGTTTCTCACCAAATTATATTATACGCAAATACAACCAACTTATTCCGTAATTTAAATAATATCAATCTAAACAAAAATTAACCAATTCAAAGGATCAATGAAGGTTCATAAGCTGTTTTCTCAACCTTTCCACTTACTCACAAAATATATGTGAGAGTTGAAAAAAATATATATACTTAAACATGAGAATTCTCCTGGCTATATAAATTGAATCATCCGTCTTACCACAAGGCTTAGCATTGTACTCAAAAATATTTTGGAAGTCATTCTTTAGTAACCTAAATAGAAACAGTGACTCAACCTAAACAATTTTGAAATCATACTTAGGCAGAAAAGCAAATTCTTTTATACAAAAATTACCAAGACTACAAGCAATAAATAACAATACATGAAATATTAAAAAAAACAACAAAAAGTTAGTTAAAATGCGTTTCAAAAGTTAGAATTAAAACTCCTTACTCTGCCATTCTAACTTGACCTAGAATGCGTCTCAAGAGTTCAAGAATAAACTCTTTACTTTGCCATTTTAATCAAATATCGGACCACAAATTTTTTTTTATATAAAGTACGACTTGTGTCTACTATCTTCTCCTAAACCAGATGAAACATTGTCCTCAATGTTTAAATAGAAAGAGATAAAGTATAGAAGACATTACCTGAAACGCCAGTTATTTGAAAGAAACAAACCTGAGAGACACTTAAACAAATATAAACTAAAATGATAACGCTGATAAATAAATAAAACAAAGAAAAATTTACAAACAAAGTGTCAGATCCAATTTTCGCTTGTTAAAGCTTACTGACTAATCGATCCAAGTTATTGCTGGGTCAGGTTCGTAGGTAACTGCCTGTAATTTGTTAATCAATTCATCCGCCTCAGTAGCAGAAACCAGGATATGTCGTGCCAAACGTGAAATAAAATTCTGTTCCACAGCTTGATCAAAAAAACAAAGTAAGTAATCAAAATAGTTATTAACATTCAACAAACCTATGGGTTTTCGGTGGATATTCAGTTGAGCCCAAGAGACAATTTGAAAAATTTCTTCCAAGGTACCAAAACCACTCGGTAAAGCAATAAAAGCGTCTGCATTGCAAAACATTCTAGCTATACGTTCATGCATGGATGAGACTCATAATTCTTCCCCTATTATTTTCCCGGTCAGGTTTTTCACGGCTCAAGCTGTAGGAATAATACCTAACATTTGACTTCCTCCTAAATGTGCTGCTATTGACACACACCCCATAAACCTAAGGCTACCTCCTCCATAAATCAAATGAATTTTTCTTGCAGCTAATGCTTTTCCTAGATTATTTGCTGCTTCTACAAACACTTTACTCTCCCCAGGACTAGATCCACAAAATACACATATATTTCAAAATTGTTGAACTTGGGTTTCCTCCATATTTACACTCACCTTTATCACAATATATGAAAATGAAGAAAATGAGGTGCTGTATTTATAGAGTACCAAATGATAACAATGATTATGGCAACCCGACAGTTTGTCAAAAGAGAGTTAAAAATAAAACACAAAATTTAAACGTAATGACCCACATATATTATTGAACAAAAAGATTTGAATTTAAGACATCTACATGAGTAGCCCTACTATTCATAAAATAAACGTTGAAATTAAAACACATGTATTTACAAGTAGTTGTGATTGTGGCTCACATCTTCCTCTGGTTTTGTATCCAGTAACGGCTTAAACGCCCTCTATGGGTCGGGGATAAGCTTCCCATCCAATTTTCTTATAAATTGGCAAACAGGGTCTTTTAGAGTCAGATTCCTGAAACTATACCGTTGATGTTCATTTTTGAATTTGTTCCATAAATTGAGAAGTTCACGTTGCACGAGCCCATAGGGATGCGTCTCAAGAGTCAATAGGATATCATCCAAAGACTCCTTACTCAGTCCATCCTTAATGAACTGAATTTTGTCTTCTCGATTTCTAGATACAAATCCTAAAGAATGATAACTCCGGTTACAATTCCATCGAGCACATTTATGACAGACTTGTAACCTCTTTGTTCGTCGCCTTTTGGCATAAGAGCTTCTTCCAAGACCAGGCATATGAGAAATAAAATCACTTACAAACTCACCAGACAACCGAACATTGACTTCAATTAACCAACGGAGATCCACATGGATATTACCCAACATCAATAGCCTTAATCTTTCACATCGTGCTTTGTAAATCTTAAGTAGAGCATTTTGAGGCAATGAAGGAAAACATTTTTTAAGGTTGGCAAGAATGTGATCCATTTTGAAAGAAAGAAAGAAAAGAGATGAATGTACAGTTTGAGGGACAGTTTTTAGGGAACTGAGAAACCGACTTTAATAGTCATGGAGTACCGTATCTGTCATTTGTCCGAAAAATAAAATCACACTGAAGAAAAAATAAAAAGAAGAAAATAAAGTAAAATAAAATATGAAAGCAAATAAAATCAAAAATAAAAAGTCAAAAGATAAAATATAAAATATGATACAGATAGATTGAACCTGATCAAGCATGATAGACAGGATCCACAAGAGGGATCTCGCCTAGGTACATAGAGTCGTCTACCTTTTCCACATAGCCTTTTAACCGCTGTCCATTCACTTTGAAAGTCCGTCCATCAGTAGGGTCCTCTATTTCAACAGCACCATTAGGAAAAACATGGCTTACCATAAATGGACCAGTCTATCGAGATCTCAACTTTTCAGGGTATAAATGCAATCGAGAATCATAAAGATAGACCCGTTGATTTGGCTCAAAGTATTTCCTTGAGATCTGTTTATCATGAGCTACTTTCATTTTAGCTTTGTAAATTCTGGAGTTGTCATATGCGTCATTTTGTAACTCTTCTATTTCTGACAATTGTAACTTTCTCTGAAGACCTGCAGCATTCAAATCAAAGTTAAGGGCTTTGACAGCCCAGTAAGCTTTATGATCTAGCTTAACAGGTAAATGGCAAGCTTTCCCATAAATAAGCCGGAATGGAGACATTCCTAAGATGGTTTTGTATGCAGTACGATATGCCCATAATGCATCTGAAAGGCGTAGAGACTAATCTTTGCGATTCGGGTTAACCGTCTTTTCCAAAATCTATTTAACCTCTCTATTTGCTAGCTCAACTTATCCATTTGTCTGTGGATGGTATGTAGTGGAAACTTTATGAAGAACACCATACCTGCGCATCAAAGCTTCAAAAGAATGATTACAAAAATGTGTTCCTTGGTCATTAATGATGACACGTGGTGTACCGTACCTAGATAATACATTTTCTTTTAAGAATTTTACCACAGTTGTATTATCATTAGTACGACAAGCTACAGCCTTCACCCATTTTGATACATAGTCAACAGCTAAAAGGATGTAAAGGTAGCCAAAAGATAAGGGAAAAGGACCCATAAAATTGATACCCAACAGTCAAATATCTCGATAATAAGAATAGGGTTAAGATGCATCATATTTCTTCGAGATAAAGCACCTAACTTTTGACATTTTTCACAGGAACGACAAAAATTATTTGTGTCTTTGAACAAAGTGGGCCAGTAAAGACCACACTGTAAAATTTTCATAGTTGTCTTCTTTATAAAAGAATGGCCACCACAAGCAGCACTATGGCAAAAATTTAAAACACTAGAAACTTTACTTTCAGGAATGCAACGTCTCATAATTTGGTCATGACAGTATTTGAAAAGATATGGATCATCCCAATAAAAATTACGTACCTTAACCAAGAACTTACGCTTATCTTGTGCACTCCAGTCAGATGGAAGTTCACCACAAACCAAATAATTTACGATATGTGCATACCAAAGTATTTGGCTTATAGAAAAAAGATGTTCATAAGGAAAATCATCTCGAACGGGTGACAAATTAGTGGAGTCAGTGAACTCAATGTGGGATAGATGATCAGCAACAACATTTTCAACGCCTTTCTTATCTTTGATGGTTATATCAAATTCTTACAAAAAAAGAATCCACCTAATTAAATGGGCTTTAGCATCCTTCTTAGAAAGAAGGTACTTAAGGGCTGCGTGGTCAGTAAAAATAACAATAGGTGAACCAATCAAATAAGAACAAAATTTATCTAAGGCAAAAACAACAGCTAGTAGTTCTTTTTCAGTAGTAGTGTAATTCATTTGAGCATCATTCAAAGTCCTACTAGCATAATAAACAACAAAGGGTTTTCCCTCCCTACGTTGCCCAAGAACTGCTCCTACAGCATAATTACTTGCATCACACATAATTTCAAATGAGAGGTTCCAATCCGGTGATTGCATGATAGGAGCGGTGGTGAGTTTGGCAATGAGTGTTCAGAATGCCTCCTCATACTCTTGTGTCCATGTAAATTTTGCATCTTTTAGCAAAAGGTTACATAATGGTCTAGATATGGCAGAAAAATTTTGTATAAACCTTCTGTAAAAGTCAGCGTGTTCAAGAAAGGATCGGACATTTTTTACCATTTTGGGTGTAGATAATTTAGAGATTAATTCAAGTTTTGCCTTGTCAACCTCTATCCCTCTTTCAGATACAATGTGCCCCAAAACGATTCCTGAAGATACCATGAAATGACATTTCTCCCAATTTAGCACAAGTCTTTTTTCTTCACACCTACTCAAAACAGATTTCAAGTTATGTAGGCATAAATCAAAAGAATTACAAAAAATAGTCAAATCATCCATAAAGACTTCCATGCATTTTTCAACCATATCAGAGAAAATACTCAACATACAACGCTGAAAAGTAGCTGGTCCATTACATAATCCAAATGGTATTCTACGAAAAGCATAAGTACCAAAAGGGCATGTAAAAGTGGTTATTTCTTGATATTCTATAGCTATCTCAATCTGGTAATATACTGAATACCCATCAAGAAAGCAATAAAAAGGATGTCCAGCTACACGTTCTAAAATTTGGTCGATAAAAGGCAATAGAAAATAGTCTTTCCTAGTGGTTGTGTTTAACTTTCTATAATCAATGTACATTCTCCAACCACTTACTACCCTAGTTGGAACCGGTATCCCATTCTCATTTTCAACAACAGTAACCCCAGATTTCTTAGGAACTATTTGAGTTGGACTTACCCATTGACTATTAGAAATTGGATAGATTATACCCGCATCTAATAGTTTCAAGACCTCTTTCTTCTCTACTTCTTTCATTGTTGGGTTAAGTCTTTTTAGTGGGTCCCTACGAGGTTGGGCGCCTTCCTCTAAATAAATTCTATGGGAGCATATCAATGAAGAAATACCTTTAATATCAGCTATGGTCCAACCTAGTGCAGACTTATGTTCTTTTAATAATTTTATCAATTTTTCCTCTTGTTTAGCACTAAGTTCAGAAGAAATGATGATAGGAAAGGTATCACCTGGTCTCAAGAATATGTGTTTCAAACCTTTGGGCAGTGGAGAAAGCTCAACTTGTGGTGTCTCGAGGTTTGATGGTTTTGGTCTCTCTCTCTCTGGTGGCAACTCTTCAAAATGTGGCTGCCAAAATCGAGTTTCTTTATCCTGTGAGTCAAAAATACTAAACACATCAGTTGTTACCTTAGGATAATATAATTCTTCAAGATCAAAATTGAGAAGGTTTTTCAAAAAATCATAGCCATGATTTTTATAAGCTTCCTCTGCTACAAGTGTGTCTATCATGTATGAATGATAGCACTCGTCTTCTTCTTGTGGTTGTTTCTCAATATTGAAAATGTTCACCTTAAGAGTCATATTCCCAAAAGATAATTTCATTAGACCATTTCTGCAATTAATAAGAGCGTTAGCAGTGGCTAGAAAAGGTCTTCCCAAAATAAGAGGGATTTTTGACTCCATGTTAACAATAGAATGAGTATCTAAAACAAGAAAATCAACAAGGTAGTAAAATTTATCAATTTGCAACAAAACATCTTCTATTATTCCCCATGGTTTCTTGATTGCTTGGTCAACTAATTGTAGGACTACAGATATTGGTTTAATCTCACCAAGTCCCAATTGTAAGTAAATAGAATAAGGCATTAAATTTACACTTGCTCCTAAGTCCAATAAAGCTTGACCAAACTCATGTGTCCCAATTTGGCAGGAGATTGTAGGACATCCTAGGTCTTTATACTTAGGTAGTGTCTTTTGTTCAATCACTGCACTTACCTGTTCTGTCAAAAATGCAGTTTTCTTCACATGGCGTTTTCTTTTGATGGTGCATAAATCCTTGATGACTTTGGCATAAGTTGGAACCTGCTTAATCAAATGCAACAAGGGAAGATTAATCTTAACTTGTTTCAAATGTTCTAAAATCTCACCTTGAATTTCTGAATTTTTCCTAACCGGTCTAAGAGCTTGAGGAAAAGGCATTGGGATTGAAAATTTATTTTCGGGCTCTTTTTCCACTGTGGCCTCTTTTTCAGGAGGGGCGTCTTTACTACTCGTAAATGTGTTAATTTCAGAAGTAGGCACACTTACAATCTTACCATTTCGAGTAGTAATGGCATTGACTTCTTTGAGATTTTGAACATCAGAAGTAGAAGCTTGTGCCATGAATTGTCCTTTTGGATTGGATTGAGGTTGAGATGGAAACTTACCTCGCTCTTGTACAGTTAAGACATTAGTCAACTTTGTGATTTGACTCTTGATTTCTTTGTTTTCGTCTACCACCTGTGCAGGAATTGTTTCAAATTTTTGATTAGTCTTACTATGTGCCTCCATAAATGCCTGTAATATATCCTCTAAAGAACTCCTAGTTGGTCGTGTATTATATTGAGGTGCAACATAAGACTTGGGTGCTTATTGTTCTTGTTTTCACTAGCTGTTGGTTTATTGGTCAGATTTCTAACTGAAATTTGGGTGGTTTCTCCAGCTAGGATAATATGTTTCAGAGTAGGGTGAATAAGGCTTCTTGTACATCCCTAGGGCATTACATTATTCCTCATATATCCCTTTTATCTCACTATAAGTGGGGCAATCCTGAGCTAAGTGTTCCGCTCCTCCACAGACAAAACAGACATCGTGTGACTCAACTCTACCAACCGTGTGGGTAACCCTTCTATATTTGGTTTTCAAGGCCTCTAACTCCCTAGTTAAGACCTCTAATTGGGCTTTGAGGTTATCCTCTTCCCTAAGATGAAAAACTCCATTGGGTCGTGACCTATTTGTGCTTTCAGTAATGCTAGGTCCAGTCCATGTATAGGCTTTTTTGGCTAAGTCATTAAGGAATTCTATGGCTTCCTCAGGATCTTTGTAAAGGACCCCATTACACATCATCTCAACAAATTGGCGTTCTCTTATTGTGAGTCCCTCATAGAAATAACTAACCAAGTGCCAATTTTCATACCCATGGTGAAGGCATAGATTTAGCAACTCTTTAAACCTTTCCCATGCTTGATATAAGGTTTCACTGTCTTTTTGGGAGAAGGAAGAAATTTTTCTTTTCAGTCCATTGGTTTTGTGTTGTAGGAAGTATTTATTAAAAAATGCTTGGGTCATTTCTGTCCAAGTTCCTATAGACCTCGGCCTCAAAGAGTATAGCCAACTCTTTGCTTTGTCTTTCAAAGAAAAAGGAAAAAATTTAAGTCTAACAGTGTCTATGGCTTCAGGTTGGCTATGGAAGGTGACAATTACCTCTTCAAATTCCCTAACATGTACATAAGGATTTTCACTATCTAGACCATGAAAAGTGGGTATAAGTTGTATCATTCCAGGTTTAAAATCTGAATGTGGTGTGTTAGATGGAAATATAATGCATGATGGTGTGGCTGTACGAGTAGGATGCAAGTAATTTTTTAGAGTTCTAACAGGATTTTCTTCCTGTTAGCTCATTGTGTTAGAATTACAAGATGAACTAGAAGGTGAATTTTCTTCCCTTACAAATTGTGGGGGTGGTTCTAGTTCTAGTTTTCTCACAAATCTTCCTCGTTTGTCTCTAGGTCGATACATACATCCTAAATTTTTTTTTTTTTAAAAGGAAGGAAATGCTTAAGAAAAATTAAGAAGTGGAATAAAACACAACAAGAATTAGAAATGAGTTAGGTGGTAAGACCACCCATGAAATATAAATACAATAACTGAACAAAAAATAATAAATTGTAAAGTACGATTAAAAAAAGTACAATAAATAAATAATAAAAAGAAAATACAATAAGTAAATAAAAGAAAAGAAAATGCAATAAATAAAGAAAAATAAAATGCAAAGTACAACAAATAAATAAAAGAAAAAATAAAATAAAGTGCAATAAAAAAAGGTACAATAAGTAAATAAATAAAAGGTTAGGCGGTAGAACCGGCCATTAAAATAAAAAGAAAATACAACATATTAACTAAAGAAAATAAAGTACAATAAATAAGTAAAAGAAAATGAAAATAAAGTACAATAAAATAATGCAACAAATAAATAAAGTACAATAAAATAAATAAATAAACTAAGTTAGGCGGTAGAAGCAGCCACAAAAATAAAATACAACAAATTAACTAAAGAAATAAAGTACAATAAATAAATAAAAGAAAGTGAACGAAGTTAGGCGGTAAAATTAGCCATTAAAAAAAAGTACAATAAATAAATAAAAGAAAATAAAGTGCGATAAATAAATATAAGAAAATAAACTAATTAGGCGGTAAAATCAGCCATTAAGATAATAAAAAATATAACAAATTAACTAAAGAAAACAAAATAAATTAGGTGGTAGAACCAACCATGAATAATAAATAAATTACAACAAAGAAAATAAACTAAGATTTTACAAAGAAAAGAAAATGTACAAAGTTACCACTTTAGTATTTATAATCGCAACCGACTTTCGCTTAGTGTGCCTCCCCGGCAAGGAGCCAAATTTTTGTTTACGATCAAAATATAACGCGGCTATCGTAGTATAGATTGAGGTGTCGATCCCACGAGGAAACTCTTGGCAAAATAGGTTGGTGAAATAAAATATTAAAAAGGTAGCAAAGGATAAAATTAATTGATGAGATGGAATTGTCTATGAATTAAAGAAAATATCTTATGATGATTTAAGTAAGGCTTTGAGAATCATAATTATGCTTTATAAAGCTACTCTACACTTTGATTCAATGCTTATAACTCAATTGAAAGTTTCACATCCCAAACAATCAATCAAAAGATATGTAAATTATAACACATTTGATAGCACATGTATTTGATGTAATTAAACTCTTTGCAAGCATTAACACACATCATGTTCATTTATACAAGTTATCTAAGATCGACAATATATCACTTTGATAATATTGCAGTAAAAGATCAACTTGAATATCAAACATTTATTGCCCTTATATGTTATCCAAGATCGACAATATCAATTTGACAATACTGCAGTAAAAGATTAACATATAAAACAATGTAATCAGTAACAATTATAGTTCACTAAGAATCATATAAGAAAAGCATGACTGAACTTATATGAGACATAAGAATTATAATCTCTGGATTATAGAAAATAGAATAGATAAGAGTTTAATCAAAACCAAACTTACAAACATTTGTAGCTCTTTGCAACGAATCAAAGCATAGAAGTAGATTTATTACACATAAAAGTCCATCTCTTAGCCTTGCTAAGAACTCTAGCTTAAATTACAATACATGTTAATGAGAAGAAAAGAAGAGAGAATTATCTAATGTTAAAAACATCCTAAGAGTCTCCTTATATAGGCAATGAATGGACATATGTCATGGATGACATCAATCTTCAATAATTTTAAGCCAATAACTTATTTATCAACTTGCAGCATATTTTTGATAATGTAAATGACCGATTTAGCTTCTGTGTCCGACATAAACATTGTAGAACTTTGTCTCTTCTTTCTATAGGCACCAATTTCATACAAATTGGATGAGTATCCAATGAGATATGAGGAAAATTCTAAAGATACATCAGATTTCGGCCAACAACCATTTTACCCACTTGCAATGCGATTTGGTCCATGATAACGGCTGCTTTAGACTTTACCATCAACATACGAGTTATTGATAGTTAAGTCAGCATTTCACAGCTTCAAGAATTATACCAATTGAATACGTAATTTGTGAGATACGGTCCAAATACGTGAGCTGGATCAAGCTGGGTAGAAGTTATAGCCCGATTCGAGTGTATCTCAATTTTTGGCCCATAACATGTTGGATTTGGCTTTTTCACTATTCTTCAGATTTGTGTAAGATTGAGTCATGTTGCACCAAGTTCAAGAATTTCATCATTTTGATTTCTACATTGAGAGTTATGTCTATTTTACCTAAACCTGTCCAAATAACATTCATTAATCACAATTTAAGGAGAACACTTTATTTCAAACTAAAAATACAGAAAATACTAAAATTAGTGACATTAAATGGTGACTGAATCTCTTAATAAATATGCATTTTTATGTGCTCATCATAGGTACATAGAGTGATCTATCTTTTTCACATATTTTTTAACTCCTGTCCATTCACTTTGAAATTCGCCCATCAGTGGGGTCTTTAATTTTGACAGCACTATTAAGAAAAACACGCCTTACTATAAATAGACTAATCCATTGACATCTCAACTTTTTAGAGTGTAAATGCAATCGAGAATTATAAAGATAAACTCGTTGATTTGGCTCGAAGTGTTTCTTTGAGATATGTTTGTCATAAACCCCTTTCATCTTAACTTTGTAAATCCTAGAGTTGTCATATATATTTTTTCATAGCTCTTTTATTTCTGAAAATTATAACTTTATCTGAAAACCTACAACACTTATATTAAAGTTAAAGGCTTCGATAGCTTAATAAGCTTTACGCTTAAGCTTAACAGGTAAATGACAAGCTTTTCTATAAATAAGTCGATATGGATACATTTCTAAGATAATTTTATAAGTAGTACAATACGCCTATAATACATCAGAAAAGTGCAGAGACCAATATTTGTGATTCAGGCTAACCATCTTTTCTAAAATTTGTTTAACCTATCTATTTACTAGCTCGGCTTGTTCATTTATCTAAGGATGATATGTAATTGAAATTTTATAAAGAACACCATATCTACGTATTAAAGTTTCAAAAGAACGATTACAAAAATGTGTTCTTTGTCACTAATCATGCCACATAGTATACCATACTTAGATAACACATTTTTTTAAAGAATTTTACCATAATTGTGTTATCTTTAGTACGACAAGCTATAACTTCCACCCATTTTGATACATAGTCAACAGCTAGAAGGATGTAAAGGTAGCCAAAAAATGAGGGAAAATGACTTATAAAATCGATACCTCAACAATTAAATATCTTAAAAACAAGAATATAGTTAAGAGGCATCATATGTCTTCAAGATATAGTCCTACCTTTTAACATCTTTTATAGGAACAACAAAACTTATTAGTGTTTTTGAACAAAGTTGGCCAGTAAAGACCATATTGTAAAATTTTCGTGGCTATCTTTTTCATAAAAAAATGACCGCTACAAACAGTGCTATGGCAAAAATTTAAGACACTAAAAACTTCACTTTTAGGAATGCAACGTTTTATAATTTGGTCAAGGTGGTATTTAAAAAGATATGGATCATCCTAATATAAATTACATACCTCAACTAAGAACTTACGTTTATCTTGTGCACTTCAGTTAGATAACGTTACTCCACAAACTAAATAATTTACGATATATGCATACCAAGGTACTTGGCTTACAGTGAAAAGATGTTCATCAGAGAAATCACCTCGAATGGGTGAAACATCAGTAAAGTCATTGAACTCAATGTGGGATAAATGATCAACAACGATATTTTCAACACATTTCTTGTCTTTAATGGTTAGATCAAATTCTTACAAAAGAAGAATCCACCTAATTAAATAGACTTTAGCATCTTTCTTAGAAAGAATGTACTTAAGGGTTGTGTGGTCAGTAAAAATAATAATAGGTGAACCAATCAAATAAGAACGAAATTTATCGAAGGCAAAAACAATAATATTTTTCAGTAGTCAAGTAATCTATTTAAGCATTATTCAACGTCTTATTAGTATAATAGACAACGAAGGGTTTCCCTCCCTTCATCACATATAATCTCAAATGGGAGGTTTCAATCCAGTGATTACATGATAGAAGCAGAGATGAGTTTGACAATGAGTGTTCAAAATGCCTCCTCACACTCTTATGCATGTGAATTCAGAATCTTTTAGTAGAAGGTTACATAATGGTTTAGATATGGTAGAAAATATTTGTATAAACCTTCTGTAAAAATCACAATGTCCAAGAAAAGATCGAACATTTTTTTTCGTTTTAGGTGTAGGTAACTTAGAGATTGATTCAATTTTGGCATTGTCAACCGCTATCCCCTTTTCATATTCAAAATGCCCCAAAACAATCCCTGAAGATACCATGAAGTGACGTTTATTCCAGTTTAGCACAAGTGCTTTTTCTTCACACCTACTCAAAACAACTTTTAAGTTAAGTAGACATGAATCAAAAGAATCACCAAAAATAGTCAAATCATCCATAAAACTTCCATACATTTTTCAACCATATCAGAGAAAATACTTAGCATACAATATTAAAAGTAACTGGTGCATTACATAATCCAAATGACATTCTACAAAAAGCATAAATACCAAAAAGGTATGTAAAAGTGGATTTTTCTTGATCTTCTATAGCTATGTCAATCTGGTAGTATCTTGAATACCCATCAAGAAAGAAAGAAATAAATGGGATATCAAATTACACCTTCTAAAATTTGGTCGATAAAATACAATGAAAAACAGTATTTCCTCGGGGTCATTTTTAATTTTTTATAATTAATTCACATTCGCCAACCACTTACTACCTTAGCTAGAACAGGTATCTCATTCTCATTTTTCACAACAGTAACCCCAGATTTCTTAAGAACTACTTGAGTTGGACTTACCCATTGACTATCAGAAATTGAGCAGATTATACTTACATTTAATAGTTTCAAGACCTATTTCTTCACTACTTCTTTCATTGTTAGGTTAAGTCTTCTTTGAGGGTCATTGGGAACCTTCCTCTAAATAAATTTTATAGGAGCATATTAATGGAAAAATATTTGATATCAATTATGGTCCAACCTAATGCAAACTTATATTCTTTTAATAATTTATTTAATAGATATTTCCTCTTGTTCAGGCTAAGTTTAGAAGAAATGATGACAGGAAACGTATCACATGGTCTTAAGAATATGTGTTTCAAACCTTTGGGCAGTAGAAAAAGCTCAACTTGTGGTGTCTCGAGGTTTGATGGTTCGATCTCTCATTTTCTCGTGGTAACTTTCTAAAGCATGGCTGCCAAAATCGAGTCCCTTTGTCCTGTAAGTCAAAAATACTAAATGCATTAGTTGTTTTATCAGAATAACACAATTCTTCAAAATCAAAATAAGAGGTTTTCTAAAAAATCGGTGTCATGGTTTTTATAAGCTTCATTCGTTATAACTGTGTCTATCATATATGAATGATAACATTCGTCTTTCTCTTATAGTTGTTTGTCAATATGAAAAATGTCCACCTCAAGAGTCATATTCCCAAAATATAATTTTATTAGACCATTTCTGCAATTAATAAGAGCATTAGCAGGCAAGAAAATGTCTCCTTAAAATAAGAGGAATTTTAGACTCTATGTTAACTACAAAATGGGTATCTAAAATAATAAAATCAATAGGGTAGTAAACTTTATCAATTTGTAACAAAACATCTTCTACTATTCTCATTGGTTTCTTAATTGATCGGTTAGGTAATTATGGGACTACAGATGTAGGTTTAATCTTACCAAGTTCCAATTGCAAATAAATAGAATAACGCATCGAATTTACACTTGCTTCTAAGTCTACCAAAGCTTGACCAAACTCCTGTGTCTCAATTAGACAGGAGATTGTGGGACATCCTGGGTCTTTATACTTGGGTGGTGTCTTTTGTTCAATCACTGTACTTACCTGCTCTGCCGAAAATGCAGTTTTCTTTATATGGTATTTTTTTTGAAACTACAGATCCTTGATGACTTTGGCATAAGTTAAAACTTGTTTAATCAAATGCAATAAGGAAAGATTAATTTTAACTTTTTTTTTAAATGTTCTAAAATCTCACCTTGAATTTCTGGATTTTTTTCAACAGGTCAATGAGCTTGGGGAAAAGGTACTATGATTGAAAACTTATTTTCAAGCTCTTTTCTAACTGTGGCCTCTTTTTCAAGGTGTACATCTTTAATACTTATAGATGTGTTGATTAAAGAAATAGGCTCACTCACAATCTGACCACTTCGGATAGTAATGGAATTGACTTCTTTGAGATTTTATGCATCAAAAGTAAGGCATGTATCATGAATTGTCTTTTTGGATTAGAGTGAGGTTGAGATAGAAACTTACCTCGTTCTTGTGCAGTTAAGGCACTGGCCAGCTTAGTGATTTGACTTTTGATTTCTTTATTTTTGTCTACTACCTGTGCAAGAACTGTTTTAAAATTTTTAGTAGTCTTACTTTGTACCTTTATAAATGCTTATAATGTATCCTCTAAAGGACTTCTAGTTGGTCTTGCATTATATTGAGGTGCATCATAAGACTTGAGTGCTTGTTTTCTTGTTTTAATAGTTGTTAGCTTGTTAGTCAGATTTTTAATTAAAGTCACTATAAGTGGGACAATTATGAGCTAAGTGTTCCACTCCTTCATAGATAAAATGGACATCGTGTGACTCAACCTTAGCAACCATTTAGGTGACTCTTCTATCTTTAATTTTTAAGGCTTTTAATTCCCTAGTTAAGACCTCTAACTGGGCTTTAAGATTATCCTCTTCCCTAAGATAAAAAAACTTCACTAGGTCGTGATCTATTTGTGCTTTCAGTTACATTAGGTCTTGTCCATGTATAGGCATTTTCGGCTATGTGATTAAGGAATTCTACAACTTCCTCAGGATCTTTGTGAAAGAATTCTCCATTATACATTATCTCAATAAATTAGCATTATTTAATTGTGAGTTTCTCATAAAAATAGCTAACTAAGTGCTAATTTTCATACCCATGGTAAGGGCACAGATTTAACAACTCTTTAAATCTTTATTATTCCTCATATATCCCTCTAATCTCACTATAAGTGGGGCAATCCTGAGCTAAGTGTTCTACTCCTTCATAAACAAAACAGACATCGTGTGACTCAACCTTAACAACCATTTAGGTGACTCTTCTATCTTTGAAATTTAGGGCCCCTAATTCCCTAGTTAAGACCTCTAACTGGGCTTTAAGATTATCCTCTTCCCTAAGATAAAAAACTTTACTAGGTCATGACTTATTTGTGCTTTCAGTAACGTTAGGTCTTGTCCATGTATGGGCTATTTCGGCTATGTGATTAAGGAATTCTATGACTTCCTCAGGATCTTTATGAAAGAATTCTCCATTATACATCAATAAATTAACGTTATTTAATTGTGAGTTTCTCATAAAAATAACTAACTATGTGCTAATTTTCATACTCATGGTAAGGGCACAGATTTAATACCTCTTTAAACCTTTTCCAAACTTGATACAAAGTTTCACTGTCTTTTTGGGAGAAGGAAGATATATGACTTTTCAGGCCATTAGTTTTGTATTGTGGGAAGTATTTATTAAAAAATGCTTAGGTCATTTCTGACCAAGTTCCTATATGCCTCGGCCTCAAGAAAGATAGCCAACTCATTACTTTGTCTTTTAGAAAAAAGGAAAAACATTTAAGCTTAACAATGTCTATGGCTTCGGGTTGGTTATGGAAGGTGGCCACTAACTGTTCAAATTTCATAACATGTATATAAGGATTTTCACTATCTAAACCATGAAAAGTGGGCAGAAGTTGTATCATTCTAAGTTCAAAATCCAAATATGGTGTGTTATGTAGAAATATAATACATAATGGTATGGCTATGTGAGTATGATGAAAGCAATCTTTTAGAGTCCTAAGGGGGTTATCCTTTAGTTGGCTCATTGTGTTAGAATTATAAGATGAACTAGATGGTGAATTATCTTTCTTTACAAATTGTGGTGGTGATTCTAATTTTACTTCTCTCACAAATCTTCTTTGTTTGTCTCTCAGTCGATGAATACATCATTTTAAAAATGTTTTTAATGAAAAAAATTCTCAAGAAAAAATTAAAAAGTGAACAAAAGAAGAAAAAAAAAAGGTAGTAAAACCAACCATAAAAATAAGATAAAATACAAGAATTGAAATAAAATACAATAAGAAATAAAAAGAGCTAGTTGGTAGAACCAATCATGAAAAATAAAATACAATACAATAAATAAACAAATGATAATGAACTGTAAAATAAAATAAGTAAATAAAAGAAAATAAATTTTAAAATACAATAAGTAAATAAAAAATGAATTGTAAAATACAATAAGTAAATAAAAAAATTGTAAAATACAATAAGAAAATAAAAGAAAATGAACTGTAAAATACAATAAGTAAATAAAAGAAAATAAACTATAAAATATAATAAGTAAATAAAAGAAAACGAATTTAAAATTCAATAAGTAAATAAAAAATAAATTGTAAAAATAATAAGTAAATAAAAAAACAAACTGTAAAATGCAACAAATAAATAAAAAAATAAACTGTAAAATACAACAAATAAATAAAAAAAAAACAAACTGTAAAATATAACAAATAAATACAAGAAAACAAATTGAGTTAGGTGGTAGAATCAACCATGTAAAATTAAATAAAATACAAGAAGATAACAAAATAAGTTAGGTGGTAGAACCAACCATGAACAAAAAATAAATCACAATAAATGAAATAAATTTAATAAACTAAAATTTTATAAAGAAAAGTAAATTACAAAATTAATGCTTTAGTATTGATAAACGCAACCTACTATCGCTTATTGTGCCTCCCCAGTAACGACGCCAAATTTTGTTTATGCTTAAAATGTAATGCAACTATTGCAGTATAGATTGAGATGCCGATCTCATAAGAAATTTTTTGGCAAAATAGGTTAATGAAATAAAAATATTAAAATAGTAACAAATGAAAAAATTAACTAATTGATTTATGTGAATGAGATAAAATTGTATATGAATTAAGGTAGAAGTCTTATGATGATGTAAGCAAGGCTTCAAGAATCAAAATTATGCTTCATAAATCTATTTTACATTTTGATTCAATATTTGTAACTCAATTGAAGGTTTCACATGCCAAACAATCATTAGGAAGATATGTAAAATATGACACATTTGATAATACATGTATTTGATATGATTAAACTCTTTGCAAATATTATCTCAAACTATGTTCATCTATACAAGTTATCTAAAATTGATAATATATTATGTTGATAATATTGCAGTAAAAGATCAACTTGAATATAAAATAATTATTGTCTATACATGTTATGTAAGATTGACAATATTGTAGTAAAAGATTAACTTGTAAAACAATATAACCAGTAACAATTATAATTTAACAAGCATTACATAAATAAAGTATGACTGAAAATATATGAAACATAATAATTATAACCTTTGGATTATAGAAAAATATAGATAATAGTTTAGGCACAAGCAAACTTACAAACATTCGTAACTCTTGACAAAAAATCAAAGTCTAGAAGTAAATTTATTATACATAAAAGTTTATGTCTAGCCTTGCTAAGAACTCTAACCTAACTTACAATGCATGTTAAAGAGAATGTATATGAGAGAATTGTAAAGCATTCAAAAATATCCATTAACCTCCTAAAGGTGTCCTTATATAGGCAATGAATGGAAACATGTTTAGTGAGACTTCAATCTTCAATAATTTAGACCACCCAATCCTTCACCTAATTGTTGTACCTTTTTAACTATGTAATTGATCGGTGTAGTATTTTTGATCAACATGAAAGTTTTATTATTTTGTCTCTTCTTTTTATATTCACAAGTTTCAAGCAATTTGGATGAGTATCTAATGCGATATGGAAAAAATACCAAAGATACATTAGATTTCGAGCCAGAAACCTTTTACCAATTTGCAATACAATTTGGTCTATAATACCAGCTGTTGTAGACTTTACTGTCAACAGAAGAGTTAATGATAATTGAGTTACTATTTTTCAGCTTCAATAATCGTATCGATTAGGTACGTATTTTGTGAAATATGATCCAAATACATTAGGTGGGTCAAGCTAAGCAAACGTTGTAATCCAGTTCTGTTGTATCCCAATTTTAGCTCATAAAATGTTGGATTTGGCTTTTCAACTGTTCTTCAAGTTTGTGTAAGATTGAGTAATGTTACTTTAGATTTAAGAATTTATTTATTTAGATATCTACGTTAAGAGTTACGTCTATTTCACTTAACCTATGCAAATAACATTCATTAATCATAATTTAAGAACAACACTTTATTTCAAGTTTAAAAATACAAAAATGCTAAAATTAGTGACATTAAATGGTGATTGAATTTCTTAATAAATATGTATTTTATGTGCTCATCACATAGCAGTAGAAGAACTTTGTACATTTGCCTCCATCCTTAAGCCATTTTAATCTAGCTCGGTTATGCCAAAGAGTAGCCTGTACCTATGTAGCATGTAAAACTTCTAACTTTGTTGTTGTCTCTACTTCAATCAAATCTTCAAAGGCCCCCTTTAAATCAACGTCCCTTTGAACTTACACCAAATCTTCTTAGGCTTTCTTTAGACTATTATATACATTTCCAAAGACTTTTTAATTCCATCTACAAAGGTAATGTTTCAAAACCCTCAATGTTTTTGTAACCATAAACATTAGGCATCCATGACGAGGAATTGAATTCCATACTTTAGCTACTGTGTTCTTAAAGCTTGAATGCGAAGTCCATATAGATTAGAACCTAAAAGTTTTAAGACTTGTCTTATCTGAATTTTTAAAAGAAATTACCAATGGAGATTGATCAGATACTATACGGGGGAGCATCACATAAGAAGAAAAACCCAAGTATCCTGCCAAACCAAATTAAATAAATTCCTATCCAATTTTCTTTCAATATAACTACTTGTGACTGTTGTCCTAAGTAAAAAATAATCTTAAAGGAATTTTCATAAGCTGATAAGAATAAATAAAATCTCTAAAATTTAAGCACAATAATGGGCCTGGAAAACCCTCTCTTTATTATTCATGGACTTCTCTGATAACATTAAAATCAACAATCACTAACCAAGGAAATTGATAATAAGTCATACATAAATTAAACCAAAGCTCTCATCTTTGCATATGCTAAGAAGTTACATAAACATATGACAAACATTAGAATCAATAGTTATTTTAAAGTAAGATACTGAGAACAAGCTACAATAACATCCATTCTTGCTGGTAAATCACTTTTAATAACACACATCTTTAAGAGAATGTTTCTTGTATGCCCAACAAAAGAAAGATGTAAGGATATCTACTAAGTGTTAGGAATTTAATCAAAAGATTTTATAGGCTCACAAATAGTCACAAATAGAGGTTTGTGCAAATGGTACAAGTTGGCCAATTTATTACGAGATTAGGAGTTGGCCATCCCCCGAATGTTTCAAAAAAGGATCTTTATCATTTCAAAACAGAGTCTAAATTCTGCGAGGTGTATATCACTTCAATAGCCTTTTTCTTTGCCCTCAATATCTTTTTATTAGACATAACTATCTCAAAGCCATTTTCTATTGGTGGCAAAGTTAAAATGCTAACCACTTTTTAAAGGTCTTTATCAAGTATACTCACATTATCTTTCTCTTTTGATCCAGTCTCACAATCATCACATCTCAGAAGACTTTGATCTTCTATCATCTATGGAACCTCTGGAGCACTATATAGGTTATCATCTTCCTCTTTATCTTTATTTCCAATATTCATGTCCTATATAAGAGTCTCTTCCGATTTTTTTTGTGAAACATCATTGTTATCCTCACTCTTATGATCTTTATTTCGGCTCTTCATTTCAAGTTCAAGTTCCTATTGAAGTTGAATTGTCTTGTCTTTATTATCAACCTTAATAGAGTCTAAATCAATCAAGTTCTCTTCTTTTATTGCATGATCAGGCACTATAGTTGAGGATGAACTTAATATAGGAGAACAAGCTTCTATTAGTATTGAATCCTTCAAGGAAACTATTGGTTCATCCGTATTCTCTTTGTTTTTTTGTTGAACTCATTTTTTTCTACACTTAGACCAACTGTATGACCGCGAATTTGGTGTCGACATTTTGAGATTTCAAAGCCCAATTTTTCCACAACCTGAACATTTAGGTGGCAAGTTTTTAAATTAAATCTCTATTTGAAAATCAAACCATTCTCTTTCAACTGTTAAGAATTGTGGCAAAGGCCTAGAAACATCAACCTTAACCAAAACTCTGGTATAGAATCCATAGACTCTTCGCTAATAGCTCTATCTAGTTACAATGGCAAGCCAACACCCCTTGTAATGCCCATTATAATCTTTTGTCTCTAATACTCCTAACTTAGATCGTAGATTTGAATCCATGCTTGAGAATTTCTATAGAGTTCAATAGTGTATGCATTAAAATTTAATTGCTACTAGTAGAGTTGAAAAGATCCTAAATTCGATGTACAAGTACCACTACCATAACCATGTTACATATCCACAATATCATCAAAATAAAGAACATAAATGTCTTTTAAAAGTGGAAAATGATTCCATTTATATGTAGGATTTTAAAATTTATGAAGCATTGATTTTAGATTATCTATCTTAATAGATTGTGAACCCTTCTTTAAAGCTAATCGACCTAAGAGATTGGATTTGCTTCAATTAAGGCAATTATTGTATTTTTCTTCATCAATTTTAATAAAAACCTAATCACCTTTAATACAGTGACATGACCCACCCCAAGACCCTCTACTGTAGATCCCGGTGGCCCCGTTGGGAATCCCAACGGAAGTTCCTTAGAGTCTAACTATCAAAACTGGAAAATTCGGCGAGATGAACACTTTTTAATTATTGCTATTACTAAATAAATTCTGGAATACCAGTGAAAATATTTTACCAATTTTTTTTAAAAAAAGGGACAAAGTTTCCTTTATTTTTATGAAAATCTAAATATAAAACCTGTAAGGAGAATCACACTTCTATTTCAAATAGCTTTTCAACTTTCAAATAGAACTTCCAGTCCTTTCGAAACAAAATCCAAACTCAACCCAACAATTTCATTTCAATCACAAAATTAACATACTAATAAAAAGTAAACTATCACCGTAATACCAAAACCTCTTCTTATTTATTCAAAATATATTTACAATATGCACAAAGTCTATAGTTACTATGCAAAAAATCAAAATGTGCTACTTAGCACATTTACATTTACAAAATGATCATCAGATTTTGCCTACTAATCAACTATAGGAGAACCAGCAACCTGCGTACTAAGACCTACTCTTTGAAAGGATTTTAGAAAACATAAAACACAAAATGAGTGAGCTGAAAGAGCTCAATGAGTGCGTTTAAAATTTTTTGAAAAAATAAAATTCTACGTAAATATTAAATGCTGAAAAATTGCCTAAAACATGCTTCTCAAGCCATTATAAAACTATAAATTTATTTTTAAACATCATATGCTAATAAATCCTATTGAACGGTTTTTATTAATAATTCCTGAAAACAAATGTCAGGATCTGTAAAATATAGTAACTAGCATGCATATATATGTAAATACACTGATATGTACTCGGTAACTCAAAAACTGTTAAAATTCTCGCTCGGCCATTTTTTTTCTAAAATGCGCCAAATGGTAACCCTAAAACTCTATGCTCAGGCAGCAACTAAACTAGCACCATACACGTAAATAGGTCACAGGGTGTCTAAACTAACAACACGGATTATGACATCTGAAGACATCTCACTAGCTATGCAGTAGAATCCTATATCGCCTACATATAGCAAAACAATACCTCGTACACATAAAGCGACTCACATGACTCAACAACCTGAATTCTCAGAGTTAGTGACACGTCCCCCAATACTTGCCTATGCCTACGAGATACACCGGTCGGGTCTTAAACTATCACCACACTGTAAATCTGATGGTACAAATGGACTTTGAAAACTAATTTAATAACTTTAAAAAAACTGTTTTTCAATTGAACGTAAATATTTATGATGATGATAGTAAATAAAAATTTTAAATCATATTTAAGCCTTTAAGATCACATAAAACATAAATATTCAAACATACAGAAACATATTAAATGACAGATAAACAATTACAGATTTTCACTCACCAACTGCTCTAAACTCAATTCTTCTCCGAATTTTTTTTTTGTTTTACCGCTCTCAATTTTCTTCACCTACATGCCATAAATGACATTTAAAACCCTTGCAAATGCTAAAATTACACTTAAACTAGTAAGCGCCCTAATCAGCCTACAAAGTCCGGATGGATTCCACTTTCTATTTTTCATTTACGAAGTTATTCAATCTTGTTTAATTCATCATCTGCTGCCATAAAATTGCTTAACACCTATAAATTTGGTTAAACATAATTGCCTTTCATCTTACCAAAAATGGGCAATTATGTCTATTTTTTCTTTATTTTTTATTTTCTAACAATCACATACATCTAATTAACACAAGTAATCATTTATATATAACAATTGAACCAAAACACAACTCAAGCCCTAAAATTCATAAAGTGGCCAAAATCACCATCTTCCACCCAACACATTTCTTATTCTAATGACATTCAAATTATGTCAATTTAATTCTAATGCCCTAATAACATTCAATTGAAATTTTTTTTACATTAAGATCACACAAAGATATTAATTCTGCATGTTCACACACATACATACTTATACAATATACATATATATCACATAAATATATTCATATAAATATGTGTATATATATATAAATATATACATATATACATACAATCATACTTACATGTTTACATAAATCTATACATACATTCACATATGTATATATATAAATATATATATATACATGCATAAATACATACAAACATACATATATATTTCTATTTATTAATACAAATATATATATATATATCTACACCTATACATAGAAAAATACATATATACACACATAAAAATATATATACATACATATATATATATCCAAATACATGAACTAAATACAAAAATAATAAAATTTCTTCTTACTTCTTTCTTTCTTTCTTTTTCCTTTTCTTTTTTTTTTCTTTTCTTTCGGCAACCCTTCTTTCCCCCCTCCTCTTTTTTTTTTCTTTTCTTCTATCCTTTTGTTTTTGCTAACACTTCTCTCCCTCTCCCATTTTCTCACGTGTATCTCTCCCATTTTTTAAAAACTTCTCTTTTTTTAAAAAATTAATTAAAATACTACAATTGTCCCTTTTTTATTTTTTCATAACCAATGACAATAACACACCTATACTAATTTTAATTAACACTTATCCTATTTAAAATAATATAATAATAACAATATAAAATATTCATAATATCTATTATTATTATATTATTAAATTTGGATAAATGTTAATTAATTTATATTAACTATAGTTAATTTTTAATCCAACCTTGATTAATTCTTAACCATAATTAGATTAATATATTAATTAAATAATAAATGTGTAATTTTACCCTATTGCCATTTAACGTGGTCGACCGGTCATCCGTGTGAGTCCTACACTACTATACTAATAGGTAACATAACCATATTGAAATATTATTAGCACGTGCAACAAATATATATATATATATATATATATTTATGTTGAAGCGGAAGCACACAAACAAGCTAAACAATTCACCCAAGTAATATAATAATACAGAACAAGTTTATTAAGAAATAAAAGAGAGAAAGGGTGGAAGAAGAACACACAAAGAATTACGTGGTTTGGAAACTTGCCTATGTCCACGGCGGATCAAGATCACACTATTCTCTTATTATGAATCACAAGGCAACCACAAAGTATGCCTATTATAAGAAAGATCACAAAGAAAACTCTCTCTTACTCTCTAGGGATTTTCTCTCACAAAGAACCACTAAGAATAATCACTAAGATTATTATTGATTACCAAGATCTCTCTAAGATCACAAAGATCTCACTAACTTGATCACAAAGATTGTCAAGATCACAAAGTTCTGTTTACAAGCCAATTGATAGCCTTTATATAGGCCTTGGGACGTCCTAGGTTTTCCCTATACGTGTGGGAGTCGCATTAGGGAGTCCTAGAGCAAGTGGGAGACGAAATTAGGAAGTTTCCTAATTTTGGGATACTGTTCCTGCGTCCAGCGCTGGGATCTCGTGGCTCGAGCGCTGGCGCGCTTCTGCTGAGCACTGCGGCGCTGAATGTTCTGTTCTGGCGCCGTGCGCCCACTCCTGGTCGCCGCGGCGCTGGTCGCATGGTGTGGCTTCTCATTTTTTGCCTCTTTTCGCGTCCATCTTCGATCCGTGTGCACCCTACACACTTGGCTTGATCCCTAAATCATATTCCAATGATTTTTAATCAATATTCTCACAAATCCCCTCCTTGATTCAAAATCATTCACAAAATAAATCGATCTCTCATTTCTGCATCTTCGGTCACCCTCACAAAGTAGTGACTCCGGTTAAGTTCTTGCATAGGACGAACTTAACCGAGGGCAGTGGCTTAGTCAACATATCAGCAGGGTTTTTAGATGACGCTATCTTTGTCAAACTAACTTTACCACTTTGGACAATCTCACGAATGTAATGGAGCTTCACATCAATGTGTTTCGACCTCTCATGGAACACTTGATGCTTGCTTAGGTGTATGGCACTGTGGCTGTCACAGTATACACCGATGTTTACATGTTTTTGAGCCAATATCTCCGCGCATATGCCTTTTAACCACACGGCCTCCTTTATAGCTTCACCAATAGCTATGTACTCTACCTCTGTGGTAGAAAGTGCAACCACATGTTGTAGAACTGATCTCCAACATATACTACACCCAAACACTGTGAATACGTAGCCCGTCAACGATCTTCTCTTGTCAAGATCACCTGCATAATCTGAGTCTACATACCCTCTTATACACCAACCCGTGATTCGACATTCCCTTGAGATATCTCATAATCTACTTTACTACAAGCCAATGATCTTTACCCGGATTCGCCATGTATCTACTCACCACACTCACAGCCTGTGCTATGTCTGGTCTTGTGCAAACCATTGCATACATGATGCTCTCCACAGCGCTTGTATACGGTACTTTGCTCATCTGCAGTTTCTCATCCTCGGATGTTGGCGACTGTGCTGCTGACAATCTGAAATGCATGGCTAAAGGAGTAGAGACAGCCTTCACGTTTGACATACCGAACTTCTCCAGAATTTTGACTATATATCGCTGTTGGGACAAGAAGATAACATCTCTTCTTTCCCTCATAATGTCCATACCCAAAATTCTCTTCACTGCTCCTAAATCCTTCATTTCAAACTCGCCACTTAACTGCTTCTTTAGCTTTTGTATTTCTTCCATATTCTTGCATGCGATCAACATATGATCGACGTATAGAAGCAAATACATCATCCCACAACTCATGTTCTTGAAGTACACGCATCCATCATACTTGCTCCTACTAAAGCCATAAGTCATCATAAACTCATCAAATCTCATATACCACTGTCTAGGTGTTTGCTTTAACCCGTATAATGACTTCTTTAGCAAACAAGCATGATCTTCTTTATCGGGCTCCTCGAACCCTTGCAACTGTGCCATGTATATTATTTCTTCAAGCTCTCCATGTAGAAAAGCTGTCTTTACATCCATCTGCTCTAGATATAAATCAAGGTTTGCATACATAGTTAAAAAAATCCTAATAGATGTGTGCTTGACAACTGGAGAGAATATCTCATGAAAATCGACTCCCTCTCTCTGAGTAAAACCTTGTGCTACTAACCTAGCCTTAAATATCCCCTCCTTCACCTTATACACCCACTTGCACCCGACTAGCTTCTTTTGAGGTCTCTCCACCAACTTCTAGGTATTGTTCTTCCTGAGAGAACAAATTTCTTCCATGGCCTGCTGCCATTCTTTCTTGTTTTCACTCTTTATAGCCTCACCATATGTCCTAGGCTCATCATACTCAAGAGTGTAAGCAGAATTAAAAGCATGAGCAACTAAGTCTGCTTGTGCATACCTGACTGGTGGGTTAATCGTTCTCCTTAGCCTGTCTCTAGCAAACTGGTACTCTTCAAGTTCCAACTCAGGAGTTCTAGTCTTCTTTTGGGTGGACTTGGAGGAATACGCCGGTGTTCTTGGTTCATCTTCAAGGATTTCCTTGTTGAAGTGTTGATCTGGGGGCATATCAGATCCATTTTCAGGCGCTACTTCAACTTCTATTGACTTGGGTGCTGAGTTTTCCTTGGTCACAGGTTGTTCTTTCTCATCTACTTGGGAGGTTTTTAACATTGTCATCTCATCGAACGTCACATCACGGCTTATGATACTCCTTGGTGGTGTTAAGTCTTTACACCACACCTTGTATACTTTTACTCATTCGGGATATCCTATAAATACCCATTTGATAGCTCTAGGTTCCAACTTCCCCTCCTTAACATGTACAAAGGCAGGGCAACCAAATATTCTAAGATGGTCATACTTTGAAGGATTACCAGACCATTTCTCTTCTGGTGTCTTGAAGTCAATTGATGAGGAGGGACTTCTGTTTATCAAGTAAGCAGCAGTCACTACAGCTTTTCCCCATAATGTCTTGGACATCTTCGCATTGGTAAGCATGCATCTAACCATTTCAAGTAGGGTTTTGTTCATCCTCTCAGCTACCCCATTCTGCTGCGGTGTTGATCTTACTGTTCTGTGCCTTGCAATCCCATACTTGGCACAAAACCCATCAAACTCTCTGTTGCAAAACTCGAGGCCGTTGTCAGTTCTCAACCTCTTCACTCTTTTGCCAGTTTGATTCTTAACAAGAGCCTTCCAAGTCTTGAACACATTAAATACTTGATCCTTGCTCTTCAACACATAGAACCACAGCTTCCTCGAATAGTCATCAATCAAGCTGAGAAAATATCTAGCACCACCACGAGTAGCTGTCTGAGTTGGTCCCTGAAAATCCGAGTGTATGTAGTCAAAAGTCCCCTTAGTCTTATACTCGCCGGTATTGAACCTCACTCTATGTGCTTTCCCTAGCACACAATGCTCACAAAACTCCAAGGGCTGGAACTTATCCTCACCAAACGCCTTTTGACTATATAACTCCTTTAGGTTTCTCTCGCCTACGTATGCCAGTCTAAGATGCCATAACATGGTTTGCATACTCTCATCATCTACAGAGAATAGTGCAGAACCACTCACGACTTCACCCTTAAGCACATAAACACCTTTGTGCTTCTCTCCTCTCATCACCATCATGGAACCTCTCAAAACTCTTAAAATTCCTCCGTCGATCCTGATGGAACACCCATTCTGGTCTAAAGTCCCTAGTGAGATCAAGTTTCTCTTCAAGTCAGGAATATACCTAACATCTGTCAACTCTCTCACTCGCCCATCATTCAGCCTAAGCTTAACACTACCAATTTCCATTATCTGACATGCAACGTCATTACCCATTAAAACCTTACCACCACTAATAGGCTGAAAATTTGTAAACCAAGACTTGTGCGGGCACATGTGAAAAGTACAACCAGAATCTAAAACCCATTGTTCAGAGTTTATACCATCAGTAGCGACGAGTGTCTCTGCGCTGTCATAGCTATCATCATAGGCAAGCGTAGCATCCGCTTTCTTCTTGTCCTGTGCTTTTTTCTCAGGACAGTCCTTTATTAAGTGCCCCTCTTTCTTGCAGCAATAGCACTTCCTAGGAGTTCTAGACTTTGACCTTGAGCTTTTTTTCTTCCCATCTCTATATGAGGGCCTTCCTCTTACAGATAAACTTTCTGCATTGCCCTCAGCCTGCTTTCCTAATAACTTTGAGTTTAATGATGATTTCACATTACTCATCGTTAAACTCTCTCTACCGTAGAGTAGCGTATCAACAAAACTCTCATAGCTCTTGGGAAGTGAACTCAGCAGAATAATTGCTCTATCTTCATCTTCTATCTTGATGTTGATAGACTCAAGATCAATGATGATCTTATTGAAGGCGTTTATATGATCTTTCATCGGCGTCCCTTCTGACATGGACAGCTGATACAGCTTCTTCTTTATATGTAGTCTGTTGGCCAACGATTTCCTCATATAAAGAGAGTTAAGCTTCTTCCAAAGATTTATTGCCGTCGTCTCACCTGCTACTTCCCTTAGTACTTCATCGCTCAATGAAAGAACGATTATGCTATGAGCTCTTTCTTGAATGTCCCTTCTTTCTACTTCTGCTCTAGATGACTCTGGCGTCTTCTCTTCATCACTAGATGGAGCTGCAGTCTCCTTTAATGCCGAACCAAGTCTTTAGCTCACCAACAACGCCTTAACCTTCATCTTCCACAGATTGAAGTCATTCGTATCGTTGAATTTCTCTACCTCATACTTGGGTGTGGCCATATTTGCTTAGAACCAAAGCTCTGATACCAGTTTGTTGAAGCGGAAGCACACAAACAAGCTAAACAATTCACCCAAGTAATATAATAATGCAAAACAAGTTTATAAGAAATAAAATAGAGAAATGGTAGAAGAAGAACACACAAAGAATTACGTGGTTCGGCAACTTGCCTACGTCCACGGCGGATCAAGATCACACTCTTCTCTTATTATGAATCACAAGGCAACCACAAAGTATGCCTATTACAAGAAAGATCACAAAGAAAACTCTCTCTTACTCTCTAGAGATTTTCTCTCACAAAGAACCACTAAGAATAATCACTAAGATTATTGTTGATCACCAAGATCTCTCTAAGATCACAAAAATCTCACAAACTTGATCACAAAGATTGTCAAGATCACAAAGTTCTGTTTACAAGCCAATTGATAGCCTTTATATAGGCCTTTGGACGTCTTAGGTTTTTCCTATACGTGTGGGAGTCGTATTAGGGAGTCCTAGAGCAAGTGGGAGACGAAATTAGGAAGTTCCCTAATTTCGAGATACTGTTCTCGTGTCCAGCGCTGCAGCGCTGGAATCTCGTGGCTCCAGCGCTGGCGCGCTTCTGCTGAGCGCTGCGGCGCTGCGATGCTGAGTGTTCTGTTCTGGCACCGCGGCGCCCACTCCTGGTCGCCGCGACGCTGGTCGCATGGTGCGCCTTCTGGTTTTTCGCCTCCTTTCGCGTCCATCTTCAATCCGTGTGCACCCTACACACTTGGTTTGATCCCCAAATCATATTCTAATAATTTTTAATCAATATTCTCACAATTTACAATATGATCAAAATCGATTATCCCTATAACTTTTTTATTGCAATATTTTAAAATATAAATATCTGCAATATTTACAAGAATCGAGTATAACATACAAGGTGGTAAAAATTTATGAGAAAAATATGACAAAATCAGGAGCATTAAATAAAATCGAAACAAATATTTTTATTTTACAAAAAGAGCAGGCTTCTCGTTACTTATTTTTCTGAGCAATCAAACTTGTTATTTTCTTTAAAAAGTCATCATGATAACCATTGTTGAAGTAGAGAATTAAAGGAGAGAGCCACGTTATCAAATTGTTTCTGTCTTCGAATTAAAAGTTATTGTAGCAGCCGACCGTAGCAACCAGATACGGTAGAAACTAGATACAATAGAACTTGGTACTGTAGAATCAACAAAAATCTTAAATAATTCTCAAGCAGTCAACAAAAATATCAAAAGATCGACAGAAATGCCAGAATAATCTAAATAAAAAAACAAAAGAAAGAAAAAGTTAAGGAAAAACTTCACCGATATTGACAATCGATTCACAAATCAAACTTAGACTTGAATCAACCACCGCATACTGTAGCAAACAGTAACTGCATTAGTTCAAGAAACTATAGCAAATCTCCAAGCTATCAGATCACCGAACAACAAAAAAGATCGGCCAAAGACCGCTGAAGAAACTCAGATCAGAAAGATAATAATTCTTCAGTTACTGTAGCATGAGAGAAAACAAGTGCACTATAGCATCACGTGTTTTCAAACCTCTCCAACATCGAGGTATATTATTTATGTTAAATTTATGCACAATTTCAACATTGGAATGAAAGCATGTGTGATCTGTGTTATGTATTTAATGGGTCATATTTTTCTTAAATTTGCACCTAGAACATTTTAATGGCATAATCTGTTAAATTGCTTTTTAGGCTAGATTTCTGATTTTATAGCTTGTACAATGTATAAAATTTATATTTTGGTTTTGTTTTGCTGTAAATTGATTTAGAAAGTTAGTAAATAAAAAAAAAAAAACTTAGCTATAGAGTCTAAAATTGTATTTTTACATAATGATTCAATTGTTGTCATTTGATACCATTATCAAGTTCATGAAAAGCACTTTCCAATTATGTATCATATGTGTAAATTGAGTTATATAGAGAGAATAGACCAATTGAATTTCTGGTTTGAAAATTATTTTTTTTAGGTTTTGAGGTTGAAAATAATAAACAATAACAATTCGCTACCAATCTTCTTCAAGTGCACGAGTTTCACCTCTTAACTCCCAGTGAAAAGTCGAGCATAACATTGATTTTTTTTTTTTAATGTTTTGAAAGAGTACAACATTGAATTGAACGCAAAATTTAGAGTCGAATGGTAGCGATTCAATCACTAAAATATGGTTGGAGGTCGATGCATGGTCTACACATACCTCTCACGGCGAGCGGGACTCGTTGCATAGTGTAGCGCCTCGCTCAAACCCTTTTTCAGCGTATGGGTTCCACATGCCACCGTCTCGTTCTCCGATTCTGGTTTGCATCGTTTGCAGTGAACGAATCAATGTTTTATTTTATGTTTTATTTAAAATTAATTTTTTGAAATAATAAATTTTTTGTTTGATTTTATTATGAATAAATCATTTAATTAAAATAAAAATAAAAAATATTGTTGCGTATTGAATAAAAATCAATATGGATACTTTTTGAAAGTTAGGATAAAGATAGTATTTGGTCTTAAACTATCATTATTTGACTATTCAAGTTGAATTCTAAAATATTGGTAAAGGTTGAGATTGTATATCAATAAAAATGAATATGAATGTTTTGATATGCTTTCAATAAAAAAAATTGTATCAGTGGAACATGACGACAATTAATAGAATTAAATTAAGATATATGATATGAAGTAATACTCATTGAGACATTCATGGACTGGCATCGGAACAACTTGGAAACCAGTTCTTATTGAGCAAAACAACTACATTAAAAATGAACATAAATAGAAACATTAACCCAAATGGTTTTTTTTTTTTTAACAAGAACACAAAAACATAAACTCAAATGTGGTTTTTGTTTTTATCATTTATTAAACAAGAACACAGAAACGTAAACCCAAATGTCTAATTCTTAATTTAAGATTCTATGTTTCTTATAACTGTCAATGGCATCGACCAGAGTCTCCTCCAAGGGTCGGTAACTCCACCCAAGCTTTTGCAATTTCTCTGAAGAGAATTTAGGAGTCTCCCCTCCAGTAAAGCTGTCAACACACAAGCAGAAGAAAATTTATAAACAAAAAATCACTAGAAACAATGCATATTTGAAAAAGGATGATATTGATACTGTCAAAAATTTTGAGGTCTAAACACGTATAAACTTGAGCTGTACACCTGTACATTGTCATTTAAATTTATACACCCTATTAGTTGTTATATAACTACAAAATAAGAATGGTGTCTTGTTATATAACTACAAAATAAGAATGGTGTCTGGCTCATAGTTTGAATTTTAAAATATGCAAACGTATGCATTATAGAATAAATCGTTAAGTCTTATTATTATTTTTTATATGAGCTCAAATATTAATAATAATTATATATGATGGACTATTTTAAATAAAAGTCAATTTAAACAATCTATTTGAGTTATATTTTATTGCGCTTTAAACACATTTAATTTTATATAAATTTATTATGTGTAGAAATGTAACACTAGTTGGATTATAGTGACAAGATTATAATTTAGACTAATATATAAGAACTTCTTTTGGGTTGTGGTCCTAAGTCAAATCAATATATATATATATATAATTTTTTTTCTCTTTTCCATCACAAAGAGAGAATCCATTAAACTTATATAGATTTGATTGTGAAATATCATAATATTCATGGTTCTAATTCAAAATTGTTAATTTTTAAGTTATAATCACCATAATTCTTTAGATGTGTTTTTATCAACATCCACCCAGATAAATTTACATGATAATTCTTAAGTTATATTCATATTAGTATGAATCCTATTTATGGTTGTATCTAACACGAATAACCAATGCTTACCATTTGGGATAGTCATAATTAGGATACAAAGCCTTCAGTTTATCAATCAATTCTTGTGCTGTGATCAAGAGTGATGAGCCTATGTATCTCCCTTCAACCTCAGGCTTCTCATATAGCAAAATCATTGCTTCAGCTATATCACGCACATCCACTAGCATCGGAAAAGCATTTGACATTGACACAGGACCTTTTGTTTTGCATACGCAGATCACATAAATGCATATCAGAATACAGAAAATAGGGATCAAAATATAAAGATTCTAAACTTTTCACACACTTACAATAAAGCATCTCCAAAATAGAAATGGAGAATGATTGGATACCTTTCAATATGTCGATGAGATATACGCTACTTGCATTTATTTTGGACTGTAACATAGGCCCCAAAACGAGGGCAGGACATAAGCTCACAACATCAAGTCCGGTTGTTTTTGCAAACTCCCAAGCCTTTGTTTCTGCTAATGTTTTTGAGATTGCATAATAGCTCTGGTAAAAGCAAAAAATTTGCATTCAGTGCATACTATATATATATATACATACATATATATATATACATGTATTTGTTCTATGATGTAGACGTTTACATATTTTAAAATACAAATAATTAAATTTTTTATGTAAGATAGTAATTATCTATACAAGCAGTTAAAAATCTCGTGACTATAACTTGGATTTTAGGAATAAGCGATTCATGAATATAAATTTAATATAGAGTAGAAATCCTGCAGTTGGTAATTACTTTATTTTCTTTGAGGAATTCTAGATCGGACCAAGAAGTCTCATCCATCATTTGACCCTTGGGCCAGCTAGGATTGCCACCAATGGCAGATGATGATGACATGTATACGACCCGTTTAACGTTTGCCTCGAGACTTGCTTTCATCACATTAACTGTGCCCGTTACAGCAGGCTCAATCACTTCATCCTAATGTAGACATGTAATTAGATGTAAGAAGAAATTTCAAAAAGCAAGCAAGATCTTATAAAAAAAAGCCTTTATTTTTTAAAGAAAAAAATATGTATTTAGGCTTTTTATTTTTTGCTTGCCTCAGGATTTGGTATATCTTGTGATATTAGAACAGGACTGGCAATATGAAAGACAGCGATGCAGCCTTTAATTGCTGAATAAATGTTATCATATTCATGTAATTCTTCCTTTAACAGCTTCAGATTCTCAGATGCGTTCTCAAATTCATACAAATGGCCATTTTTTTCATAATCGCCTGCAAAATAATTTCAAAGGAGTTCACTATTAAAACACAATTGAAAACTTGATTACCATTCATGCATTATATCTCCCGAACAAAAAAATAAATAAATAAAATAAACATTTAGTTGGAACAAAATAAAATGTTATTATTGGAATTCTTTTAAGAGATAATTTTTGACAAAATAATTCGAGCGATGATATTCAATTGAGCTGTATTTGAAAACCATATCCATTTTTTTTTATGAAAGAATATATATATATATATAATTTTGTAAAACACGTCTTGGGGGGAGGGGGGGTGGGAGGGATTAGATTCAACACATTTGGCTAATAATCTATTGACTTCATTATTAAGTGGATAGGTGTTTTTTCAAGGAGAGGCCAATACACCTTTTGTGTACTATCTTTTTGCCTAAAAGTGATCACTTGCCCTATTAAAAGTAGGGTTGGTTCATGGGATTGGATTCAACACATTTGGCTAATAATCTATTGACTTCATTATTAAGTGGATAGGTGTTTTTTCAAGGAGAGGCCAATACACCTTTTGTGTACTATCTTTTTGCCTAAAAGTGATCACTTGCCCTATTAAAAGTAGGGTTGGTTCATGGGATTGGATCCAACACATTTGGCTAATAATCTATTGACTTCATTATTAAGTGGATATGTGTTTTTTCAAGGAGAGGCCAATACACCTTTTGTGTACTATCTTTTTGCCTAAAATGATCACTTGCCCTATTAAAAGTAGGGTTGGTTCATGGGATTGGATTCAACACATTTGGCTAATAATCTATTGACTTCATTATTAAGTGGATAGGTGTTTTTTCAAGGAGAGGCCAATACACCTTTTGTGTACTATCTTTTTGCCTAAAAGTGATCACTTGCCCTATTAAAAGTAGGGTTGGTTCATGGGATTGGATTCAACACATTTGGCTAATAATCTATTGACTTCATTATTAAGTGAATATGTGTTTTTTCAAGGAGAGGCCAATACACCTTTTGTGTACTATCTTTTTGCCTAAAAGTGATCACTTGCCCTATTAAAAGTCGGGTTGGTTCATGGGATTGGATTCAACACATTTGGCTAATAATCTATTTACTTCATTATTAAGTGGATATGTGTTTTTTCAAGGAGAGGCCAATACACCTTTTGTGTACTATCTTTTTGCCTAAAAGTGATCACTTGCCCTATTAAAAGTAGGGTTGGTTCATGGGATTGGATTCCACACATTTGGCTAATAATCTATTGACTTCATTATTAAGTGGATAGGTGTTTTTTCAAGGAGAGGCCAATACACCTTTTGTGTACTATCTTTTTGCCTAAAAGTGATCACTTGCCCTATTAAAAGTAGGGTTGGTTCATGGGATTGGATTCAACACATTTGGCTAATAATCTATTGACTTCATTATTAAGTGGATAGGTGTTTTTTCAAGGAGAGGCCAATACACATTTTGTGTACTATCTTTTTGCCTAAAAGTGATCACTTGCCCTATTAAAAGTAGGGTTGGTTCATGGGATTGGATTCAACACATTTGGCTAATAATCTATTTACTTCATTATTAAGTGGATAGGTGATTTTTCAATTCAATCCGACCTAATTCATCAAAATCCAATCGGACTTAATCTACTAAAAAAATTACAAATCCATATCTAATTCAATTTTATTTATAATTATAATTAAAAAAAATTGTTTCTATTAAAAAATGTAACCTGAGTTAAGCCGCTAATGCTTGAAATGGTTTAAGCTTATTATGTTATAGCTCGGCTCCCAATTTATATTATAAATTATGTGATGGGTGACTAAGTTTAAGGTTTAGGCTCACTAATCATATTAAAAGATTAAAAAAAAAATTGACTTTTTATATAGTGAAACAAATGAGATAATGCCATGTTTTAATTTTTTTATTTATAAATAATTTAATATTAATTTATTAGGATTTGATCAAATTTTAACAAACTTTTCCAAGTAAATCCACAAATTAATCCACCAAGGAGATATCAAATTTTCAATTTAAACCAATCCATCAATTATCAAATACGATGAAAGCATATCGGTTTAGATCAAATTAAACAGATGAGGCTGATTGAATTAGATTATGAACACAGTAACTACAAGAGGGATAATTGTACTTATTAAACAACTAAGGAGAAAAACTGATAAAATACCAAACAACAAAAGACTAACTAGCAATTTCTTCCCAACCCCCCTTTTTTTTTCTCTCCCTTTGGTGGTGGTTAAAGGTGTTTAGTATAGCTGTGCTTCTTTCTAATTGTGAGAACATAACAATTGAAGTGTTTAAAGAAAATTAGAGTTTCATCGAACATCCACTGACTTGCAGAAGCCACAAAACCATAATACTAAATAGATACGACATAGGGTCTACGATGATCATATTTTAAACTTAACAACGAGAAATATAAATATATAGTAAAAGAAGGAAGAGAAGATTACTGGGGTCTCTGACGGTTCCATGGACAACGTATTCTTTGGAGAGAAGAAACTTGACGACCCACGAGGCAATAAAGCCTCCAGCTCCTGTTACACAAACTCTACCTTTTTCTGAAGCCATTTCTACGGTCAAATGCAGCTACCCAATATAGTTTGTTTACTTCGTCTCTCTATTCACATTTCTCTTGTCTATATAACGTTTCAATTATTGGTTTCTAGTTAAGAATAAAAATTCAATATTATTTTTGTCAGCGTTGGGTTCTGAAAGCTTGAATAAAAAATCATATTTTATTTTTCTGTAGCAATGACTTTTTGTCGTATGGTTCCATAAGCTTCGTGTTGAAAGGGCAACTAACGCATTCAAGATCTGGACAGTGCATGCAATAGTGCAATATATGATTGCAAGGTGTTTATGATATTTTAATTAGTTGGTCCCTAGTTAAAATCAAAAATTTATATAATATTATTTCCACTGACCCATTAATTTTTAAATAACTTTCTCTCCTGATTTTGTGAGTGTCGCTTTCTGAAGGCTGGAATCAAAAACCGTTTATTCTTCTTCTTCTGTTGTAGGGACCAAAATGCAGAACTTTTGAAGTGTCAATCCGTAGAAACAAAATCAAGTATTAAATCTGATTTTAGTTTTCCAGGAAAATCTATCAGTTTCCTGGACAATGTTACCAAACATAAAATAAAGGAGAGAAAGAGAAGAAATTGAAATGTATTTTTTTACAATAGAGAAAATGATTACATTGACTATATATAGTAATTTGAGCTTCTAAATAAATCTAGAACCTTTACGAAGCTAGTCAGCTTTGGCGGAAAAAGCCTTTAACTAACTCGAATATGATTCTCATCCTCCATCTCATCATTTGACTCTTGCTGTTGAATGTTGCTGCTGATTCAACTTCCCTTTCGCCTCCCCTCAAGCTCAACTGTTTAGAAGATACATTGAGTTTGCTAGCTAAGATCAGAAATCTGAAAATTGTGAATGCCTTAATAAAAATATCAGCATCCTGTGATTCAGTGGGTACATATCTCACATCCAATTCACCATTCAACACTGTGAAATTTGTGATCCAAAATCATGTTTATGATGTTGGTAATGTTTGGAACAAATTCGGGAACATGTCAGAATTATTTTTGAGCCGGAAGCATGTGTGGAAGAGGTGGAATTCTAATGGAACAGTAGAAAAAATTACAGAAAAAAAAAGGGAAAAATTTCCAGGTGTGGGCGCCGCGGCGCAGGAAGCGCTGACGGCGGCATTGGTTCCAGAATGTCAGCGCCGCGGCGCTGGATCTCAATGCTGCGGCGCTGCACTGTTCACGGGTCAGCGCCGCGGCGCTGGATCTCAATGCCGCGGCGCTGCACTGTTCACGGTCACTGTTCACTGTTCACAATATGAAAATTCCGAATTTAGGCTTTTCCTTTCCGTTTTTTGTGGGTATTTTGGACTTCATATAAATACCCCATTATGCCTAGGGTTATGTAAGATGTGAAACACTCTCAAAACTCTTTAGAACAAACCCTAGAGCTCCAAAATTCAATTTATCATTCCTTGATCTTGTATGATAAATTCTCTTGTAATCAACCAAAGAATAAGAGAGACTTGGATCCTTGATCCACCGTGGACGTAATCAATTTGCTGAACCACGTATTTTGTGTCTTGGTATGGTATATTTCTACTTTTCTCTATTGTTAATTCTTAGCTCTACAATTTAGCTTGTTGTTCTTGCTTGGATTGTTTTAAACTACTTCATTGCTTGTATTCTCTACGTATTCCGCTGCGTGTTAATCTCTACAAATTGGTATCAGAGCTATTATTGGCTGTCTAAGTTTGTTATTGGTTGAACATGGCACCACATAAGCATGAAGTAGAGAAATTTACAGGGCATAATGATTTCAACTTATGGAAACTTAAGATGATGGCTTTGTTAGAGAGTCAAGGACTAGAATCAGCCCTTGAGGAACCCTCTAGTACTAGTGATAAGTCTTCAACATCTAAGTTAGACATGGATCTTGAAACCATTAATAGAAAAGCCCGGAGTGAAATTATCTTGAGTTTGGGTGATGAAGTTTTGAGGGAAGTGGGTGCAGAAAAATCAGCACTTGGTTTGTGGAAAAGACTTGATGAGTTATATATGACTAAGTCTCTTGCAAACCGGTTGTATCTCAAGAAGAATTTGTTTGGGTTGTCTTTGGTTGAGGGTGGTTCACTAAATGAACACATTGATTCCTTCAACAAGGCTGTCATTGATTTGGAGACAGTTGATGTCAAAATCAGTGACGAAGACAAAGCAATTCTGTTATTGAGTTCACTTCCTAAAAGCTATGAACATTTTGTTGATACTCTTCTATATGGAAGGGAGTCATTGACAATGAAAGATGTTAGAGCAGCCTTAAACTCAAAAGTGTTAGTTAAGAAGTCAGAACAACAACAACAAAATTCTGCAGCTGTACTTGTTGCGAGGGGGAGAGCTGAGAGTAGAGAATCTAAAGTGAGAAATTCTTCAAGATCAAAATCGAGGGGCAAATCCAAGAAGTGTTACTTCTGCAAGAAAGAAGGCCATTTCAGAAGGGATTGTCCGGAAAGGAAAGCTAAGTATCAAGGGAAGAGACCTGAAGCAGATGCAGCTATAGTCTATGAAGAAGATTATGAAGTTGCAGAAACATTGGTTGCCTCGAATGGGCAGAACACCGGTGAGTGGATTCTTGACTCCGGATGTACTTTCCATATGTGTCCTAATAAAGCTTTGTTCACTAGCTATCAGTCCATTAATGGTTGTAAGGTATTAATGGGCAACAATATGGCTTGTCAAGTCATTGGGATGGGTAGTATTAGGCTGAAACTACATGATGGGAGTGTGAGGGAGTTGTTAGATGTGAGGCATGTACCTGATCTTAAAAGAAATTTAATTTCTTTAGGCATGCTTGATCAATCCGGTTGCACATTCAAGGGTGAGAGTGGTACATTGAAAGTGATTAAGGGTTCAATGGTTGTAATGAGAGGTGAGCGTAAACACGGGTTGTATGTGTTGAGTGGAGAGGCTGTTATTGGTTCTGCATCTTTCTTTGTTGATAATGAGAATATGAAAACCAAGTTATGGCATTTGAGGTTAGGGCACTTGGGTGAGAGAGGCCTTAAGGAGTTGTATGATCAAGGTGTATTTGGCAAAGGAAAGATTCAGCCAATGGGGTTTTGTGAACATTGTGTACTTGGGAAAGCTCATAGAGTTAAGTTTAACACGGGTGAACACAACACCAAGGGCACTTTGGATTACATACATTCTGACCTTTGGGGTCCTGCTCAAACTGTCACTCATGGTGGTGCACGGTATTTTCTGTCATTCATTGATGATTATTCAAGGAAGTTGTGGGTTTATGTGTTGAAGAGCAAAGAGCAGGTGTTTGAAACATTTCAGAAATGGAAAGCACTTGTGGAGAATCAAACGGGTAAGAAAATCAAAAGACTTAGGACGGATAATGGTCTTGAGTTTTGTAATACTGAGTTTGATAAGTTTTGTGCTAAGTATGGTATTGCAAGGCATAAAACAGTGCGGTACACACCACAACAGAATGGACTTGCAGAAAGGATGAACCGAACCTTACTTGAAAGGGTAAGGTGCATGCTAACCAATGCCGGATTGTCTAAGGCATTTTGGGGGGAGGCGGTAGTAACTGCAGCTTACTTGATAAACCGAAGTCCTTCTTCAGCTATTGGCTTTATGACACCAGAACAGAAATGGTCTGGAGGCACTCCAAAATATGATCACTTGAGGGTATTTGGATGCCCTGCATTTGTACACATCAAGCAAGGCAAACTAGAACCAAGAGCCTTGAAGGGGATATTCATTGGATATCCAGAAGGTGTTAAGGGATACAAGGTGTGGTGTACTGATCTTAATCCGCACAAGAGTATCATTAGTAGGGATGTGACGTTCAATGAATCTACATTGTTGGAAACCAATTCGGATTCAGTTTTGAAGAAGCCTGAAGATGTGCCAAGTTCAGTTTCTGAATCTGAAACTGAACATCATGAGGTGGAACACGATTTGAGACCTGACATTCCTATAGGTCAGCACTTCAATGATGATGCACATGAAGAACAAGAACCTGAAAATTTCTCTGAAACAGCACCATTGCAGTCTAGCACTCCTGAAGCTGAACTTGAAGAGTACCAGTTGGCTAGAGATAGACAAAGGAGAGTTGTTCGACCACCGAGCAGGTATGCACATGCTGATTTGATAGCTTATGCGTTTAACACTGCTTACACTATAGAATATGATGAACCAAAATCATATGTTGAAGCTATTGAAAGTGTAAATTGTGTTAAATGGCAACAAGCTATGGAAGAAGAGATCACTTCTCTTAATAAGAATCATACCTGGAAATTGGTGGTGAAACCAAAGAACAAGAGGTTAGTTGGCTGTAAATGGGTTTACAAGGTTAAGGAGGGGGTTCCGGGTGTTGAGCCTACAAAGTTCAAGGCTAGGCTTGTTGCACAGGGCTTCACACAAAAAGAAGGGGTTGATTTCCATGAAATCTTTTCTCCTGTTGTAAAACACTCATCAATTCGCATTTTATTATCCATGTGTGTAAATCTGAATTTACATCTTGAACAAATGGATGTAAAGACAGCTTTCCTTCATGGTGAACTTGAAGAAGAGCTATACATGGCACAACCGAAAGGTTTTGAAGAACCGGGCAAAGAAGATTATGCTTGTTTGCTAAAGAAGTCTTTATATGGGCTGAAGCAATCTCCAAGACAATGGTATAGGAGATTTGATGATTTTATGCTGCATTGTGGCTTCACAAGGAGCAAGTATGATGGATGTGTGTACTTCAAAGCATTGAATAACAGTAAGCGTATGTATCTCCTTCTATATGTTGATGATATGTTAATTGCATGTGAGGATATGGAAGAAATACATAAGCTGAAAAATCAGTTGGGTGGTGAGTTTGAAATGAAAGATTTGGGGTCAGCCAAAAGAATTTTGGGTATGGATATAGTGAGAGGCAGTGATGTTATTTTCTTGTCTCAACAACGGTATATACTCAAGGTTCTTGACAGGTTCAGAATGAGGGATGCCAAAGTTGTGTCGACTCCATTGGCAATGCATTTCAAACTGTCGGCATCTCAATCACCACAAATTGAAGAAGAAAAATTGCATATGCTTAAGGTACCATATGCTAGTGCTGTTGGTTCTATAATGTATGCTATGGTTTGCACAAGGCCGGATATAGCACAAGCGGTGAGTGTTGTAAGTAGATACATGGCTAATCCTGGAAAGGAGCATTGGATGGCCGTGAAATGGATACTTAGGTATCTAAAGGGGACGTCACATTATGGTTTGCTATTCAGAAGGGTTGGCACAGGTGATGAAATGGTGAAGGGTTACGTGGACTCAGATTACGCAGGTGACTTGGACAATAGAAGGTCTTTATCTGGGTATATCTTCACGGTGTTTGGATGTAGCGTATGCTGGAAATCAGTATTGCAGCATGTTGTAGCACTATCAACTACCGAAGCCGAGTATATAGCCTTAGGAGAAGCAATTAAGGAGGCTATATGGTTGAAAGGTATATGTGCTGAACTTTTGGCTATGGATGAAGTTAATACTTTAGTACATTGTGATAGCCAAAGTGCCATACATCTAAGCAAACATCAGGTGTTTCATGAAAGATCAAAACACATTGATGTTAGGATGCATTTCATTCGGGATACTGTGCAGAGTGGCATTATTAGTCTGTGTAAAATTCCGACGTCGGAGAATCCTGCTGATATGTTGACTAAGCCGCTGCCCTCAGTTAAGTTCAAGTTGTGTATGGACTTAACTGGAATCACAACTTACAATTAAAGTTGTGATGTGGAGGATGGATCCTTGGTTGCTCTCTTGGTGTTGTTGGAGTGATTTTGTATTAAGGAGGGGATTTGTGGAATTTGTGATCCAAAATCATGTTTATGATGTTGGTAATGTTTGGAACAAATTTGGGAACATGTCGGAATTATTTTTGAGCCGGAAGCATGTGTGGAAGAGGTGGAATTCTAATGGAACAGTAGAAAAAATTGCAGAAGAAAACAGGGAAAAATTCCCAGGTGTGGGCGCCGCGGCGCAGGAAGCGCTGACGGCGGCATTGGTTCCAGAATGTCAGCGCCGCAGCGCTGGATCTCAATGCTGCGGCGCTGCACTGTTCACGGGTCAACGCCGCGGCGCTGCACTGTTCACGGTCACTGTTCACTGTTACTGTTCATTGTTCACAATATGAAAATTCCGAATTTAGGCTTTTCCTTTCCGTTTTTTGTGGGTATTTTGGACTTCATATAAATACCTCATTATGCCTAGGGTTATGTAAGATGTGAAACACTCTCAAAACTCTTTAGAACAAACCCTAGAGCTCCAAAATTCAATTTATCATTCCTTGATCTTGTATGATAAATTCTCTTGTAATCAACCAAAGAATAAGAGAGACTTGGATCCTTGATCCACCGTGGACGTAAGCAATTTGCTGAACCACGTATTTTGTGTCTTGGTATGGTATATTTCTACTTTTCTCTATTGTTAATTCTTAACTCTACAATTTAGCTTGTTGTTCTTGCTTGGATTGTTTTAAACTACTTCATTGCTTGTATTCTCTACGTATTCCGCTGCGTGTTAATCTCTACAAACACTTTGTCCCTAACAAAGTGAATATCTACTTCAATATGTTTCGTGCGACCATAAAAAATTGGATTTGCTGCTAAGATGCTGCTCTTAATTATCACACCATACTATAGGTATTGAGGTTTGAACCAAGAAGAGTTATGAAAGAAGAGATTATAGCCAAGTAATTTCTGCATATACATGAGCTAATGCCCTGTTTTCAAACTCTGTACTAGATCTAGAAACAATCCTTTGCTTTTTTGAACTCTATGACACTAAGTTCTTAGCAAGATATACACAGCATCCTCCAGATGATTTCCTATCTTCTGTGTGACAAGCCCAATCTGCATCAATAAATGCAACTATGTTTGAGGATCCTGGTTTGAAGAGAAAACCATGATCTTTAGTCCCTTACAAATAAATCGACAATCTCTTGTAATATTGCCAGTGAAGCTGTGTTGGAGAAGTGAGAAACTGACTGAGTTTGTCGGTAAAGGAAATTTCAAGTCTGGTTAAAATAACATATTGTAAGGCTCATATGACATTTTTGTAAAAAAATACCATATCTAAATGGATTGCCTGAATCACTTGTTAATTTTAAACTAGTGCTCATAGGAGTTGGACAACTCTTAGCATTAGTCATCTTTGTTTTCTTAAGCAATTTAGTTATATATTTTGTCTGACATAAGTGCATTGTTGATCCAAGTCTAGTTATTTCAATGCCTAAGATCTCTCAATTCTTTCAAGGCAAATTTTTTGTTTAACAACTTGATGATGACTCTTGAATAGCTTCTGCACATTCCCATTAATAATAATATCATCAACATTCACCAATACAATCGAAAATCCTTCTCTTCCTTTTTTCACAAAAATTAAAGTGTCAAACTTAATATTATAAAATTTATTGCGGTATCAAGCTACGCTCTTCAATTTTACACCCTTATTTATGATATTAACTAAATAACAGCCTTAATATTTTTTTATGCGTACAAAAGTCATAACTCACAAATAAATAAAAGCACATATGATCAACACACAAATAAAGATAAAGAAAAAAAAATCAATCAACAAGATACAAGATATACGATCTATGATCCAATATTTTTTATTGATATAAATGACTAAATATTTTTTTACATCATTAATAATCCTATAAGACCACTTACTATCTCCCATAAAAAAATTTAATTATCTATTCTTAATCATTATAACCCTTAAAGACTTCTTAATATTTCTTCATAAGATATTTTTAAAAAAAATAACCCAAAATTTTAAGTAAAAAGGATCTGTGATATCTCTTTGTTTGCACTGAACAATTTTCACCTTAGTGCACAGCTCCTCGCACATGATCTAAAATTAAAACAAAAAATATTGTTGGGTAGTGAATAGAAATCAATGGGGACTATTTTCCAGAGTTATGATAGAGACAATATTTGATTTTAAACTATCATTATTTGACACAATACTCCTCAAATTGAATTTTGAAATATTGGTAAAGGTTGAGATTGTATATCAATAAAAGTGAATATGAATGTTTTCACATGCTTTTACATAAAAAAATTTGTATCAATTTGACATGCCCACAACTAATAGAATTAAATTAAGATATATTATATTAAGTAATAATTGATGAGATATTCATGGACTGGTTTTTATTCAGCGCAACAAGTACAGTAAACAAGAACATAAACCCAAATGTTTTCTTTTATTAACAAAAACACAAAAACATAAACCCAAATGTGGGGTTTTTTTTTAATTAAACAACACAGAAACTTAAACCCAAATGTCTAATTCTTAATTTAAGATTCCATGTTTCTAGTAAACTCTCTAGGGCCAGGAACTCCAACCAAGCATCTGCAATTTCTCTGAAGTGAATTCAGGAGTCTCGCCTTCAGTAAAGCTGTCAACACACAAGAAGAGACAAATTTATAAACAAAAAAAACAAAATCATTAGAAATAAGGCATGTTTGAAAAAAAGGATGATATTTATACTGTCAGAAATTTTGAGCTGAAGTTTGAGCTGCAGACACATCCGTGTATACGTTTTCAAAATGTATACTTAGAATGAATTTTAAAACATATAAATATCTGTATTAGAGAATGAATAACTATTGCTTACCTTTTGGGATAGTCATAATTAGGATACAGAGCCTTCAGTTTATCGACCAACTCTGGAGCTGTGATCAAGTGTGATGAGCCAATGTATCTCCCTTCAGCCTCAGGCTTCTCATATAGCAAAATCACTGCTTCAGCTATATCACGCACATCCACTAGCATTGGAAAAGCATTTGGGGTTGACTCGGGACCTTTTTGTTTTGCATACACAGGATCACATAAACGAATCTTAGAATACAAAAAATGGGGATCAACATGCAAAGATTCTAAACTTTTCACACGTTTACAATAACAGCATCTCCAAAAACAGAAACGAAAAATGATTGGATACCTTTCATTATGTCGATGAGATATATGCTACTTGCATTTATTTTGGACTGCAACGTTGGCCCCAAAACGAGGGCAGGACATAGGCTCACAACATCAAGCCCGGTTGTTTTTGCAAACTCCCAAGCCTTGGTTTCTGCTAATGTTTATACGGAAAATGATTGTTTTTCTTTTCTTTTTTTTCTGATGTAGACGTTCACATTTTGTAAAATACTGATGATTAAATTTTGGGGTAAGATAATAATTATCTACAAGTAGTTGAACATCTCGTGACCATAACTTGTATTTTAGTGACTATAAATTTAATACAGAGTAGAAATCCTCGGTAATTACTTTTATGAGATTTTGTCCTATTTGACCAACTTTTTCAACAAAAAATTTAATTTGACTGCGGTCAAATTTTTCACACTTCCCTCATTTTATTCTCTCACAAAATAATCTTCCCTCGGCCAACAACTCTCCTGATAATTCTGTCTCGATCAATACTAATTTTATTCTAAAATTCTCTCAAATTTGTTGATCGGCTATAAATTTCATATATTTTAAAATTTTAAATTAAAATAATAATTTATAAAGTTAAAAATTATTAAAAATACTTAAAAATTAATAAATTTTTATCTAAAATTTAGTTATATATATTTTTTAAGTTACTTTTATATGTAATTATTATAAATGTATAAATATAATGCTAGTAAGGTATAAAGTAGGTTGAAAATGAGCGTAAAAGATTAAAAATGTCAAAAATAAAAAATTTTGATAATTTTTCAAGCCACTGCACGTCGGTGAGGTGCCACCATGCGGTGGCATGGTGCGACCAAGAGTAGGCGCATGGCGCCACTTAGCGTTGTCAATTTTTTTTATTTATTTATATTAAATTTAAATTTGTATATATTTATTAATATATTCAATATTTTATATTATTTTTAATTTAATTATATATATAATTATCTAAACTAATAATTATTTTTTGCGTTATTTTTTTCAGTTGTTGTTGATATTTTCATAGCGCAAATTTCGACCATTAAATTCTTTTGAGGGAAGATATGAGAGTTCTAGTGATGGTTTTAAGAGATACATTAGATATTAAAATATGCACATGGTAGCTTCAAAAAATATTAAATATAAAGCGTTTTGAGAAGAGTTTGTCATCTTTTAAGAGTTGATTAGGTTTATTATAAAGTGACTCTGACGTTAAAGGTTTTTTCAAGTACTATAAAGTTGAGACTTATTCCACTAAAAAATGACGACGATGAAATGTAAAATAAAAAGAACAATTTTTTTTCATCTCAATTTTTTCTTTTTTGAAGTTTGAAATTCGATGGAATGCGCAATTTTGCCGCATGTGACAGTCCACACTTTTCTCATGTTTATTGAATACCAATTTTTTATGTACTTCTAAAGTCTACAAAAAAATTTCATTTATTAATCATTAATAAGAAGAACGAAAAAATTTATAAGTAAATTATATATGTTTTTTGTTGAATGTAAAAACATACCCCCACCATCGAAGAGCACATTTTTGACATCTTCGTATAATATGGTGCTCGTACCAGACTAATTTAAAAAATACAAAAAACGATCACCGTTATTGTGCGTAAACACCTCTCCACATCTTAGGATCGCCTCGTAAATTCACATCTGACTTAATAAAAAAAAGTTAACAATCTAAAAAAATAACAATATTATTCTCTTATTTAATACAAAATAAAAAATAATAATTTTTCTGCATTTTCAATATGATAATGAATCTAAAAGAAAAAAATTACTCACCAAGAATGCTTAACCAAATGTGTATATGTTATATGCTTCCCTATCCAGAGTGCCGAATTTTCTTACCTTCATTAACTTTTTAATTAAGGCAATGCTTAAACTATAGTGGAGCATAGTCCATGCAAATGTGCCCCAAGGATATGCATTAAACTCATTCAAATTATTTATAAGGCGAAACACAAAATACTGGACGACTATATTCCAATCATGTGGCATCAATAATTTATGAAACACATAAAATAGATATACTTTCACTACATTTATATCATTGTCAAACATAACATTGTTGAACCTCAGATCCAAATCCTTATAAGTCAGCTCATTTCAACCCCTAAAGTATATATGCTATAGTTTATTAATTAATTTTCTTATTGACAGATAACCCCTATCCTCAAACCAGTAATCAAATAAAACTATAGACAGAAGAATCTAATATGCCTATTGCTTATATAAAATCATAATTTTTCATGTAAATTTTTAGTATGTACGCGTCTTAATAAAATCTCGTGTACTAAAATATCTGAGAATGGAATATTCTGTACATCCAAAAAATGGCCAAACACATGGTTCTAAATATTTTAATCTGCCTTGAAGTCAATTTTTCTTCTATTTTTTGTTAGCCTATAACTTCGAGTAAATAGTTATAGTCGATTGGTAGAATTTATTTTTGAGAATTATATAATCCTTTGAGATATTTTTCTTCCTTAAAAAAAAATTTATTATCATATAACCAATTATTAGATAATTCAAATAATTACTAAAACTTAAAAATAATTACTAGTAAAAAAATAATTAAAAGTTTTTCATCTAATAGAAAAAATTTAAAATAATCACTAAATTTTAGTCACAATTTTATTATATTTAAAATTAAAAATTGCCACGTCGTGCCCTCTCATGTAAAGCCATGTGCTCCGTACGTGGGCCACTGTTAGGTTGTTTTCGCCCCTTACACTAATTTTTAATCTATTTTACACCTTATTAATACTGCATCTATACATTTTTAATAATTACATACAAAATAACTCAAAAATATATATAATTAAATTTATGATAAAAATTTACTAATTTTTATTTTTTTTTAAATTTTTTTTAATCTCTACAACAGGTGATTTGCCTCAAATTTTCAAAATGTACTCAATTTGTTATAGATTTACAAACTTTGGGACAAAAATTCCAATGGCCAAGAGAGTATGAGAGAGTTTGTGAAAAAGAGAGTAAAATGAAGGAGAGAGAACGAGTGAAATTTAATTTGTTAATAAGGGTAAAATGAAAATACTGTTTACATTTTGGTTAATATAAATTAAGATAATTTGACCCGGGAAAAAAAATAGCAACTGTCAAATAGAGTTATTTTTTGGCGTTTTCCCTTACTTTATTTTCTTTGAGGTATTCGAGATGTCTCATCCATCGGTTGACCATTGGGCCAGCTAGGGTTCATGCCAATAGCAGAAGATGATGACATGTATAGAACCCGTTTAACGTTTGCCTCGAGACTTGCCTTCATCACATTGGCTGTTCTCGTTACAGCAGGCTCAATCACTTCCTCCTAATGTAAACATGTAATTAGATGTAAGAAGAAATTTCAAAATGCAAGCAAGTAAGATCTTCTAAAAAAGCCCCTAAAACACATGCATTTAGGCATATTTTTTGCTTGCCTCAGGATTTGGTATATCTTGTGATAGTGGAACAAGACTGGCAATATGAAAGACAGCAATGCAGCCTTCAATTGCTGCATAAATGTTATCATATTCATGCAATTCTGCCTTGAACAGTTTCAGATTCTCAGATGCGCTCTCAAATTCAAACAAATGACCATTTTTTTCATAATCGCCTGCAAAATAGTTTCGAAGGAGTTCACTTTTAAAGCACCGTTGAAATTTTATTGAGTAGCAATGAATTATATCTAACTTGATTCATGCATTATATCTCCCAAATAGAATAATAAAATAAAATAAAATCAAGAATTAATTGGAATAAAATATAATTTCATTATCAGAATTCTTTTGAGACAATTTTTAACAAAATAATTCAATTGATGATATTCAATTTGACCTATATTTTAAAAATATCCGGACATCCATATCCAAGAAAGAATATATATATATATATATATATATATATATACGTGTGTGTATAATATTGTAAAACGCACCTTGACTCACTTTGCAGACCACAATTAGAACAAAAGTTGTCCTTTCAATTAAAAGTAAAATGCAAATTATTAGAAGATTTCTTCTTTTGATCCGTTAAAAACATATTTAATTTTTTTAAATGGCTAGCAAATTTGCAATGTGCTTTTTTTTTTTTTTTTTGGTGGGGAGAATTTGGTGGTTGTCCTGTTATTTGACATTTATCAATTTCTCTCGTGATTTTTTAATAAGTATAAAGACCACCTTTTTAGTACTACCTTTTTGCCTAAAATAACCACTTGCCCTATTAAAAATAGGGGTGTTTGTCCGATTAAATTCTATCCAATTCATAATTAAGTGGATTAGTAATTTTTTAATTCAATCCAATTTAATTCATCAAAATATAAAATTTAATTGGATCCAATCTACTGAAAAACTTGCAAGTTCAAATCCTATCCAATCTTATTCAAAATTATAATAAAAAATATTAATTTTATTAAAAATGTCAACTAAGTTGAGCCGTTCGAACACAAAATGGTATAAGCAAATTATGTTATAAGTTGGTTCACTTAATTTATATTACAAATTATATGATGAGTGATCTAGGTGTAAGATTTAGGCTCATAAATCATTGAAAGATTAAAAAAAATTGATGTTAAGGGATTTCAACAATCAAAAGTTACTTAAATTTAACAAAATAATTAGTTATTTTATACAAATTATATATATTACTTTTTGATATAGTGAAACAAATGATATAATGACACATTTTTAATTATTTTATTTATAAATATTATAATATTGATTTTATCTGATAGAATTTTAAAGAACTTATAAAGTAAATCCATAAATTGATCCATCAAAAGCACATTTCAAAATTTTCAACCCAAACTAACCAATCAATCTATCAAAAGCGATAAAAACCAAATCGATTTGGAATAGATTAAACAAATAAGGGGAATTAAATTAAGAGAAAATAATATTTTAGCCCCTTATTTTTTAGTATATACTCACTTAGTCTTTTATATTTTAATAATTACCATATTAATACATACCCTTACAATATGCTGTTAAATAAATTTTTTATAAGTGCAAAAGAGTACTTTTGTCATTTCTAAAATAAAGTTGTCAAATATCAATTTGAAAAGTAAAAAATAATTTGTGTTATAATATGATAAGTTAATGATGACATGTGTCATCATATAATTGGTTAATATTTATAATAAATATATTTTTTAAAAGAATAAATATTTTTAAAAGTAAGTTAATAAATATATTTTGAATAAAAGAACACGTATCATAATATAATTAGTTGCAAATGACACATATCATTATGTAATTAGTTTATATTTTTAATAAAAATATTTTTTTCAATAAAAGGACACATGTCATAATATGATTAATTACAAATGACACGTGTTATCATATAATTAGTTGATATTTTTAATAATATTTTTAAAAGTAAATTCATAAATATATTTTTAATAAAAGGACATATGTCATCATGTAATTGGTTTATATGTTTAATAAATATATTTTTTAAAGAAATTTTTTTAAAGTAAATTAATAAATATATATTTAATATAAGTAGTTACAAATGATACATGTCATCATGTTAGTTTATATTTTTAATAAATATTTTTTAAAATAAATAATTAATACATTTACTACTCATCATCGTCGAAAATAATAATTGACCAGCCGCCGTTTTTCGAAGACAGTGGGTACTAATAAAGGTCAAATTTAACATTATTGGACTCTAATTATTTTAATTTACACAATGGTGGATTTTTTTTTTTTTTGCAAACAAATACATAAAATGGCAAAAAATAGTGGCAGAGGGGCAGCGGCCACCATCGCTCATTGTCAAATGAGAGGGCAGTGACTTGCACCACCCCCACCTATGAATAAATCGACAGCTGACGTGTCCATAACTTGCACCTCCCCTCTTCTATCATTTTAGGCCTTTTTTGCATTTTTTTTTACAAAAAAATAACTTCATCATTGTGTAGATAAAAAAAAATAAAGTCTAATAATGTAAAATTGAATAATTTTTATCGTTGGAATGTTGTTAAAAAAATAGCGACTGACCGATAGCTATTTTTCTGACAATGATGGCAATTCTATTTTTAATTTATATTTATTTATTAATTAATTAAATTTATTTTTTAAAAAATAAATAAAATTTTAAATTAATTAAGTGATGACACGTGTCAAATGATTTGCAAACACTTAACTAAAGGTATTATGGTAAAAATAACAAAAAAATAAATATTTAACAATATATTTGTAACGGTAAAAATTAACGTGATAATTATTAAAATATAAAAAATTAAATTAATATATATTCTTAAAATAAATGATTAAAATATTATTTTTTCTTAAATTAAATACAAGAGGAATAATAGTACTTGTTAAACAATGGAGGAGGAAAACTAATAAAAATACCAAACAATAAAGGGCTAACTAGCAATTTCTCCTTTTTCTTTTGTCTCTTTTCGGTGGTGGTTAAAGGTCTTTGGTGCAGTTGTGCTTCTTTCTAATTATGTGAACATAACAATTGAAGTGTTTGTAGAAAGAGATACGCAACAAACATCCACTTACTTGCAAAATCCACAACACCGTAATACTAAATAGATACGACATAGGATCTACAATGATAATCATATTTTAAACTTAACAACGAGAAACAAGAATACATAGTAAAAGAGGGAAGAGAAAATTACTGGGATCTCTGACGATTCCATGGACAACGTATTCTTTGGAGAGAAGAAACTTGACGACCCACGAAGCAATAAAGCCTCCAGCTTCTGTTACACAAACTCTTCCTTTTTCTGAAGCCATTTCAATGATCAAATGAAGCCACCCAATAAAATAGTTTAATTTGTTTGCTCCGGTTCTCTATTGTCATCCCTCTTCCCTATATATATGGTTCAATTATTGGTTCAATTATTGGTTCAATAAACCATATTTTATTTTTCTGTAGCAAGGACCACATTGCAAACTTTTTGCCGTGTCGGGACAACCACCACTTGCAAGACCGGGACCCCACATGCAATAATGCAATATATAATTGCAAGGTGCTTATATTATTTTAATTAGTTGGTTTCTAGCTAAATACTGAAATATATAACATTATTTCCACCGACTCGTTAATTTTTTAATGCCTCAATCCTGATTTTGATTATCGGGTTCTGAGGGCTGGAATAAAAAAACCGGTTACTCTTTCTTTTGTTGCAGGGATCAAAATGTAAACCTTTTGAAGTGTCGTTTCATAAGCTTTAGATTGACAACTCTTAAGAGTGTCTGAGAAAATGAAGCTACCAGAAAAATTGATTAAAAATTATTAAAAAATTAATTTTAGAATCAAGATAAATGTGTACGAAATACAAAGAAAGGAAACGGATGAGAAAAAAAAGCAAGAAGACGGAGCACAACTGCCCAGTTTTGGGTGTCAAAGTGCTCAAGGCAGTAAGTACAGCGCTGCGATGTTGGTGAGATTAGCGGGCAACGTCAAGCCTTGGTGCTGGAAATAGTCTTTTTATTTTAGAAGTCCGTCTTAAGTGCACAAAAACTTCTCAAACTGATTTTTATTCGATTTCGGGTTACTTTAGAGCTTCCAGAGCTTATTGTTACAAACTTTTTTCGAACTCACATAGTTTTAAATACTTTTCAAGTGTTAAGTAGTTTATAAGACCAATTATTCAAAGAAAGAGATAAAGAAGAAGTACACAAAGTGTTTGAGAAAATACTCTCTATATTAATACTAAAAAGAGATTACAAAGCTATAGAATTACGACTCTTAGAGTATTGGGAGGATGGTTTATTCAAATGAAAGCTCCATTTATTTATAACTAAAGTTATATACAATGGACGGCTAAGAGGAGAATATAAAAAGGAATATTTTAAAGATTCCACCTACCACAACAATATTCTAAGGAATATGTCATCTTTAGAATACTCTCCCACCTACCACACAAGCCCATGCAACACACCATGGGCCAAATACTCTCTTGGTGGTCTTGTCCCGCGTCAAGTGTTTGTGTAATTGCTTGAGAACATTTGGGGTGTGACATTCTCCCCTACCAAATTCATGCGACGCCCTCGTCACATCTTCGTCGGAACTTACGCACCCTATTCTTCTAACTCTAGTTGTGCACTCTCATGTCCCGAGCATTCTCTTCCAACGGGTAACCTTTTTCACTCGACAAAGTACTCAATGCTCTTTTTAAGTTTCTCCTCATTATCATGATGTTTAAAAATTCCCAAAGGTTCTCGGTTGTGTGGCTCATGCTCCGCGCCTTCTGTATCTCCACAGTAATACTTCCAACAGCTTGCAGAAAGCACCAAATATAACCGTTGTCGCTATCTCGAAGGTATCTCCATCTTCTGCGAGACATTGCCAACTCTCTTGGCAATATAGAATGGCTCTTCACCTCTACGATTAAGGCCATTGTGAAGTGGGTGTGCTGACTTTCTCTGTGGTGAAAGTATCATCTCCATTCCTAAATCCCCCGCACCATACTTGACACACTGCTACTTATCTTCGACCCACTCCTTGTGTTGTAAATGCACATTATGTGAAGCCTTGAATTGTTGGATGGCACCCGCATCTGTCAACATCTTGAGCTGCCCCTGTAACTTTACTAACTTCAGTTAATGTGTGCACACTATAGTTGGAAGCGTAAACGCAAGCTCCAACTTGCCATCAATTACCCCTCTTAAAGGTGGTTCTTTCGGTAAAGCAGTAGGCTTGACCCCTTTGTGCTCCCTGAGTACTTCCATAATGTCCTTTGATTTTTTATCCTTACTCTCTTTTGCCTCATCATGCATCCTCATTGTTGTGGCTGGATGTAACCCTCCTTTGCGCTCAGCATTTACCTTTACTTGTATTGCAAAAAAGACATTGGCATTTACCTTGGATTGCTAACCCTTAGGCTTGTTTACCGTCGGTATCATTTGAGGTTCTCCCTTCAAAATACACATGTAGTTGTATTGAGGGAGTAGCACCACATTGTACTGCCGTAAGAACTCCATACTTAGCACTACATCAAAATCATCGAAAGGTGCTACCGAAAAATTTACCTCACCGTGCCATCTGCCTATGTGAATTTTAACTCCTCGAACCACCCCGTCCAGCAGCTTAGCTCTCACATTCACGGACTTGAAGTATCCTTCTCCTTTCTCTATGTAAAGGCTCAAGCGCTCCGCTTTCGCAAGTTTGATGAAGTTGTGCGTAGCCCCCATGTCAATTAGCACTTGAGTCTTTATGCAATTGATGTAGGTTTCAATGTACATAAGCGTCGTCCTCATTGGTGCGTTGGCACCTCATTTGGCTTTGATTGAATTGAACAGCTACATACAACTCATACGACTCTGTTCGCCCTCCTGTTGTGCCTTGTACATTGCATTGAAAGCCTTTTTCTTCGGACAGTCTTTCACATGATCCCCCTCATAAAGGAAACAGCTAGTCTTCGGACCATTGTCTCTATGGCTGTCGCGCTTTTGATCTTTCCACGTAGGCTATTTTCCTTTTCCTCCTTGTTCTTTAGCGGGTAAAACTCTTAGCTTCCCCACCTTTGCTGTATTGGGTTTAGAATATTTGGACTTACCCATTATTTTCTTCCAGTAATTCATGAACGTCTCACCATTGTAAGAGCATCGGATATATTCTGTACTCTGAGCTGCTTCAACTCATTGGCAGCCCATGTTTGTAACCCATCCAGAAAATTGAACAATAAGTCCTCCTCACTCATGTTACTGATTTGCAACATCAACAAAGAGTACTCCTCTATATACTCCCTTATGGACTTTATTTTTTTCAACTCTTTCAACCACTTGCGAGTGTCGCGAGCCTCATTCTCCAGATACAATTGGCGCTTCAATTCCCATTACAATTCTTTCCACATGTTAATAGTGCATGTACCCTTGTGAATTTCCTCGCTTTATCCTACGCTATCACAGAATTGCATGATAAAAAAGGTACAAAGTATCAGTATTTACCTTAAGTTCATCCTGCACACCTATAGCATCGAAGTACTTCTCCATTTGCTAAAGAAGTTGTCAAGCTCTTTCGGTTTAGGGGCTTCAACCCTTGATGTAGCCACTATACCTTGAGTAGCTATGCCATTAGCGACCGCTCGTTTGTACAGCACAACGTCCTCCTTGAGAGCTTTAAATCCTTTACACAGCTCTTCTACTTGGGCTTAAACTTTTTTTATGGTGTTGTAGACATTCTCTTGAAAAGCCTCGATCCAATTTCATTGCTTGTCAGCATGCTCATCGATGAAACTGTCGACGAAAGAGCGCATCTCATCCCTTTAAGTGTCGAGGCCTACCTCAAGCTTCTCGACCTATTCTTCTTACTCCCTAAAGTGATCCGCCGCCTAGCTTACAGCACCATCGAGCTTCATAACCATGTCCCTTAGTTCATAATTTAGATCAACGAACTTTTTTGGTGGAACATTCCTAGCTTTGGGGTCTCTACCATTCTCTTCAGTAATCCTCGAAGATGTAGCAACGTCCTTCACCATCTTTTTTTTGAACTCGCTCTGATATCATTTGTCATGGATTTTTCTCGAACTCACGCGGCCGTAGACATTTTTCAAGTGTTAAGCAGCTTACAAGACCAATTACTCAAAGAAAGAAATGAAAAGGAAGTACACTAAGTGTTTGAGAGAATGCTCTCTATATTAATACTAAAGAGAGATTAAAAAGATATAGAATTACAACTCTTGGAGTATTTGAAGGATGGCTTGCTCAAATGAGAGCTTCATCTATTTATAACTAAAGCTATATACAATGGATGGTAAGGATTCACTCTAATATAATAGTCCACATCTAAATATGAGAATATACAAATGAATATTTCAAATATATCACCTACTACAAAAATATCTCAAAGAATATGCCATTTTTAGAGTTCTCTCCTGTATACCACACAAATGTGGCCTTAACCCAAGTTAATTGGGCATTCTAGAAACTCAAGCCCATGCAACACACAATGGACTAAATATCCTCTTGGTGGTCTTGTCGCTCACCAACTGTTTGAGTAATTGTTTAAGAACATTTGGGGCATGACACTATATAAAAACTATATATTGACTTGTAAACAAATCACAATAACTACAACATAAATACAAGATAGCAAACCTCTATATTACAATAGAGATCGATTGTGTATTATTTGTAAGTGTAATTAAGAGTGTACTTTGTGAGGCTTATGTTCTTTCTTGTAAAAAAAATATGTTTTTTTTTGTAAAAGGAATCACAATATTTTGTGATTGACTTCTAATTCATTAATAAAAAAAGTAAGATCTTAATCTGTCGTGGACGTAGAGAAATTATTAAATTACGTAAATTTTTATATGTTTTCTTTCTCTTGTTTATTTTTAATTACTTATTACAACATTATATTGTTTGAATTTATTGCTTCCAATTCAATATATGATATTTGAAATTTCCAAAAATGAACTTCGAAGTAAATTTTGAGAGTTAGTCTAGAGTGCTTATCAACCTTCATTGAATTAGAAAGTGGTCTCCTTGCACTTGCAACAACCAATGCAATGTACTTAAGGTAGAGCTTGATTCGTTTGTAGAGAAAGATTCAAAGGAATTAAAAGGAAATATTTCATTTTCTTACAGAATATTATAAATGTGAGTGTAATTGAAATGTGATTTTGAGTCAATGATTTGAAATAGAGCTTACCTATACATGATGGTCGAATCACTAATTCCAACAAATAAAATAAAATAAAGTTATGGGATATGAAGTAATAATCAACGAAACATTCATGTACCGGCATTTGTACAACTTGGGAAAGCAGTACTTATTTAGCAAAACAAGTATATTAAACAAGAACATAAACAGAAACATAAATCCAATGTTTTTTTTTTATTAGCAAAAACACAAACCCAAATGTGGTTTTTTATTTCATTTTTTTTTTATTAAACAAGAACACAAAAACCCTTAACTTAAGATTCCATGTTTCTTGTAACTCTCAACGGCACCGACCAAAGTATCCTCCAAGGACCGGTAACTCCAACCAAGCTTCTGCAATTTCTCTGAAGTGAATTCAGGAGTCTCGCCTTCAGTAAAGCTGTCAACACACAAGAAGAGACAAATTTATAAACAAAAAAAAAAAAATCATTAGAAATAAGGCATGTTTGAAAAAAAGGATGATATTTATACTATCAGAAATTTTGAGCTGCAGACACATCCGTGTATACGTTTTTAAAATGTATACTTAGAATGAATTTTAAAACATGTAAACGTCTGTATTAGAGAATGAATAAATATTGCTTACCTTTTGGGATAGTCATAGTTAGGATACAGAGCCTTCAGTTTATCGACCAACTCTGGAGCTGTGATCAAGTGTGATGAGCCAATGTATCTCCCTTCAGCCTCAGGCTTCTCATATAGCAAAATCACTGCTTCAGCTATATCACGCACATCCACTAGCATTGGAAAAGCATTTGGCGTTGACTCAGGACCTTTTTGTTTTGCATACACAGGATCACATAAACGAATCTTAGAATACAAAAAATGGGGATCAGCATGCAAAGATTCTAAACTTTTCACACGTTTACAATAACAGCATCTCCAAAAACAGAAACGAAAAATGATTGGATACCTTTCATTATGTCGATGAGATATATGCTACTTGCATTTATTTTGGACTGCAACATTGGCCCCAAAACGAGGGCAGGACATAGGCTCACAACATCAAGCCCGGTCGTTTTTGCAAACTCCCAAGCCTTGGTTTCTGCTAATGTTTTTGAGATTGCATACCAGCTCTGGTGAAAGCAAAAACATTTGCATTCAGTGCGTAGATAGTTTTTGTTTTTTTTTTCTGATGTAGACGTCCACAAGCAGTTGAACGTCTTGTGACTATAACTTGTATTTTAGTAAATAAGCGACTCATGAATATAAATTTAATATAGAGTTAGAAATCCTCTATTTGGTAATTACCTTATTTGCTTTGAGGTATTCGAGATCGGACCAAGAAGTCTCATCCATGGGTTGACCCTTGGGCCAGCTAGGGTTGCCGCCAATAGCGGACGACGATGACATGTATACGACGCGTTTAACGTTTGCTTTGACACTTGCTTTCATCACATTGGCTGTACCCGTTACCGCAGGCTCAATCACTTCCTCCTAATGTAAACATGTAATTAGATGTAAGAATATATTTCAAAATGCAAGCAAGTAAGATCTTCTAAAAGAACCCCTAAAAAATATGTATTTAGACTTTTTTTTTTTTGTTTGCTTGCCTCAGGATTTGGTATATCTTGTGATAATGGAACAGGACTGGCAATATGAAAGACAGCGATGCAGCCTTCAATTGCTGCATAAATATTATCATATTCATGCAATTCTGCCTTGAACAGTTTCAGATTCTCAGATGCATTCTCAAATTCAAACAAATGACCATTTTTTTCATAATCGCCTGCAAAATAGTTTCGAAGGAGTTTGAAAATTTATTAAGCAGCAATGAATTATATCTAACTTGATTACCATTCATGCATTTTATCTCCCAAATAGAACAAAAAATAAAATAAAATAAAGATTTAATTGGAATAAAATAAAATGTCATTATCGGAATTCTTTTATGAGACAATTTTTAACGAAATAATTCAAGCCATGATATTCAATTTGACCTATATTATAAAAATATGCGGTCATCTATATCTAAGAAAGAATACATATAATTTTGTAAAACACATCATGACTCACTTGGCAAACCAACAAAATTTGTCCTTTCAATTAAAAGAAAAGTGCAAATTATTAGAAGATTGCTTCTTTTGATCTGTTAAAAACATATTTAATTTTTTTTAAATGACTAGCAAATGTGCTTTTATTATTTTTTGACATTTTATTTTTATTAGTTTCTCTCAATAGATTTTTAATAAGTACTAATATCACTTTTTTAATACTTTGGTGGGATATCACTTTTTTAATACCATATTTTTGCCTAAAATAGCCCACTTGCCCTATTAAAAGGCTAAGGTGTTGGTCAGATTGGATTTAACACATTTGACGAATAATGTATTCAATTCATCATTAGGGGAATCAACAATTTTTTTAATTCAATCCAACCTAATCCTTGAAATGAAAAATTCAACTGGATCCAATCTATTAAAAAACTTGGAAATGCATATCCAAACAAATCTGATATAAAACTATAATAAAAAAATTTAATTTCATTCAAAAGTGTTAATTAAATTGAGCCGCTCGAACCAAAAATATTTAAACATATTATGCTACAACTTGGCTCATCTAATATATATTTCAAATTATATGATGTATGATCTAAGTTTAAGGTTTTGGCTCACTAAACATTAAAAGATTTTTAAAAAATTGATATTAACGTAGTTAAACAACTAAAAGTAACTTAAATTTTATAAAAGTAATTACATATCTTATACAAATTATATATATATATATATATATTACTTTTTGATGTAGTAAAATAAATAAGATAATGACACTTTGTAATTATTTTATTTATAAATATTATGATATTAATTTCTTTGATAGAATTTAGTGAACATATAGAAGTAAATCCACAAATCGATTCACCAGAAACATGTTTCAAACTATTCAACCCAAATCAGTCCATCAATCTATTAAAAACGATAAAAAATAGATCGATTTAGATCAGACTAAACAATAAGGCGGATTAAATTAGATTATGAACACCCCTAAATACAAGAGTGATAACAGTACTTGTTAAACAAGGGAGGAAAACTAATAAAAATACCAAACAATAAAGGGCTAACTAGCAATTTCTCCCCCTTTTTTTCCCCCTATTTTTGGTGGTGGTTAAAGGTGTTTGGTACGGTTGTGGTTTTTTCTAATTATGAGAACACAACAATTGAAGTGTTTGAAGAAAAACAGAATTTCATCGAACATCCACTTACTTGCAGAAGCCACAACACCATAATACTACATAGATACGACATAGAGTCTACGATGATCATCATATTTTAAACTTAACAACGAGAAACATAAATATATAGTAAAAGAGGGAAGAGAAAATTACTGGGATCTCTGACGGTTCCATGGACAACGTATTCTTTGGAGAGAAGAAACTTGACGACCCACGAAGCAATAAAGCCTCCAGCTCCTGTTACACAAACTCTTCCCTTTTCTGAAGCCATTTCAGTGATCAAATGAAGCCACCCAATCAAATAGTTTAATTTGAATGCTCCGGCTCTCTATTCTCATCCTTCTTCTCTATATATAATGTTTCAATAACCATATTTTATTTTTTCTGTCCTTGGGACCACATTGCAAACTTTTTGCCGTGTCAGGACGACCGCCAACTTGCAAGACCGGGACACCACATGCAATAATGCAAATGTTGATTTCTAATTAAATATATTTTATATCTCTTTCTCTTTTTAAGATTCGAATTCCAATAATTTAACATGACTTACAGTCTGATGCCACCGGACAATGTGCCGAAGGTTTTAATTGTCTCTCTCTCCTTGATTTTGATTACCGGGCTCTGAGGGCTGGAATAGAAAAACCATTAATTCTTTGTTTTATGTTGCAAGGACCAACATGCAAGACTTTTGAAGTGTCGTTCTATAAGCTTCAGATTTAACAACTCATCCAATCAGCCAATATATAAGTGCAATCTTGCATTACGTGGCCTTCCCTACTCTTAAAGGGTGTTTGAGAAAATGAAGCTACTATATTACAATATTCCAAAAATGAACTTCGACGTAAATTTCCAAAATTAGTCTAAGAGTGCTTATCAACCTTCATTGAATCAGAAAGTGGTCTCCTTGCACTTGCAACAACCAGTCTAATGTAGGAGCTTGATTCGTTTGTTGAGAAAGATTCAAAGGAACTAAAAGGAATTATTTCATATTCTTAGAGAATATTATAAATGTGAGTGTAACTGAAATGTGATTTTGAATCAATTATTTGAGAGAAAATTTTGAAGGTGTATTTCTGAATGAATCAAAATAAGAAAAACTCCCTTTTTTTATAGGTGAATTTGAAAAGAAAAAGGGCGATCTCTTTCAAAATTCCCCCAAGCCATATGATCAGATCTGGATGTTCCCAATTGTTGGTCCATCCATGTCATTGGTTCATCTGGCATTCTTTGCTTGTGGACTTGCATAGCTGTTATTGACTTTGGGTGGAACCATTCTATGTGGTCCATTTCATGGTGGACTCTCTTTAAATTTAAAGGAATCGGCAAATGGCATGTTCATTGAACAAACTGAATTTGGTCCCAATAATTTTATAATATAATAGATGCAACTAAGTCTTTGTATTTACTACTTTGAATAAGAATTATACAAGATTGTTTTTCTATTGATATTAAATTTCTAACTTATATAAAAAAAAACCAAATACATAAAACTATAATTAGAATATAAAAATTAACACAACATAAAATATATTAAATCGATAATAACCTAAATAAGAAATCTTAATACAATACCAACTTTGGCATGGAGTATGTTACTCCTACTATTTGATGCGAGCTCTGTGTGTATCAACTTTTTACGATTGGTTGGTTAATACATATGATTGTATTTAATAAGAGCTGAAGTATATTTGAGGAAAAACTTTCTTGCCTTTGATCGACTTCTCTAGCAGTGTGGAAAATATATTGTTGCCCCCAAGATCTATTAAACCTGGTGCACTAAAGCTCAAAATGGCCAAGCTTAGCCCATAACTAATCCATGTTCATCTCATGACCGTTGAGCCTGACTCCCTATTAGGCCATTCCTAACCTCTACCACTCGATCAATGCTGAGCTTAATAAGACACTAGATTCCACCCATGACCCTGATCAAGGAGAACATTCATGTCTCTCTGACGATCGAGAACTGTTCATGCTCCGAGGACTGTTCTCGTCCAAAGTCACCTATGCACTTAGCCAATAGAAAAAATCACTTTGAAATTTGGATCACTATCCCCATTATAATTTCCAAGTCAATTCAACATCATTGACACTGCATGACCTCCACCACTTCACCATATGTTCCCTCATCATTTTACATATTATTGTTTTATTCTTATTAACCCACTTTGTCACAAAAGTAGGCAATTAATGGAAGGGCATGGGTATTACAGAATATTTCCTATTAGTAGGTCGAATGTTTGCTCGATGTTTTTTCTTGCAACGAGAAAAGAAAGATCTACGGCAATGAGTGTATTACTATTAATACAAGTGTAATTTTAGAATGCAGACTAAGTTCTTTGCTCTGACGAATGAGAAGCACTTGCCATGACTAGTTGTAACTTGCCTTAATCACTGCTAATGGCTTCTAATTGTAGTCGCTTCAAAGGGCAGATATTGTCCACATTTAAGAAAGCTTAGATCATTATCTGACATTGTGCCATTTACTAAGTCCGTTTACCTCTGTAGAAAATCTCAAATGGTTTGTGTCGAAGCCTAAAGAAAAAGGAAACATTTTTTTTTATTATCTTCGGATCGGTTGGAGATTAGGACATTAAAGCCAGGCCATTTAGAAATGTTTTTAAGGACTCGATCAAATTTATCAGTTTCGGGATGTTCCAACCCGAACAGAGAAATTACCCGATTCAAAATATATTGTGCATAAAAAAATTGTATCTTTTACAAAGCTTAAAACTAAAAACGCTATTTTTTTTTTCAAAACTTAAAATCAAAAGCATAAAAGTGGTTTTATTAAACAAAAAGCAAAAAGCAAAACAATTAGGGTGGGGCAGCAGCAATCATTTTCGATTGCACGCCATTATTTTCTTCTCTTTTGAGTTTCTCTCTCAAATTTCACTTTCCAATGCAATCTGCAAAACGAGCAAAATCTTTGTTCTCAAATCTCAATCAGGGGTGCTTGTCATGGAAGTATTTCCTTGATCAAAGGTTGGGGTTTTGAGTGCCCTAACAGATACCAGAGCCACTTTAGTTCCTCCTCTTTTGCAAAAACTCTTTAGTTTGGACGTAAAGTGTTTATAGTTATACATATTGCTCTTCTAATTTTAGTAGTACAGTTCAAATAAAAGTATATTTTAAAATTGTATGTGTTCTAGTGCAATTCGAGTGAAAATATATTTCAGAGTTGTACGTGTTTTAGTGCAGTTTGGTTGAGAGTATATCTTAGAGTTATACGTATTAATCTCTAAAAATTCTAATAATATAATCTGATTGTAAATCAATTATATATTCTGATGTAATATCAACAGTGTAATCTCATGTAATTTCAACAAAAAAATCCCACTCAATTACACTAACCACATATGAAAATATGCATTAATATAGAACATTATATGTATTATAGAAATTCTTAATTACAGACGTTTGCATATTTTAAAATATAAATTTAAAATTTTACAATACTCTATAACTAAAAACAATGCTATTTTAAAACATCGGACAAGTAACTATGAATATAAAATTTTATATGGAAGTCGAATTCCCTCAGGTATCTAACATTTAGGGCTTGTCTCGTGATTTTGGTATAGTTTATGTTTCTGGAATAGGACTAGCAATACAAAGGAAAAATGTCATTTTATTTCTTGATTTTAAAGATATATATCAATTTAGTTTTTCATATTTTAATATATATCACGTTAGTCTATACCGTTAGAAATCTTTTGTAAAATAGGTAATTTTTTGTTGCTTTTATAGTAATATCTTTAATGTAGCAAATGACTCCTATTAAGGGTAGGCATGGTTTGATGCGATTCGATTTTTTTTTAAATTGAATCGAATTGGTTTTGTTAAATTTTTTTAAAAAGTAAAACCGAAACCGGTTTTTTTGAGGAAAAAATGAACCAATTCAATTTGGTTCGTTGTTTTCTTAGTTTTTTGTCTTTTTTATTTTAAATTGTGAATTTTTTTAATTTATTTTTCTAAATAATTTAGTAAATTATTTTAATTTATTTTTTATTTTTTATTATACATTACATAAGCTGCCAAATTTGTTCTTATATATTATATAAATCTTTAAAAATTTAAGTTTGACTAAATTAATTTATATTACACTTTACATTACACATTATTTATTATATAATCAAAAAAAATTTCATTACATATTTCATAAATCACTAAATTTATTTTTATATATTATATAAGTATTTAAAAAATTAACTTGACTAAATTATTATATATTACACGTTATATATTATATAATTAAAACTATTTTCATTACACATTACATAAGCTATTAAATTTATTTTTATTTATTATATTAGTCTTAAAAATTAAGTTGACTAAATTAATATATATTTCACGTTACATTACACGTTATATATTATATAATCAAAAATAATTCATTACACAACATAAACCACTAAATTTGTTCTTATATATTATACAAGTCTTTAAAATTTGAGCTTTTTTTATTTTTTTAATTTTATTTTAAATTATAGGCTTCTTTAATTCCTTTGTCTAAATAATTTAGTAGATCATTTTTTGACTTAATTTTTGGATCTATTTCATATTAACATAATTATAATTTGCTTATTTGAGATAAATTTTAACTTTTTATTTATTAATAATATACTAATTGCTAACAATATCCATAAAATAAAATTCTCCTATTTAATGAAATTACAATTAAGATTTTTTTTAATTTTTATTATAATAATGAGTGAGAGAAATTATGTGTGGGTAAATATATATTTGTATTTTCAAAACCCCAATTATTTAGTGCCATGTGACAATGTAATTAATTTTTACCAAAAAACTCAAATTTCAGTTCGGTTATTTTTTTGAGAAAACCGAATCAGGCTAATCAATTTTTTCAAAAATATAACTTAATTAGGTTTTTTGTGGCAAAAAAATCAAACCGAACCAACCGATTTGGTTCGATTTTTTGGTTACCTTTTTTTTCCTCACCCTTAATTGTTGTCGATCAAGCCATATAAGGAGTGAAAAGTGTTAAAAAAAATTGATACAACTAAGAAAAATATATATTAATTTACCAAATTACTTTTATAAAATATATGCAGTACAAGACAATTTTAATGTCTATCTTGTAATTGTTAAGTTTTATTATTTCTTTTATCTAAGCTCACATATTTACAATAATTATATATTATGAGTTATATTAAATAAGGGCCAATTTAATTTTTTTTTTAAACTATATCTTATTAGGCTATAGAGATATCTAATTTCATATAGGCTTGTTATATGTAGAAACCCAATATTAATTGGATTATAAGTAATTGGATCATAATTTAACCTAGTATATAAAGACCTTTTTTAGAGTTATGATTCCCAAGTCAAATCAATTCACGCAAAGTTCTTCTTTTTTTTTTATCACAAAAAGAAAAATTCATTGAACCTACATAAATTTAACTGTGAAATGTCATTATACTCTTAATTCTTTTTCAAGATTGCTAATCTTCAAGTTTCAATCATCATGAAATCTTCAGGTATTTTTTTCTTAACATCCTATCCTGATAATTTAACATGATAGATTTTTAGTTATATTATTATAAATATGAATCCAATTTATGATTATATCTAACAGTAATTTTAAATTCATAAATGTCACCTTTTTTCTTTCTTTTTTTTTAAAATTTTTTTTGCATCTATTTATAATTGATTTGATCATTTTTCACACCTTTTTCTTTTTCCTTACAAAATAATCACCAACACTATCACCAAATTAATAAGGATATTTCATCATAAAAAATAATCATCAATGTTGCCAAAATTCCAATCTCTAAAAATAAAAATTCCTTACAAAATTAATCACACTTTTTATCACAAAATAATCACCGATTCTTTTTCTTTCACCTTTCCGCGAAAGCAGAATAAACATAAAAAAACACATACCTTTTATTTCCATAAATGGGTCATTAACACTAATGCCGATAATTTTGTCAACACCCTTTGTCTTCAACTCCTCTGCTTTCTCAATAAACCTAGGCACATACTGTTGAGAATAATGGAGCACAAATAGAACACTTTTATTAATATAATAAACTCAAAACTTATAATAGAAATTTTAAAAACTTTCACTCTTTCTCATTTTCAACACAACACTCACAATTCAATACTCATACACTCTTTGTTGAGCTTATTATTTGTTCAACTCTCTAACACACTAAACTCTCAACAATTGATCAAATACTTGATCAACTCTTTATTTTTAACTTGCTTACTTGCAAAACTAAATGAGGGAGGAGGGTATTTATACTTAGTTTCAACAAACCAAATCTACACAAATAAAATAATGTAAAAATTTATTAACCACACAAGTTTATAATACTTATCTCTTTAATTATTAACTTAAAATATCTTACCTAATCTAGAAACTTCAAGAATTGGGCTTGTAAATATTTGGCCTTAATCTTGAGCTTGATCTTGTAATTAATTTAATTTGGTATTGTAATTTTAACACTCCCCCTCAACATCAACTTTCGTTCTTCTAATCATGTTGAGTTATTTTTGAAACTTTTCGAACTTATCAACGCCCAAGTTTTTTGTGAACAAATTAGCCACTTGTTCTTCGGTCTTAACATACAGCAACTCAATTTCTTCTTGCAGAACTTTCTCTCTGATAAAGTGATAGTGCACCTTCACATACTTTGTTCTTGCATGAAAACTGGATTTTCTGCCAAACAAATTGCTGACCGATTATCACAATATATTGACACTTTATAATCTCTTGGCTGATGTAAATCCTCCATCAATTACATCAACCATGTACTTTGTTAAGCTGCCATTGTTGCTGCTCTGTACTCAACTTCAGTAACTGACAATGATATAGTCGGTTGCCTTTTACTGCACTAAGAGACTGTTCCTGAACCAATCTTAAAAAAAATACCCCGTAGTCGAACGCCACGTGTCATGATCTCCAGCATAGTCAGCATCATAATAGCCAACTATTTTACAATCTTAGTCTTTCTTATAGAAAAGACCATAGTCAATTGTGCCTTTCACATATCTCAATATCCGTCGAGCTGCTTCTAAGTGAGGTTTCTTAGGATTTTGCATGTATCGACTTATTACTCCAACTGCATAAGAAATATCTGGTCGAGTCAATATCAAATAAATGAGACTTCCTACCAGTTGTCGATATTTAGTTCCATCTTCTAAATCCTTTCCTTCATGACCGCACAACTTGACATTGGCTTCCAGCAGTGTTGAGATAGGCTTGCATTCTAGCATCCCAAACTTTTGTAACAAATCTTTGGCATATTTTTGTTGTCCTAAAAAAATCTCTTCTATTGTCTGAGTGACTTCGAGCCTAATGAAATGCTTAAGTTGTCCAAGCTCTTTCATCTGGAAGCGAACTGCCAAATTCTCTCTTGTTCGACGAATCTCTTCTTCATCATCTCCAGTGATAATTAAGTCATCCACATATACTAGCACAATTGCAAGTTTCTTTCCATTAGCTTTGATGAACAAACTCGAATCAGCTGGTGCTATAGAGTAACCACCATGTGTTGGAAATTCTCCAATTTTACCATACTACGCTCTTAAAGCTTACTTTAATCCATACAATGCCTTTCTCAATTTACACACATAATCAAGATGAAATTTTCTTTCAAATCCAATTGGTTGAATTATGTAGATCTCCCGATCCAACTCTCTATGTAGAAAAGCATTCTTTATGTCTATTTACCACAATATCCAACCTTTGCTAGCTATCAGTGTAAGTAAAACTCTTACTGTAGTGATCTTGGCTATTGGACTAAACGTTTCATCATAGTCTAGTCTATACTGTTGAGAAAATCCTCGAGTTACCAATCAAGTTTTATAACTCTCCACCAATCCATCAGGACGTCTTTTGATCTTGTACACCCACTTACAAGATATAGGTTTCACATCCTTTAGTTTTGACACTAAATTTTAAGTTTGATTTTGCTCCAACGCTATGATTTCTTCTTCAATAGCTTTAATCCATTTAAGGCTCTGTGATGCTTCTTCAAAAGTCTCAGGTTCCTTAACATTTTTCTCTTTCGCTATAGCTGTATTAACATATTTGGGATTAGGCTTTCGTATTCTTATTGACCTTCGAGGATGAGATTGAGGGGTTGTAGGTTCTGCTCTTTCATATTTGGCCTCCATTGTTGGTTGTTGATAGATGCCAGTTTGCCAAGGACTTTGAGTTGTCTCTTGCTCGGTGTTGTCATCACTGCTTCCATTATCAAGGTCTTCTTGGCTCAGTCGGATTTTATCAATTTGCTCATCTATCTTTTGTTGTAGTCGTTCTTCTATTTCTTTTGAATCTGGAAGCTCATCTTTTTGTGGCGACCACCATGAAGATGCTTCATTAAACACCACATTCCTTGATGTGTAGCACCGCCCACTAGTAGGGTCACAACATTTTCATCCTTTGCACTGGTTATCATATCCAACAAAAATACACCTGAATTCTTTTTTTTCGAATTTGTTTCTCAGGTGATTTGGCACAAACACATATCATATACAACCAAATACTCAAAAATGACTCATTGTAGGTTTCATATCGCACAACTTCTCAAAGAGTGATATGAACCCTAATCTTAGCTGAGGAAGCCTATTAATCACGTGGGCTGCAGTCTTCATTCCTTTGGCCCAAAATCGTTTTGGTACATTTTTTGCGTGCAACATACTTCTACAAATTTTTGCATAATGTTGAATCTTTCTTTTTGTAACACCATTTTGTTGTGGCATGTTAGCATATGTGAACTGATGTCGTATCTTATTTTCTTGAAGATATTGTGAGAACTCATCAGAGGTATATTCTCTTCCATTATCTGTGCGGAAACAATGAATCTTCTTTCTGACTTCTCCTTCAGATGTTTCTTTAAATTCATTGAGCTTTAAAAAAGTATCTGATTTTTTCTTCATAAAAAAAACCCATACATACCTCGAGAAGTCATTAATAAATGTCACCATGTACCGCATACCACTAATTGATGGCTACTTGATAAGTCCAAACACATCAGAGTGAACCAACTCTAATGGCTCCTTAGCTCTAAACTTTGACTCCTCATATGGTAGTTGATGTGCCCTGCAGTACTGACATCCCGCACATATTGTATCCACTCTCACACTCACATCAAGTTGAGGTAGACCCTTAAGTATTGCCTTGTTCATTATCACTTTTAACTTATGATAACTTATATGTCCCAATCGTGCATGCCACAAATCTATTGTCTCATTCTTTTGAGTTTTGTCTACATAAGCTGACTCTGCTGATAATACATAGACTGACTTTAGTCATCATCCTTCTATTGTTGGTGTTCCCATGATTTTTAAATCTTGGTACACCTTAGCATCTTGTAGACCGAACAAGACATAGTGTCCAGAAGATATTAACTATGATACTGACAATAGATTCTTTTTCATGTTGAGCACATGATAAACATCTTGAAGTATTACCTTGTTAGGACTGTAACGAGGTGTAAAGACTGTGTTATCGACGTGAGCTATAGGCAATCTTGAGTTATTGGTTATCACTACTATGCGACTTTCTTTGTACTTAGTCATATCTTGCAGCTTTTCTTCGTCACCAGTCATATGATTTGAACATCCTGAGTTGACGATCCAATTATTTTCATAGTCAATCCGTTCAGGCATTATCACTGAGAGTGATAGGTTTTCTTCCTCTATAGCGACAGATGCTTCAGCATCCCACTCATCTTCACTTTTTCTTTTTGATTTTGATGTGGCAGCATTACCCTCAACAGACCTTTTCTTAGACCAACAATCTTTTGCTATATGTCCTATTTTTCTACAATTATAGCATTTTCCTTCAAACTTTTTCTTTTGGTTGGACTGACTACCATTGTCGCGAGTCCTCCATACTCCCCATGTCTGTGAGCTACCCTTTTAGTAATAACTCTTTATCTTATCATCATATCTTTTAGATCCTCCACCAACACATCGTTTAAATCGACCTTTTCTTTTGTCGATGTAGAGTGCTTCTTCATTGCCTTTTAAAAAGACCTTACTCATTTGCTTGGCAATCGCTTCTTGATCAGCAAGCAAATTTTCAAATTCAATGAGAGATGGTTGGGTTGGCCAACCTTGTACAGCAGTAACAAAACTTCTATACTCGGGCCTCAAACCATGGATGATAATTCTTTTCATCCTAGTTTTAGCAATAGCAGCGGCAGGATCTAACTCAGATATTTCACGACACAAGGACTTTACCTTTGTGAAGTATTGGTTGATCGTCATGTTGCGTTGTGAAATTGACAACAATTCATTCTCTAGAAGCTGTAGTTGCATGTTGTTTTTCTTTGAAAAGAGTGATGCAAAAGTGTCCCATACTTTATTTGGCATCTTGGCCTTCTTTATATGCTCTAACATTTCTTCTTCAACTGTGGTCTTAATGGCGAATATAGCTTTATCATTTTTTACTTTCCACTTCTTTAAAGTGGCTTCGTCTATTGGCTGTTTCACTTCATTTCCGTCAACGACCTCTTAAGGATCTTGGCCTTGAAGGTAAGACTCCATCAACGTCGCCTATGTATTGTAATTTTAGTTATTAAGCTTCTTGATTCCTCCAATGACTTGAAGGTCACCCATCGTGTTGGTAGTACCTCAGTAATACTAAACAAGTTTTGTCAACAAACTTACAGAGTCACAAACTATTACAACACAGAGAATCTCACTCACTCACAATTTTTAGAAGTCCTTTCTGATGTGGAATATCAGTCAAAACTGCAACCACAGAGCATACTTGAAATTATTAGAAATCCTACAACTTGAGCAGTCCCAAACAGTCCCGCTCTGATACCAATTGTTGAGAATAATTGAGCACAAATGGAACACTTTTATTAATACAACAAACTCAAAACTTATAATACAAATTTTAGAAACTCTCACTCTTTCTCACTTTCAATACAACACTCAATTTAACACTCACAACTCAACACTCATACACTCTTTGTTGAGCTTATTATTTGCTCAACTCTCTAACATACTAAACTCTCAACAATTAATCAAATACTTCATCAACTCTTTATTCTTAACTTGCTTACTTGCAAAACTAAACTAGGGAGGGGGTATTTATACTTAGTTTCAACAAACCAAAATCATACAAATAAAATAATGTAAAAATTTATTAATCACACAAGTTTATAATACTTATCTTTTTAATTATTAACTTAAAATATCTTATCTAATCTAAAAACTTTAAGAATTAAATTTGTAAATATTTGGGTTTAATCTTGTAATTACTTTAATTTGGTATTGTAATTTAGTGTTATAATTTTAACACATGCTTCAACCTGCAAGTAGGAGTGAAAGCACCGAGAACAACACAGAGGATGACCAAGGAGTATATGGAGCTGATCTTATCCGTCGAAGTAAGCGAGAGTACCATCATGTAAGGAGTCGCCAACTATAATTGGGGTCATTTTTTATCGACAGTAGTGATTGAGAAGATGATGGATATGATCAGTTATGCGATCCATGGATAATTAATCACATTCTCTTAAAAATTGAAAGCTTGTATAAAATAAAAATAAACAGACTGTAAATGAACCTCTAACAATTATTTTAATTAAAAAAGAAAAAATAAAAATTATATTGAGAATTGAAGGGAAAATAACATTGAAGCCACAAATATTTAGGACTTTGTTCTTTTCTAATGTTTTTCTTAATTTTTTTGGAATGAATAATTTGTCTTTTGGCGGAAAAATATATTATGTAATTAATGAATGAAAAAAATTTTAAAATACTCATTTGTCCTCGAACAACACCCATTTAATAAACTGTTTTTAATGACACAGAATAATATGATATATATAAGAACATATATCCATATATGTCAATAAAATAGATATTAAAAAGGTATTTTTCTTTATCATAACCAGAGGCAGAACGGGCCTATGGGTGGTGCCCTCCCCCTTGACAGTTCCTCTTTAATTTATATTGTGTATATATTTTTTATTATTTAAATACTTATTTTAGCCTCCTAATTTTTTTTTAAAAATTCTTATATTTCGGGGTTAAATTATCAATTTCAAAAATTAGTCTCCATTAGTATTAAAAAAATTACTTTTTAATAACATCTTTCTCCCTTTAAATTTTTTTTCTCTAATAAAAAATTTTTAATTTACAAGCCCTATTTTTATATTTTTTCAAATTTATTCTCTTATCTTAATAAAAAAATAATTTTATATTTATAAGTGGTCCCATTTATACAATTTTTTTTTAATACAAAAGAAATTTTATATTAATATTTTTTTACCTAAATTACATCTTTTTTTTAATACAAATAAAATTTATACTTGTACCTATATAAATAAACTCTCAATTATAAAACAACATATTTTGATAATTGTATCTTCTCTTCAATTTACATCAAATAAGTAAGTTAAAATCTTTTAAATATTTTAATAATTTTTTAATATATTAATTAATTTTTTAATATCTTATTACTGTAATTTTATAATACCAAAATGGTACTAGCTAGTCCATGGTTCTCTTTAATTGCTACATTGACCCAAAAGTTGCAGGTGCTAATGCTAACTAGTAGTATTAAAAAAATAATAAAAGCACTATTCTTCTTCCTGTTTCTCTTCACTATGTTGTCTTTATAACAATTATTTCTATTTTCTTATTTGCAATGAAATCAAAATTTAAAAACAAGATCTTGAAATATATATATATTTTTCTTTATTTTGTTAATCAAAATATACTATGTCCATATTAATTATAGATGATTTCTGATATATGAATAAGAACGTCAAGCTACTTTTGATATAAAATTATGCTAAAGTTTTCGATAACATTTTTTTTTAAATAATTTATTTTTGACATGAAATAAAAATAATTTTTTGTAATATTTTATTTTATTAAATTTAAAATTTTATGTTATAATTCACCCTTAAAAACATTTTTTTCGTGGCCATAACCCGTTATCCCAGATCTACCAATGTTATTACAGTCTGGCAAAATCAACATCAAATATAGTATAAAATATGAAAGAATAAGACATATTGGGCAACACAAGATCTCGTTTGAGGGCATTATTGTTTGATGCTTTGAATATGAACAATAATTGTTGGATCCATATCGACTTCATCAATGCAATTTTTACCCGTACTCATGAAAAATGCGGATTAGAGTGGGTCATGTTCAGGATGGAGGTCAAACTTGCTAACCGTTTGAAGTTATATTTTAGGTTATCGAGTGAACATAACTTGCCAATCAGTTTAAAGAGTTCAAGATAAAATTAAAATATTGTAGAAATCTAAGGGCAAAGAGAGAATAATGTTTTAAATTTTTTATTTTTTTAAAAATAATTAATTAAATAAATTGAATAAACATATTAATGGGTTGTGTTGACCCGTCAATATGAATATGATTCATTTAATAAATGATTGGTGTCAAACACTTGTTTATTAAATAGATCATATTCAAATTGAGTTAAAATAAACAAATCAACAATAAACTCAATATAAATCTAACCCACGAGCCTATTTTTACAACTCTTAAAGTCTATTTCATATTGTGGTAATGTAACTTTAAAATCATAACTGTTATAGAATACAAATATTAGCAATCGGTTGTTTGATAAACACTAGTTGTAATCGCTTACCAAACACTCTACATTTTGTATTAAGCTTTTATATCATAATTAATTGGAATCAATGCTTGATAATTAAGCATTAGTTAAAAAGTGGATGGTTTCTTAGGAAAATTTTTTGAAGAGATTTTAAATTAATGAAGAGTTTATTAAAATTTTGATTATTCAAAATTAAAAATAATTTAATTTTGAATTAAAAATAAAAAAAGAGTCAAACACATGGTTAATGACGCAATAAAAGAATAAAATAAGTACAAAATAAGAAGTGTGGTTATTATTCATACAATGCTACCTGTTTGAAAAAGTTCTATTTTGGTTTTAATTGCGTGTTTAAATCCGTTTTAAACCTCCCTTTTATATGGATTCTTATTTCAATAAGAAATAAGATTTTATAGAGACTTTATAAATATTATATAAACTCTTGTAATTTATTAGAATTATCAATACATCAATAAGAGAAAAATAAAGGGTTAGGATAGCTTTAGAGCGCTAGGCGTAAGCACGAAAAAGTATCACGGAGTACTTGAGTGCTGGACACTTAAGTACAAGAAAATATTAAGTAAATTCTTTAGGAGTTTTTCTATTATTATATTCCTTATGTTTCTCTTGTAAGGAGTTCTTTGGGTATTACAGAACTAGAATAAAAGAAGTTAGGTCTATGATTCATTGTGAATATAAACAATTTTGTCGAATCACATATATTTTTATGCTTTGTGTGTGATTGTTGTCTCTATTTCTTGGTTGATATTTATTTTTTCTAGTTTTTACTTATAAGTAAAAGCTTCCACAAAGCTTAAAGGAGTATTAAAATGCTAAATGCCGAACTAATAGATATTAGAGTGCATAAGAATCCTTAAACAGTATAAGAATTAATCGAGTAATTAAACAAAAAATTTAGAATTAAATTAACAATTTTTTTAATTTTAATTTTAATTTGTAGTCATTTAAGTTAATGAAACTGAAAATTTTTGCCACTGTTCTTTTCTTATAAATTGACATGACATTATAGCAACTTCCTCCTGGGATTTGTTCCACATCCTGATGAGTGTGAAACTCAGAATCCTTAAATGGCATTGTGGAATGAGCGAGAGAATGAATTTCAATCAGCTTCAGCCAACACTAAGGTTGTAACACGAAAAACAATGACTGCTTGAAAGTGCCCACCCTTGAACTTTATTAAGCTTAACACAGACGCAGCTATCAGCAAAAGAACTGGCAGATCTGGCCTAGGTGTGGTCTTCTGAAATCATTTGGGAATGGTGGTTATGTCAGCTCAGTTCCAATATTCAGTTGGATTTGATATTCCGATAGTTAAAGCACTTGCTATCAAACATGGTCTTTTACTCACAAGAGATAAGGGGATTTCTCAAGTTGTGGTGGAGTCAGACACGGCCTGTGTGATCAATGACATTCTATCCCATGCACAATCATTTTCGGAGCTGGTTATGGTGCTCTAGGACATCTTTGAATTGATGAGTGATTTCCAAGTCTACAGCTTTTCTTTTGTCCTTAGAGAAGCTAACAAAGTGGCTCATTCTCTTGCAAATTTTGATTTAAAGCTGGATAATTTTTAACTTATTATGATTTCAATTTACCAGAGTAAAAACATTTGATCTCTAAACCTCTTAGGACAGTGAATAATGGGAATAAAATAAAACAAAACCATTAATTTATAATAATCTAAAAACTTTTATGTCCATGTGTATTGAATATAAAAAAATATCCGAAGAAGATTCCCTGGAGCATAGTAGGGTTATTGTGGGTAAATTTTTAACTGACCACATGATTTTATTATAGAAACTCACTTAATTGTTTTACTCAATAATTTTTTTTGTTTCTTGTTTGCTTGCACAACCAGGTAAATGAAATATTAATGCATGTGCACACAGAGATCTTAATCCATTTTACTTGAGAATTTGAATTTGGGTATTAAAGTCCAAGCCTAGTTCAGGAGTCTCCCCTTCCGTAAAGCTGTCGACACACAAGCAGAAGCGATTTATAAACAAAAGATAACTAGAAATAATGCATATTTGAAAAAGGATGATATTGATACTGTCAGAAATATTGTGGAGACTTAAGCTATACATCATCATTTAAGTCTATACACCACTATTAGTTGTTGTATGACTACAAGATGACAATGGTGCATGGCACAAAGTTAAGATTTTAAAACACACAAACGTCATTACGAAAGAATGAATGACTATTGATACTGTACCATTCAGAAACTCAAGACTTACATTTTGGGATAGTCATAATTAGGATATAGAGCCTTAAGTTTATTAACCAATTCACGTGCTGTTATAATGTATGATGAGCATATGTATCTCCCTTCAGCCTCGGGCTTTTCATATAGCAAAAGCACGGCTTCAGCTACATCACGCACATCCAGTAGCATCGGGAAAGCATTTGACGTTGACACGGGACCTTTTATTTTGCATATACAGATCACGTAAACGCATGTCAGAATAAATAGGGATCAAAATGCAAAGATTCTAAACTTTTTACGCACTTACATTACAATAAAGCATCTCCGAAATAGATACGGAAATGATTGCATACCTTTCAAAATGTTGATGAGATATAAGCTACTAGTATTTATTTTGGACTGCAACATAGGTCCCACAACGAGGGCAGGACAAAGGCTTACAAGATTAAGCCCAGTTGTTTTTGCAAACTCCCAAGCCTTCATTTCTGCTTCTGTTTTTGAAACAGCATACCAGTGCTGATAAAAAAAAAAAACAAAGAAATTTGCATTCAGTGCATACTCTATATAACACAAGGTCTTTTCTAATGTGGTTGTTTACGCATTTTAAAATGTAAGTGGTTAACATTTCTTCGTAAGATAGTTAACTACCCATACAAGTAGTTAAACATCTACGGTTTAAAATCACATGAATTTCTATTAACTACAAAAAATTTAGGTGTGAAAGTTTGTAAATTTTAAAATGTATATTTGTTGAGGGAGAAAACGTCCTTCTCCCTCTCGAGATTATGTTGAAGCGAAGAATCCAAGATTCAACCTAGAACCTTAACCTCTTTGCATAGCGGAATAACCTGTCAATCAAACAAACACAACAAGAATCCAAAGTAGAAAACAAAAGAGCACAACACAATCTTACGTGGTTCGGTCAATTGCTTATGTTCACGATGGATCCAAGGATCTTAACCTCTCTTATTATAACTCTCTAGAGATTTTATAAGGAAAACACAATGAAGAACCCTCAAGATTTTATAAGGAAAACCCAATGAAGAACCCTCAAAATGACCTAAACGTTTAGTGAACCCTTACTCTACCACGAACAATGATCACCTAAACAACGGTTCCACCCTAGCGCATATAAGCACTTAGTGTCTACCCAGTTCTTCCCCTCTCTTAGAGTCTCTCTCAATGCTTAATCTGAAATCAAGGATTTACAAGTGTTTATATAGAGTGTATTTCGTGCCTACTAACCCTATTCCTTGTTGGAGTAAGAGTCCACTTATTTTAGAAGTCTAAAACTTTCTAAAACTAGAAATCTCGAACCAAAATTGACTTTTCCACTCGTTCTGGCGCTGCGGCGCTCGTCCTTGGGCGCTGGACAAAATTGCGTCTAGCGCTGCAGCGCTGCGGTGCTGGGTTACTGTCCTGGGCGCTGCGACGCTAGCCTATACACCTATCCATGCTTTCTTGCTTCCTTCACGTATTTGAGTCCCGTTTCATTTCCCTTTTTGTGTTCTACACATCTTAGACTTCTCCATACACGTCCTACACATTCTAGACTTCTTGTGACTCTTCACTTTGGTATTCATCTTAATTCTTGTCCAACCAAGATTGTTGAATCACCAATTTTTCAACAAACCTTTCCTTGATTCAAAATCTTCCAAATAAGAAGGCTTCGGGATCCGATCCACACCAAAACTCTATCACCTAAAGTTGAGTCCAGATAAGTGTCCACCAAGACGTAACTTTCCCCAGACTAATGACTTCGGCCTCCAAAGGCATTCGTGCACCTTGCATAGGGTATGGATGCGTTGCACTCCTTTCTGACCTTCATCACCTCAGTGAGCATGGTTTGGATGTCGCCTAGTGGTTTGCATTGCCCCAACACCCTGCGTTGGGCCACTCATGGCTATCCCAGTAAGCACATAGAACCCCTCATTGTGCTTCTCACCCTTAAACCCTATAGGTTCTTTCTCTACCCTTAGTTTTTCTTTTTTCGCTCTAACCGAATACCCTTCCTCATCGAGCTTACCTAGGGATATCAAGTTCCTCCTCAATTTAGGAACATGCCTTACACCATGTAATTCCCTAGTTTCTCCACCTTGCATCCTCAGCCTTATGTCACTAACTCCCATAATCTCACATGTCATGTCATTCCTCAATAGAGCTTTACCTCTCTTGACTTTATAGTTGGTAAACATCGATCTGTTGGGACACATATGGACGTTGCACCCCGAATCTAGTATTTATTTGCCAGCGTACTTTTCCCTTGAGGCTACCAATATGTCTACAACTTCGGTGTCTTTCTCAGTACCGATTGCAGCCCATCCTCCTTTGTTTTTTGTTTTCGGACAATCCTTCACAAAATACCCTTCCTTATTACAAAGGAAACACCTCTTGGATCTCCTCCTTGATTGGTTGCTCTTCTTTCCTTGTGCAAGCAATGCTGCTCCACTCTCGGACTCAGATCTCTTCGTCAATTCTTTTGAGTTCAATAATGTCTTAACGTCATTCATCGTTAAAGACTCATTTCCATACAGCAGTGTATTCGCAAAACTCTCATAGCTCTTCGACAACGAACTTAACAGGATAATGGCCTTGTCTTTATCCTCAGTCTTGATGCCCAGTTGCTCAAGACTTATGATGATCTTGTTGAACTTATCAATGTGAGCTCTTAATGAAGTTCCCTCGTGCATTGTCAGCTGATGTAGTTTCTTTTTCACAAGAAGTCTATTTGCAAGAAACTTCTTCATGTACAATGCCTCGAGTCTTTTTCATAACCCAAAAGCTGTTTCTTCATCACCAACTTTCCTTAATACTTCGTCACTCAACGCTAGGAATAAGGTTCTGTGAGCCTTTTTCTGAATTGTGTCCAAATCTTTCTACCCAGACTTTAAGGTTGTCGCCTCATCGCTAGTTGAATAGCTGGTTTCCTCCAAAATTGAGTTTAGCCCTTCCTTCACTAGTAGAGCCCTAACCTTCTTCCTCCAAAGATTGAAGTCATTCATCTCATTGAACTTCTCTATTTCTTACTTAATTATAGCCATGGTTTAAATACCCTATATGTGTATTATCGAACCTCTAGCTCTGATACCAGTTTGTTGAGGAAGGAAACGTCCTTTTCCCTCTCGAGGTTATGTTGAAGCGAAGAATCCAAGATTCAACCTAGAACCCTAATCTCCTTGTGCAGCGGAATAACCTGTCAATCAAACAAACACAACAAGAATCCAAATCAAAACACAAAAGAGCACAACATAATCTTACTTGATTCAGCAAATTGCCTACGTCTACAGCAGATCCAAGGATCCTAGCCTCTCTTATTATAACTCCCTAGAGATTTTACAATGAAATCCAATATGAAGAACCCTCAAAAGGACCTAAACGTTTAGTGAACCCTTACTCTACCACGAACAATGATCACCCAAACAACCGTTCTACCCTAACGCACATAAGCACTTAGTGTCTACCCAATTTTTTTCCTTTCTTAGAGTCTCTCTCAATTTTTAATCTGAAATCAAGGGTTTACAAGTGTTTATATAGGGTGTATTTCGTGCCTACTAACCATATTCCTTGTTGGAGTAAGAGTCCACTTGTTTTGAAAGTCTAAAACTTCCCAAAACTAGAAATTCCGAACCAAAACGGACTTTTCCACGTGTTCTGGCGCTGCAGCGCTCATCCCTAGGCGCTGGGGTGCTGGACAAAATTGCGTCCAGCGCTGTGGCGCTGAGGACCCAGCACTGCGGCGCTGGGTTACTATCCTGGGCACCGTGGCGCTCAACCTGTATACCTATCCGCATTTTCTTGCTTCCTTCACGTCTTTGAGTCACGTTTCGCTTCCTCCTTCGTGTCCCACACGTCTTAGACTTCTCCATACGCATCTCACACATTCTAGACTTCTTGTGACTCTTCACTTTGATATTCATCTCAATTCTTGTCCAATCAAAATTGTTGAATCACCAATTTTTCAATAATATTTGAACTATTCAATTTTATATAATTAAAAAAAATAAAAAAGCTATTTTAAAATTATAGTGTTATTTCGTTTAAATTTGAGTTTTAAAAATGTGCAAACGTTTATTTAAAAAATAAGCGAGTCATGACTAAAATTTCCTCAAGTGGTTACATTAGCTGCTTTGCAGGCTTCGACATGAGACCAAGAAGTCTCATCCATATCTTGACCCTTGGGCTAGTTGGGGTTGGCTGCTATAGCAAAAGATGATGAGACGAAGACGACTCGTTTAATTTTTGCTTCAAAACTTGCTTCCATTACATTGAGTGTGGCCGTTAAAGCAGGCTCAACTATGTTCTCCTGCAGAAGCATTTTGTAAGCAAAATAGATTACAGATGAAAAGTGAAATTCAAAATGCAAGCAAGTAAGATCTATTTAGTATTTGATATTTAGGTCTTCACTCAGGATTTGGTACAGTTTGTGTTTCCGAAACAGGGCTTGCAATATGAAATACATCGATGCATCCTTCCATTGCTGAATAAATATTATCGTATTCATGCAATTCTGCCTTGAAGAGTTTCATATTCTCGGATGCTTTTTCAAGTTCGTACAAAAATGCATTTTTCTGATCGCCTACAAAAAAAGGTTACAAGAAATTCACTCTTAAAACAGCATCGAAAATTTCAATTATAGTAATTAGTTCTTTAAACTAAGTGCTAAATGCTTTTGTTAAGCCAATGGCCTTTCATTACCAAATCAATGCCTAGTTTCAAGAAATTTACTTTTTTTAGTCAGTGTGGAATAATTCACCCAACAGTCTCTCTTGAATAAATGTGAGACAACTTACCAAACAATCTCCCTCAAAAAAAAAATCTTTACGGGTGAGAGGTAACATATATTGGTTCGTGAGACACAACAAGTTTATCCATATTCTAACATGAAAGCCCGCTCTAATGTTATTGTGTAGAGGATTGAACGTCCAATTCAAGTGTTTAACCTAAAATTTTAATTTATTGAATGAAATAACCTAATTACTTAAAGAAACTTAGGTTTATTTATTTATTTTTTTAACCAAGACTATACAATTCACCCAACAAAAATTTTTAATTTTTTAATCTCTAAAATTATAAAATCTGAATGCATTTCCTTTCATCTCTCATATATTTATAAAGATTTATTAAAATTTTTATTACAATAATTAATAACATCTATAAAAAAATTAAGGCATTTAGAATGCCAGTATTTATTAAAATAAAATTAATAAAAACTATCAATAATTATTAATATTAAAATTTTACTTTAAAATTAATTATTAAATTATTAACCACATTAACAAATATAATTATAAACTCTTAAAAATTTATTATCACATAAGTTACTTACATGACTGTTGCTCTTCATCATTCTATAGATATTCCTGTAAACATATCCTACTCACTTTGTACAACACAACAATGCCAACAGACACTAAATCCTATCTGTGATCATATTGTAAACTTAAAAACAAGAAACATAAACATAGCAGTGAAAAAGGGAAGTGCAAAAATTACTGGGATCTCTGACAGTTCCATGGACAATGCACTCTTTAGGGAGCAGAAACTTGATGACCCACGAGGCAATAAACCCGCCAGCTCCTGTTACACAAAATCTTCGTTTCTCTAACGCCATTTCAATTCCAAGACCCAAAACCCAGCAGTGAATCTTAATCCAGTTTCTTGTAAGTTGGTTTCAAACTTGAATTAGAAATAGCACTCAAAAGCTAGGATTGCTCATTTTTTAGTCAAAAAAGGCGGCCAAAATTATTAACTTCTAATTTCTCTTTCCAATAATTTTGAGTGATGGATCCAAAAAAACAGTTCCATTTTTTATTCTACTGTCTTAGGGGCATCATGAAAACTTTTTCCTTGTCTTCATGGATACAGATTGCACAAAGAAAAGCTTCTCTTTCCCTTTTCATTAATTGATTTAAGACGAAATTTTATTCTTATTTAGGCTAAATTTATATTTACTTATTTTATTAGATATTTGTGTTTTAGTCATATTTTAGTATTTTAGTTAATTTAGAATTTAAGATTATCCAACTTATTTGAGTAGAATTACAATTAATCCTTTATAAATAGACTTGTAATCTTTATTATTTGGTTGACTTTCACAAATAAAATTTCTCTTCTTTGATTTTTTTTTTCCCGTGGGATTATCTATATAGACTTATTTTTTAAAAGTGTTTTTAAATCTTATTGTTTAATTAAGTCGTTTTGGATCTAAACGCCTCGTCCGTAGAATGACAACTACTCCCGTTTTAATTATAGGAACTAATGTTTTTGATTGAAATATTTTTCTATTCTTACTTTCACTACCCTCACTTTGTCATTAATGTTTAGTGTTGGGTTTTTTTGAATCATTCTACTATGAAGTTGCTACATAATTTCTCCAATCTTTTCATTATATGTTTTAAGTTTTTTGTTATTTGTTGTAATTTTTTTTTATTATATATTCTAAGTTTTTATTATAACTTTAAGTTCTTAAAACAATTGAATTCATTTGACCCAATAAATACATGCCACATATTTACTGTCTTTAAAATAAAATAAACCTACCATACATAAGATTGCATTATATTTATTCACCTGAGGCCAATTAAAGATAGCCAACTCGGCAAAATTAATTGGCCAATTGGACTGTTTCTTTTCATTTTTGGGAAAAGAAGCTTAAAAAAATTAATCTCACATTTTTCATTAATAATACAAATTTTCTCTTTAAAATCCTTCTTTTTTTAAACACTAAGAAATACTGATTTAATTATGGAGCAATAAGTAACTTCTTGGCGTTGTCCAAGAAAAGCTCAAAATTATGACTGCATTCTATAAAAAAGTTTGGCTAAGAACTCATAAAATTGGTAACTCAGATTCTCATAAGTAAGAATGTCTAAGCAGACAGGCTAGCTAATGAAGTCCCGACAACAAAGTTCTCTCTCGACAGACTGGTTCCTTCGATTATTAGAGAGAAAATTGCAATGGAAGATGAACCCAAAAAATAAAATAAAAGAAAGCAGATGTGATGATCATTGTAAACCCTTTTGGCTAGCTAGTTGAAGCTAGAAAAACAGAATAATAATTTTAGAAAAAAATTTATAAATAACCCTTATAATGTGTTATTATTTTTTTTAACTAACTTTAAATTGATTATTTTTTATTAGCTAAAATTTTTATTTTTGAATATTTTTTTCCTATTGTCAAAAATATAAACTTTCTCTCCTTTCCTTCCACGGAACCAAGAATTATATTGATGGTCGAATATTTTTGAAGTTGTTATTGCGAAAATCAAATATTGTTGAGTATATTTGTCACTTTAAATCAAGAAAATAGCCATATCTTGTAAGTTTTTCTAAACTTTTTTAGAAATTTAATATTTGTTAGAAATTAGATAAAATTTGCATTTATAAGTTAAAAATATGTGTTATTGATGAATTAAATGTGAAAATTGAGTTAAAATGGTGTAAAAGACATTGAAATCTGGCCAAAAATATGATTTTTAGTATGTTTGACGAAAATCAGACGGCGGCAATACAGCTATCATTGGGTTTGAACATCTCGAGGCCATTTTGGGCCCGGATGCCCACATTACGTGCACCTCGGGGCTATTTGCGCATAATGCCCTTAGATGCTCACATTATGCCCATCTCATTGCGGCATCGCGAATCGTGGACAAGTCCGCGAAGCTGCATTTTTTTTATTAATTTTTTTTATTTTATTTTCTATGTTTGTTTATTTTGAAATAATTTTAATAATTTTTATTTTATTTTTTCAGGTCCTATAGAGTATGATGCAATTGTTATTTGTTTTGGAGGAAAATGGGAGAGTTTTAGTGATGGGGAAGAAAGTTATGTTGATTATAGTAATTTTGAAATTTCGGTTCTGAAATATATTAATTTTAAAGATCTTTAAAATGCAGTATGTTATACCTTGAAAGTCGATAATGTGAACTGTAAAGTGACTTTGAAAATCAAAATAGATGCAACAAGATATAAGTTAAAACCTATTGAAATTAGAAACGACAGTGATGTTTGATTTTTTTTTTTAGCGCCAATAGAAAATCGTATTGTCCTTTATATGTAACAGTGAATCATAGAGTCCCCGTTTATGAAAATAATGTAGAGCCCCTCAATCAAAACCCACCATCAATTCATACTCATTTTATGTCAGCTAGCGATAGCAACCAAGTGAACCATACATCTCCATCAATTCCAGCAGTGATTCCTTTAAACACAACAAATGATTATCACAATATTTCTCTTATACCGTTCAATGAAGATCCAGCCTATACACATTACGCTTGTGATGACACTGAAAATGTTAGGGATGTGAAAGTGGACTGTGATGATGTTAGAAATGTTGATAATTTAGAAGAGGATGATTTAATAGAAAGCAGAGATTGTTATGTTTCAACAAACTCCCTAAATATTGAAGCTAGAAGAATAGATTTTTATGAAGCTGAAAACCGCTTTGCGTTTATGGCTCTAATACCACCATCAGACTTGAGCATATCGGATAAGATATTGAGTAGTAAAATTGACGATGTGTTTGTAGAAAAGTTGTTTGATAGCAAAGATGAACTTCACCAAACTATTAATATGCTAGCATTTAAAGGTAATTGGAGCTTTAAAGTGCCAAGGTCGACAAAAGATCATTTTGAGATAAAATGTGATGATGATAGATGTCGATGGTGATTACGTACAGTGTCAACAAAAGCTAGGAAATATTTCATTGTGCACAGAATTGATTCAAGTCACGTGTGCCAATTAGATCGATTGCACGATAGTTGTCAACAAGCAAAGTTTTGGATTTCTCTTTAGTTAATCATGTAAACAAGTAATATACTGTTGCTCCTAACACTGGTGCTGACATTTGTGGATTTGCCCATTCATATTCATCCCCCTCCACATCCATAACATCATCGTTAGGGTCGCTGAAATGGGCATAAGCCCTCAAGCGCTTGCTCGTGCTTTCGTTGTAACCATACATACTTGGTAGGTCTCTAGCATAGCTTTTGAGATTGGCTTTCAATGCAACGGCAGCCGACCGTTACTCCAGCTGCCGTCTACATCGATATATTACATCCAAAATTCTCATTTTTTGCTCATTTTCAACGTTTCTTGTACCATTCTAACCCATGTTTTTTACATATAATTCAATAATTTCACCTATTTTTAGCTTTAAATGCAAATTCTAATAATTTTTTAACAATTTTTTAAAAGCATTTAAAATTTTTTAAAAGTTCAAAAAATTTATCAAAAATTACCTATTTTTTTTTTTTGAAGTGAAAAATATATTATATAGGTCTTGATTTATGCAATGATAACTTCAAAATTTTTTATCTAACGTAATTTGTAAAAGTTCAAATTTTTCGATAATTTTTGGTAAAAAATGTGAAAATTGCTTGAATTTTTGATATTAGGACAAATGTATCCATAAATAAAAATTTTGATTAATAAAATATAATTAATTTAAATTTAGTAAACAAATAATAAAAAATTGTGAAGATTATTTATGAAATTGTTTCATAATTTTATTATCATTGCTTTTAAATAATCTTTAATGTGACACTTGACTAATGTTATGGTGTGATATGTGTTATTATTGAAAACTAATCATTCAAATTAAAACTAAATATTAATAATTTAAATGATTTATTTAAATTATTCCATGACTTCTTGTACTCTTTTGTTCTCTCTCCAGTGTTCTTTATCTTAAAATCTCCTCTTCCATTTTTAAACCCTGAATTATTTTGATTAAAAATTGAAAATTGATTTCTACAACAATTACGCAAGGCCGAAAGTGTACTCAATATCTTCAATTTTTTTTTTTATTTAGTTCATCTTCCCGGTAATTTTTTTCCGTCAAAGTTTTGTAAAAGAGTAATAAATAAAATATAAATAAAAGAAGAAAAGGCATGCCAAAATTTTGACCATTTGCTGATCTTATATGGGTTTTGTTTAGAATATATTTGTCTTTTATTACAACTTAGGATGTGATAGTTTGAAATTTTTTTCTTTAAGAATTAAAAATTTTAAAAATATTAAAATACAAACTTTTCGTTGAATATTTACCATGGATTCAAAGATTGTAGAAGAAAGAGAGAGAAGAGTGGTGGCCACGCAAATGATTTTTTGATAATAATTTTAGTTGATTAATTTTTGTTATTTTTTATTTAATAAATATCTAAATTTTAGTAATATATATATTTTTTTGTCCATTAAAAGTATAATTTAACTATTCTTTGACGGCAAGAACTAATAGAATAGTTATTGAAAAAAAGTAAGAATTAAGTTAGTATATTCAAATAAAATAAGAGATGAAATTGGTATTTTTTTTAACAATACTTTAATATTTTATTTTAAAATAATGTGTTAAATATTGATTAGATAATTAATTTTTATAATTTTTAAAATCACTTGTTATACTATTTTGTTATCCATTAATTTTTTAATGCGTTACTTAAAATGATCATAAATATTGAGATATCACTCTTAATATTTTATAGGACTCTTTTTGGTAATTCCTTTTGAGCACCAACAATTCCAATTGAAAACATTAATAGAACAAGTTCTCAACAGGATTTTGGTGACACAATTCGGAAATCTTGACCTATAAAGCTCCCAATCTACCTTAACTATAAAAGAGAGCAAATTTACACCAGATTACTACCATGAAGTGATAAGCTTGCACCATAAATGCAGGGCAGGCCTGATCCAAACTAAAACCCAAGTTTTTTTTTTTAATTTTTTAAATTGAACTTTTTGAATATTTATTTTACAAAATAATTGTTAGATTAATATATATTAAAATTAAAAAATTTAGAAATTAATGGGACTTTTCTTTTAAAAAAATAAAAAGAAAAAACTCCGACTCAATGCTGGGTTTTGAAAAATATTTAAATATTTAAATTCTACTATGAAAACATATTAATATATATTTATTTTACAAAATTTGGACTAAATTGTAAACTCTAACTACTCTTGAGAGAGCGGTAAGCTTCTATGGCCATATTCATTTAAATTCATCATTTTATAAAAAATTATAAATTATTTTAATAGAAACAATTTGTGGGTGATGTTTTACGTATGATTTAGAACACTACATATTCATTTAAATTCATCATTTTATAAAAAATTATAAATTATTTTAATAGAAACAATTTGTGGGTGATGTTTTACGTATGATTTAGAACACTAAAGTATTAGGATCTTTCTATTAGAGATGAACTTAGATGTTAAAGGTTTTAGAGAAATAAATGACTTAGATTTTTTTTCTTCATTTTAGAACCCATAGGAGATCAACGAAATGACTTAGACCCGAAACGCAAATTCTATATCAATTTCACGAGTTGGTATATGTAAACTATTGTGATACTATTTTGTTTAATAGATTTTTATTTAAAAATATTAAATCGAGTATTAATTTTTGTTCAAGTAAATAATTATGTATTTTCTTTTATTAGGATGCTCTCGTACATGACATTCCTCGAGAATGAATTTTTATATTAGCGCCATCACTTTTGTAAGTGGAAATTATATATACACACACATATATAGTTTATTTCGTATATATAAGATTTCATTTATTATACGTCATTTTATAAAGCCCATGGAAACGTAATGAATATATTTTTAAGCATAATGAATATAGCTTATAAAGTCAAATGATTTACTTAATGAATTAATTTCTTTGGACTATGTCATATCTAAATTAAATATTTATTTTACATTATAAAAAATTATTCATATTATCATTTGACGTATCAAATATTTATAAAGTGATATTATAGATATCAATAGAAATACATTTAAATGATTTATGATATTAAACTAAGTATAAAATAATAGTAACTCTATAAGTTATATTTACAGAAAAGAATATTTTCAAATTATTAAGTGGTACCCTCTCCTCTATAGATATAGAGATGAGATACAGATCTTTAGGACCTTTTTGTATATATACAGAAGTTTTAGGCTATGTATATAGGTGTTTTTCTCCTTATAAGCCTTTTTGCTCTGCGCATACGTAAGATGAGAATATGATTAGTGAATTATGTGTACGTCCAATACTCCGCCCGAGGTGTATTTTGCATACGACAAAGTTTACCCTGGGCATTAATTTAGTGGAAGGTTTTAGAAAAATATTTAAATTTCATAACATATATTATATATAAACTAATTTATGAAAATTATTTACAAGATTATGTTAGATTTTGCAAAACTTTCATATTTAGTATAAACAAAATAGAATTTGATGGTTCTCATGAGATTTTGTACTGGATTTTGCAAGAACTCACCTCCTCCCACCCTCCTTCTTAAGAGATTGTAGACTTTCTTACCTCATTGATTAGTTGAGGTGAGTCATGTGATGGTGTTTTAGATTATTTTGTGAGTCATGTGGGACTTATAGACTCTCTTTGTTCCTTTGGGTCTATAAAAACTTATAATTTTAAATTTTTGGACTTTGGATATGTATTACACTATTTAGGACATTCGATATCATAATATTGTTAATATTATCCTAAATACTTAGAATATATTGATTAATAATTTATAGATGTATTTTTATTAAAATAACTTTACAATTTTCACTTGGATTTACCCACTCAAAATAAAATCTAAGACTTTAAACATATTTATCACCTTTAAAACTAAAGTTGAAAGGTTCACTGAACACAAAATTAAAATCACACGCACTGGCATGGGAGGAGAATCTAGAGCCATTGAGCATTACCTCAGAATTAAAGGAATACCACCAAAATATTCTTGTCTTCACGCTCATCATCAAAATGAAAAAATGAAAAAAAAATTGCATTTAATTAAAACAGTTCTTACACTCTTAACATAGGCCAACATACCTCACAAATACTTGTAGGAAGCAATGCATACTGCTTCATACCTCATAAACAAACTATTACCCAAAAGACTACAATACTAGTCACCCTATGAAAAGCTCTTAGGCAACTTGCCAGATTACACCATAATCAAAACATTTGGATTGAATGCTACCCTTTCATAGACCTTACAACAAAAATATGTTTAATTTCATACTTCTAAGTGTGGCTTTCTAGGTTATAGTCATACACATAAAGGATATGTATGTCAACTCCCTTCTAGAAAAACACACATTGCAAGTATGTGCTATTTAATGAATCCTTGTTTCTTTTTCAATCAAGTCTAGAATTCCATATAGAAGATGCACATACCTCATCTGAGATGTCTAACCTAAGTCATCAGTTTATCTACTTTGAATAGTCACCTAAGTTTGGTAGCAATCAATCAAATATAGCTTGTGAAGACCATTCATCAAGCAACTCTACAGTAAGTATTAGTTCATCTGACTTTCATCACCAGGAACTAGAAAACTCCACTCTACAAAACACTCAGCCGAACACAAAAATCACTCAACACGACCCAAAAACTCATCCCATGATCATTAATTCCAAAGCAGGGATATACAAGCCTAAAGTTTACTTGAATAACAGTGCAACTTCTCACATCATACTAGAAACTACAGCTGATGCGATAAATGATAGAAATTGGAAAAATGCTATGGATGAGGAATGTAATGCCTTTATGATAAATCACACATGAACCCTTGTGCCTCACTAATATAGGCATATTTTTTTATTTTTTTATTTTTATCTTGATATTCTATTATTTTATGAGAATAAATGACTATTTATATATTATTGTTTATTTATAGTGACTTGAACTAAATTTAAAGAAGGAATACAACACAGCAAAAATCAAGGACTAAATGCAAGAATCTCAAAATAAGGACATGTCACCCCAACACCACAAGTTTTACCGCCCCAGTGATGGAACCTGAGACAAAATAAGAAAAAATTAAATAAAACCTATTTAAGTCGCAGACTACCACCCCGGCGCTAACAAGCCATCGCACCAGCAATGACCTAATGCTCTAGTGCCAGACCTTCACCGCTTCAGCGATACAGCCTCTTGTATGCAATGCCCTAGCGACAGCATGATAATGCCCCAACAATAATATGATTCCTGACCCAACAAGATTTTGAGATTTTAAGCTCAAATCAACCCCTATAAAGGTCACTCATCCTCAGCCTTTAAAAATCATCCAAGAACACATTTTAGAGCTTTAAAGCCACAACACATAGAAAAAGATTAATTTTAAAGAGAGAAACAAAGGGAATTTAAGGAAGTAATAGATTGTTGACAAATCTTTGAAGTATTAACCAATTGCAAATTGATAACTATATTGGTTTACTTTTGGTTGTATTATATTTATTTTATTTTTCACCCATAATTCTCTTGTTATTAGAGCTAATTTATTTTTCAGGCTTATTACTTGAACTCAATATGGGTGCTTAAATGTTAGATCTTTTTAATATTTGTTTAAATTCAGTTCTCTATTATTCAAATTATTTGTTCTTAATGCTTTATAATATCAGATCTATTTTGTGATTGAATTGGTAATACTTTGATAAACTCGAAAGAGGCGTCATTGTATTTAAACCTAGATAATTTGATGCTTGATTATAGAGTGACATTCAATATTGTATATACAAGTTTCAAATTAGGATAGGAATATACCTAATTAATATGTATAGTCAATATGACTTGTTATTAATTAATCTTATTTTATTACAAGTACCATAAGAGTATAGGTATTTAGTAAATTAAGATATACTTGCATAATCTTGAGAGAGGCTTGTGAATACATTAGTATCTTGACCAATAATAAGAACTAAAAGATATAAATATTAAAATATTAATTCTTTAGAAAATATATTGAATGATAGTAATCAACTTTAGCCTTTTTCTATATTGCCATCTTCTTATTTTATTTGAGTTATGTCATTTATTTTCCACACTTTTATTATTTACAATTTGAAGATTTGATTTTTTTGGATAAATACTTAAAACATACAATTTTAGTACTTGGTAGAAAATAAAAATTATCTCTGTGAATTTGACATCTGACCTAAAAGTCTCTTTATTACTTATTATGATAGCATATATATGCACTCTATTATGTGTTATAAAAATATTGTATCACTCACACACCACAAATGAGAATTGTTGGGAACAAATGGGTTTAAAAAGTAAAACTCAAGATTGATGGAACTGTTGAAAGGTTCAAGGCTAGACTTGCTATTATCAAACCCCTAGATGAGATTTCAATGAAACCTTCAATTCAATAGTAAAGCATTGCATAATTAGAATAGTTCTAACCTTAACCTTGATGTATAACTAGAAATTAAAACAAGTAAATAATGTCTTTATCTGTTGAGGGAGGGAACGCCCTTTTTCCTCTTGAGGTTATGTTGAAGCGAAGAACCTCAAGTTCAACCTAGAACCCTAACCTCCTTACACAGCGAAATAACTTGTTAATATAGCAAAATAGAAAGAATTTAAAGCAAAATATAAACAGCACAACATAATCACTTACATGGTTCGGCCAATTGTCTACGTCGATGGTGGATCTAAGGATCCTAACTTCTCTTATTAACTCCCTAAAGGTTTTACAAGGAAAATTCAATTTGAAAAACTCTCAAAAAGACCTAATGTTTAGTCAACCTTTACTCTACCACAAGCAATGATCACCCAAACGACGATTCCACCCTAGCACACACAAGCACTTAGTGTCTACCTAATTCTTTCCCTCTCTTGGAGTCTCTCTTAATACTTAATCTGAAATAAAGGGTTTATAAGTGTTTATATAGGGTGTATTTCTTGTCTACTAACCCTATTCCTTGCTGGAGTAAGATTTCACTTATTTCGGAAGTCCAAAACTTTCTAAAACTCAAAATTCGGATCAAAAACGGACTCCCTGTCGCATCTGGCGCCGCGGTGCTCATCCCTGGAAGCCGCATTGCTCACCATGTCGCACCCACCACTACGGCGCTGGGCTTCTGTACTGGGCGCTACGACGCTCAGCCATGGGCGTCGCGGCGCTTAGCTCTGGTGGCACCTATGTTCATTTTCTTTGCTTTCTTTGCTTCCTTTGCATCTTCGAGTCTTGTTTCGCTTTCTCTTTCGTGTCCCACATGTTTTAGACTTCTCCATACATGTCTCACACGTTCTAGACTTTTTGTGACTCTTTACTTTGGTATTCATCTCAATTATTGTCCAACTAAGATTGTTGAATCACTAATTGTTCAACAAACCCTTCCTTGATTCAAAATCTTTTAAATAAGAAGGCTTCGAGATCCGATCCACACCAATACTCTATCACCTAGAGTTGATTCCAGTTAAGTCTCCACCAAGACTTAACTTTTTCCAGGCTAGTGACTTTAGTCTCCAAAGTCATTCGTGCACCTTGCATAAGGTATGGATGTATTGTACTCCTTTTCGACCCTCATCACCTCGGTAAATGGATGTCGTCTAGTTGTCTACATTACCCCAACACTCTGTGTTGGGCCACTCATGGCCATCCCAATAAGCACATAGAGCCCTTCATTGTGCTTCTAACCCTCAAACCTTATAGGTCCTTTCTCTACCTTTAGTTTTTTTTTTTTCTGCTCTATGCGAATACCCTTCCTCATCGAGCTTGCCTAGGGATATCAAGTTCCTCCTCAATTTAGAAACATGCCTTACACTATGTAAGTCCCTAGTTTCTCCATCTTGCATCCTCAGCCTTATATCATTAACTCTCATGATATCACAAGTCATGTTATTCCCCCATTAGAGCTTAACCTCTATTGGCTTTATAGTTGGTAAATATCAATCTATCGGGACACATATAAACGCTGCACCCTAAATCTAGTATCCATTTACCAATATACTTTTCCATTGAGGCTACCATTGTATCTACAGCTTCTGTATCTTCCTCAGTACTAATTGCACCCACCCTCCTTAGCCATTTTATTTTGGATAATCCTTCACAAAGTGTCCTTCCTTATTACAAAGGAAACACTTCTTGGATCTCCTCTTTAATTGGTTGCTCTTTCTTCTTTATGCAAGCAATGTTGCTCCACTCTCAAACTCAGATCTCTTTGTCAATTCTTTTGAGTTCAATGATGCCTTGACATTATTCATCGTTAAATACTCCTTACCATATAGCAGCGCATCCACAAAGCTCTCATAACTCTTTGGCAATGAACTTAACAGGATAATGGCCTTGTCTTCATCCTCAGTCTTAGTGCCTAGTTGCTCAAGACTTATGATGATCTTACTGAACTCGTCAATGTGAGCTCTCAATGAAGTTTCCTCATGCATCGTTATCTGATGTAATTTTTTTTTCACAAGAAGTCTATTTGCAAAAGACTTCTTATTAGGGTCAATGCTTACGTGTCATCCCTGAATGTACATATACTTGTGTATTTATATAAGTGTACATTCTCATTAGATCACTAATGCTCATTAATATGGTATTATGCAATGTTACGTTACAAACATTATAGATCTGATCCGAACGATCTGAAAGAGTTCAGATCAGATCTAAAGAAATAAATAAAGGCTTATAGTCAGCCACACTAAGAGATATAAATGTTAAATGTTAGCACAATTAAGTGTTAGCTAGTTATAATACTCAGCAGATCCAAGAGTTGGAGCCTTATTTATAATGAGACATAGACCAGGGAATATACCAGTAACTGCATAGTTGCAAGAGTTACAATCGAGTGCTAGGAAATGCATGTTACGCAAGTATGTTGTCGAATAATTGTTCACGATCTATTTCTGTTGATGCCGGTCTGTCGGTGGATATTTTAATATAGATCAACATATGTCGTACCTATAGGGTATAGATGGTCGTTTCTAGCCGACCGTGAGCTTGGAGCTCGTATTGACATATGGGTATCCAATTAGGACTAGATATAGGAAAGACTCACGAGAGCCCGATAGACATTCAATGTAAGCCATCAACGAAAGGTCCTTTCGAGTTGAGTAGTATACGTGGTCCTTTAACCTGAGTGTCACGGTGGGTTTGTAAGTGATCCACCATACTTTGATTCCATGCATGTCACAGACCTTTCATAGTGTAACCACTGGGTGTCGTTGGGTATGGTCCGATGCTTATGGAGTCCGATGTGTACAGATATGGGATCCTTTAACTCCTATATGGAGTTTGATATCCAGATGCTTCAAGACTGTATCTCAAAAAGTTTTGTAGCCACAAGCAATTATCCGGGGAAAGAGTTCCGCCAGGGTTGAATAATATGGCAAAAGAGTTTACGCATATTGTTTACTGAGATACAAGTCTAGAGATAGGACATGGATGAGCACAAGGGGATTTGACAGTGATAATCTATATCTCCGCACATCTAGGATATCATGACGGAAGGACTATACGTATGCGTTGTAACCTCAGCTTATATGGTTCAATGCACAAGTTTGTATATCCGTGACATGTATGTGGGGCATTGCTCACGGATTCATGAAATAGTTTCATTTGATGAATCGGGCGTAGGACTTAAAGAGTCTAACGATATGAAGTGTACTCGTTATGCACTGGGGCAACGTGCCAGATTAAATTATTTAATTCAGTAATATTCAGCATTATCACGAGAATGCGTGCGTATTTGTATTTAAGTGTTAAATACAACAATTAGTTAATAATTGTTATTTAATAATTGTACAATGACACATGGCGTATTGTGGACCCTTGGTTGAGTTTATCCAAGTGTGAGATTTAATGAGACCGACTAGAAGATAAACTTGATAACTATTTATGAGAGGTAAAATAATCATTTCTCAATTTAAAAAAAAAATGAAGATATTGCAATGAACAGCACCTGTAAGAATTAGTTTGCAGTATAATGCCTGACCAAGGAAGTACTGCACTAGGTGGCATGATCATAGGAATGATTGTATAATCCAAATGAATCAATAGTCTGGATCAATTATAGTACAATAGGGATAGCTTGTAAATAGGACAAGCTAGTTAATTGTATAGGAGGAAACTCATTCATTATCTTTGTATATATATCAGCATGATGTCTTTGTAAACACATTAAAAAAAATGTATTTTAAATATCAATACAATACAGAAGAGTAATATTCTTTGCACACTATTGATTTTAGACTAACTCGATGGTGAATCATCTTGACAAGGAGTCCAAGACAAATGAGATACAGGAAATGGAATTTCTATAGGAGAATTCCACTTGGAAGAGGCTTGGACCGATGAAGTGTCATGTCGTGGTGTCATTCAAAACTCTTGGATGTCTCATGGTAGTGATACTACTAATATTACTTCAAATTTTCTTTTGGTACTGTGTCGTAAGCTTGGAACAAAGAGAACTTTCACTACTTCACTAAGGAAGTGCACCAAAAAAAGCCTTGCTAACTACACTGGACCATGATGTGTCTTCCTCTTGGCGTGCAATTCGGCATGTGAAGAAAGATATGGCTATGCTACTTTATAAGAAAGATGCATATTGGCATCAGCATGCTTGTCTTTTGTGGCTGAAGAATGGAGACCAAAACTTTAAATATTTTCATTACAAAGCCTTGACAAGAAGAAAGAAAACCATATTAATGGGTTGTTTGATAATGCAAATGTTTGGCAAGATGGTGATGAGCAAATAGAGCAGATTTTGAACTCATATTTCACAAACATCTTCTAAACTTCTGAGCCAACAACTAAGGCTTATTAATTCTGTTATTGACAGCATGGAGTCAAGCATATCCGTGCAAAGTAAATTGAGCTAGATGTTCCATTCGTGCGAATGAAGTATATCATACCCTCTATCAAATGCACCCGACAAAAGCACCAGATAGAAACAGTCTTCCAAGTTTATTTTTCCAAAAATACTGGGATATTATGGATGTATACATTAATACAGCTTGCTTGAATGTGTTAAGTAATTGCTCAGATAGTACACCTTTTAATAATACTCTTATTTCCCTCATCCCTAAAACTAATAACCCTCAATGAGCATCTGAATTCCAACCTATTAGCCTCTGTACTTTCTTTTACAAGATAATTGCAAAGACTCTTGCTAATAGAAGTATTGGATGAGATCGTTTCATGTTCGCAAAGTGCTTTCATCGCTGGTAGGTTAATTACCGGCAATGTTGTTAGATTCAGGTGTAATAATGCTATTAAGCGTAGATAGCCGTCCCAAGAGGCTTTCATAGCTCTTAAGCTGGACATATCAAAAGCGACTAAGTAAAGCGGTGCTCCTTAATGGCAGTTATGAGAAAGCTTGGTTTTTCTAAAAACTGGTACTAAAAAATCTATTACTGCATTACCTTTGTATCTTAGTCAATAATTATTAATTGCGAGCCTCGAGGTAGAATTACCCGTTCAAGGGGGCTCAGATAAGGTGATCCTCTCTCTTCATATCTATTCATTCTATCTGTGGAAGGTTTGTCCTCTCTTATTGAGAAAGCAGAACGGTCTGGCAAGATTGGTAGTTTCAAATTTTGAAGGACTTGAGACCTAAGGTTTCCCACGTCTTCTTTGCGGATGATAGTCTCATATTCTCTCATGCAACCTTGTCCTATTGTTTGAAAATTAAAAGTATTTTGGAGTGTTATATAGATGCTTTTGGTCAGGCTGCTTCAACACTTTTCTGAGACAAGAGGCAATTGATCAATTGGTCCACGCTTTGGGTGTTCAAATGGTGCCTAGCCAGGAGAAGTATTTAAATATCCCAAACTATTGTCAGGGATCAAGAATTTCTTTATTCTCTTCCATCAAGGACAAAATTTGGGGCCGTCTCCGAGGTGGAAAAATAAATTATTTTCTGCAAGCAGTAGGAAAGTTTTGTTAAAGGCTGTGATTCAAGTCATTCCCACCTATTCTATGAACTTATTTAGACTCCCAAATGCTCTTATTAATGAAATTCATAAAATCTGTGCTCGATTCTAGTAGGGGGTTATGACTTTTGCGGAAAAATTCATTGGTGTTCTTGTGATCTCCTATGCCAGAATAAGAAAAATGGAGGTTTGGGTTTCAAAAATTTAGCTTCTTTCAATAAGGCCCTGTTGGCGAAGCAGTATTGGCAGATATCAAGCAGCCGCGTTCCCTAATGGCAGGGTGCTTAAAGCCTTCTATTTTCCTAAAACCTTTCATGCAGGCCAAGAAGAAATCTTCAAGATCTTATATTTGGCGAAGCTTACTTTGGGGTAGAGAGATTCTTGAGCATGGGGCCAGATGGTGTGTGGGAGACGGTTCTAATATTTATGTGTATCATGATCAGTGGCTCCCAGTTCCATACAATTTCAAGCCTCTTTATCCCCAGCGATTAGTAGAGACCAGCAAAGTTGCTGATTTAATTTTCCCTTTGAGCTGCTGGAACATTAATTTTATGAGGTCTTTATTTTGGAAAAATGACTAGCAAGCCATCCTAGGCATCCCTCTTTCTTGGTGGTCTATTTAGGAAGAGGATTCACTTACATGGCATTATGAAAAGCATGGGACTTATTCAGTAAAATTCGAATATTGGCTAGCTAGGAATTTAGAGGGGATTGTGAGTTGTTCAGCCTCTGATGGTGCCTTGGGTTTGTGACATTGTCTAAAGAAGCTAGCAGTTCCTCCTAAAATTCGGATGTTTCTATGAAAGGCCTCTAATGTCTGGATTCCTACTAGAGTTAATCTTCATCGGCATCATGTTCCTGTGGAGGTAGTTTGTCCAGATTGTGGTGAAAAAGCTGAAAGTTATATGCATGCTCTTTGGCTTTGTAAAATGCTAAAAGAAGTTATAAGCTCTCTCTCATTCTTGAAGAATATTCGATGCTCCAATCGAACTTCTCTTAGAGAATTTTTGCTCTCCTGCTCGACTCACATCTCAGTTGCAAATTTGGAGCTATTAGTAGTTATTATATGGTGGGTCTAGTTTCTTCAAAATCAACAGATCCATGGTGGCAAAATTCGGAACTTAAATGGCATTGTGGAATGGGCGAGAGACTATATTAATGGGTTTCAATCAGCTTCAGCCAACACTAAGGTTGTAACACGAAAAACAATGACTGCTTGAAAGTGCCCACCCTTGAACTTTATTAAGCTTAACACAGACGCAGCTATCAGCAAAGGAACTGGCAGATCTGGCCTAGGTGTGCTCTTTTGAAATCATTTGGGAATGGTGGTTCTGTCAGCTCAGTTCCAATATTCAAGGCCAGTTTGGGAGTGCTAGAAAAAAAACACTTCATAGCACTTTTTTACTTTAGCACTTGTAATAGTGCTTTTTTGAATAAGCATTTTATGTTTGACTTTTAATTATATAAGAATTTTTAAAGTGTTAAACGGTATTTTATTGAGTGTTTGGATATGTAACTAAGAAAGTATTTTGATATTAATAAATTATCAAAACAAACATTATTATTATAAATATTTTTAAATTAAAAATTGATAAGAAAATATATATTTTTTATTTTTAATAGATATTAGATATTTTAAAATAATAGTAGTATGATAATAATAATATTTTATTTGACGAACATTTGTACTAACTACTAAGAGCCAAGTAAACGATACAAGTATTAGTTATTTTTAAAATAATTCTATAAAAATTATAATAATAGTTTAGTAATTTATTTTATAAAAACTTGAAAATAATCTATCTTACCTCAATATTATGAAAAATAATAATAAAATACTAATATTATTTATATAATTTATCAAAAAATATTAAAAACAACACAACAAATAAAATATTGCTAAACATTTAATATCAACTCAACATAATATTCTAATTCATTAGAAAAAAAAAACATAATAGTCTAAAGTGATAACAAATTATATAAACATAAAATCTATTATTTTTGTTGATGCTTCAACTAAGCAAGTTGTCGACTTGGTTGTTTTAATGCAACAAACATTTCCCTATTCCCTCTTTTAATTAAAAAGTTGGGAGCCGTCAAGAATAATTCTTCATTACCAACAATTTCAGGTATCCCCTCAATAATTTTCATCACTTCCTTAACACTACAACCTGGTTTCTCTTTCTCTTTCTCTTTCTCTTTCTCTTTCTCTTTCTTACCCTTATTTTCAATTGTATTTATAATTGTATCTAACTGATGAGCTACCTTAACTCCTATTCCAGTTTTCTTAGGAACCTTTTTATCTTTTGTTGTTTTGGGTGAAAATATCAGTATTGAAAGATGAAGTGCCAACATCATCCCCAAAATATGAATTAGAATTAAATTCATCGTGCCCTTCCACATCTTTATCATTATTCACAAAATCAACAGCTACAAATCCTCATGAGGGTACCCATGCTCCTTCTCCCGTAACAGCAATATCTTTAAATAAGATTTCTAATTGCTCAATATTTCTCAATCCCTTTGATTAAAATTTTGCAGCATCAAAAACCTCCTATAATTATTACAGTTAAGACAATGAATATATATAATTTATTGAACGAAGGTAAGTAAATAAAAATTAAATATAAGAAATATACATTCAATTTCTTATCCCACCATTCATTGCTAGCACTGATAGTTTGCCTTATAAAATCCAATCCTAAACTAATTTCTTTTCCTATCAAAGTTTTTCAAATCTGCCAATCCTTCTTGAGTAAAGTTTATTTGTTCTTGAGTTGCTTCCACTGATAATTTCTGCCTTTCTGTTCATGAAATTTCTTTGTAACATTTTTCCACCCAAGTTTATTGAAATGGCCATTTGGTCGATTTCCAGCCAAAGTTTCACCAACACATATAGTAACAAATACATCAGTAACGAAGTCATTCCAATTTGCCTTAATTCTACTATCACCTTCATCTCCACACGTATCATGCAATGAGCTACCGATAATTTTTGACATTCTCAATTGTAACAATATAAATAACGAAGTTATAAAAAATACTATTTACAAGAAAATAATTTAGAAAATCAAAACCCTCTAATAAAGCTTAGTATGATGTTATTTTCCACTTGAGGATGAGATGCAAATTTCTAGAGCTTCATGTTGAATTATACAGTTGTCATAGCCTAATTGTTAGAAGATAAATCAGCATGTATATATTTAGGGAAATTATCTTGATCCCCTCAATCATGCGATTTATAACATTTGATTTCTCTTTCCTGATTTGATTAGATTAGTTTCCTATTAGATTAAGTTTCCTAATTCATTTCTCCTTTTATAGTCTATATATTTTTGTGTAAAAATTATTCTGTGATCATTGAGAAATAAAACTTTCTATTATTTTTCTCATCATGGTACCAAAGCTCTAGGTTTTTTTTTCTGGGAGTTATATTTCTGTGAAGCCTTCATTGCTGCGTTGTGGCAATCTGATCACAGCCTTCATTGAACCTATTTTTTCTCTTTTCACCCTTTCCTTCCTCGTGCTTCTACCCTTCATTACAACCACCATGTCCACATCTAAAATCACAGATTTAAACACCTCTGATCAATTAAATGAAGTCAATTCACAGCAAATGACAAGAGATCTACAGAATGTCCCAGCCAATTACAGACTAAATGAAAAAAATTATCTCAAGTGGTCTCAATTCATAAAAACATATCTGAAGGGCAAAGGGAGACTTAGCCATATTCTTGGGACAGGACTAAAAAAATGAGACTCGACGTTTGAAGCATAGGATGAAGCTGATTCCATGATCATGTCATGGTTGTGGGACTCGATAGATCCTGCGATTAGTGATACCTGTATGTTTTTTACAACAGCAAAGGAGATTTGGGACTCCATTCATCGAATCTACTCAAAATCTAGTGATGCAGCCCAAGTGTATGAAATTAAGGTAAAGACAAGTACCACCAAACAGGGGAGTAAAACAATGATAGAATATGCCAATTTGCTTAAAAATTTATGGCAAGAACTCGATCACTATCGGGTATTTGAGATAAAGTGCTCAGAAGATGCTATTATCTTGAAGAACTTCATTGCGAATGACCGAGTTTATGATTTCTTGCCTGGGCTCAATCCTGAATTTGATCGGGTTAAAGTTCAAATACTTGGCAGGGAGGAGACACCATCATTGGAGGAGACAATCTCTCTAATAAGGGCAGAAGAAAATCGAAGGGATATAATGCTCGAACCACAAGCTTTAGAAGGTTTGGCCTTGATGACTAAAAATGAACAACTCAAGATTAAAGATAAAGGAAAATCAGACCTCTTAAGAGTCTCTGGGAAAGACAACAAAGATACTTTATGGTGTACCTATTGTAAAAAATCAAGGCATACTAGGGAGCATTGCTGAAAATTGAATGGTAAACCATCAACATCAAGTCGAGAATGGGGAAACCGAGGAGGACAGCAGAAATCTCAGGCTCATTTGACAGAACAAGCCAATCAAAGCGAGGGACAAGAGAAAGGAGGCCTCAGTAATGAAGAGATTAAAAACTTAAAGGTTTGATAGAATCTCTTGGGAAGTCTTCTAGTGCATGTTCATTAACACTCTCAGGTAAATCTCCATCTCCTTTTGAATTACATATCTCAGAAAAGTGTTTGGCCAACTATTGGGTAATTGATTCAGGAGCCACCGATCACATGACACATACTTCACAAAATTTCATCACTTATACTCTGTGTCCTAGTAGCAGAAAAATTATTGTCGCAAATGGTTCTCTCGCTACAGTGACAGGTTTAGGAGATATCTATGTAAGATCTTCCCTCATTCTTAAAAATGTTCTTCATATACCAAAATTATCAGCAAATCTGATTTCAATTCAAAAACTCACGAAAGATCTAAAATGTTTTGTAATTTTTCATCCTTCTTACTGTGTTTTTCAAGACCAGGGTTCGGGGAGGAAAATTAGACTTGCTAAGGAAAGGAATGGACTCTATTATCTTGAAACATCAGGTACTTCAAAAAAAGTCATGAACACTTGTTCCTTATCATTTCTTAGTTCCTCAAATAAAGAAGCTATTTGGCTTCATCATTTTCGTCTTGGTTATACTTCTTTTAAAGTTTTAAATATTATGTTTCCTTCTTTGTTTAAAGGATTGGATATTACAGAATTTCATTGTGAAATTTATGAATTTGCGAAACATACTCGTGTATCATTTTCCATTAGTAATAAAAGAAGATCTCATCTTTTTGAATTGATTCATAGTGATATTTGGGGCCCATCCACAATTCCAAATATTTCGGAACCTCGTTGGTTTGTTTTTCTAATTGATGATTGCACTAGAGTTACTTGGATATTCTTGATCAATTAAAAATCTGATGCTAGCAATATTATCCCTAGCTTTCACTTCATGATTCGAAACCAATTTGGGGTAAAAATTAAAATCTTTAGGTCTGATAATGCAAGGGATAACTTCAACCAAATTTCGACACCCTACTTCTAAAAAGAAGGCATTATTTATGAATCATCTTATGTAAACACACCACAACAAAATGGGGTCGTTGAAAGGAAAAATGGCCACTTGCTCAATACTACCCGAGCATTGTTATTTCAGGGAAATGTTTCTAAATCTTATTGAGGAGAGGTTGTTCTTACTTTCACTTACATAATAAATAGACTACCTTCACGAATATTAGATTTCAAGACTCCCATAGAAGTTCTTGAAAGATTCTATCCACATGTCCGAACATCAAACGACCTCATACCAAGAATATTTGGTTGTACTTCTTTTGTCCATGTTCATAGTCCAAATAGAGGAAAGTTAAACCCTAAAGCAATCAAATGTGTGTTTCTTGGCTATTCATCTACACAAAAAGGGTATAAATGTTGTCATCCTCCTTCTAGAAAATTTTACATATCGACAGATGTCACCTTTGCTGAGAACAAACCATACTCCACACAGTCTTATCTTCAGGGGGAGATTTTACTCATAAAAGATAAAGACAGTGGTAGTCTCGGTTCCTTTGGGCCTCTTGACCTACCTTCAGTTCCTTTTTTTTCTACTTAAAAACAAGATGTTCCAACCTCTATTGAGTCCATCTCAGTTTCTGAATTTGTGTCAATCCTAGAACAAAAACAGGATGTTCTAACCTCTATCGAGTCTATTTCAGTTCCTGAATCTGCGTCAGTCCCAGAACATATGTCAAATCCAACATCTGTTCATATTTATGATTCTGTGAGATTTCCTCAAGTGTATTCAAGAAAAATAGTTGTTGTTCCAAACTTGACACAAGTCCAAACTGACGGCCAAAGCCCTGCTCATGAAGAAATGGTAAGTTCTGATCCATCATTGCATATACAATCTGTTGAAACACCTAATAGAGATGTAGATCTTCCTATTACTGTTAGAAAAGGTACTAGAGCATGCACAAAGCAACCTTTATATCCATTATCCTATTATGTATCATTCAAGCGTTTGTTACCACACCATAAAAATTTTATTGTGAGTCTAAACACTATTTCTATTCCAAATACTTTATCTGAGGCATTATCAAAAAGAGAGTGGATGAATGCTATGAGAGAGGAAATGGATGCATTAGAAAGAAATAACACATGAGAGATTGTGGATAAGCCAAATGGAAAGAATCTAGTGGGTTACAAATGGGTTTTTACCTTAAAATACAATGCTGATGGTTCTCTTGAAAGATATAAAGCGAGATTAGTTGTTAAGGACTATACTCAGACATATGGAGTTGATTATCAAGAGATGTTTGCTCCCGTGGCAAAAATGAATACTATAAGAATCTTATTATCTTTAGCTGCTCATTTTAATTGGCAACTTCAACAGTATGATGTGAAGAATGCCTTCTTGCACGGTGACCTAGAAGAGAAAATTTACATGAGCATTCCACCGAATTTTGAAGGAGAGAAATCAGTTAATAAGGTGTATAGATTGAGAAAGGCTCTATATGAATTGAAACAGTCACCCAGAGCTTAGTTTGGGAGATTTGCTAAAGTGATGAAAGCAACAGGATACAGACAAAGCCAAGGAGATCACACTCTTTTTATCAAACACTCCGCCATAGGGGGAGTAACAATCCTCTTAGTCTATGGTTGATGATATTATTGTTACAGGCAATGATGAGAAGGAGAAACAAAATATAAAGCAGTGTTTGATTAGAGAATTTGAGATTAAGAAACTTGGAAGACTGAAGTATTTCCTTGGAATTGAAGTCTCATATTCAAGCCAAGGAATTTTTATCTCACAACAAAAATACATAACGGATCTTTTGAAAGAAACAGGAAAACTTGGTTGTAAACCAGTAGCTACACCAATTGAACCAAACCAAAAGTTAGGGGAAGCAAAAAGAAAAACCAGTAGTTGATAGAGTAATGTATCAGAAATTGGTAGGGAAACTCATTTATCTTGCTCATACACGGCCAGATATAGCATTCTCAGTAAGCATGATTAGTCAGTTCATGCATGATCCGAGGGAGACACATCTTCAAGCTGTCTATCGTGTGTTACATTACCTAAAAGGTAGTCCAAAAAAAAGAGTTCTATTTAAAAGAAATAATGAACTTAAACTAGAAGCTTACACAGATGCAGATTATGCAGATTCATTAGTGGATAGGAGATCAATGACTGGTTATTACACATTTCTTGGTGGGAATTTGGTAACATGGAGAAGTAAAAAGCAAAATATGGTGGCAAGGTCTAGTATTGAATCAGAGTTCAGGGCAATGGCCTAAGGAGTTTGTGAATTATTATGGTTGAAGATCATCTTGAATTATTTGAGAATTAAGTTGGAAGGTCCTATGAAGCTATATTGTGACAATAAATTAGCAATAAACATTGCTCATAATCCAGTGCAACACGACAGGACGAAGCATATTGAAATTAACAGACACTTCATCAAGAAAAAGCTGAAAGAAGGTCTGATCTGCATACCGTATATTTCCTCAAGGAGTCAACTAACAGATGTTCTAACCAAGGGACTTAACAGTGCTACCTTTCATGAAATTATTTCCAAACTAGGAATGGAAGACATCTATTCTCCAGCTTGAGGGGGAGTGTTGAATTATATAGTTGTCATAGCCTAATTGTTAGGAGATAAATCAACATGTATATATTTAGGAAAATTATCTTGATCCCTTTAATCATGGGATTTATAGCATTTGATTTCTCTTTCCTGATTTGATTAGATTTGTTTCCTATTAGATTAAGTTTCCTAATTCATTTCTCCTTTTATAGTCTATATATTGTTGTGTAAGAATTATTCTATGATCATTGAGAAATAAAATTTTTTATTATTTTTCTCATCACTTCAAGATAAAATATTTTTAACTCGTAGAATTACCAGAGTCTACAATTCAGGAAATAGAGTTGCTAGCAGAAGAGAGAACCACAGCAACACGGAAAGATATAATTCGATCCATAATTTACATAGAATCTAATTTAGAGCTGTTGTCACTTGGTATTTAAATTGAGAAACCAACAGAAAGTGTGGTTATCTCGCTAATACTCCTGGGTTTAGCCAGCCTAGTTTTTTGAAAGCGAATTGGTAGAGATATCAATATTATTCTCAACTTCTTAATGAGATCACAATTAGAGAGGAGTTTCAGTTTAGGACATTTGGAACCAAAAGAGAGGGTGATGTAAGGTATGTAAAATCAGATACAAAACAGCTATGTTTAGAGCAATGTATCCTTTGTTGAACCAAAAGTGATATGTGATAGGTCCATTGCAATAGGCGTAATTCAATAATAATGAAAGTATGAAACACTTGTAACTTTAACATATTTCTATTAGTTAACCAACAATTGTAATGAAAAAATATTGATAAACAACAGAAGTGTTACAATCCTCTTCATATTAAGAAAAACTTGAAATAGAGCAAAAACAAGAACGTTCTCTTTGTTGAAAATTGTGATAATCCATAAGATCTCCAATAAATATGCCAGCTAGCAAAATAAGTCAAGTTACATTAAAAATCAGAACATGACTCGGGTAGCTAGTATGCATTTCTTGGGATAGGGAGACGGGTAATTAGCTCTTCATCTCAACATAAGATTAATGATTCAATTACCTAAATTGAGAAGGCTAATATAAAATTTAAATTTTCTATGGGTAACAAGCATATTAGGTCATACCACAAAAATAGTTTTATGAACTAAAAGTAACACATGGCACTATATAAGAAAGAAAATAGAGCCAAGATTTCTCAAACTGAAATTCTTATTTCGATTATCGCAAAATGATACAATGAGTCTCCTTATACAGTGCTATCAAAACACAAGAAAATAAGAGAAGTTATTTCCCTGTAACAATTTTTTAGCGGCAAAATAACAACCTTATAACAAGTTAATTGAAACGTCAACATATATAAGATGACTCAGCTACTACTTCAACTCATATTGACACCTCAACATAACTCAAATCAGTAGCCTTTAATCTTTAAAACACTCCAATCAAGCAGTAACAATGTGCAGTAGAGCAAAGTGCAGTAAGCATTAACACTAATTAGGAGCATTAGTGACCAGAGAAGAATTCAGTAGCCTTCAATCTTTACAAGATCAATAACCAAGGCTATAATTAAACTAACTGCTGATTAGCTAACTGGCCATGCACTCAATGTATCACCACTAATATTATAACACCTGACAGCCAAGAAATATCTGTAGTCACCATAAAAAATACCATTACTTTGTATCATTCACCGGCCCACCGTGAGAACCAATGACAACCAATAATAAGGACGCCACCTTCAAACAGATCAATACCACTCCATCATCCATCAACACCACCATTAATTATGAGAAAACTTGCTGCCCTAACTATCATCCATGAATAATTTATTTGATTCATCGTGACTTTGATGGTTAAAATAGTTTCAATTTATAACACAACTAATTCAATGCAAAGGATTTCATAACACAAAAACTAAAAGTTATGATGATAAGGCACTCCTCCGGAACCATCAAGCAATATTTCTTCTCGCATGAACAAGCGAGTGGGATCCTACTTATCTCGCACAAAAACTAAAAGTTTTTGACCCAAATCACCGAGTGGAATCCTGCTTATCTTGCATGAACAAGCAAAAATATATTTCTTCTCTTACAAACTAAAGTTTCAAGGGACTCTAGAAATAACTTAAAGAAACCAATTGATCTGATTGAACTTATATTAATCAATCAAAAGTACAAGAAAGAGATAAATGGCCAGCAAATTAATGATAATAAACTAAAATTTATAGTAAAATCTAAAAGTAACTAAAATTTATAGTAAAATCTAAAAGTAAATAAAAATCCTAACAATTTTCATAGAGAAATAAAAAGTAGAATCTCTTATATTCTCAAATGAACAAAGAGAATGATCGCGGTAAGAGATGATGAAGAAATAGCGACCAGACGATGAACGGATAGTGAATAGATGCCGATCGACTGGTGAACGGATGGCGATCGAATGACTGAAAGATGAACGATGTGAAGAGAAAAGAGAGAAAAGGTTTTTGGGTTGAAATCGTAGGAGAGTATAAAATGGGACTTGTCTTGAAAAATTTTAAATTTCATAAAGGCATTTTAAAACTTACAAATAATTCATTAATATTATAAGTGCTACCATTAAAAGCACCTAAGGTGCTAATTGAAGAAAGCACTCGGATAGGTGCTTAGTCTAAAAAACACCTCTAATACTTTTTATTATTTTAAAAATATTTTTAAAATGTTTGCCAAACACTCTAAATAAAGGACTTTTAACCTTAAAATATATTTTTACTGTGCTAAAAAGCACCACCAAAATGACTCTCAGTTTGTTTTGATATTCCGATACTTACAGCATTTGCTATCAAACATGGTCTTTTACTCACAAGAGAGGGGATTTCTCAAGTTGTGGTGGAGTCAGACACGACCTGTGTGATCAATGACATTCTATCCCATGCTCAATCATTTTCGGAGTTGGTTATGGTGTTGTAGGACATCTTTGAATTGATGAGTGATTTCCAAGTCTGCAGCTTTTCTTTTGTCCTTAGAGAAGCTAACAAAGTGGCTCATTCTCTTGCAAATTTTGCTTTAAAGTTGGATATTTTTTAACTTAATATGATTTCAATTTATCAGAGTAAAAACATTTGATCTCTGAACCTCTCAGGACAGTCAATAAGGGTAATAATATAAAATAAAATCATAATTTATAATAATTTAAATACTTTTATGTCCATATATATTGAACATATCTATTGAAGTAGAAGCACACAAACAAATAAAAAAATATCTTAAGCAAATAATAATGTAAAATAAATTATTAAAAAATAAATAAATAAAGGGGTAGAAGAAGAACACACAAAAAATTATGTGGTTCGACAATTTGCCTACGACCACGGCGGATCAAGATCACACTCTTCTTTTATTATGAATCACAAGGCACTTACAAAGTTATGTTTTTTACAAAAAAAGATCACAAAACAAAACTCTCTTATATTCTAAGGATTTTCTCTCACAAAAAATCACAAAGATTTCTTATTGATCACAAAGATTACTAATATGTGTTTACAAGCCAATTGATAGCCTTTATATAGGTTTTGAGACGTCCTAGGTTTACCCTATATGTGTGGGAGTCGTATTAGGGAGTCTTAGAACAAGTGGGAGACGAAATAAAAAAAACTCAAAACGGGAAATTGATTCTCGCGACCAGCACCCCGGCGCTCAGATTTCACCGCCGCGAAGCTCAGGTTCTGGACTGGACGCTGCCGCGCTGGCGTCTGGTGCGCCTTTCTTTATTTTCTGCCTCCTTTTGCGTCCTTCTTCGATCCGTGCGTACCCTACGCACTAGACTTGATCTCCAAATCATATTCTGATGATTTTCAATCAATATTCTCACGAATCCCCTCCTTGATTCAAAATCATCCACAAAACATCTCAATCTCTCATTTTCGCATCTTCGGTCACCCTCACAAAGTAGTGACTCCGGTTAACTCCTTACATAGGACGAACTTAACCGAGGGCAGTGACTTAGTCAACATATCAGCAAGGTTTTTAGACGCTATTTTTGTTAGATTAACTTCACCACTTTGGACAATCTCTTGAATGTAATGGAGCCTCACATCAATGTGTTTCGACCTCTTGTGGAACACTTGATGTTTACTTAGGTGTATGGCACTCTGGCTGTCACAGTACACACCGGTGTTCACATCTTTACTAGCCAATACCTCAGCACATATGCATTTTAACCATATGGACTCCTTGATAACTTCACCAACAACTATGTACTCTGCCTTTGTGGCAGAGAGTGCAACCATATGTTCTAGAACTGATCTCCAAAACACACTACACCCAAAAACTTTGAATACGTAACCAGTCAACAATCTTCTCTTGTTTAGATCACTTGCATAATTTGAGTCTACGTACCCTCTTACCATTTCACTGTTGTCTTCATCCCTCTTATATATTAACCCATAATTTGACGTTCCCTTAAGATATCTCAGAATTTACTTTACTACAAGCCAGTGATCCTTTTCTGGATTCGCCATGTATCTACTCACCACACTCACAGCCTGTGTTATGTCTAGTCTTGTGCAAATCATTGTATACATGATGCTATTTACAGCGCTTGCATAAGATACTTTGCTCATCTACAGTTTCTCCTGTTTGGATGTCGGTGACTGTGCGGGTAAAAGTCTGAAATGTATGGCCAAAGGCGTAGAGACAGCCTTCGCGTTAGACATACCAAACTTCTCTAGATTTTTGACTATATATTGCTGTTGAAACAAGAAGATAAAATTTCTTCTTTCCCTCACAATATCCATACCCAAAATTCTCTTCGTTGCTCCCAAATCCTTTATTTTAAACTCGCGACTCAACTGCTTCTTGAGCTTCTGTATTTCTTCCATATTCTTACATGCAATCAACATATCATCCACGTATAGAAGCAAATACATCATCCCACAACTTATGTTCTTGAAGTACAAGCATCCGTCATACTTGCTCCTACTAAAACCATAAACCATTATAAACTCATCAAATCTTTTTTACCACTGTATAGGTGATTACTTTAACCCATATAATGACCTCTTTAGCAAACAAGCATGATCTTCTTTTTCAGGCTCCTCGAACCCTTGCGGATGTGCCATGTATATCGTTTCTTCAAGCTCTTCATGCAGAAAAGCTGTCTTTACATCTATCTGCTGTAGATATAAATCATGGTTTGCATACATGGCTAACAAAATCCTAATAGATGTGTGTTTGAAAACTGGAGATAATATCTCATGAAAAGCAACTCCCTCTCTCTGAGTAAAACCTTGTGCAACTAACCTTGCCTTGAATCTCGTAGGTTCTATCCCCGGTATCCCCTCCTTCACCTTATACACCCACTTGCACCCGATTAGCTTCTTTTGAGGTCTCTCCACCAACTTTCAGGTATTATTTTTCCTAAGAGAACTAATTTCTTCTTCCATGGCCTGATGCCATTCTTTCTTGTTTTCACTCTTCATAGCCTCACCATATGTCCTAAGCTCATCATACTCAAGAGTGTAAGCAGAATTAAAGGTATGAGCAACTAAGTCTGCTTGTGCACACCTGACTTGTAGATTAATCGTTCTCCTTAGCCTGTCTCTAGCTAGTTGATACTCTTCAAATTCTAACTCAAGAGTTCTAGTCTTTTTTTAGGTAGACTTAGAGGAACTCACCGATGTTCTTGGTTCATCTTTAAAGATCTTCTCGTAGTGTTGATCTGGGGCCATATCAGATCTACTTTCAGTCTCCACTTCAACTTCTATTGACTTGGGTACTAAGTCTTCCTTGGGCACAGATTCTTCTTTCTCATCTTCTTAGGAGGTTTTCAGCATCGTCATTTAATTGAACGTCACATCACAGCTTATGATACTCCTTGGTGGTGTCAAGTCTTTACACCACACCTTATATCCTTTTACTTCTTCGGGATATCCTATGAATACCCCTTTGATAGCTCTAGGTTCTAACTTTCCCTCCTTAATATGTATAAAGGTAGGGCAACCAAATATTCTGAGGTGGTCATACCTCGAAGGATTGCCAGACCATTTCTCTTCTGGCGTCTTGAAGTCAATTGTTGAGGAATGACTTCTATTGATCAAGTAAGTTACCGTCACTACAGCTTCTCCCAAGAATGTATTGGACATCTTCGCATTGGTAAGTATACATCTAACCCTTACAAGTAGGGTCCTGTTTATTCTCTCAGCTACGTCATTCTGCTGTGGTGTTAATCTTACTGTTCTATGCCTTGCATTCCCATACTTGGCACAAAACCCATCAAATTCTCTATTGCAAAATTCGATGCCGTTGTCAGTTCTCAACCTCTTCACTCTTTTGCCAGTCTGATTCTCAACAAGAACCTTCTAAGTCTTGAATACTTTCAAGACTTGATCCTTACTCTTCAACACATAGACCCACAGCTTCTTTGAATAGTCATCTATCAAGCTGAGAAAATACCTAGCACCACTACGAGTAGCTGTCTGAGCTGGTCCCCAAAGATCCGAGTATATGTAGTCAAGAGCCCCCTTAGTCTTGTGCTCGCTGGTACTAAACCCCACTCTATATACTTTTCCAAGTACACAATGCTCACAAAACTCTAAGGGCTGGAACTTATCATCTCCAAATGCCTTTTAACTATATAACTCTTTTAGGTTTCTCTCGCCTAAATATGCTAATCTAAGATGCCATAACTTGGTTTGCATACTCTCATCATCTATAGAGAATAGTGCAGAACTACTCATGACTTCACCCTTAAGCACATAAATCCTTTTGCGCTTCTCTCCTTTCATTACCACCATGGAACCCTTCAAAACTGTTAAAATCCCTCCGTCGATCCTAATAGAACATCTATTCTAGTCTAGAGTCCCTAGTGAAATCAAGTTTTTCTTCAAGTCAGGAACATACCTAACATCTGTCAACTCTCTCACTCGCCCATCATGCAGCCTAAGCTTAACACTACCAATTCTCACCATTTGACATGCAACATCATTACCCATTAAGATCTTACCACCACTAATGGGATGAAAATTTGTAAACCAAGACTTATGTGGGCACAAGTGAAAACTACAACCAGAATTTAAAACCCATTGTTCAGAGTTCATACCATCAATAGCGATGAGTGTCTTTGCGTTGTCATAGCTATCATCATAGGCAAGCACAGCATTCGCTTTCTTCTTGTGTTGTGCTCTCTTCTCAGGACAGTCCTTTATGAAGTGTCCATCTTTCTTGCAGCAATAGCACTTCCTAGGAGTCCTAGACTTCGACCTTGAGCCTTTTTTCTTCCTATCTCTATATGAGGACCTTCCTCTTACTGATAAGCTTTCTGCATTGCCGTCGGTCTGCTTTTCTAATAACTTTGAGTTTAGTTATGATTTCACATCACTCATCGTTAAACACTCTCTGCCGTAGAGTAGCATATCAACAAAACTCTCATAGCTCTTGGGGAGTGAACAGGATAATTGATCTATCTTCATCTTCTATCTTGATGTTGATAGACTCAAGATCAATGATGATCTTATTGAAGGCGTCTATATGATCTTTTATCGGCGTCCCCTCTGATATAGACATCTAATACAGCTTCTTCTTTATATTGTCGTCATCTCACCTGCTACTTCCATTAGTACTTCATCGCTCAATGATAGAATAATTGTACTATGAGCTCTTTTTTTAATGTCGTTTCTTTCTACTTCTGCTTTCTATGACTCTAGCGTCTTCTCTTCATCACTAGATGGAGCTGCAGTCTCCTCTAATGCCTAACCAAGCCTTTGGCTCACCAACAACGCCTTAACCTTCATCTTCCATAGATTGAAGTCATTCGTACCGTTAAATTTCTTTACCTCATACATGGGTGTGGCCATGTCTACTTAGAACCAATGCTCTGATACCAGTTTGTTAAAGCGGAAGCACATAAACAAGCAAAAAACACCTCAAGCAAATAATAATGCAGAATAAATTACTAAGAAATAAATAAATAAAGGGGTAGAAGAAGAACACACAAAGAATTACGTGGTTCGGCAACTTGCCTACGTCCACGGCGGATCAAGATCACACTCTTCTCTTATTATGAATCACAAGACACTCACAAAATTATGCCTTTTACAAGAAAGATCACATAAAAAATTCTCTCTTGTACTCTAGGAATTTTCTCTCACAAAGAATCACAAAAATTTCTTGTTAATCACAAAGATTATCAAGATATGTTTATAAGCCAATTGATAGCTTTTATATAGGTTTTGGGATGCTCTAGGTTTACCCTATACGTGTAAGAGTCGTATTAAGGAGTCCTGGAGCAAGTGAAAGATGAAACAAGGAAAATTCAAAACGGGAAACTGATTCTCGCGACCAGTGCCGCGGCGCTCAGATCTCACCTCCGCAATGCTAGTACGCCCATCTGAGCGTCGCGGCGCTCGTTGCCTGGTGCTGCGACGCTCAGGTTCTGGACTGAGCACCGCAGCGCCCACGCCTGGTCGCCGCAGCGCTGGAGCCTGGTGCGCCTTTCTTCGTTTTCTGCCTCCTTTCGTGTCTGTTTTCGATCCGTGAATACCCTACGCACTTACTTTGATCTCTAAATTATATTCTAATAATTTTTAATCAATATTCTCAAAACAACAAAAAAAAAATTAAAAAAATTGAAGAAAATTTTTAATGCATAATAGGGTTATTGTGGATAAATTTTTATCTGACCACATGATTTTATTATAAAAACCACTTAATTGTTTTACTCAATAATTTTTTTTCTTTAAATGAGAGCTAAGTTAATTGTTTCTTGTTTGCTTGCACAACTAGGCACATGAAATATTAATGCATGTGCCTAGTTGAGAATTTGAGATTTGGATATTAAAGTCAAGCTTAGTTTTGGAATTTGAAGTACTATGAAGTATTGAAATTGCAAGCTTCTAGCCACGTGAAACTTATTGTTCCAAGTGAGTATTGTAACTTGGTTAGCCGCAAACCTATATGATTTCTAGAGATCAACAAAGTACTTTCTCAGTCTAAAATGGTAGTAGTTAAATTTGTTCTCCCATTTACACCACTTTCAATTAAAAATGGAGATTGTCCTCCAATTAAAAAAGGTAAATATGATTTTGTTTCTTAATTAAAAAAAAGAAAATTGATAATTTAATTCTAAATTATTTTTATTTGAATAATATAATTATTTGATAAATAATAATCACTGATTAATAATATATTAATTGGAATATAAATTTTGTATCCTAACTAAATATATGTACACACTATTTTTTTTATCTTATAAATATTCAATTGCTTTATTAAAAACACCATTAGATATTTTTTAAAAAAAACTAAGAATCTAATGAGTAATTTAAGAAAAACTCAATTAAAAATCTAGTGACTAAACAAGAACATAGAAACATAAACCAAGATGTCTCAATTAAAACAAGAACATAGAAAGATATATGGGACCCAAATGTCTATGATTGAACAAGAGTATAGAAACATGAACTCAAATATCTAATTCTTATTCTTAATTCAAGATTCCGTGTTTCTTGTAAAATGGAATCCATCAAATTGTCCTCCAAGGGCCGATAACTCTAACCTAGTTTCTGCAATTTCTCTGAACTGAGCAAATCGGCATCCCCTTTCTTCGTGAAGCTGTCAACACACAAATAGAGAAGCAATCGCTTACAAAAATCACTAGCAGTAATGCAGATTTGAAAATGTATAATATTAATACTATCAGAAATAGCTCTATACCCTGTTGTTGTATAATTATATGATAGTTTATTGGTCAAATCTGAATTTTAAAACATGCGAACATTTTTGCTAGAGAATGATCATTGATATTGTCACATTCAAAAATTCAAGGCTTATATTTTAGGATAGTCATAATTATAACATAGAATCTTCATATTTATCAACCAATTCATGTCTTGTGATCATGTATGATGAGCATATGTATCTCCCTCCAGCCTCAGGCTTCTCATATTGTAAAAGCATTGCCTCAGCTGCATCACGCTCATCCAGTATCATTGGAAAACCATTTACTGTTGACTCAGGACCTTTTGTTTTGCATACACAGATCACATAAAGGCATGACACGTAAACAAGAATATATACAGAAACATAAACCTAGTGTGTTTTTTTATTTTTTGTTTTTCTTTTATTAAAGAAGAACACAGAAACATAAATCCAAATGTCAAACTTCTTCAATTCAAGATTCCATTTTTCTTGTAACTCTCAACGGAATCGACCAGAGTCTCCTCCAAAGGCCGGTACCTCCAACCAAGCTTCTGCAATTTTTCTGAAGTGAATTCTGGAGTCTCCCCTTCCGTAAAGCTGTCAACACACGAGCAGAAGCAAATTTATAAACAAAAGATAACTAGAAATAATGCATATTTGAAAAAAGATGATATTGATACAGTCAGAAATATTGAGGAGACTTAAGCTATACATCATCATTTAAATCTATAAACCACTATTAGTTGTTGTATTACTACAAGATGACAATGGTGCATGGCTCAAAGTTAAGATTTTAAAACACACATACGTCAGTACCAAAGAATGAATGACTATTGATACTGTAACATTCAGAAACTCAAGACTTACATTTTGGGATAGTCATAATTAGGATATAGAGCCTTAAGTTTATCAACCAATTCACGTGCTGTTATAATGTATGATGAGCATATGTATCTCCCTTCAGCCTCGGGCTTTTCATATAGCAAAAGCACGGCTTCAGCTACATCACGCACATCCAGTAGCATCGGGAAAGCATTTGACGTTGACACGGGACCTTTTATTTTGCATATACAGATCACATAAACACATGTCAGAATACATAGGGATCAAAATGCAAAGATTCTAAACTTTTTACGCATTTACATTACAATAAAGCATCTCCAAAATAGATAGGGAAATGATTGCATACCTTTAAAAATGTTGATGAGATATAAGCTACTTGTATTTATTTTGGACTGCAACGTTGGTCCCAGAACGAGGGCAGGACAAAGGCTTACAAGATCAAGCCCAGTTGTTTTTGCAGACTCCCAAGCCTTCATTTCTGCTTCTGTTTTTGAAACAGCATACCAGTTCTGGTAAAAAAAAAAAACAAAGAAATATGCGTTCAGTGCATACTCTATATAACACAAGGTCTTATCTAATGTAGATGTTCACGCATTTTAAAATGTAAATGGATAAATTTTCTGCGTAAGATAGTTAACTACTCATATAAGTAGTTAAACATCTACGGTTTAAAATCACATGAATTTCTATTAACTTTAAAAATTTTAAGTGTAAAAGTTTGTACATTTTAAAATGTATATTTGAACTATTCAGTTCTATATAATTAAAAATAAAAGGAAGCTATTTTAAAGTTATATAGTGTTTGTGAGAAAATTGATTGAAAATTATCGAAATATGATTTAGAGATCAAGCAAAGTGTGTAGGGTACGCACAGATCAGAGACAAACGCGAAAGGAGGCAGAAAATGAAAAAGGGCGCACCAAGCGCTGCGGCGCCCAATCCAGAACCTGAGCGCCGCGGCACCCAATAAGAACCTGAGCACCGCGGCGCCAAGAGACAAGCGTCGTAGCGCTCAGCAGAGGCGTGCCAGCGCCGCGGCGTTGAAGACGGGAACAATATCCCGAAATAAAGAAACTTCCTTATTTCGTCTCCCACTCATTTCAGGACTCCCTAATACGACTCCCACAAGTATAGGATAAACCTAGGTCATCCTAAACCCTATATAAAGGCTATTAATTGGCTTATAAATACAATCTTTATGAGAGGTTGAGAAATGTTAGTAATCATCAACAATCTTTATGGTTCTTTGTGAAAGAAATTCCCTCGAGTAAAAGAGAGAGTTTTCTTTATGATCTTTTTTGTAAAAGGCATACTTTGTGAGTGTCTTATGATTCATAATAAGAGAAAAGTGTAATCTTGATCCGCCGTGGACATAGGCAAGTTGCCGAACCACGTAATTTTTTGTGTGTTCTTATTCTACCCCTTTCTCTCTTTATTTCTTAGTAACTTGTTCTAAATTATTATTTGCTTAGGAGTTTTTTGCTTGTTTGTATGCTTCTGCTTCAACAAATTGGTATCAGAGCTTGGTTCTAAGCAGACATGGCCACACCCAAGTTTAATGTAGAGAAATTCAACGGTACGAATGACTTCAATCTGTGGAAGATGAAGGTTAAGGTGTTATTGGTGAGCCAAAGGCTTGGTTCGGCATTAGAGGAGACTGCAGCTCCATCTAGTGATGAAGAAAAGATGCCAGAGTCATCTAAAGCAGAAGCAGAATGAAAGGACATTCAAGAAAGAGCTCATAGCACAATCGTTCTGTCATTGAGCGATGAAGTACTAAGGGAAATAGCAGGTAAGACGATGGCGATAGGTCTTTGGAAGAAGCTTGACTCTCTTTATATGAGGAAATCATTGGCCAATAGATTACATATAAAGAAGAAGCTATATCAGCTGTCCATGTCAGAGGGGACGCTGATGAAAGATCATATAGACGCCTTCAATAAGATCATCCTTGATCTTGAGTCTATCAACATCAAGATAGAAGATGAAGATAGAGCAATTATCCTGCTAAGTTCACTCCCTAAAAGCTATGAGAGTTTTATTGATACACTACTCTACGGCAGAGAGAGTTTAACAATGAGTGATGTGAAATTATCATTAAACTCAAAGTTATTAGGAAAGCAGACGTACGGTAATGCAGAAAGCTTATCTGTAAGAGGAATGCTCTCATATAGAGATGGGAAGAAAAAAGGCTCAAGGTCAAAGTTTAGGACTCTTAGGAAGTGCTATTGCTGCAAGAAAGAGGGGCACTTAATAAAAAATTATCCTAAGAAGAAAGCGAATGTTGCGCTTACCTATGATGATAACTATGACAGCGCAGAGACACTTGTCGCTACTGATGGTAAGAACTCTGAACAATAGGTTCTTGATTCTGGTTGTACTTTTCACATGTGCCCACACAAGTCTTGGTTTACAAATTTCTAGCCCATTAGTAATGGTAAAGTCTTAATGGGTAATGTTGTTGCATGTCAGATGATGCAAATTGATAGTGTTAAGCTTAGGCTGCATGATAGGCGAGTGAGAGAAATGACAGATGTTAGGTATGTTCCTGACTTGAAGAGAAATTTGATCTCACTAGGGACTCTAGACCAGAATGGATGTTCCATTATGATCGACGGGGGGATTTTAAGAGTTTTGAAGGGTTCCATGGTGGTGATGAAAGGAGAGAAGCGCAAAGGGATTTATGTGCTTAAGGGTGAAGTCATGAGTGGTTCTGCACTATTCTCTATAGATGATGAGAGTATGCAAACCAAGTTATGGCATCTTAGATTAGCATATCTAGGCGAGAGAAACCTAAAGGAGTTATATAGCCAAAAGGCGTTTGGAGATGATAAGTTCCAGCCCTTAGAGTTTTGTGAGCATTGTGTGCTTGGAAAAGCACATAGAGTGGGGTTCAGTACCAGTGAGCATAAGACTAAGGGGGCTCTTGACTACATATACTCGAATCTTTGGGGACCAGCTCAGACAGCTACTCGTGGTGGTGCTAGGTATTTTCTCAGCTTGATAGATGACTATTCGAGGAAGCTGTGGGTCTATGTGTTGAAGAGTAAGGATCAAGCCTTGAAAGTATTCAAGACTTAGAAGGTTCTTGTTGAGAATCAGACTGGCAAAAGAGTGAACAGGTTGAGAACTGACAATGGCATCGAATTTTGCAATAGAGAATTTGATGGGTTTTGTGCCAAGCATGGGAGTGCAAGGCATAGAACAGTAAGATTAATACCACAGCAGAATGGCGTAACTGAGAGAATAAACGGGACCCTACTTGAAAGGGTTAGATGTATGCTTACCAATGCGAAGATGTCCAACACATTCTTGGGAGAAACTGTAGTGACGGTAGCTTACTTGATCAATAGAAGTCCTTCCTCAACAATTGACTTCAAGACGCCAGAAGAGAAATGGTCTAGCAATCCTCCGAAGTATGACCACCTCAAAATATTTGGTTGCCCTGCCTTTATACATATTAAGGAGGAAAAGTTAAAACCTAGAGCTATTAAAAGGGTATTCATAGGATATCCCGAAGAAGTAAAAGGATACAAGGTGTGGTGTAAAGACTTGACACCACCAAGGAGTATCATAAGCTGTGATGTGACATTCAATAAAATGACGATGCTGAAAACCTCCTAAAAAGATGAGAAAGACGAATCTGTGCCCAAGGAAGACTCAGCACCCGAGTCAATAGAAATTGAAGTGGAGACTGAAAGTGGATCTGATATGCTCCCAGATCAACACTTCAATAAGAAGATCCTTAAAGATGAACCAAGAACACCGGCGAGTTCCTCTAAGTCTACCCAAAAAAAGACTAGAACTCTTGAGTTAGAATTTGAAGAGTATCAGCTAGCTAGAGACAGGCTAAGGAGAATGATTAATCTACAAGTCAGGTGTGCACAAGCAGACTTAGTTGCTCATACCTTTAATTCTACTTACACTCTTGAGTATGATGAGCCTAGGACATATGGTGAGGCTATGAAGAGTGAAAACAATATAGAATGTCATCAGGCTATGGAAGAAGAAATTAGTTCTCTTAGGAAGAACAATACCTGAAAGTTAGTGGAGAGACCTCAAAAGAAGCTAATCGGGTGCAAGTGGGTGTATAAGGTAAAGGAAGGGATACCGGGGATAGAGCCTACGAGATTCAAGGCAAGGTTAGTTGCACAAGGTTTTACTCAGAGAGAGGGAGTTGATTTTCATGAGATATTCTCTCCAGTTTTCAAGCACACATCTATTTGGATTTTGTTAGCCATGTGTGCAAACCATGATTTATATCTACAGCAGATAGATGTAAAGACAGCTTTTCTGCATGAAGAGCTTGAAGAAACAATATACATGGCACAGCCGCAAGGGCTCGAGGTGCCCGAAAAAGAAGATCATGCTTGTTTGCTAAAGAGGTCATTATATGGGTTAAAGTAATCACCTATACAGTGGTAAAAAAGATTTGATGAGTTTATAATGGTTTATGGTTTTAGTAGGAGCAAGTATGACGGATGCTTGTACTTCAAGAACATAAGTTGTGGGATGATGTATTTACTTCTATACGTGGATGATATGTTGATCGCATGCAAGAATATGGAAGAAATACATAAGCTCAAGAAGCAGTTGAGTCGCGAGTTTAAAATGAAGGATTTGGGAGCAGCGAAGAGAGTTTTGGGTATGGATATTATGAGGAAAAAAAGAAATGTTATCTTCTTGTCTCAACAGCGATATATAGTCAAAACTCTAGAGAAGTTTGGTATGTCTAACGCGAAGGCTGTCTCTACGCCTTTGGCCATACATTTCAGACTTTTACCCGCACAGTCACCGACATCCAAACAGGAGAAACTGTAGATGAGCAAAGTATCTTATGCAAGCGCTGTAAAGAGCATCATGTATACAATGATTTGCACAAGACCAGACATAACACAGGCTGTGAGTGTGGTGAGTAGATACATGGCGAATCTAGAAAAAGATCACTGGCTTGTAGTAAAGTAAATTCTGGGATATCTTAAGGGAACGTCAAATCATGGGCTAATATATAAGAGGGATGAAGACAGCAGTGAAATGGTTAGAGGGTACGTAGACTCAAATTATGCAAGTGATCTAGACAAGAGAAAATTGTTGACAGGTTACGTATTCACAGTTTTTGGGTATAGTGTGTTTTGGAGAGCAGTTCTACAACATGTGGTTGCACTCTCTATCACAAAGGTAGAGTACATAGCTGTTGGTAAAGCTACCAAGGAGGTCGTATGGTTAAAAGGCATATATGCAGAGATATTGGCTAGTGAAGTTGTGAACACCGGAGTGTATTGTGACAACCAAAGTGTCATACACCTAAGAAAGCATCAAGTGTTCCACGAGAGGTCGAAAACTTTGCTATGAGGCTCCATTACATTCGAGAGATTGTCCAAAGTGATGAAATTAGTCTAACAAAGATAGCGTCATCTAAAAACCCTGCTGATATGTTGACTAAGCCACTGCCCTCGGTTAAGTTCGTCCTATGCAAGAACTTAACCGGAGTCACTAATTAGTGAGGGTGATCGAAGATGTAGAAATGAGAGACCGAGTTGCTTTTGTGGATGATTTTGAATCAATGAGAAAATTTGTGAGAAAAATGGTTTAAAATCATCAGAATATGATTTGGAGATCAAGCCAAGTACGTAGGGTACGCACGGATCAAAAACGGATGCGAAAGGAGGCAGAAAACAAAAAGGGGCGCACCAGGCGCCAGGGCCGCGGCGACCAGGCGTGGGCGCCGCGGCACCCAATCCAAAACTTGAGCGCCGCAGCGCCAGGAGACGAGCGCCGCAGCGCTCAGCAAAGGAGTGCCAGTGCCGCAGTGCTGAAGACAGGAATAGTATTCCAAAATAAGAAAACTTCTTTATTTCGTCTCTCACTTGTTTCAGGACTCCTTAACACGACTCTCACATATATAGGGTAAACCTAGGTCGTCCCAAAACCTATATAAAGGCTATCAATTGACTTATAAATACAATCTTTGTGAGAGGTTGAGAAATCTTAATGATTATCAACAATCTTTGTGGTTGTTTGCGAGAAAAAATTCCTACAGTAAAAGAGAGAGTTTTCTTTGTAATATTTCTTATAAAAAATATACTTTGTGAGTGTCTTATGATTCATAATAAGAGAATAGTGTGATCTTGATCCACCGTGGACGTAGACAAATTACTAAATCACGTAATTCTTTGTGTGTTCTTTTTTTATCTTTTTTTCTTTTTATTTCTTAGTAATTTATTTTGCATTATTAATTGTTTGAAAAAAATTTACTTATTTATGTATTTCCGCTTTAACAGTATTGTTTAGTTGAAATTTACATTTTAAAAATGTGCAAACATTTATTTAAAAAACAAGTGAGTCGTGACTAAAAATTCCTCAAGTGGTTACATTAGTTGCTTTGCAGGCTTCGACATGAGACCAAGAAGTCTCATCCATAACTTGACCCTCGGGCCAGTTGGGGTTGGCTGCGATAGCACAAGATGATGAAACGAATACGACTCGTTTAATTTTCGCTTCAAAACTTGCTTTCATCACATTGAGTGTGCCCGTTACAGCAGGTTCAACTATGTTCTCCTGCAGAAGCATTTTGTAAGCATAATAGATTACAGTTGAAAAGTGAAATTCAAAATGCAAGCAAGTAAGATATATTTAGCATTTGAAATTTAGGTCTTCACTCAGGATTTGGTACAGTTTGTTTTTCCGGAACAGGGCTTGCAATATGAAATACACCGATGCATCCTTCCATTGCCGAATAAATATTATCGTATTCATGCAAATCTGCCTTGAAGAGTTTCAGATTTTCGGATGCTTTTTCAAGTTCGTACAAAAATGCATTTTTCTTATCGCCTGCAAAAAATGTTGCAAGAAATTCACTCTTAAAACAGCATCGGAAATTTCTGTTATGGTAATTAGTTCTTTAAATTAAGTGCTAAATGCTTTTGTTAATCCAACGGCCTTTCATTACCAAATCAATGCCTAGTTTCAAGAAATTTACTATAAAGCACCATCGAAAATTTTCCTTATGATAAATCCTTAAAATTAATGCTAAATGCTTTTATAACCAAATCAATGTCAAGTATATTTTTTTTTAGTCAGTGTAGAATAATTCATCTAACAACCTCTCTTGAATAAATGTGGGACAATTTACCAAACAATCTCCCTCAAAAATAAATCTTTACGGGTGAGAGGTAAGACATACTAGTTCGTTTGACACAACTAATTTACTTATATTCTAGCTATGAGAGCCGCTCTAATATTATTGTATAGAAGATTGAACCTCAAATTCAAGTATATAACCCAAAATTCTAACTTATTTGATGAAATGATCTAACTACTAAAAGAAACCTAAGTATATCTATTTTTTTAGTTAAGACTAGACAATTCACCCAACAAAAGTTTCCAATTTCTTAATCTTTAAAATTGTAAAATTTGAATATATTTTTTTTTATCTCTCGTATATTTATAAAAACTTATTGAAATTTTTAATTTTTGTTACAATAATTAATTTAATTACCAATTAATAAAAATTATCAACAACTAAGAATATTAAAATTTTATTTCAAAATTTACTGTCAAATTATTAATCACATCAATAAATATAATTGTAAACCCTAGAATGATTCTCATCACATAAACTACTTACCCGGACAACTGCTTTGTTATTCTCCATCTTTCTATAAGTATTCCTTTAAACAAATCTTACTCACTTTGTACAACACAATAATGCCAACAGACACTAAATCCTATCTGTGATCATATTGTAAACTTAAAAACAAGAAACGTAAACATAGCAGTGAAAAAGGGAAGAGCAAAAATTACTGGGATCTCTGACAGTTCCATGGACAATGCACTCTTTAGAGAGCAGAAACTTGATGACCCACGAGGCAATAAACCCGCCAGCTCCTGTTACACAAAATCTTCGTTTCTCTAACGCCATTTCAATTCCAAGACCCAAAACCCAGCAGTGAATGTTAATCCAGTTTCTTGTAAGTTGGTTTCAAACTTGAATTAGAAATAGCACTCAAAAGCTAGGATTGCTCATTTTTTAGTCAAAAAAGGCGGCCAAAATTATTAACTTTTAATTTCTCTTTCCAATAATTTTGAGTGATGGATCCAAAAAAACAGTTCCATTTTTTATTCTACTGTCTTAGGGGCATCATGAAAACTTTTTCCTTGTCTTCATGGATACAGATTGCACAAAGAAAAGCTTCTCTTTACCTTTTCATTAATTGATTTAAGACAAAATTTTATTCTTATTTGGGCTAATTTTATATTTACTTATTTTATAAGATATTTGTATTTTAGTCATATTTTAGTTAATTTAGAATTTAAGATTATCCAACTTATTTGAGTAGAATTACAATTAATCCTTTATAAATAGACTTGTAATCTTTATTATTTGGTTGACTTTCACAAATAAAATTTCTCTTCTTTGATTTTTTTTTTCCTGTGGGATTATCTATATAGACTTATTTTTTATAAGTGTTTTTAAATATTATTGTTTAATTAAGTCGTTTTGGATCTAAACGCCTCGTCCGTAGAATGACAACTACTCCCGTTTCAATTTATAGGAACTAATGTTTTTGATTGAAATATTTTTCTATTCTTACTTTCACTACCCTCACTTTGTCATTAATGTTTGGTGTTGGGTTTTTTTGAATCATTCTACTATGAAGTTGCTACATAATTTCTCCAATCTTTTCATTATATGTTTTAAGTTTTTTGTTATTTGTTGTAATTTTTTTTATTATATATTTTAAGTTTTTATTATAACTTTAAGTTTTTAAAACAATTGAATTCATTTGACCCAATAAATACATGCCACATGTTTATTATCTTTAAAATAAGATAAACCTACCATACATAAGAGTGCATTATATTTATTCACCTGAGGCCAATTAAAGATAGCCAACTCCGCAAAATTAATTGGCCAATTGGACCGTTTCTTTTCATTTTTGGAAAAAAGAAACTTTAAAAAATTACTCTCTTAAATTTTTCATTAATAATACAAATTTTCGCTATAAAATCTTTTTTTTTTAAATAATGTTTTTAAACACTAAAAAATATTGACTTAATTGCCAAAAATCTTTTGTAAAAAGAGCAATAAATAACTTCTTTAAGAAAGTTTGACTAAGAACTCATAAAATTGATAACTCAGATTCTCGTAAGTAAGAATGTCCAAGCAGATAAGCTAGCTAGCTAGCTAATGAAGTCTCAACAACAAAGTTCTCTCTCGGCAGATTGGTTTCTTCGTCAATTAGAGAGAAAATTGCGATGGAAGATGAACCCAAAAATTTAAAATTTAAAATTTAAAAAAAAAAAAACGAAAGCAGATGTGATGATCATTGTAAACCCTTCCAACTATGGCTAGCTAACTGAAGCTAGAAAAACTAAGTAATAATTTTATTATCATTGCTTTTAAATAATATGTCTAATGTGACATTTGATTAATGTCATTATGTGTAATATTGAAACAGAAGTATATAAATAAGCAAAAATTTACTCAAGCAAATAATAATATTGCAGATCAAGTTATTAAAAAATAAAAAATAATGGTAGAAGAATAATACATAAAAAATTACGTGGTTCGACAATTTGTTTATGTTCACGGCGGATTAAGATCATATTCTTCTCTTATTATGAATCACAAGACAATCACAAAGTTATACTTTTTTACAAGAAATATCACAAAGAAAACTCTCTCTTATATTCAAGGAATTTTCTCTCACTAAAAACCACAAAGAACTCTTGTTGATCATAAAGATTACCGAGATCACATATATCTATATTTAATCACTAAGATATGTTTACAAGCCAATTTATAGCCTTTATATATGCTTTGGGACTACTTAAGTTTACCATATACGTGTAGGAGTTGTATTAGAGAGTCCTGAAACAAGTGGGAGACGAAATAAGGAAGTTTTCTTATTTCGAGATATTGTTCCAGTCTCCAGCGCTGTGGCGCTGAGCTCTCATCGCCGTGGCCCTAGCGCGCTTCTGTTGAGCGCTGCAGCACTGGCGTCCTGATGCCGCAACGCTCACGCCTGGTTGCCGCATGGCTGGCACCTTTTTTTTTTTTAACCTCTTTTTGTGTCTGTTTTCGATCCGTGCACACCCTACACACTTAACTTAATCTCTAAATTATATTTCGATAATTTTTAATCAATATTCTCACATGTAATTATTAAATCTTAATCATTCAAATTAAAACTAAATATTAATAATTTAGAAAAAAATTAAATAATTTATTTTAATTATTTCATGATTTCTCTTACTCTTTTGTTCTCTCTCCAGCTTTCTTTATCTTAAAATCTCCCCTTCCATTTTTTAACCCTGAATTATTTTGATTAAAAATTGAGAATTGATTTCTACAACAATTACGCAAGGCCAAAACTGTACTCAATATCTTCATAATTTTTTTTATTTAGTTCATCTTCCCGGAAATTTTCTTCAGTAAAAGTTTTGTAAAAAAGTAATAAATAAAAGAAGAAAAGGCATGCCAAAAATGTCACCATTTGTTGTGATGTTATCTGGGTTTTATTTAGAATATATATGTCTTTTATTACAACATAGGATGTGATAGTTTGAATTTTTTTTCTTTAAGAATTAAAAAATTTTAAAATATGAAAATACAAACTTTTCGTTGAATATTTATTATGGATTCGAAGATTGTAGAAGAAAGAGAAAGAAGAATGGTGGCCACGCAAAAGGAAAGGAGTTTTCTTTTATTTTATGAATAAATGATTTTTTTTTCTTGCAAGATAATAATTTTAGTTGACTAATTTTTATCATTTTTTATTTAATACATATCTAAATTTTAATAATATATATTTTTGTCCATTAAAAGTGTAATTTAACTATTCTTGTTATGACGGCAAGAACTAATAGAGTAGTTATTAAAAAATTAAGGATTAAGTTAATAAATTCAAATAAAACAAGAGATAAATTTGGTATTTTTTTACAATACTTTAATATTGTTTATTTTAAAATAATGTATTAAATATTCACTAGATAATTAATTTTTATAACTTTTAAAACTACTTGTTGTACTATTTTGTTATTTATTAATTATTTAATACATTACTTATGTGAGAATATTAATTAAAAATTATCAAAATATGATTTGAAGATTAAGCCTAGTATGTAAGGTGCTCACGGATCGAAAATAAACGCGAAAAAAGATGAAAAACAAAGAAGGGCGCACCAGGTGCCAGCGCCGCGGCGACCAAGAATGGGCGCCGTGGGGCCAGGACGCCAATACCGCAGCTCTGCGGTGATGAGAGCCCAGCGCCGCAGCGCTGCGGTGATGAGAGCCCAGCGCCGCAGCGCTGCGGTGATGAGAGCCCAGCGCCGCAGCGCTGCGGTGATGAGAGCCCAGCGCCGCAGCGCTGCGGTGATGAGAGCCCAGCGCCGCTGCGGTGATGAGAGCCCAGCGCCGCAGCGCTGGAGACGGAAATAGTATTCCGAAATAAGAAAACTTTTTTATTTCGCCTCCCACTTATTTCAGGACTCCTTAATACGACTTTCACACGTATAGGGTAAACCTAGGTTGTCCCAAAGCCTATATAAAGACTATCAATTGACTTGTAAACATAATCTTGACAATCTTTGTGATAAACAAGAGATCTTTGTGATTCTTTGTGAAAGAAAATCCCTAGAGTGAGAGAGAGAGTTTCATTTGTGATCTTTCTTGTAAATGACATACTTTGTGAGTGCCTTATGATTCATAATAAGAGAAGAGTGTGATCTTGATCCATCGTAGACGTAGGCAAGTTACCAAACCACGTAATTCTTTGTGTGTTCTTCTTCTACCCCTTTCTCTCTTTATTTCTTAATAACTTGTTTTGCATTATTATATTGCTTGAATGATTTTTTGCTTGTTTGTGTCCTTCCGCTTCAACAAACTGGTATCAAAGCTTTGGTTCTAAGCAGACATGGTCACACCCAAGTATGAGGTAGAGAAATTCAACAGTACGAATGACTTCAATCTGTGAAAGATGAAGGTTAAGGCGTTGTTGGTGAGCCAAAGGCTTGGTTCGGCATTAGAAGGAACTGCACTCCATCTAGTGATGAAGAAAAGTCGCCAGAGTCATCTAAAGCAGAAGCAGAAAGAAAGGACATTCAAGAAAGAGCTCATAGCACAATCGTTCTGTCATTGAGCGATGAAGTATTAAGGGAAGTAGCAGGTGAGACGACGACAATAGGTCTTTGAAAAAAGCTTGACTCTCTTTATATGAGAAAATCATTGGCCAACAGATTACATATAAAGAAGAAGCTATATCAGCTGTCCATGTTAAAGGGGACGCCGATGAAAGATCATATAGACGCCTTCAATAAGATCATCATTGATCTTGAGTCTATCAACATTAAGATAGAAGATAAAGATAGAGCAATTATCCTGCTGAGTTCACTCCCCAAGAGCTATGAGAGTTTTGTTGATACACTAATCTACGGCAGAGAGAGTTTAACGATGAGTGATGTGAAATCATCACTAAACTCAAAGTTATTAGAAAAGCAGACCGACGGCAATGCAGAAAGCTTATTAGTAAGAAGAAGGTCCTCATATAGAGATAGGAAGAAAAAAGGCTCAAGATCGAAGTCTAGGACTCCTAGGAAGTGCTATTGCTGCAAGAAAGATGGACACTTCATAAAAGACTATCCTGAGAAGAGAGCACAAGATAAGAAGAAAGCGGATGCTGCGCTTGCCTATGATGATAGCTACGACAGCGCAGAGACACTCGTCGCTACTGATAGTATGGACTCTGAACAATGGGTTTTAGATTCTGGTTGTACTTTTCACATGTGCCCGCACAAGTCTTGGTTTACAAATTTTCAGCCCATTAGTGGTGGTAAGGTCTTAATGGGTAATGACATTGCATGTCAAATGATGGGAATTAGTAGTGTTAAGCTTAGGCTGCATAATGGGCGAGTGAGAGAGTTGACAGATGTTAGGTATGTTCCTAACTTGAAGAGAAACTTGATCTCATTGGGGACTTTAGACCAGAATGGGTGTTCTATCAGGATCGACGGAGGGATTTTAAGAGTTTTAAAGGGTTCCATGGTGGTGATGAGAGGAGAGAAGCACAAAGGAGTATATGTGCTTAAGGGTGAAATGGTGAGTAGTTCTACATTATTCTCAGTAGATGATAAGAGTATGCAAACCAAGTTGTGGCATCTTAGACTGGCACACCTAGACGAGAGAAACCTAAAGGAGTTATATAGTCAAAAGGCGTTTGGTGAGGATAAGTTCCAGCCCTTAGAGTTTTATGAGCATTGTGTGCTTGGGAAAGCACATAGGGTGAGATTCAGTACCGACAAGTACAAGACTAAGGGGACTCTTGACTACATACACTCGGATCTTTGGGGATCAGCTCAGACAGCTACTCGTGGTGGTGCCAGGTATTTTCTCAGCTTGATTGATGACTATTCGAGGAAGTTGTGGGTCTATGTGTTGAAGAGCAAGGATCAAGTATTTGATATGTTCAAGACTTGGAATGCGCTTGTTGAGAATCAGACTGGCAAAAGAGTGAAGAGGTTGAAAACTGACAACGGCCTTGAATTTTGCAACAAAGAGTTTGATGAGTTTTGTGCCAAGCATGAGATTGCAAGACATAGAACGGTAAGATCAATACCGCAGCAGAATTGGGTAGCTGGGAGGATAAATAGGACCCTACTTGAAAGGGTTAGATGCATGCTTACCAATGCGAAGATGTCCAAGACATTCTGGGGAGAAGCTGTAGTGACTGCAGCTTACTTGATTAATAGAAGTCTCTCCTCAGCAATTGACTTCAAGAGGCCAGAAGAAAAATGGTCTGGTAATCCTCCGAAGTATGACCACCTCAGAATATTTGGTTGCCCTGTCTTTGTACATGTTAATGAGGGGAAGTTGAAACCTATAGCTATCAAATGGATATTTATAGGATATCCCGAATGAGTGAAAGGGTACAAGGTGTGGTGTAAAGACTTAACACCACTAAGAAGTATCATAAGCCGTGACGTGACGTTCGATGAGACGACAATGCTGAAAACCTCCCAAAAAGATGAGAAAGAAGAACCTATGGCCAAGAAAGACTCAGCACCCGAGTCAATAAAAGTTAAAGTAGGGCCTGAAAATGGATCTAATATGCCCCCAGATCAACACTTCAACAAGGAGATCCTTGAAGATGAACCAAGAACACCGGCGAGTTCCTCCGAGTCTGTCCAAAAGAAGACTAGAACTCCTGAGTTAGACTTGAAGAGTACCAGCTTGCTAGAGACAGGCTAAAAAGAATGATTAACCCACCAGTCAGGTATGCACAAGCAAACTTAGTTGCTCATGCTTTTAATTCTGCTTACACTCTTGAGTATGATGAGCCTAGGACATATGGTGAGGCTATGAAAAGTGAAAACAAGAAAGAATAGCAGCAGGCCATGAAAGAAGAAATTTGTTCTCTTAGGAAAAACAATACCTAGAAGTTGGTGGAGAGACCTCAAAAGAAGCTAGTCAGGTGCAAGTGGGTGTATAAGGTGAAGGAGGGGATACTGGGAATTGAGCCTACGAGATTTAAGGCTAGGTTAGTAGCACAAGGTTTTACTTAGATAGAGGGAGTCGATTTTGATGAGATATTCTCTCCAATTATCAAGCACACATCTATTAGGATTTTGTTAGCCATATGTGCAAACATTGATTTACATCTAGAGCAGATGAATGTAAAGACAGCTTTTCTACATGGAGAACTTAAAGAAACGATATACATGGCACAGCCGCAGGGGTTCGAGGAGCCCGAAAAAGAAGATCGTGCTTGTTTGCTAAAGAAGTTATTGTACGAGTTAAAGCAATCACCTAGACAGTGGTATAGGAGATTTAATGAGTTTATGATGGCTTATGACTTTAGTAGAAGCAAGTATGACGGATGCTTGTACTTCAAGAATATAAGTTATGGGATGATGTATTTGCTTCTATACGTCAATGATATGTTGATCGCGTGCAAAAACATGAAAGAAATACAGAAGCTCAAGAAGCAATTGAGTGGCAAGTTTGAAATAAAGGATTTGGGACCAGTGAAGAGAATTTTGGGTATAGATATTGTGAGGGAAAGAAGAGATTTTATCTTCTTGTCCCAACAGCGATATATAGTCAAAATTCTATAGAAGTTTGGTATGTCCAACGCGAAGGCTGTCTCTACTCCTTTGGCCATGCATTTCAGACTTTCAGCAGCACAGTCGCCGACATCCGATGAAGAGAAACTGCAGATGAGCAAAGTACCGTATACGAGCGCTGTGGGGAGCATCATGTATGCAATGGTTTGCACAAGACCAAACATAGCACAGGTTGTAAGTGTGATAAGTAGATACATGGCAAATCCGGAAAAAGATCATTGGCTTGCAGTAAAATGGATTCTGAGATATCTCAAGGGGACGTCAAATCACGGATTGATATATAAGAGGGATGAAGACAGCAATGAAATGGTAAGAGGGTACGTAGACTCAAATTATGCAGGTGATCTTGACAAGAGAAGATCGTTGACGGGCTACGTATTCACAATATTTGGGTTTAGTGTGTGTTGGAGATCAGTTCTACAACACGTGGTTGCACTATCTACCACAGAGGCAGAGTATATAGCTGTTGGTGAAGCTATCAAGGAGGCTGTGTGGTTAAAAGGTATATGCGCGGAGGTATTAGCTAGTAAAGATGTGAACACCGGTGTGTATTGTGGTAGCCAAAGTGCCATACACCTAAGTAAGCATCAAGTGTTCCATGAGAGGTTGAAACACATTGATGTGAGGCTCTATTACATTCGAGAGATTGTCCAAAGTGGTGAAGTTAGTCTAACAAAGATAGCGTCGTCTAAAAATTCTGCTGATATGTTAACTAAGCCACTACCCTCGGTTAAGTTCGTCCTATGCAAAGACTTAATCGGAGTCACTACTTTGTGAGGGTAACCGAAGATGCGAAAATGAGAGATCGAGTTACTTTTGTGGCTGATTTTGAATCAAGGAGGGGATTTGTGAGAATATTGATTAAAAATCATCGAAATATGATTTGGAGATCAAGCTAAGTGCGTAAGGTGTACACAAATAGAAGATGGACGCAAAAGGAGGCGAAAAACGAAGAAGAGCGCATCAAGCGCCAACACCGCGGTGCTGGAGACGAGAATAGTATCCCAAAATAAGGAAACTTCCTTATTTCATCTCCCACTTGTTTCAGAAATTTCTAATACGACTTTCACACGTATAGGGTAAACCTAAGTCGTCCCAAAGCCTATATAAAGGCTATCAATTAGCTTGTAAACATAATCTTGACAATCTTTGTGATAAACAAGAGATCTTTGTAGTTTTTTGTGAGAGAAAATTTCTAGAGTGAAAGAGAGAGAGAGAGAGAGAGTTTCCTTTGTAATCTTTCTTGTAAATGGCATACTTTGTGAGTGCCTTGTGATTCATAATAAGAGAAGAGTATGATCTTGATCCGCCATAGACGTAAACAAGTTACCGAATCACGTAATTCTTTGTATGTTTTTCTTCTACCCCTTTTTCTCTTTATTTCTTAATAACTCATTCTGCATTATTATATTGCTTGAGTGAATTTTTTACTTATTTGTGTATTTCCACTTCAACAACTTAAAATAATCATAAATATTGAGATACCACTCTTAACATTTTTATTAGACTCTCTTTTTGGTAATTCCTTTTGAGCACCAACAATTCCAATTGAAAACTTTAATAGAACAAGTTCTCAACAGGATTTTTGTGACACAATTCGGAAATCTTGACCTATAAAGCTCCCAAACTACCTTAACCATAAATGAGAGCAAATTTACACCATATTATTACTACCATGAAGTGATCAGCTTGCACACAGCTACTGGGTGGAGCTTGCTCTCTTCCTGTTAATGGAACTTACCATTCAATGCTTTCTCTAAATATAGTTGAATTTGGAACTCGTGAAATGGGCCATGTTTTTTAAGTAAGAAAGAAAGGTCAAAACTTATATGTTATTTGAATTGGGTCCATTCTAGCTAAAGTCCATAAATCCATCTCACTTCTTTTAAATACATAAATCCAGGCCAGGCCGGATCCAAACTAAAACCTAAGTTTTTTTGTAATTTTTTTATTGTTTAGGTTGAATTTTTGGAATATTTCTTTTATAAAGTAATTGTTAGGTTAATATATATTAAAATTTAAAAATTAATGGGACTTTTCTTTTAAAAAATTAAAAAAGACAAAACTTTGGTTCAGCGCTGGGTTTTCCAAATTCAGATTATCCAAAAAATTCGGATCCAAATCTTTAAAAAAAAATCTATTTTTAAATCCAAGCTGAATTTTTAAGTCTTTTTAAATTTGGGTTAATTGTCATCTCTAACTACTTCCGAGAGAGTGGTATGCTTCTATGGCCATATTCATTTAAATCCATCATTTTATGAAAAATTATAAATTATTTTAGTACAAATAGTTTGTGGTGATGTTTTGTGCATGATTTAGAATACTAAAGTATTGGGATCTTTATATTAAAAACAAACTTAGATGTTAAGGGCTTTAGAGAAAGAAAGCTAGTGTAAGGATGTGTTGAAGCTTATGGAGAAAGATCATCACTCTAATTAAAAGATTTAATTATATTTATTTATTGGGGTTGTTAGATTTTATGGAAATGAGGAATATTTGGGTTTTAAAAAAATATAACCCTTTGATGTAGGACTAAATTCGAATTTGATTGCATGATTAGCCTAACTTTTTTTTTTTTATTTTAAAACATATAAGAGATTGATGAAATGACTTAGACCTCGCAACGAAACTGCATCAATTTCAAGAGTTAGTATGTGTATAACTATTGTGATACTATTTTATTTAATAGATTTTTATTTAAAAATATTAAGTCAAGTATTAATTTTTGTTCCAATGAATAATTGTGCATTTTCTCTTATTAGGAGGTTCTCATACATGACATTTTTCGAGAATACGTTTTTATATTAGTGTCATCACTTTTGTTAGTGAAAATTATATATATACACACATATATAGTTTATTTTTTATATATAAGATTTTATTTATTATACGTCATTTTATAAAACCCATAGAAATATAATGAATATATTTTTAACCATGAAGAATATAGTTTTAAAAGTCAAATGATTTACTCAATGAATTAATTCTTTTGGACTATATCATATCTAAATTAAGTATGTATTTTACATTATGAAAAATCATTCATGTTATCATTTGATGCATCAAATATTTATAAAGTGATATTATAGATTTTAATAGAAATATGTTTAAATGCTTTATGATATTAAAGTACTAAGTATAAGATAATGGTACTCTATGAGTTATATTTGCAAAATAAAAGTTATTTTCAAACTATTAAGTGATACCCTCCCTTTTTTAAATATAGAGATGAGATTCAAATTTTTATGATTCATCTGTATACACACAAAGACTTTGGACTATGTGTATAGGTGTTTTTCTCTTTAAGAGTCTTTTTGCTCTGCGTATGCGTAAAATAAAAATATAATTAGTGAGTTATGAGTACGTTCAATACTTCGCCTAAGGAGTATTCTACGTACAACGATGTTTACTTTGAATACAAATTTAGTGTAAGGTTTTAAAAAAATATTTAAATTTCATAACATGTATTATATATGAACTAATTTATAAAAATTATGTACGAGATTATGTTAGATTTTGCGAAACTTTCATATTTAACGTAAAAAAAATAGAATTTGATGATTCTCACGAGGTTTTATAATATTTATATTATACTTGTTAAGATAATCTAAAAGTGTATTTTTATTATTATTATTTTCTTATCTTTATTATATTTCTCATTTATTTTAAACTATTTCACCCACTGGATTTTGCAAGAACTCACATCTCCCTCCTTTTTTTTATCTCTTCTCTCTCAAGAGATTGTAAACTTTCTTAACTCAATGACTAATTGAGGTTGGTCATATGGTGATATTTTAAGTTGTTTTGTGAGTCACGTAAGACTTATAGACTCTCTTTGTTCCACTGGATCTATAAAAATTTATTATTTTAGACTTTTAGACTTTGGATATGTATTATACTATTTAAGACATTTAATGCCATAACATTGTTAATATTGTCCTAAATATTTAAAATATGTTGAAAAATAATTTATAGATGTATTCTTATTATTTTAAAATATATATATATATAGATGTATTTTTATTTGATAATATTGGTTATGTATTTTGAAGAAGAAATAAAAATTTTGAAAGTATAATAGTTTGCGTTAAATTTTATATAAGTATTTATATTTTTAAATTGTAAATTTGAGAATATTTAAAAAATAAGGAAAATTTTATTGAAATTTCAACAAAATTTTTAGTGTAAATAAACCATAATAATGTCTATATGATAATAGTTGAGATCAACCTTAAAATTTATAAAAAAAACTATAAGATATATCATTTCTACTTGCTACTTTTAAACTCCATTTTATCAAAGTGCTAATTTTTCAAGTAAATTTTTAGTTTGCATGATAACTACAGATTCTTGTCTAGAAACTTTGATAATGTGTTAACATAAGCAATTTACTTTGAAACTACAAAAATTTTAATCATCTAATAAATGCTTAACATATTATTCTCTTTGTTAGGTGGCGATATTCTTCTTCTATGTTATTAGCACTTTAACTAAATAAGGACTTATTTTCAGCAAAGTGTTATAACTTTCAAAGTCATACTTATTAGAGTGGAAATACTAATTATAAAATATAAAAATGTAAGTATTTGATAAATATTTAACTATAGAATAAAATAGTATTTATCAAAATATCCTAATGGGTGGGTATCCAAATTAGATAAAAACATCTTTACATTAATCAGTTCCTAAAACCTTCTTACATGAATTTCAAATTCATAATATCAATTATGTTAGCTAATAATTTTATTAAAAAATATTGTGCCAAATTCAATAATTATACGTGCGAGAACCACCATTATAGACTTTAGGTAAATATTTTTAAGGATAAGGATAATTTTATTTTTAAAGTTTAGCTTAATTCTCAATTTTATTTTATAAATTTAAAAAAATTTAAAATTATCCCAATTTATGAACATAATTTCATTTATTTTAACATTGTAAAACATATATTTTGCAACTCTTTGTGAAAATAGTTGGGTCATTAATCACAATACAACTTTGGGGGTTTTGTTTTTAATTATGTAACATAGAAATCCTCACTTATGTTGAATTGGAATTGGTGTTGTTATAATTTGTGATTTAACAATTATATATAGAAATAAATTGAGATAGATATTAATAGAAGAGTTATTATAAAATTAAGTACACATTAGATGTATAAGAAAAAAGTAAAACAAAAAGTCAGAAGAATGGGATATTGTTCACGCGATAGTACTATTCATAAGATATTGTTCACGCGTCAACCTATATGTATTTCTTATTTTGGCTCAATAGACTTCTTTAAGTAGAATTATGATTCTTACAAATAAAAACTCTTATTTCAACTAGGTTTAGAGTTTTTAGGGACTATGCAAGTACTATATAAACCCTTCTAAACCCCTTAGAGATAGTAAAGCATCTAAAGTTTCATGATGTAAATATAAGAGAGAATAAAGGAGTTAGATGATTACTAAATACCTAGCGCACTAGGGTGTAACCTTTAAGAGTGTCTTTATTCTTGAGTGAATAAAAGGAGCACTATAAATCCTTTTGAGAAAGACTCAGGCTATTCTTGTATTCATTAGAAAAAATCTCTTATGAGATGTGAGATACTGAGAGGTATTTGAGTTTTAAAAAAATATAACCCTTTGATTTGGGACTAAATTCGAATTTGATTGCATGATTAGCTTAATTTATTTTTTTCTTCATTTTAGAACCTATAAGAGATCGATGAAATTACTTAGACCCCATAACGAAACCGCATCAATTTCAAGAGTTGATATGTGTATAATTATTGTGATACTATTTTATTTAATAGATTTTTATTTAAAAATATTAAGTCGAGTATTAATTTTCGTTCTAATGAATAATTGTGCATTTTCTTTTAATAAGAGGTTCTTATACGTGGCATTTCTCGAGAATACATTTTTATATTAGTGCCATCACTTTTGTGAGTGGAAATTATATATATATATATATACACATATATAGTTTATTTTTTTATATATAAGATTTCATTTATTATACGTCATTTTATAAAACCCATGGAAACACAATGAATATATTTTTAACCATGATGAATATAGTTTTAAAAGTTAAATAATTTACTTAATGAATTAATTTTTTTGAACTGTCATATCTAAATTAAGTATTTATTTTACATTATAAAAAATCATTCATATTATCATGACGCATCAAATATTTATAAAGTGATATTATAGATTTTAATAGAAATATATTTAAATTCTTTATGATATTAAAGTATTAAGTATGAGATAATGGTACTCAATGACTTACATTTGTAGAATAAAAGTTATTTTTAAACTACTACGTGGTACCCTCCCCTCTCTAGATATAAAGATGAGATTCAGATCTTTAGGATTCATAATGTAAATATAAGAGAGAATAGATGAGGTAGGTGAGCACTAAGTACTTAGAGCACTAGAAACAGTATGGATCAGAAACTTTGTCGCAGAACTCTGTACAGTCCCAAGACCAGTGAATCATATCCCATTATATTGCGACAATAACAGGGCCATTAGACAAAGGGTTTATAGGAATATGGATTAACCTCAACTTGTATGGTTTAACTCGTTATTTTGTATTATTCATAATATGTGTGTGTGTTGATGGGGGTGATTGGGGAGAGGCATTGGTTATAGACTTACAAAAATGTTCTATAAGACAAAATGGGTATGAGCTTAGCGAGTCTCACTATATGAAGTGTACATGTTGAGCGTTATGAAATTACAGAAATATTTCGTAAGACAAAATGGATGTGAGCTGACACGTCCACAATATAAGAGTTTATTCACAAGTGCAGAATTGTCGAAGTAATAAATAACCCGATGAGAACGGGGTCAATTCACAGGGAAGTAGAATTAAAATTACTTATTATAAATACTTTTAAGACAATTAATACAGTATAAGATGTTTACAAATATTAATTCAATTAACCAATTCAAATAAAAGTTAAGGTTGTGGGGATCCACTCTTGGCATAAGAAATAAGAATATATTTAATACTTTTTATAACTCAATTAGAATCCTCACACAAAGGAGGTTCCAACCGAAAAATATAATAATTAAAGTTTATTATCATTTATATATTGATTAGTATTTATTTCTTTCAATTATTAGACACCAAATCTTATAAATGGGTTCAAGTATTTTCTGTCAATCTTTATATTTATCTACAATAAATTAAGACTCCTACTTTACAAGAAAGGTTATATACACCAAATCTTATAAATGGTTTCAAACATTTATTATGCCAAGTATAAAGTTTGTTAATAATAAATTAAGAATCACTATTTTAGAAGAAATGATATTAATTTTACAAATAAAATAAATACATCATATATAAATTTGTATAACTTAAGAATTAAGCATTAAATTCATGAATAAGTATTAAACATATCTTATTACCTTGCCAAGAGCTTCACCCTTTCACCTTAGCATAAAGAAAATTATTTGAACATAATAAAACTAAAAAAAAAGAAAAGAATTGGAAGAATAAATAACATGACTTATAGTAAATAAAAGAAATAATATTACAAAGAAATGGATACAAAGGACAAGTATTTTGAACTAAATTTTAACTTTCTAATTACATGTTTTAACCATAAACAAGCCACCAATTTATATAAAAAACATGGATAAATCAAGATAAATTTGGAGGGAACCACTTAGATGATGAAAGTCAAGAATGGTGGCAAAATAATTTGCATTGATTATCACTAAGATACCCACTTGATTATTCAATTTAGAATTGATGTGATCCGAATTAGTTATCACTTAAACATCAAAGTTGTAGATAAATTTCTTATCTTTCTAAATTTAGTTGTCTCATACGTATTAGATACATATTGCTATAGTTATGGGCAAAATACTGATGACTGTTCAAACTGGGCCTGTACTGCAAATCAGTTCTATTTTAGGCCATTTTCACCCTCTAAACACTCGAATTTAAAATATTTTGTAAATTACGATATGTTAGCCCATTGAGTCAGCTCTTCACAGGATCAAGAATCACTCCAATTGAATTTTTAGGTAGAAAGTTATGCCCATTTTACCGAACCTACCACAAAATAATTAAAAAATAATTAGGTACAATATTGTAAACATACTTAAGTTAAGAAAATTAAATATACTAGTAATACAAAACAATGACGTAAAACTCTTATTAAATGTATAATTCTAAATGTTCATTATGAGCTTAGCGAGTCTCACTATATGAAACATACGCGTTGAGCACGTGGGTAGCACACCGGATCGAATTGTTCGATCTAAAAAATTTTTAAAAAATAAGAATTTATTTCAGAGTCTCTCAAAGAGTAGTTAAGATTTAAATGTTAAACTTAAAATTGTACCAAGTGAGACTTGACACTTTTATCTACCTAGTATATATTTTAATTTATGCTAATAATTTGCATGGGTACTAAATTGATCATTGATAAATATAGCTATCATTTAAATAAAATAATTATTATTTTATTTAAATTATATTACTTGGTCATTTATTTATTTCAAGTCTCTTGAGAAGTAGTTAAGATTTAAGTATTAAGCTTAAGAATATATTAAGTGAAATTTCACATTCTAATCTATTTAGTATATATTTTAAATTGTGTTAATAATTTGTAAAAGTATTAAATTATATATTAATAGACAAAAAAAATATAAAAAACCAATACAAAATATTTCGGCCATGCATATAAATATTATTCATTTTAATGTATTTTGCCATTTGTTTCTTTATGAATGGACAATATTAATTCAATGGCAACTTGTTCTTTTCTCATTGACCGCAAATGAATCAAAAGCAAATATAAGATTCAAAACAAATTGGTTAGTAAAACGTGGCATTGTTTTAGAGTGTTAAACAAATTTATGCTACCAATTTGTTTATGAAGTTGTCAACGGAATCAATCAATGACTAAGCAGTCTTGAAGCCTTGTTATGCTAGCCATTTATTTGTTTTTAATTATCTTAAATAATGGCGGTTTTTCTTATATAAATGGCTGAATATTTCAATCGATTAATTGTATTTTGATTTTGAAAGCTTAAGTGAATGTTAAAAGTTAACAACTTAAAGTAAAAAGTATATTGAAAGTAAAATAGAAATAAGTGTTGTTTATATTCAATTTAATATTTATTTGAGAAAAAAAAAGTTGGCATTTTAGTTTTAAGAAGTTTACCACGTTTTCAATTAAAATTATTTTAAACACGCTTCAAGAGTAAATTTTTTAATCTTATTAAAATAATGAGATTGTTTTAATGTATAATAATTTCGTTGTGTTGTATATGAGACATAATATTTAAATTGTTTAAAATATACGCATTTATCTATAACATGTTACATACACACACACAACACCTTACAAGAATAAAATTGAAATTGAATGGTAGAAAGGCAAATGAGTGACTAAGTATGAGATTTTGTTCATAATTTCATAAAAACTTAATGAAAGTGGGACTGCTAGAATAAATAGAGATATTCATGGACGACAAAAGAAGAAATACTAAAAAGAGATGCAAAAGAATCGAGGGGTAAGAAGCACAAAGGTAAACTACGTGCTTTAAAAAAAGTATTTGTATAGGTTCAACATAGAGTTATTGATATGAAATAGATCATAAAAGTAACTTTATTATATTACATGATGACATGGGTCGAAAGAAAATGTGTAAGAAGGGTAGTAATGACAATAATAAGTTTTCAACCATTAAAGAATTGTAGTCATAGTATCTAAAGAACATGAGAGATCACAACATTAAGGCTTCTTTAGATATCAGTATTCATAAATCTTTGGAGACCATAGTCATAAGTCTTAATTAATTCTAAGATTTGATTAGAGATAATGCTAGAGAGTATTGGTCAATGAGGGGATAATGTTGGTTAACTTTATAGAGAGAGATTTTGAATCAATGAGAGATTTGTTGGAATTGGTGACTCAATAATCATGTATGGGCATAAATTGTGTTGGATACCGAGAAGAGAATTATTATGAAATCAAATACACGATGGATGTATAAAAGAGGACAAAAAATGGGGGTACTGTTCATGCAATGGTAATGTTCATAAGAGTACTATTCATGCGGTAATCTATGGATATTTCATATTTTGGGTCAATTGACTTCTTTATGTGAGATTATGACTTCTATAAGTAATGACTCTTATTTCAATTAGGTTTAAGATTTCTAGAGACTTTGTAATCACTATATTAACCTTTAATGATAGCAAAGCATTTAAAGTTTCAAAAGTAAACATAAGAGATAATAAAGAAGTTAGGTTTGCATTAATTGCCTGACGCACTAGGGTATAATCTTTGAGGGTATCTTTATTATTGAGTGAACAAATAGAGCACTAGAAATCTTTTTGAGAGAGACTCGGGCTATTCTTGTATTGTTTTGAGAAAATCTCTTATTGGGTGAGAGATACTGAGAGTCTTATAAAGATTATGGTGATCTAGGAAGATACTTAGAGGTCTATAATAAAAGAATTAAGAGGTCTTTTAAGATCATAATAATATAAGGAGATATTTAATGATCTATTTAATAAAAGAAATTAGATTATGAATCCTCTTTAGACGTAATTATTTTGATCGAACCATGTATATTTTATGTTTTATGATTTGTTTTTTTATCTTTATTAATATATTAATCTTGTATATTTTTAAATTATTTATGAGTTATATCTTTCACACGCATATTAAAATTTTAAAATATTAAATACCAAACTATAATAATATTAAAGTATATAAAATTATATTAAGAAGTATCAACACAAAAACTAATCTCACGGAAAAAATTAGTATTGAAGCTGTTCTGCTCAACAGGTGTAAGTGCACCATTTTTGTTTCATGAGTATTTTTAATTTATGTTGTTTATAGTCAAGTAAATTGATTTTTAATCAAATGAAAAATTAACTGTTTTCGATTGAATTTTTTGTATTCAACATCTGACACCACAGGTATTCTCCCCTCACAGCTGGATGTTTGATAGATTTGGATTTATTAATCGGTTTATCCTTCTAATCTTTTCAATTGAAGTTCATGTAAACTCAGTCACTCGGCCAACCATGGTTTTTGAAATGGTAGCATTCAAGTATTTTATTCTTTAAGCCCATTGCTCCACAGGACTTGAACCCCAACTCAGCCTAAACTACTGTCACTTTTGGAATCCGCTTGGTTTTTTTTTTTTTTAAATTATTTGGGCAAATGTCAAGATATGAGCATATATATATATATTTTTTATTTTTTGCAAGAAAACATAAATAGAATTTGACTTCACGTGATGGTAGCGTGTGATTAGGAATGATGATGATAATTAGGAAAAGCGAGAGAACGAAAGATAAGAGAGAAAAAAAATTATTTTATTTAATATAATAATTAAATATAAATTAGTTTATTTAATTAAATTTTTTATTAAATAAATAAATATATTATGTTACGTCTAAAATGAAATAAATTATGTAAGAACAAAAATGTTATTACACAAAAAAGTTAATTTTTTTATTTCAAAAAATAAAATTTTATTAATAGATTAAGACAATTTTAAATTTTTTAAAATTTATGTGACAAAATTAAAAATTAAGTCAAACTTTTAAAATGAAAAAGTCTTTTTATATTTTTTATCCATACTAATTTTTTTTAAATTTTTTCTTTTAATTTAAAAAGAAAGATTAAATTAGAACTGTTGACTTTAAAATTTAATTAATTTTAAAATTAATAAATTAAATTTATTTCTTCTAAAAATAACAATCAAACTTTAAGAAAAACTATATAAACTAATATGTTCTAAGAATATTGCAACTATTGAAAATTTTACGACCAAAGAATCCTACTCTTCATAAAAAATGCAAGTACATGCAAGTGAGATATTACTTCTTCTCAAAAGATGGAGTCATTAATCTAGTTTTCTATGTAAATGAAAATCAAATTGTTGATATTTTTATAAAACTCTTTAATTTGACTAGTTTTTAAAGCTTTAGAGGTTATACAATGTTTGCACTACGAAAGATCCAATTGAGTTTTATCCAAATTTTGGGTTTATTATAAAAATTCGAATTCAAATTCAGATTGAATAAAACATAGATCTAAATTAAAATCTTACCATCCCACAAACATTGAATAATAAAAATTTCTTTTACTAAAATTTTCTGTCTTCTTTACTAATATTGCATCACATTACAGATGTTGGGTAAGGTTTTTTTTTTTATTTATACAATTTTTTAATAAATTTTTTATTTTAATATAGAGAGGAAATTCAAATTTAAAACTTTGTGTTGAAAAGGTATACGCCAACCCTTTATCACCAGACTACAATAACTCAACTATGAAATATATGCTTGACACAAGATCAAATTAAAATATAAAATTTTTGTTCTATTTTTATGTTTCCATTTTTATAAGGCTATTTCGAAAATCCACTGTTAAATTATTTTTGTTTTTTATTTTAAAAATTAATTTAATATTACTGGTGTGGACTAGAACTAAAATCATTTATTTCATTAGATTCAAACCAATAAGATTTTAACATCTGAAACTTGAAATATTTATGCATGGTAATGTGTCAACCAAAAATATTGATGACAAAAGTACTGTGTCAACTAAGATTATCAAATTGACTTGATATAAAACTACATGATCTTCCAATATTTCATTAAAATCACATCTAATATTTTGAATTGGTTATAAGAAGGTGCGCAAATAATCAAAGTTATGGTTTTTTCTTTTGAGATTCGAATTTTTACGTGTAAATTTTTTTTATTTATTGTGAAAATAATTTAAATTATTTTTTTTAATATTACAATAAATCTATTGATATTTACAATCAAAAAGAGTTAAAATAATTTTACTAAAAGAAAAAAAAATTATCTCTAAAAAATGTCGAGATTATTTTTTTAAAATTTAAAAAAAATTATTTTTATTCATACGAGAGAGGACTTGAATTTTGATCTCAAATTGAGAACCGAGGCTATCAAAATTGAATCTATTACAAATCAATTTTTTTTTAAATCGTGCAATTGAAATTTTTTCTCATATTTCAAAATTCTAATTGGTCTCAGACAATCTTTATTCTTCAAATTAAAAATATATATATATCAATGTTATAAAAATAGAAAATATATATAACTTGAGAGGAAAGTCAAAAAAAAAAAACAAAGGGTGATATTTAAAGCCAAAAGAAAGTCTCAGTGGAAGTACTTTTGCTCCATAAACTTTCATCTTCCTGTTTCTACAAGAAGCTTGCTTTGTTTTTTTGGAAAGAGAAAAGCTAATTTCTATTATAAAATATAGGTCTTATTCCACAATTTCAATTGCAATTCGCTTATGAGAATTAAATATAGAGGTTTTATGATTTTAGTTTCACAAATTATGAGGAGTAAATTACTAATCATGAAATAAAAGAATGTAAGAGTAGAAATTTAAAATATAATAAAGAAATTAAACTTGAATTTTATTCTTATCAATCTTACAAATACTTTATTTATACAAAAAAATAAATAATTAAATAATTTCAAAAATATTAAATATAATGATTTAACTGATAATACTAAATATGACATACTTTAATTTTGATTAATGTTGTTATATTTGCATACTAATAATTCGGTCAACTAACTTTTCAAAGAATCTGCTTTGATTCTTATCAACCTATCTTAAACTCACGTTAAAAAATTTTTGAAATTCAAGCTTCATATTGTAAGTCTTAGGGGCAGACTTTCTTGTGATCTTGTTAAAAAAAAATTTGTGATCTCATTTTGGACTTTTTTTTCTATAATCTTGTTATAGATTTTCCTTCCAATGAATTTGTTATAAAATATTTTTACAAATTAGTCATAAAATTTTCTAGCCTCAACAAAAAATTTTCTCTTTTTTTTCCTCCTATTTTAGACATACTCAGAAATTATTCTAACATGCTTTAGAATTATTTTTCACAGAAATTATTTTTTAAGTATTATTTTCCCTCTTAAAAAAATTGAAAAAACTTAGAGAGTAACAGTGAGTTTCCCAATTATATGCATGCAACAAATATCCTTAAAACATAAAGCAAATTTTTAATTATGAATCTATCTAAGTTTTTTATAAAAAAATAAAATAAAATTTGAGTTGGGAGACAAATTCAAATTTAAAGATCCTGTATTAGAGGAGAAAGTTCAGGTAAGCTCTTCTATTTTTATAAGACTATTTCCAAAATACACTGTCGAACATTTACCTCATTAATTAGATTCAAACCAATCAGATTTAACATCTGAAATTTAGAAATATTTATGCATGATACTGTGTCAACTAAGATTTTCAATTGACTTGACATAAAACTACATATCTTGCAATTTAGTTGGCATCTTTTAAAACAATTTATCAAGCTTATTAATTATACCATTCAATACCCACAATAGTTTTTTTTTGACGATTAATTTGCGAGCAATGAAAACACACACCCGGGGCAGTTGAAGCAACAATATTATTTTAAATAGGAGAAAAAAAAAATTCGACCCACTTTAGGATAAAAAACCCATTTTCCTTCGATGGGTTGGTGACCAATGTTGATAGATTATTAACTAATAATTTATTAGAGTTGATCAACAATTTATTGTGAATATCATCGGACTCTATAATTTATGACCTACATAATAATAATGTTATTTTTATTAATAGAGCAAATAAATTTCAAAAGTAATGAAAAAAACCAGTAATCGCCTTCTAACAATTGTCTCATTAAATTTTGAGCTATTTTAATACTTATTTAATAAAAATAATCTTATTATTATGTAAATCATAAAATTTAAATTTAACAATATTTATAATAAATTAATATATTACATATCAACAAACAATCAACATTAATCAACAATTTACCAATATTGTTTATTATTTGATTGACACCAGTCACTATTTATTATAGACAAATAAATTATTTAACAAATTCAATAATTATAATTTAAATAAAAAAATTTAATAAATAAAATTACAAATATCACTTATTTTTAAAAAAAAGAAAATGTATTTATCATTTACGTTATATTTCGAAATTCTGTTGGTCATTTTCCTTTTAAATATCAAGAACTCAAGGAATCTCATAATAGGTTGCACAAATCCTTAGGCTTATGGTTTCCACTATACGAGGTCTAGGATTTCAATTTTATGAATTTTCCTTTTTTTTAAAAAAAAAATTAGAGTATGTATTTTATTATTTATCGTAAGAATAAATTGATTTTATTAAGGATCAAAATATTTGTCAAACCACATCATTAAAGTGAGATCTCATATTTTTGAGTTGTTTATAAAAAGGTGCGCAAATAATCAAGTTATGGTGAGAGGTTTTAGATTCAGAGTTTTTATTAATGTAATTTATTTAATATAGAGATAGATTGAATCATATATCATATTCCAAAATCTAAATTATTTTCTACAATTTTTACTCGTCAAATTAAAATTATAGCTATTAAAAACATATTTAATATATATATATATATATATAGAGAGAGAGAGAGAGGACAGGATCTACAATATTATAGTTTTGATATATTTTACATAATTTTTAAATCATTAAATTAATATACATATAATGACTCAACTGCAACTAGATGATTATAATTAATGTATATTTAGAATTTAATCTTAAAAATTAATTATATATTAATTTAATAATTATATAAGATATTGTATTAAAAATATAATGTTATAAATTCTGTACATACATATATAGATTGAGCAAATAAACAAAAGAGTAATGTTGAACACCCACAAACCCCCTCCATAAACTTTCATTTTCTTGTTTTTACTTGAAGCTTTTTCTTTTTCATTTTTTCAAGAAGAAAGCTAGTTTCTATATTTTATGTTTGATTCCACACAATTTCAACTACAAATCCTTATGAGAACTAAAATATAGTCCATTGGAACTATAGCTTTCATTGTTTTTAATTAATGTTGCAAAAAAAAAAAATCTCAAATGAAAGAGACTTTGTCACCCTAAACAACTAATATTGAAACCTGGTTTTCAAGAAGCACTTTTCAAGACAAAAGCAAAAATATATATATAGTTGTTTTCTTTCTTTTTTTAAAAAAGAATTATTTTGGCCAAAATCAAATTGAATTTTTTTTGCTCTTTGTTATTTTCATATGAATTGACATGACATTGTAACAACTTCCCTTTGTCATGCTTGTATAGAACAATCATTTAGGATGATCTATGAGGAGTTTTGGTTAATTTGATTTTATTTTAACAGAGTAAAATTTGAACTCTAAACTTATTATATATTGTAATAATAATAATAATAATAATGATAATGATGATGATGATGATGATAATTAAAGTATATTTTTATTTATATATATTTAACTTAACAAAAATAAATAAACAAGATTTTGTTAAAATATTATAGGGTTATTGTGGGTTTTTTTTAATTTGTTACATGATTTTTTTTAATATAAGAGAAGGGGATTTGAATTTAAAATTTTTATTGTAATGAAGAAGGTAAATATACTATTAATCTTTTATAAATGAGCATTTAACATAGGTATCTCGTGACATGATTTTATCGTACAAAAATATTTATTTTACTCTAAAATTTATATTTTTCTAGAGATCTAATCTAATCTAATCTAATTATTTATTGTTTGTTTCCACAACTTGGCACATGAAATGTATGTAGACAAATAGATATTAAATCTTCTTCACTTGGGAATTTGAGATGGACATGAACTGGTTGGATCCCAAAAAAAAATAGAAAAAGAAATTGGATGAATTGTGAGTTGTCAAATGTAGTGGTAGGGTGTCAGCACCCCACCACTCAAATCCTTTTTTCTTTGTCAAGAGTCAATAAGGGCCAACAATTCTCTCTATATTCATACCAATTTTTATTTTCTACTTTTGCCTTCTAATCATAATTTTAATTTGACCCACCAAATTATCAATATTAATGTTCTTATATTATGCTTCAAACAATCCCTAATTATGTCATTATATTGTTTTGTTTCCAAAATTTTAACTAAAATTGATAGATATGTAGATAGGGTAAGTTCCATGATCAAATCATTATCAATACAAATTGTTAATCGATACTATTATCACCACCACGCAATATTAAACTAGCAATAACAATAACAATAAAAATCTAAAATTAATTTGGTAACTAAAAGTTCTAACACATAATTTTATTTTTAGTTATGAATTTGAAAGGGAGTATTTAAATTTAGGATTTCAACATTAATCGAGAGGAAAAGTTGTTAGATAAATAGTATTATACTTGCATAGTTGAGATATAAGTTATATTTTAACTAATTTGCCACCAATTATGATTATCACTTATTAGATAATTATTAATTATTAATTTTTTATTAATATAATAATTATAAAATACGGCAAATCAAATGACACATTAACATACAAATATATCCAATTATATAAGTCTGTCATTACTTAATTTATTATTATTATTATTATTATATCTAAAATTCATTCTTTTTAAAAAAGATTTTCTCAAAGACAAATTAGAGCTTAAGACAATATACAAAAATATGTTCTAATATAAAATTTTTAAATGGATAAAGCAATTTAAGGATAGTTTTTATGCCCCACTTAATATTGTATGAAAAAAAGTTAAAATTTTGTTAAAAAAAAAGAATCTCATAAAAAAAAAAAATTCTTGTAGATACAATACTTATTTTGGCAATGAAAATTTATTGTTTTACCATTAATAATTAACCAAAAAATATAGTACTACCATGTGCATCTTAAAAATTTATTCAACTTTTATTAGAATTCAATATTTTTATACCAATATTAGCAAATTATTTCCATCAATGGTCATAATTTCTATTTTGCAAAGGGGAAGAGGTATTGAACGATGGAGTTTCACTATTATGGATGTCAAGATGGCTGCTAGCAGATGGTTTAGCCGCCTGCCATGGCACGGAAGACAGCTGGCACCAATAAATCAACTAAAAATTAGTGCAACTGCTAAAAAAAGTGATTGTTTTCCACCGGAGTGAGTGTTTTTTTTTTTGTTTTAGGCTCTATAAAACATTAAAATTAATTTAACTAATGAATTTTATTCATCAATCAAAGATGTAAAATGATATTGATATATATATATATATATATTTTGAAAAGAAAAGAAAATTTATTTTTATCATTAATTGTTTTTTAAAAAAACAACGGGGTAATTTTGTAACTTTATGGTTAACAGTCTCTCCGTTCAAAAACGGTAAGAAGACCGGAGAGACAGGCGTGTAAGAAAATGGGAGCCACAGCCCACAAAATTAAAAAGCACAAAAATAATAATAACAATGCCAAATTGGTGGGGCCCTCAATTGTACCGACCACGCGTCCTCGTAATCACAGTCTCCTCATGCCCCTCGCCCGCTCTTCATAGAAAAAAGAAATGCCCAGAGAGCAGCACGTGGCGCGTGGATGGATGCGCGTCGGGAACGCAAATTCATTTTTTGGAAACCAGAAAATTAATAATAAATTATAATTTTCCGCTATTTCATTAAAACAGTGAAGCGAAAAGTACTATTGCTGCGTTTTTTTTTTTTTTTTGCCTGTTTCAATTTTCATTAAGAGCAAGATCGTCTCTTTGCTGTCAGAATCCAAACCCAGAAAACGGTTTCTCAAAACACTGCCACTTTAATAAGCCCACTTTGTCTTTGTTTCTTCTTCCTTTCTCTTAAGTGTTTAAAAACTTAGCGAAAGCAGAAACGAGAAAAAAACAAGGGAAAGCAGTGAACTTGAGTAGCTTTTGCTTCGTACAATAGCTAAAGCTCAAAGCTTTTTTTCACTTTATTTATTTATTTTATTTTTTATCTCCCCTGCTTAGCTCAAACGGGTTCCTCCGAGGTATCTCATTTTTCCTTTTATTTCTTTCTTTTTTAAAATTATTATTATTGTTATTTGGTTTTGAGTCTTAGTATCTGTGTGTTTCAGTGTCCTCTCTCACTGTTCATCTTCAAAGGTTTAATTTTTAAAATTTTTTAATTTCTGGGTTTTGTTCCGTTTGCTTAAATATTTGGTGGGTCTGTGGGGTGTGTGTGTGTTTTTGCTATGGATAATTATTTTCAGATATGTATGTCTTAGATCTAATTTTAAGAACTCGTGGTGGTTGTGCTCTTCTATTGGTTGAAGTTTTGTTCTTTAGATCTGATTGACTTTAAAATGTGGTATAAGAATTAAGTGCTATTTTGTTTAGACTGACACTTGTAGTGAAGTTTTAGATTTATATATTATTACTAAATCCTTCAACATAATTTATATTGATAGATAATTCAGTGGCACTTTTCCCTGTCGGTTTAACCGGTTTATGAAATGATTTCTAGTTTACTTGTTTAGGTAGCACCTGTCCTTTGAATTCAATGCTGGAATTTGAAACTTGTGCCTATGCTCCTTAAGAGAAGGTCCTCTTTGTGAGCATGATGGATTAAAAAACACTAATCTTTATTCTCCATCGCTTTTGTGGGTTTTTGTCAATTTGAATATAACCGTTTGCTACGGGTAATCATTTGGTAAAAGAATATGCAAAATAGACATCTTTGAATATATGATGGCGACTTGTAGGAATAATTCAAGTTAGGGAATATGTGAAATTTACATATTTGGAGTGACATAACCGGAAAATAAAGCTGTTTAGTATCTGGAATACACAATAATTGACCAAAAATGAATATGGCCGGTAAAGGAGCATGCTAGAAAACAAGCTGCTTGATTTTATTTATTTATTTTTTCTGAAAGAATGTAGAATAATTTAGGGAGGTTATAATTCCTTTCAATTGTTCTCTGAGTTTTGCAACGTGTCCAAGTGTTTCAATATTCAGTTATTAAACATGCATGATAAAATGGAGTTATTCGCATATGATAGGCGTGTGAAGCTAGGTTCATAATCTCTATTTTGGTGGCTGCAGACATATTGATGCTTACTTGATTTGGTTATTAGTTTACTTGATTTGGTGCTTTTCTAATATTCTGATAGATGTAAAATTAACATGTCATCATTTTGCAGTGTTGCCAGTGAGGAATTGACGTGGCACTCCATGACTGTGAGTGGTTGACCAACTGAGCATGGATAAAGTATCGCCTGATTGCCCATACCCAGGATGCTTTTTTTGTGTAATGAAGGAAGGAAATCCAAGTAAGCGCAGGGCAAGTATATTGAAATTCTTCAGAGAACTTCCCTCACAGGATGATGATGGTCAGGTTCTCCCAATCAGTGGCCTTTGGAACACAGCCATGGCACATCCAAATGATCCCGAATTCATAGAGTTGGGAATATTTGAATGCATGGCTGCACTAATATGGAAGGGTCTAAAGAACCGTCGTTGGCTTTCTCATGACCAAAATATATACATTCCTTATTATGCAGCACACATTATTGGATCCTACACCATGAACATGGAAGAATTTGCAGAAAGTTCTGTTCATGCTGGTGTAATTGCTCCCTTAGTTGAACTTTTAAGAGGGAGGTTGACTTGGGTTGAGCAGAGAGTTGCAGTCCGAGCTCTAGGACACTTGGCTACATATCCTAGTACCTTTCCTGCTGTAGCAAACCATGCTGAAATCCTTGAGCTCTCCATTCAACTAGCGATGAGTTCACTGGAGATAGTTTACTCACATTTTTACCAGTATGTTGATCGAAGACTGAGTTATCATTGTGATCTGCTTACTCGCGGCATGGGCGGTGTTGAAATGGAGTCAAGGAAGGCAGAAGAATGGGCCAGTCAGTTGCAGTGCTGGTCCCTTCAGCTCATTAATTGCTTTGCGTTTAAGCCTGAGTTTCTTCCCGCAATATGCAAACCTGAATTTCTGGCTAAACTACCAGGCATGTGGGGAGGACTTGTTAATGAAAACTCGCCTGCTGGTATTGGTTTACTCAGAACTATTTGTCATCATAAGCTTGGTAGAGCACCTGTTGCTAGCTGTCCTGGCCTTCTTGAAGCATTGTGCAATATTGCTCGATCTTCTGACGATTGGCAGTATATGGCTATTGACTGCCTTCTCTGGCTGCTCCAAGACCCGAATACATGTCATAAGGTATATTCCTACCTGTGTAATTTGTTAAACTCTAATCACACACACAATTTCTTTCTGAAAAACGAAATTTATGTGAAAAAGTTGTTGAGGTTTACTAAGTTTATATTGATTTCTTTGCAAAAATTGTTAAGGCCATATTAGAAAATGTTTGTTTTTTCATTTTGTTAATTACATCAATCTTTTTTAATTTATGCAAAAACTGTACTTGAAATGCTAAATACCATGTTTAATCTGCATAAAGGTGCCTCTTTCTACCAAATGTGACAAAATGTTGCCTTGCATTAATGTTTTCTTTAATTTAAATTTAATTTTTTTCTTTAATTTAATGCTACAGGTCTAAACATTGTCCATTTAGATAATGAATAAAATTTAACCAAGTTAGGCACGGAGAAACTCATGCCTAAATATGCCAATTATATTTGGTATTTACTTGTCACTAAGTAGCTGTTTTGGTTTTGAATTTCAAGGTGATTGACAAGGCAGTACCTGCACTTGTAGACCTTGCGGATATTACAAATCTGGGTGATCACAAAAAGCTTGGTGATTCAATTGTTAATGTTCTTCAAGACTGTATCCAGTCACAAGGGACAGGGCGCAACACTCCAAGTAACCGCACCAAAGAACAGATTGAGGAAATATTAAATTCCAGAAAGAGATTAAAGTGGGAAAAGAATATGCCAAAAGAGGATCTTCATATTAAACAGGCAGCAGCACTAGTAGTCAAGCTTGAAGGAAATTCCCTATTCTCATCTGGAAATATAGGTGGAGCTGCATCAAAATACTCAGAAGCTTTAGCATTATGTCCAATGAGATCCAAAAAGGAGAGAGTTGTTTTGTACAGTAATCGAGCACAGTGTCATCTTCTATTGCAGCAACCATCGGCAGCCATAAGTGATGCTACACGTGCACTTTGTCTTCACAACCCACTTAACCGTCACGCCAAAAGCCTTTGGAGAAGAGCTCAGGCATATGACATGCTTGGCTTAGCTAAAGAAAGTTTGTTAGATGCCATTTTGTTCATTAATGAATGCTCTCAGTCAAGTGATCCTGATCTTTCGCTGAGGCATAATAAGGTTCCTGACTATGCTGAGAGATTAGTCAAGAAGCAAATGCGTGCAGCGTGGTTATTTAGAGAGGCAGCTATTAAACACGGGGGTGTCCATTGTGAAGGCGATGCTGGCAACATCTATGGCCGGGAAACTGATGATTCTGAATGGGAGACAGCGAGTGAAAGTGATATAGGAAATGATGGTAGGGATGAAATGGGTGATGAAGATGATGATAGTGAATGGAAGCCTGAGGATGAGAGGAAAGATAAATACGAGAGCCATCAATAAAAGGTATGGTTCAATAGAACTCAGTTATTTTCTAGTATAATGGATTTACATACCAAATTTCAAGCATCTGTATATCTTTTTTTTTAAAGAAAAATAAGAAAATTATACTTTTTTTGTGTGTTTCCTATTGAACCATCTCATCTGTACACCTAGGAGCTTTTTCTTAATCAACAGTAGTTCCATTTAGAGAAAGATTCAGCCCAATTTGGTGACATCAAGAATAATGTTAGTTTATCATTATTGTCTAATTTTATCTCCAGCTAAAGTTGGTTTTGGATCACATAATGGGATAAGCTGATGGTACAACTAAGAACTGTGATGCTCAATTTATAAATGGAAATATGGGATAAAAATGGAAAGTCTATTGTTCTTTCCTCTGATATTGAGTTATCCATTCCAAATACACCATATATTCACCAACGGCATCAGTTGTCTTGTGCAAGAACTCTAGCTGTTCTGCTCTCTAACCAGAACATAACATAGGTTGTTAATGGGGATCAGTCTTATGTGTTCAATACACAGGCTGGCATGATGCAATGTAGTGGCTACCTTGTGACTTAAGTCTTGCACTCTCATACTAATGCCATATTGAACTTCATTTATGGGCATTTATGTCATCTTAAGAGCATCCTTCTTATATGTACCATTCTACATACTAGCAACTTGTTTCTGGATCATAGTTCATCCTTGTGTCGTTTCTTTGCACATTCATCATAATTATTTTATTCATGATAACCATTTCTCTTTTCTCGTTCAGCTTGATGTTAACTACCGCCACCATTTTATCCAGTGGATGTTCTGTCATGTGTACGTGTTTGTACGTTGGACTCCTAAACATTATGTTGGACCCTTGATGTGGTACAGAAACAAACAATGGATACAATGTGCAGCTTGAGGAAAATGAACCGTGAACATAGCAGGAAGAGCCAAAGAGGTAATCCTCCAAAAGTAATAGAGATTTACCATGCATGAAGTAGCTTCGCATTGTGAAATAGTAACTTTTAGCATCTTCTAGCCTAGTTACCCAAGTTTGGAATGGTTTGAACACGGAGTTGGAATATTGGGTGCGGTATTGATCAATGTGTTTAGTAAGTAAAAACATAATTTTATCGTTTTTCTTGTTTGTTTTCATTTTTGTTCTCCCATTTATTCATGTTGATATTAACTGTAGAAAATGAGCCGAGTGCCAAGTATAGACGAAAAATTTAGTCTAGAGCATGCGCAAGGATTTTAAGCTGTTTCAAAAGTGTCTTGTGTATATAAACCCCCTGACGGTTTTCTTGACATCGAACCATCAATCATCTATGTGAGTGATGATTTATGATTTTCTCTTGTTATTGTTATCCTCTTTAAGGTGGGACCTTTTTATCTTTTGTTGCTTGCTTGGGCATAAAATGTTGAACTCAAATCATGAAAATTTCTTACTTGCTTTTATTATCAAGTCAAAGAGTAAACTCTCTAGGATTATCTTAATGAAAAACTAGTACTATTCTAGCGTCCTTTTGGACTTGCATAACATATCATACTTACTACGAGTTTGAATGCAAAGTTTATTCCAAAAGGACACAAAGTTTATATAATTTTAGGGACGGGCTAGTTTGGTTTTAGTTTGATGAATTGAATCGAAATCAAATCGATTGGTTTCTTAAACATGGAACTAATTGGTTCAAGCGCCATAAAATGAATACAACCGATTCTGTTTGGTCAACTTTTAATTTTTTTTTTTTTAAATTAACTTATTTTAAGTATATTTTTTTTATTTTTTTTAATAGAATCGAATCAATTTGGAATTGAATTTATCGATTTCAAATAAATAAAACTAATCAAAAATCCACCTCTAAACTGAATTGATCAAAAATTGCTCGATTTGATTGAAAATATTTTATTTTTTTGCTCACCCTAATATATACGTTGGCCTACCATTGTGTCACACTCGTAAGGTTGTCAAATAACTCAAAAAATTAGTTCATTAGGAATTTAAGACTATTTTTATGGTTGTGTCAAAATATTTTTTTGTTATATAGCATAATTTTGTAGAATATTTTAAATAGTATTAAAGTTGTAGTATCGCGTAATAATATTAATAAATAAATAAGTACAACTTGTTACTTTTTCTAAAATGTTAATTAATTTTCTCAATTTTTAGATATAAAAATAAAATTATAAGCAATTATTATTTAACTACTAAAATTCGAGCTATTTCAAATTAATCATCAGAAATATCGAGCAATTAATTTTTACTACAATACATTTCAATAATATCATCTAACAACTAAATTTTAAAAAATATATATATATATATGCAATTTTTTATTTTTTTATTTTATTGTTAACCCTTCTTTTTTATTAATATCAAAGTTTGTGTTTGAATTTTATAAATATTATTTTTTTTTAAAAAAAAACCCTCTAGGCTGTTTGTTTATAGTTGGATAAGGAGGACTGGAGGAGTCGTCCTTTTTCGACATTGCACATTTCCAGGTGTGTCGTTTTTGTTTCAGACAAATCAAACGTCACGCCGTATTGATAACCGCGCTTTTGCAATTTGCGTACTGCGACCTCCACTTTGCCCACGTGGCACTGCTTCCATTATTTTGTTTTTTTTTTTGACCTATTCCATTATTTTTCTAATTTTCTTTTTCCTCATAAGCAAAAAGGACATGAACGATTCTTTTATTTAAAAAAAAAAATTATTTTGCTTTTTCTTGTGAAAGCCATGAAGGGTTTTTTTAATTAATTAATTTTGTTTTTTTAGTTCTTTTATTATCATTTAATTATTGTCATCCATTTAGATATTTGTGGGTCCTTTATTAAATTATTTTATTGTAGATTAGCTCGCCAAAAATTTGCTTAAATTATTGATTAATAAATAAATAAATAAATAAGCTACTCTATTTCGACAAATTCACACAAATTTTATAGAATTTGGTCTGCTATACAAAGTATGATTTTCCTCCTCTTATTTATCAAATGATTTAGATTGATATTAATTTAAATAAATAAAATAAGTTTTAACGTGTTTATTTGCTTAATAGATACCATGCGTTGGAATTTAATAGGTGCTTGTTTATAATTTTATCTCTAAAATTAAATATTTTAACATTTTGACCCTTGGAAGATTTCAATTTTAATATTTTGATCTCTTACGTTAACTTTGATATTCTGGTCCTTTCACAATTTGTACTCTTAACTCTACACCGAATAATAATTTTTATTTCTTTAAAAGAACACACCTACTTATAATTAACAAAGAGATATCTGTAATAACTCGAATTCAAAATTTAATGAAATGAACTTCATCTTTCCAACAATTTATTGTGAGCTACTCCGAAAGAATTATTACATAATTTATTCAATTTTTCCAATCAAATTCGAAGACTTGTATTGTTTCTAGTTTCTTAATGTTGTGTTTTTTTTCAAGTGCAATATTATTGATAAAATTAATGATATTATAATATAAAACTTATAATATAAAATTAAAAATTTATCGAAATACACATAAAATAAGATAAATTTATTATAACTCGTTTAAATTTATTATGTTTCTATAAAAAGAACATACTAACTTTATAATGGAGACTATTTTTAAAAAAATTATTATTACTACTTTTAAACGAAGAGATCTATTCTCATGTAAAAAATAATATCTACTTTCTCAAAAAAAATTTACACTCACAAAGAGATAACAACATAATCTCATGCAGTAGAGACCAAACAACTTAAGCTTTAACTTTTACAATATTGTTGGAAGAGAGAATAATAATAATATATATATATATATTTTTTGGTAGTTTTATTTATTTTATTATTTATGAAAATTGAAAAAAATATATATATACAGAAAAAATAATAATACCATAAATTTGAAGATTAAAAAAGCGAATTAACTTAATCATAACTATATATTAATTGAAGACCCAGAAAAAAAATTTAAAAAAAAAAAGAAAAGAAAAATAGAGATAACATACTGTATGAATAAAAATTTTGTCACATTTTTTTATCACCAAACACATTAAACACGTGAATCTCAGGATTCGGTAATGGATTTAAGACCACACACCCGATTGTTTGGTACTGTTTAATATCACACAATAATGGACTTGAGTGCTACACACACCCGACTGTTGGGGATACACAACTTTCTTTGTTTTTTGTTCAAGTTTTTTTTTTTTTAAATTTAATTTTAGAGATAAGGCAATTTTGTCTTTTGAATTTAGTATATTGTCTAAATTTATCTTTCTTATTTTTAATTACTCAATGTTATCTCTCTTTATTAGACACCTGCAGTTAATATGTAACATAAAAATTTATTTGATTGTCAATGATAATTTTACCCTTATTAAAATTCATGTGTTGATCATTTGACTACGTTATGTTTAAATATCAATTAATTATTAATAAAAAAAAAGGACATATGTACACGGATAGGGTTAAATTTTAATATTTATTTTTAAAAATAAATAATTTTAAATAAAAAAAGCTTTTGTTGATAGCAAGCATCGGTTGGCAACAGTCTACGCACCAACTGTTGGCTTTTCGATGACAAAAACGTTCAAAATTAATATTATTAAACTTTATTTTTTATTTATATAATGATAGAGTTATTTTTAATAAAAAAAAGGAGACTGTCACATACAGTGAGAAGGCGCGTGGTTATTGTGAGACAGCGATGGCTATCAAACAGAGGGGCGATGACTCGTAGTACTTCAATGTTTAACAGAGGGTGGCTGTGGTTACTGTCCTCCTATCATATTTGGTTGTCTTCTACTATTTTTTTATATTAAAAATAATTTTATAATTGTGTAGATTAATAAAATTAAAATTTAATAATATAAATTTTAATTATTTTTATTACTTACGATAGCAATAGGAATTTTTTTATTTGTAATTAATAATCAATGATTATTTAATAGTGTATATAACTATTTTCAGTTTAATTATGATTCCGTTCTTCAATTGTTAGATTTAATGACAACTACCTAACGTACAACAACAAAATTGAATAATTGAAATAATAAGAACAAATTTAAGTAATGGATCAAATTCAAAGAATAAAATTATTTTTATTTAAAGGACAAAATTAACTTTATCCCTTAGTTCTACATTCTAAATTTTAAGTTACATTATAAAAGAAAAAAGTTAAAAGTTATACAATAGAACAAAAAGTATTATAAAATGCCTCGAGTATAATAACAATACGGTGAGATTATTTCCATCTTAAATATGTACCCAACAACATTATTATTTTTAATGTAGGGGCCGGATAGTGAACCCAACTGACACCACTTTTAGTTTAAGGTTAGATTTTAATTTTTAAAATTAATTTATTCAATTTTAATTCGGTTTAATTTAATTTAAAATTAAAAAAATAAATAAAAATTGGACAAAAATTCAAAACTAAACTAAACATACGATTTAATTTGATTCTTTGCCTTCGGAATCGATCAATATTACTTCTTGTAGACTAATCAATTTGGTTTTTGATATGTTCTGAACTTAATTGACCAAGAATAAAAATCATCCACCCCAATTTTAATTAACCTCTTTTAATAATAATACATATGTGCATGAAAGAATCAAAGAATGGAGGGCCAAATTGTTAGGTCAAAATATTGAGACCAAACTATAATTTTGTCATACTCAATTTGATAATAGAAAATTAGAACTAAAGATATTAATTTGGTACATTTTTTCCAAAAGAAGTAATTAAGTTTAGAGTTGGAGGAGAAGGCAAGAGAGCAATCGTTTTATGAATTTCGGTCAATGCAGTTCACTTTTCATTTCAAAAGGCGTTAGGGGTTGTCGTTTTCGTTTCACACACTGACGTGACATCATACGCCATGTCGTGTTAATATGATAATCTCACCTCTTCTTTCTCCTCCGCGTGGCACCTCCTCCTTCCAACTACATGCTTCTTGTTTGGGTATTAATATTGTCACCCCTCAGATTTACACAAATTACACTTAATAATAACTTTAATTTTAATTACATTATCATCAGTTTTATTTAATTTAAAAAAATAAAATACTCTTACCTTTTAAATAAATTTTAATAACTTAGTGAGAAAAAATATAATTTTAAAAATATTTGTGCCTTTTAAATTAAGTAAAAAGGGTATAATATAATTAAAATTAAAGTTAATGTTAAAATATAATTTTTATAAATCTCAGGGAATGACAGTGTTAATATCCCTTAACGTTTTCTTGTACGCCAGGTTAACACTAAATAAACGCTTTATTGAAACATACTGGAATTGTTATAGGAACCAAAAGAAAAAAAATTCTTTTTATACATCTCATTTTTTTTAAATTATATTTCTTAATTTATGAGTTAAAAGTTTAAAAGTTACACTAATTTAAAATATCATTTATTTTATTTAACAAAATTTCGCTCTCCTTTCTCTTTGTCCTAATAAAGCCAATAAAAAATATTTAAATATACAATAAATAATTAATAAATGGAAGTTCCTCATTCATTTCATCACATTCACGTCACGGCTTCAAAGTATCGGCTATAGAAAGCGCAAACACAAGCAGACGCGCTCTCTCTCTCTCTCATTGGATTTTGGATTTCTGTTCGGTTCCATTTCTGTCCGGTTCTAGCGGTTCGATATCTCTGATCATAAAATCTCTAAGGTTTTCTTTCTGATTTGTTTATTTTTTTTTTCTTTTATTGCCTCTGTCAATCTTCATTGTCGATGCTGCGTCGTTTCGAGGAGGAGGAGGAGGAGGAGGAGTAGTACTGCCGCGATGAGGTAGTTAGTGCTAATTCTCGTCTTCTTTCACGTGAAGTTTATGAGATCTTTAGTGTTGTTTCTTGTTTGTCGTTCTAATTTTCTTTTTGAGCGAGAAGCTTAAAGAAACTCATTTAACACTCTGGAGAATTTGAAAGACGAACTCATTTTAAGTTGTCTCTTAAGACAGAGAAAGATTTAGGTGAATATTCTGAATTCTAAATTTCTAATTCTGCTGAATTTTATTTTTACTTTTGTAGAAATGTATTTGAATTCAATTTTGTTTTTTTTTTCTTTTCTCCGAAATGAACAGTTTATGAATTATTTTTCCTTTCCTTTTTTAAACTTGGAATGTTATCTAGAATCTCCTTGTAAAATGCTCTCTCTCTCTCTCTCTTCCGCATACTTTTAAAATTGTCTTGAGTTTAGAGAGAGGGTGAGGGTAAAAGTAAGCTGTACATTTACCTTTCTTTATTCTTTAATTAATCTTATTATTTGTATAGCTAAAATGAATGGAAGATAGGACGCATGAATAATAGTGTTAGCTTGTTGCTTTTGCGTGAAATTTTATATGCCATTTGTTTGTGAGTCGGGTTATATGAATAATACTGTTAGCTTGTTGGTTTTGCTTGAAATTTTATATGCCATTTATTTGTGATCGGGTTATTTTCGTTTATCTGATGGAGAAAGCAAATCAATCACAAGTTTTTGTCCATTTTGGGATTCTTTTTTCTTGTTTTTGTGTTGATGTATTGAATTTGTTTTATATGCTATGCCAAAGCACTCATTTTGCTTCTTGCTTTTGTTCTTGTCGTTGTTTTCTTCTATTGAAATTTATTTGTTATCATCCTATGTTTTCTCAGTTTATATAGTCAACTCTATCAATTGATCTTGCAGGTGTGTAATGCCTGATTCTGGTGGACAATTATAGTGATAGGAAATAAAATGTTTTGAGGCATTTATGAATTTTCTATAGCTAAGAATCTTCAGTTTTCTGGAATTATGTACTCTTGCCGACTTCTACAGGTTATGGAGCATGGTTAACATTTTGGTTTGGTAAGGTGTGTGGAACATTTTGAGCTTAAACCATGAATTACTTTATTTCTTTAATTCTTGTTTTAAGTAGGCTAATTATAATTCTTCTGGAAGTAAGAAATTATCAACTAAATTTATTTTCCTGCTAGAAATTGACTTGATTATTGTGCTTTTTTAAGATGTCACTATTGTGCTTTTACACCGGATTGTATTGGTATCATCCTGAATCCAATTTTGATGCATGCCAGATATTCTTGTTTCTGAAATCAAGAGGAAGCAACACCAGGTTTTGGATATTTGTTAGTTGGTGAAGGTTCACCTTCAGTCATGCCTTCTCTTCAACTGTTGCCGCTAACTGAACATGGCCGAAGTATTCTATCATCGAGAAGGTATCAACTGTTGTCTGGCATAAACTTTTTCAGGATAATCTGTTAATTTGTTATAGACATGTCTGCATATAACTCAATTCTTTGCATGTGCTCTGTCTTAATATGGTAGTATTAGCATTTTGATGACTGCTTAGGTTAGTGCTTTTGCAATACCACATTCAGCTCTAAGCGAGCAGATGGTCTTTGAATTTATTTTTTTTGAGCTAAGCTTGAGCTTGCTTTCGGAATCTTGCTTCATGGGAGCTTGAGTCCATTAGTTTTGACTGAGATGAGATCAATCAGGCCTGTAGTTTCCTCTGGTCAACTTGTTTGCATCTTATAAATAATGTTAAAATGCAAAACCATTAATGTTAGTAATATAATTGGCCATTTTCTATTCTGAGAGGATCTTTTCCTCAAGTTTTAAATTAAAGGAAAAAGACTTTACTTTCTTCCTTCTAGGACTTGGATAGGTATGTCAAATGAATAACTGAGTCTCCTTCTCGTAAGTCTAATATTTTACTGAAGTTGATAACCTTTTTTACTTTTCAAATATGAACTAATTGTATTTCATTGATAATTCAAGTCACATTATCCAATCTTTTTTCCTTCATCAACCTTTTTCTTTTCCAACTGTTATAAATTTTTTCGTCAATCATGTTATATAGATTTGTAATATGCATTTTTTTGTTACCGTCATATTTCTATGCGTTTGATTTAGTTAATATTCTTTCTTATCCTACTCTATATCTTGTGGCAGAAAGTTTTCTCAATTTCAAAGTACTATATTTTTACTTTGTTTCATAAGTGAACCAGATAAATATTTATGCTCCTACAGGAAAACTCTACTGCTTGCAAGTAGTATCCTAGTTGCTGGTGGGACTGCTGCATATTTGAAATCCCGGTTCAGCTGTAAAAAGCCCGAGTCTTTTGGCCATTGTAATGGGCTTGGAGATAATAATGAAAAATCAGATAAGGCTGTAAGGAATGGAGGTAACATAAAGAAAACTGCACAAAAGAAAGGAGGATTGAAGTCTCTTAAGGTTTTAGCAGCAATTCTACTATCTGAGATGGGCCAAATGGGTGCAAGGGACCTTTTGGCATTAGTGGGCACAGTGGTAAGCCTTTGGGTAAATGCTATTCATTCATCACATTTCTTCTTGTATATTCTATTCTATACTTCAAGCGAATGGTGGATGTTTTGTACATCACATTCTTTTTTGACTATACTAATCTCCATAAAGGGTGAAACTTTTGCTGTTTCTAGTTGATAAGGGAAAATTTAACTTCATTGAGAAAAAAAAAATTGCAAAGAAAATTCTGGGTTTTTTCAGTAGACAGGAACTGTTACTTCAATCCTTGGCATTAATCATTGCTGTTTGGAATTGGAGATATAGAGGATGACATGCAACAAGATAACTTCCAGGAAATTGGAGATTTAAGAACTTATTGGTATAAAAGAATGGTTGCCAAAATAAAAGGAACAGTAATCATGGGTGATAATTTATTTTGTCACTGTAAGAAGAGAAAGATCAAGGCGAATAAACAGAAAGGCAAAAAGTTTCCGATTAAAGATGAGTAGGAGGTATAGGCATCCATTCCTTCAATTGTAAACTTAGTACTCAATATTCCATTCATCAACTATGGTCAATCTATTTATACACTTATCCTAACACGATTGGGATTCTCAAAATCACAAATTTTAGGACTATCATAGTACAATTAAAGACCTATTAACTTATATTAGACTCCATAATTACCAAAATGCCTCTAATATGTGCAACTTGCAAATATTTATTTCTGAGCTAAAGCACATATGGCTCCTAAAATAATTTGTGTCTTAAGCGTAGTTTCATGATAAATTGGTGACATGATTTTTCAAATCAGGTAAAGCTTTGTATATATGGAATGTTGTTTAAAGAACATCAAAATATAAACCTTAAATTATTAAAACTTAGAATTACATAGAAATTTGCAACAAAATATTTTTCTCATAGTTGCAACAGGTTGTCCCTAATACTTTTATTCTGGCAACTGATATAAGACACTAAAAATGAAATAACTTGAAAACCAAAATGCTGAATTCTAGTATTAGAGTTTCCTTTGTCATAGTATTGAGGACCTTAGTTCAGAGCTTGTCTCTTTGCAAACCTCATGAATAGGTGTGACATGACAAGGAAGAGAAAATTGTCTGTAGTTGAGATTTGTATGATAGTTGAAAGGAAAACCAAAAGAAAGTTACGATCTAACAGTTATATAGAAGATTCATAGTTGACTATATTTTGAAATTGAATTTATGAATTTATTTCTTTGACCAAAATAATTGATATGTTCTATCTAATTTTTTCTATTTCAGCACACTAGTTTTACCAAAGAGTTCTTTGTTCTAGTTTCTGTAAACATTTTTTATTAGGTCTTAGATAAGGTAAGTAATATAAAATTCATGTCTTGTGGGATTTTAATTTGCTTCTACTCTTCTTATTAGTTTGTCAAGTGTCTTTGATTGTTAGAACCAGGGAAGATAAGGTTTGGCCAGTTAATGCACTATAGAATTTGGTGAACTAGTTTGCTTCTGCTCAGTTATTTTGTTTACCTTCCCCTTTAGCATAAACAGTGTATATTGTAATGAAAAAATGTCAGCATTGAAATAAATGCTACAATGTTTTAAAATATTTTCTGCAATTTTTGTAGAATATGAGACTTTGGAGCTAGAAGTGATCTGATTTTACTATATGCAGGTGTTAAGAACTGCTCTGAGTAATAGATTAGCAAAAGTGCAAGGATTTTTATTCCGGGCTGCATTTCTTCGTCGTGTACCGCTATTCTTCCAGTTGATATCTGAAAATATTTTATTGTGTTTCCTTCTCTCAACAATGCATTCTACTTCGAAGTATATTAGTGGAACCTTAAGTCTCCGTTTCAGGAAAATATTAACAAAACTCATCCATACACGTTATTTTGAGGTAAGCATGGTCCCTATATCTGGTTGTTGGAGTAGTCTATCTAGCTCTGAATGCTTTCTCCCTTTTGTTTATTAGCCTTTTATTTGTGTTTCAGAATATGGCATATTACAAAATATCGCATGTTGATGGCCGGATTTCTAATCCTGAACAAAGAATTGCCAGTGATGTACCTAGATTCTGCTCAGAGTTGAGTGAACTTGTACAGGATGATTTGACTGCTGTTACTGATGGTCTGCTTTATACTTGGCGGCTCTGTTCTTATGCCAGTCCAAAATATTTTTTCTGGATACTGGTAACGTTTGTTAGCTCTTTCATATTCCTAGGTTCGGTGATATTATCTATTTTTCTTTACAACTAATTTCTCTCACAGCTGGTGATATAGTTTGTTGCTCAACATGATTACTGTTGTGGTTTGTACTTTACCTCTTAACTTATTGCTTTCTATCTAGGCATATGTACTGGGTGCAGGAGCCATGATTAGAAATTTTTCTCCCGCTTTTGGGAAATTAATGTCCAAAGAACAACAATTGGAAGGGGAGTATCGGCAACTTCATTCTCGGTTAAGGACTCATGCGGAAAGCATAGCATTTTACGGTGGAGAAAGCAGAGAAGAATCTCACATTAAGCAGAAGTTTAAGACTCTTACTAAGCATATGCGCCTTGTCCTTCATGATCATTGGTGGTTTGGCATGATTCAGGACTTCTTATTGAAGTATCTTGGTGCAACATTTGCCGTTATCTTGATTATTGAGCCCTTCTTTGCTGGACATCTCAGACCTGACACTTCGACATTAGGACGAGCAAAGATGTTAAGCAATCTACGATATCATACTAGTGTCATAATTTCATTGTTTCAGTCCCTAGGAACTCTTTCCATTAGTTCAAGACGGCTTAATCGTCTCAGGTATTGAACTATCCATTACGTGTGACATAAAAAGGAAGATGAAATAGTGACTTCTTGTCTGAAAAGAAAAAAACAGTAGGGACTATAAATTTTATCAATCCTTGTCATGCAATATTATATTACTACTTGATAAACTTTTACCTTTCAATTCCCTGTGAAACCTTTGTATGTATATCACCATGTTGGAAATATATAATTGAAGTAGCTGAAGATTTTCCAGTGAGATTAAAAGGAGACTAAGATAGAAGATGAGAACTAAATTCACTTATGATAGAGTCGTTGGCATTGAGAATGTGTTAGACCCTCTTCTTGTTTAATATGTAACAGTTTCTTTTCTTTTTCTTTTCCTCTTTCAGTGGTTATGCCGATCGCATTCATGAGTTAATGGTCATATCAAGGGAGCTAAGTATTGATGATAAATCTCTGCTAAGAAATGGAAGTAGGAATTACTTTAGCGAAGCCAATCACATTGAGTTTTCTGGTGTGAAGGTATCTGAAATATTTTTAATTATATTCCTGTGTGTTGCTAGTGGTTTTATACATCTCATATTCTCAATGTACGTTCCTCTAGGTTGTCACCCCAACTGGTAACGTCTTGGTGGACAATCTAACGCTTAAGGTTGAACCGGGATCTAACCTTTTAATTACAGGTAATTTTTCCAACTTAGGAGCATCTTAAGGGTGCTGCAACATGTTTTTCTTGGATTTGGCTAAGTTTCTGATTCTTACATAATTTGATGGCCTTTTTTTACTGAAGGCCCGAATGGTAGTGGGAAGAGCTCTCTTTTCCGAGTTTTAGGAGGCCTTTGGCCACTTGTATCTGGCCATATTGCAAAGCCTGGGGTTGGTTCTGATCTGAATAAGGAGATTTTCTATGTGCCACAAAGACCATATACAGCTGTTGGAACACTGCAGGACCAATTAATTTATCCACTTACTGTGGACCAAGAGGTTGAACTACTCACACATAGTGGAATGGTGGAGCTGCTGAAAAATGTAGAAGCTATTTTTATCCTTTTTCTTAGTATTGAAAGACTAGATTGTCAGTAATTTTGGGTACTATCATTGATTCATTTCTTGTGCACCATCTTTGACATAATTCTTGGTGGATATTTTGTATCCTTTCTTTTAGGTCGACCTTGAGTATCTATTAGACCGTTACCCACCTGAAAAAGAGATTAACTGGGGTGATGAACTATCTTTGGGAGAACAGCAAAGGTTGGGGATGGCCAGATTGTTCTACCATAAACCTAAATTTGCAATTCTTGATGAGTGCACAAGTGCTGTGACAACTGATATGGAGGAACGATTTTGTGCTAAAGTACGAGCAATGGGAACATCATGCATAACCATATCACATCGTCCTGCACTAGTTGCATTTCACGATGTGGTGTTGTCATTAGATGGAGAAGGAAAGTGGCGTGTTCATTACAAAAGGTTAGATTTCTAAGTTAGATAATCTGCTTATTGTGCGTCAATTATATGGGTGATGGATCCTTATTATCCTTACATGCACTGTAGGGATGATTCTTCAGTTGTAACCAAAGCTGGGATTAATATGATTAAATCTTCTGAGACAGACCGACAAAGTGATGCTATGGCAGTTGAACGAGCATTTGTCACAGCTAAAAAGGTCTTAAATCTTAAGTACTTTTTGTCTTGTTATGATTCTATTTTGGGGCCAATCTTTATTAGTGTGAATTGTTGATGACGTTTTATTTAGGACTCTGCTTTGTCAAGTCCAAAGGCTCAATCATACATATCAGAGGTGGTAGCAGGATCTCCCTTTGTGGATCATAATGTTTCATATCCTACCTTTCCACAGCTAAAAAGTGCTCCAAGGATGTTGCCATTGAGAGTGGCCGCTATGTTCAAAGTATTGGTGAGTGTGCTTAGTTTGACAAGACATTCTGCAAACACTTCTGTCCATCTCTTTTACTTCCTGAATTGGATGATTGAATAAAACAGAGTTTAGCCACCTAACACTTTGGCCCTTATTAGCTTGATTTTTTTATTTCACTCGTCTTTCATCTTGGACTCCAAGTCCATGCACATGACTCTGTGTAACATGTTTCTTTTGACATGATAAGCATCATTAGTTTTATATATCCAGTTATGAATTTAAAGTTTGGTCCCTAAAATTTTTGTTATTGTTGTTTCCTTGTAACCTAGATCTTAATTTGCTAATTGCTTAAGAGTGCAACATATAAATGATGCATGCTTACAACATTGTTGTTTTCTGCTAAATAGCGTCTTGTGGCCCTATCATGCATCCATGGACATGGTAACATGTTTTGTCAGACATGACTACAAGTTTCACTTAGATCTTCCATGGATCTTTACTGCTTGCTTTTCAGGTACCCACAGTACTCGACAAACAAGGAGCACAACTACTTGCTGTTGCTTTTCTTGTTGTCTCAAGAACGTGGATCTCAGATCGGATTGCCTCATTGAATGGTATTTTGAATATTTATTGTTCTTTTTGGTGCATTTAATATCCCACAGATCACATTCTTGTTAATCAAATGCATTCATTATCGCAGGAACTACTGTGAAGTATGTTTTGGAGCAGGACAAGACATCCTTTGTTCAACTAATTGGTGTTAGCGTTCTTCAAAGTGCTGCATCTTCTTTCATAGCACCTTCATTAAGGTACTTTCAGTGTTTAGTAAAGTGCATCATGCTTATATTCTTGACTTCCCCATTTAATTGCTTGTGAGTAGTGTTTATTTCAGCTTCTTTAGCTTGACTTATGTGATTATGCAAATTGTAAGGTTCAGCGATGGTTAATTCAATTATTTCTCTCTCAAAGTCACTAGCAGGAAAGTTAATCTTTTTCCTTTTAAATTTCCTGTTGTAATGTATGTTAGTGTGGTTAGGTGGATTGTGCAGAGGTGGGACTGAGCATGGGTGAATATAACATAAGTTATGTGCATAGTGAGTTTGAACTGTTCTGACGTCATAAAGCTTCAAGAAATTCTTTTTACTGTGTTACCAGAAATAAGTCTTTACCTTGTCTTTCTGCTCCAACAGAAATTGTTAGGTTGGTTCTTAAGACAGCCTGTCTTTGATGGATCAACTACTATTGGGCAACTTATTATAAGTTTTCTGGGTCAGATGGAGTGTTGCTAAAGTATGAAATGTGGTTGTCACTGGGATGTTTCCATTAGGCTGTTTAGGAATGCTAAGATCTTGGTGTTTGAAGATTATCTATGTGTGGTGGCCATCTTTGTACAAGTTTTGGAAGTTTTCAAGGACTTCCAGGGCTCAGTGAGTGTGTGCGCCTTGAAATAGGAATAAGTTGTGTTGAATATATGTTTATTTTTAAACCTGTATAACCAGCAATTAGAACAATAGTGAAAAATTAGATATTTATTCGAAGTAGTTATTAAGTGTCTGTGTGCCCTTTTCAACTCCAACAATCTACCATCAAGTTTATTTTTATGATTGCTTGTGTTCATCAATAGTGAATTAGATGTTTATCTAATGAAATTCTGTTTCTAGAAACTGATATGACATGTAACCTGCAATATTTAACCTCTTGGCTCTTTATTGGATAAGTAAAATTATTCTTATTCATTTTTTTAACAAGAAATGTTTTTCAAATTAATGTTTTTAACAAGCTTATTGACGAGTCTCTTTTTGTGGAGGTGATAAAGCTTTGTTTCTTATAGAGATGTTGTGTCTAAGTGTTCTTTTGGGTTATTTAGTTGGAAAGTAATAAGAGGATTTTTTAAGAGAAATGGCTGTGGGAGGGGAATTTTGTGGGATAAAGTCCATCTGTTGGCATCTTTGTGGGTTTTGCTGATTTGTCAATGTCAAGACACCTGTTTCTTCTTCATTTTAAGTGATTGGCCAGCAGGTTTAGCTTGCTTTTTTTTTGTTACTTGTTTGCTGTTTGTAGCCCGCCACTCTCCCCCCCCCCCCCCTTCTTTTTTTTTTCAGAGGGCACTTTTGGTTCACCTCCTGTTTCAACTTGTAACTATGCTTTCACTAAAAGAAGCAAGCTGGTTGATGGGTTTTTGAGTTTACCAAGTCTAAACAGAGGACGTTAGAAAATTTTACTGGTCTAGTAAAATAAGACTTTGGGATTCACATTTCCTGGTTCTCCTGTATCTCACAAGGCAGCAGCTTGCCATTTCTTGCATATTTTCTGTGATGTGCCTCCTAGTCGGTGTTGTTCTGAGAGGAGATGAGAATATGAATTAATACGTGTGCGCTCGCAGTGTTAATTTTCTTTACTTAACTCTCAGTTTTATATTTCTATTAAAAGATATATATTATATATATAAATTGCATTTATATTGCGAATAATTTGACCACCATAGTTTTCTTAGTGGTATGATCAGTAGAAATTTACATCTATCTAATGCTTTTAGTGTGCATTTGGGACTTCAATGAGAGTCCTTCATTCATTTACATTTTATCTTGTTTCACAGGCATCTGACTGCCAGGCTCGCCCTTGGGTGGAGGATTCGTCTGACTCAACATTTACTAAAGAATTACTTGAGAAAGAATGCATTTTACAAGGTAATAAGATTGAATCTGAAGTGAGCTATGCTCCTGTACATAAGGCATTGCACAGAACTGATTAAGTATTTCAATCATGTGCTGAAATTGATATTGTGATGACAATGTAAAATACTTGTACTGCCTATGCAATATTTATGCAACTTTATTTTGAAGAATATTTCAGAAATATTTAGAAGCTACTTTTCTCTCTTTAGTTTCTCTTAGTAATTGAGTTGGAATTCAAGCAATTGATAAACTTATGATGAATGTGTACTATTTTAAGGTTTTCAACATGTCAAGTAAAAGTATTGATGCAGATCAGCGACTAACTCAGGATCTGGAAAAATTAACCACTGATCTGGCAGGATTGGTTACTGGTATGGTCAAGCCGTCTGTTGACATTCTATGGTAAGTGCTTATTTCAATTTTATTTGATTTATTGTGATATGAGAACCATTATATGGTTCAGTACTTTTTTTAATGATAATCGTCAATGTGATGCACTTTTAAAGGTTCACTTGGAGAATGAAGCTGTTGACAGGTCGGAGGGGTGTTGCCATACTATATGCCTATATGTTACTTGGTCTGGGTTTTCTAAGGATTGTTACTCCTGAATTTGGTGATCTCACAAGTCGAGAACAACAACTTGAAGGAACCTTTAGGTAATTTTATTTCCACTTCAGCTTCCTCTATTGCTGATCATGCTCACACAGACTGATAGATATTCAAGTACTTATGTGTGGTATGCAGTAAATGTCAAATTAACACTTATATTCTTCATAATTTAGGTTCATGCATGAAAGGCTGCGTACCCATGCTGAATCTGTTGCTTTCTTTGGAGGGGGTGCTCGTGAAAAAGCTGTAAGATTACCATGTGTCTTATCTATTTTATTTGGATGTCAGTTGAATCTGTCAATTGCTCATACTTATGGATGCGGACATTAATTTTTTATTTTCAAAACAAGCTCAGGGGTTAGACTTAGAATTCAGTGGAAAAGTATACTGAATAGTGAAGGTTGTAATTACTGCTATTGTAGGTTTTCCTAAACAAAAGTGGAATCACACCCTACTAAACCCAATGTGTAAGAACTTGTATGGTTCACACATATTACAGTTAGAATATTACCGAAACTTAATAAAGTATATTAAGATTCTATTTGTCCTGTTTAAAGTACTTTAGTTGCTTCTATGTTATTGGTACTTTTACTTACCAAAAAAGGAGTCGTAGGACCTTGTGGTCTTCACCACCGAGATTCTGGCTTTGGTGGATGGGAATGAATAACAGGACTATAACTTTTATTGAAGACTGCATTTCAACAAAAGTTGAAAATGTGGTGACTCCTATGCAAGTTGCTAGTAAGTCCGAAAATATCCAGATTCGGGATGCTTCCTAGGAGCATAAGACATTTTAACCTACATTGTCACAAGCTCTTTTTTTTGCTTCATTTGTGGGGAGGAAATGATTATGCTACTACATAGCTAGAGTTTGTCTCTAGTGTTTCTCCATGATTCATGGACCATTATCTCCCACCTTTTCTTGCCTTTGTGTAAATTTCTGCACCCTTGATAACATTGCACCTATTGGATATGGGCAGATGATTGAATCAAGGTTCAAAGAGCTTCTTGATCACTCTTTGTTGCTTTTAAAGAAGAAATGGCTATTTGGCATACTGGATGATTTTGTCACGAAGCAATTCCCTCACAATGTGACCTGGGGATTGAGTTTGATATATGCCATGGAACACAAGGGAGATCGGGCCCTGACCTCCACTCAAGGTGAGATCAATATTTCAATTAATCTGATTTCAGTATTAAATCTCTCCTCTGTCACATGCACAAGTCTAATTGCAATATTTCAGGTGAGCTCGCACATGCCTTGCGGTTCCTAGCTTCTGTTGTATCTCAAAGCTTTTTAGCCTTAGGTGACATTCTCGAGTTGCATAGAAAGTTCCTTGAGCTGTCTGGCAGTATCAATCGCATTTTTGAGCTTGAAGAGCTTCTAGATGCTGCTCAGTCTGGTACATCTTTCTCTATTCTCAGAAATATTTCATGGACACTTCATGTTGTATAATGTAGCCTTACTTTATCTGTATTAACCATGTTTGTTTACCAAAAAGTTTCTCTTACAGAAAGTATAAATTGTTGTGCATACAATTTTTTTGGAAAGTCATGTCTTCCCTCTTTCTACTGATCTGCATTTTGCTTTGAGGTACCTTGTCACTATTGGGTACTGCTGACCCTGTTGCTGTAATGGTGATATTCAACATGAAATTTTGCATTGAAGTATTTTTGAAGAGATTCTGTTGAATAGAATGAGCTTTTTACTGATAATAATATACTGAAAGATTCAGATTAGTCCTAGTGAATTATCCTATTCAAGTAGAACTGATACATTGTATATGCTTATGTTGTTTTGAAGAGTCCTTTGTCAAAGCTGTCCAATATGCATGTAATCCTACATTTGTCCAATATTCATGAGCAGCTTTCCAGGTGAATTGCGCCTCTTGTTTCCATTCTTTGCTACCCTAAGAGTTAAAATGAGAGGCAATTTTGGGTTTCTGTTTTAATTTATATGGCACAATGCAGACATTGGACTGTCAAGTGATTAGGTTCAGATGATTGAGATTTTTTTTTTAAAATACGATTATAGATTTTTTTTGGAATGGCCTGTAAAGACATTTTCCCTTTCATCTTACATGTGATAAACCATGTTGGAAGCTTTAAAAGAAAAAAAATTGAGTATCTTGTACTGAAGCTTCCAAGGATGGTAGGATAAATTCGGTTTGTCCTCAACATGCATCATCTTTTTGCTATTAATAGAAAAAGGGGCATATTATCTAGCATTATTGCCAAAATTCTATTCTATCTTTGGATGTGCTGATCATTAATTAATTCTGGTTTGTCTTGTCTGCCTGAATTCCTGCATAAGCAATGATCATCTTATAATAACATATTATTCAATTGGCAATTTTCTGCTTTGCCTGCTTTTTGTATGATTGAGATATTCAAAAGTTGTATACTTGTTTAACAAAGTTGGTGGTCATCCAGGGGATGAAGGGATCAATGGTCAGTCACAAGATAAGAGGAGCAATCTTTATTCAGAAGATGTCATTTCTTTTTCCAAGTTGGATATTATTACCCCAGGACAGAAATTGTTGGCTCGGCAATTGACATGTGACATAGCACCAGGGAAAAGCTTGCTTGTTACTGGTTAGTGAAGAAATTTGCTTTTCTTTCTTTATCGGTTATAATTGAATTTTGTTTTACCTTATTGTACAGGATAACATCTGACATGCATGTAATATTTTTCAGGTCCTAATGGGAGTGGGAAAAGTTCTGTTTTCAGAGTCCTTAGAGGTCTTTGGCCTGTTGTAAGTGGAAGCCTTACTAAACCATCCCAGCATATTGATGAAGAAGCTGGATCTGGTTGTGGGATCTTTTACGTTCCTCAGCGACCATATACATGCTTAGGAACCTTGAGGGATCAAATTATTTATCCTCTTTCCCGTGAGGAGGCAGAGCTTAGGGCTTTAAAGCTGTATGGGAAAGGTAAATTATGTTCATAACACAATGCCTTCGATATGCTTTCAATATCTTCTCCATATTCATGGTTAAATAATTTTCTGCTTCTAATGTCGGAAGAGCATCTGTTAAGACTGATTATATCAAGTTGTTTGTGCCTATTACATGCTTGCATGATGTTGCGTATGCTCTTTTCCTCTTTGTTCCATTGATTACAATTGTGCTGAATTTTCAGGTGAAAAAACAGTCGACACCACAAATGTTCTGGACTCATACTTGAAAATCATTTTAGAGAATGTCCGATTGAGTTATTTATTGGAAAGGGAGGAAGTTGGTTGGGATGCTAATCTAAATTGGGAAGATATTCTTTCTCTTGGGGAACAGCAGAGATTAGGCATGGTGAGTTATCTATGGCACTTTTCAAGCCTTGTCCAATCAACAAGATTTCAGAGCTTGCTTGTGAATTTATCACTGTTTTTACTCCTTTTTTTTTTTCTTTTCTACAAGGCACGCTTGTTCTTTCACAAACCTAAATTTGGCATCCTCGACGAATGCACTAAGTATGAGACAAAGCCCTACACTTAATTTTTTTTTTCTTTCTAAGATTTTGCTTGGAAATTATCTAATGGTACCTTGGTTTCCTGTTTGTATCTTTTAATTGGCAGCGCCACAAGTGTTGATGTTGAGGAACAACTTTACAGGCTTGCAAAGGATATGGGCATCACATTTGTTACCTCCTCACAAGTAAGTACTGCTTTAACCATGTTAGACCATGCATTTAACTTTATCAGTTATCGGTGATTGGCTGCCAATTGCATCTGTAGTAAAAACTTACCAATTGGCTTGGTGCTATTATCCTAGGAAACTGACTCTTTGTTACATCATAATATATCAACGTGACATGTTAAACCAACTATTTTTAAACTTATTTTTCCTTTACTTTTCATCACAGCGGCCTGCACTAATACCATTCCATTCATTGGAACTACGGCTTATTGATGGAGAGGGTAACTGGGAACTCCGGACAATTAGTAATGAGTGAGAGTGAACTTCAGCTCTGCTACTAATTATCTGTTTGGAAAGATGGGTTCTAAGCATAACATTGTTGGCCGGGGGCAAGCTGGAATTGACTACTTGATCATATATGCTATATCATATGTCTCGGAACTCGTGCCGCCAAGGCTATCTTATCCACTTTACCATTTAATAGGAAATTTTTTTTCCTGTGGTCGTATACTGCAAGCTGAAGTTATTATTTCGAACAAATGCATTGGGGGTGGGGCGGCAAAAGGAGAAGCCAAATTACAAACTGTTTTATTTCCCCCACCAAAAAAAAAAAAAGAAGAATTGTCAAATTCAAGTTAGGAGTAGTTATATTGGTGCATCAAAATTCAAAAGGTGTCATAGTTTCTGTAGTATGAAGAAAACCTATGTACAGTTTCTAATTTTCTTTCCTTTTTTTTTATCCTCAATTGTTGAGTGGTTTAATTTTATTTGCCCATTTATGCTGTAAGAATTTCAATTTCTTTACTAATAATTTTGATGGCCCCTATGAAATAAAAGTAAATTGCAGGGAAAATAAATAATTTCATTTTTCCTGAATCTCAGTGAAGAGAAAGGTTTGTTTCTGGTTTTTCATCTTATGTCTCATGTTCATGTCCAAAAGAGTTCTATTCACATGGAAATGGGTATTTTTTACAAAATCTGGGTGGGAAAAAAAGAAGAAAAAAGTAATATTTTTGTTTTTGAATTTATAAATGTATTCTTATAATATATATATCTCATCCTAATTTTGTTATTTGACTGTTTATCTCATAAGCTCCTTTTTTAATGAACTTGTTTTAATATATATATATATATATATATATATATATATATATATATACTTGTTACAAAATAGCATGCTACAAAACTTATGAATACAATAAATAATGTATTGAAGGCTACTAATTAACTTCTTAAATTAATATTATGTTATGTAATTTTTTTTACATTTGAGTTTCAATGACAATTTTTTTTTTTTTTGATTGAGAAAATGAGTGTTAATTAACGACTATATCAGTTGTAAAAGTACCAATGTTATTTGCAATGGTTGTTTTGTTTTTAACATCTTATTGTTTACAATGATGGTTTTGTTCTTGACATAATTCTTGAGTAGGCAACTTTAGCCCTAATTTTGTTAGAAATTCCTTTAAAAAATTTTAATTTAAAAAAGGGTAAAAGGTATGGGTTGATGAGATAAATAGAGTAATAGTGTGGTGTATAGGGTTTAATGAGATAAATAAAGGTGTAATGTTTTAAATTATATTCTGAAAAATAATATGTTAAATAATATTAGATGGTAAAATAGTATAAATTTTAAAATTATTTATTTTATTTTTTAATAATTATTTGATATTATTTTTTAAGATATAATTTAAAAGAGAAAAATGTCATTTTGGCTCTTAATTTTATGAATATATACTAATTTAATTTTTATTTCTTTAATAAATACTATGTTAATATTTGTAAAGATGTTTTTAGTAAATTTTTACTATCAATTTTGTTTATAAATAATTATTATTTTTGTCTTTATAGGAATTAACATAGTATATATTAGACAAGTAAAGATTAAATTATTATATATTCATAAAATCAGAGATAAAAATGACATTTTTCCTTAAAAATATCTATAAAGGAAACGATTTATTATTCGTTCATTGTCTTACAATGAAAATAACCACAAATCATATAGAGAGTGTTGAATAATCAAATACTACTTTTCTTAAAAATTATTTTAAAAGAGTAACAAAGAAATGAATTCCTAGAAATTTGTCATTGATCATGACTAATAGTAAAATTAAATCAAACACCCCAGAATTCCCCAGAATTTCCTTCTCTATAGATACGAGGAATGTTCTATTGGCTCCCATTGTATTACAATTTTGTCGTCAGATGCATATCTCTAAATCTATGCATTCGCTTTAAAGATATAACATTAAACTTTTGCTAAATTAATGATGGTTTTAAGGTTTCATAATCAATTTTGATTCAAACAGATATGTAATATTTATCAAACGTATGATAGGGGTTTATTGATTTTAAGTAGAATTTTAAAATTAATATAATAAAAAATATAATATTAATTTTAAATAAATTTGATAAAATATCTCAAATAATATTGTATCACAAGTTTAAGTTTAAATCACTATAAATATATAATAATACTAGTTGAATTAACATATGACAGTAAGAAAAACACATGAAATATAACTCTATGTTAAATTTTCATCCAACACTTCTAATCCAAATAGATTATCAAATATAAATTTAGGTTTTTAATCATATGATGTCATTTTAAAAAATTTTATAATCTAAAACAATGATATTTGATATTTAAAAAAAAACTTAAAATAAATAAAATTTTGTATTTTTTGAATTTTTTCTTAACTCGCATTCGTCCCAAACTTGTTACAAATTTAAATTTTTTATACTAAATTCGTAGTATACCCACTTACTATCTTATCAAATCTTTTTTAATAGTAGGATAATAATGAGTACTGAAATTTATAGGTCATTTTATTGTCTGTATCACTAGCCAAACTAATGAGAAAAAAAAAAGTGAGAAATATATAGAAAATTTACCATTTATCCCTTTAATAAATTCTTTAATTATTAAAAATTTTCTAACTTTGATAATATTTAAAATCCCCAACCATTATAACTGTAATAGTATAAATTAACTTTAAAATGGTATAACAGTTTCTTTATTTAAAATATCAATAATTATATATTTCAGTACCAAACAATAATAATACATTATGTAAATAATAAAATTAGCCTGTATAATATAATTCTAAATAATTAAATAGTATTGTATAAATAGTAAATTTATGTTGTGTTGCAATTAATAATTTTTCTTTATTTGTTAGATTAATTTGACGATTGATATTAAATATTTACATTTTAACCAAAAAAAATACAAATATCCGTATTAAATAATAATTAATAATATAATAAAATCTCGTGTTATTCTTATTAATTATTTGATAATATATATATTAATTTTACCGTTTACATAATACACTTTTACAATTTGATATTGTACAAATATAATTATTGACTTTTTAAATAAAAAAATTGTTATGCCATTTCAAAGTTAATATTATACTATTACAATTATAACAGCGAATTTTTTTTTTAAATATTAAGAAAAATCGTAATGAAGCCTTTAAATTTGTAATTTTGCAAAGCAATATTAGTATTGAACTCTCTCAATATAGTAATTGTCATATCGTGATCTCAACTCTCAACTTCAATGTTTGCAAATATAACTTATTAGTCGAATTATATAAATTGGTAATGCAAAATTATCTCTAAATCACACATTAAATAATTAAATAAACTACTAAACAAAGAACCGAACAAGATTACGAACGTGGGATTAAATTTCTTAGCAAATAACAAAAGCAAAGATTTGAGCTTCGGTTGGAAAATACTTTTTGACTCTTGATTTTAATTGGATAATAAATAGCTTTAAGTGCCATTCTTTATTTCTGCCAACGTGTTACCCACAATCTACCTCTCTGCTTATTGATCATAAAAACAATTTAAAAGAATTCAAATATATAGTTGCATATAAATTATATCAATTGGCAATCAATTCAATAGTATCCTTTTCAAGATCTCTAAGGGATATGCTATACATCTTCTTTTTCATTAAACCCTTCTGAGTTGTGAAGTCAAAACACACATACACAGACCTTAATGGATTGAAATTAAATAAAAGATATTACAAGATTTTTGCCCATAATAAGGTTTCTTCCAATTCCTTGTAGGGTATATTCATTGATTCACTTGTTTGATGTTCAGCCACTCAAAATATATACATTTTCTTTCAACTTGCTAACTCCAAAATCTAGATACACACTTGTGTTTATATAACATTATCAATTTTATTTAATTCTTTTAGGGTTAAAGTTTGGTCATGAAATTAACTTTGAGCCTCCTTCTTGATCACTTTTATTACATGCAAAATTTACTTTTTAACTTCTTTTTTTTTTTTTTTTGTATTGTTGGTTTGTTGAATGGAATAAAAGTTCCTTTAATACAAAAGTGATGTAATTTTGAAGTCATTGTTACTGTTAAGTGGATGCAGTGAAAAAGAAATTGTTTGATAAATATTTAATTGTAGAGTCCTTTAAAAAAATATATTTAATTGTAGAATAAAAACCATATTTATCAAATTATTTAGCTGCTATACTTTAAGAGCACATAAAAAATATTTGTGTAGCAAATGAACCCTAAAAATTTTTCAATATAAACTTATCTCTTAATTCACTTGTAACAATCTATCTCATACAATATGATATTGTTAACTTTAAGTTTGTATTTATACAATTTTATTTTTAGGTCTCACTGAAAAGTTTTATACTAATTGAGAATATACTCTACATATATAACTCATAAATTTTGTATAACCAAACAATTTGAGATTTTATTTAATTACTTCATCTATCTTAATTCTGTTATTTATGACTTCAAAAATCTTAGATCTCAGATATTACATCACTTTTATTGTGATATAAATTATGTTTAAGGATCTATTTTCTCGTAATATGATATTAATATATTTATTTTTAAGATCATATTAAATAAGAATATTGTTTGTTTTAAAAATAAGTATTACATCTATAGCGATGTAATACTCTTTAATTAAAAAGTTATGATCTTGTGTCATTTCACTCTTACTTCATTCATTTTAAGTTTTTATTTTTTAAAAGTATGTAAGGGTCTTTATTTTAGATTTTTTTTTATTTGAGAAAGAATTTAAACTCAAAATCTCAATATTAGTTAAAGAGTGATTACCATTAGACTACATCTATGAATACTCTTAAATCTCAGATATTATAAAATCGTACGTCTCTTAAATTTAAAACAAATAATTTCGAGTCTTTGTCATTGAGGTATTTAATTTACAGGAGGATCTTTCAAAATGGACGCATACTTACTAAGATTGAAATGATACAAAGAAGATGAATATACATGATCTTTGCGGATGCTCAAGGATTAGCACAACCAAGGAATGGTAATTTAAATGGGCATCCCACTAATCACATTGATTGTGGGCAAACAATCAAACCAAATTTTACACTTGGAAAAGTGGCAGCCAATTCTTATCTCTAGTTTTGTTCCTATCACTTTCCAAATCAATTCATCTCCTTAAAGGCTTAAACCCACTATAACCCAAATTCCTTTCCCCCAAACTGCCAGCTATTGGAAGAGTCAAATTAAGATCATCTCCGGCCTTTCAAGATCCACAAGAGCTTATTTTATTTAGATACAATCTTTTTAACACAATCCCATATGACTCACTTCACAGTTCACATCCCAATATTCAAGTGTCTATTTGATACTATAATAGAATACACCCAAAAACTAAGATCTTGGTGGGGCTAAGAACTAAGATACTTCCCCACTTTGCATTTTTTTCCAATTAAACAATAAGCAACACCCCACTTATCACTTTCCATTTCATTGTCCATAAATATATGCAATGAGTCTCATTATTCCCACAACTCCAAAAACCTAATTTACAAAACAAACTCCAATTCTCCCTCCTTCGTGGTTCCAAATTTTCTTCCATAAATCAAAATGGTTGTTGCTCCTCAGTGTTATCTCTCTTCACTCTCTTGTCAACTGAGAATCATAAAAGCCAAGAACATTGAGTTCAAATCCACTGGTGGCTGTCTCTTTGTCAGATACTATCTATCTGCTGGTAACAACAACAGCAAGAGGATTCAACTCAACAGCCAAGAGATCTCTTCAAACTCTGACCTCATTTGGAATGAGTCCTTCTCATTGGAATGCTTAGGGACTGAAGATTCAATCGAGGAGCTTAAGCAACAAAGTGTTGTCTTTGAGCTGAGGTGGAGGAAATCAGCAGCAGCATTAACTTTTTTGCTTGGGAAGAAAAACAAGTCACAACTCTTGGGCAGGGCTGAGGTTCCATGGAAGCAAGTCTTTGAATCACCAAACTTGGAAATAGAGAAGTGGGTTATGATGGTTCCAAAGAATAAGAGTACTAGGGTTTGTGAAGATCATCATGTGAAGCCTCCTTCATTGCAAGTAGCAATGAAAGTTGAGGCTCCAAGAATGGTGGAGATGCAGAAGACTAAGAGAAATGGGAAGTTGGAGAAGTGGGATGAATGTGGATGTGCAGATCATGGTGATGGTGCCTGCAAGTGTTCAGATTATGACATATTTGCTTTGGTAGCAGCTTTGGAGGCACTCTAGGCACAATAACTTTTGGCAAACTTATTAATTAATTACCATGCACTAAAATAGGTTATGATTGGTATTAGCCATTATTAATTATCATTAAATTTTTTTTCCTTAGTGATCTTCTATAGAGTAAATTTGGAGGGCAAGGATTTTATTTTTATTTAATTTGTTAGCTAGTGTATGTATACATATACACCTATGATTGGCTAATGAAAAAGTTGTATTCAACTCTTCAAATGAATAGTTTAGTTTATCAGAAGTTCACTATTTCCATAATTTGCAATTTTGTAATGAAATTATGAGGTAAGTCAAGATAGATGTTATTTGAAAAGATATCTCCACTTACAAATAAATTTCAAAAATATTTTACATCTTCATATACATTTTTTTAAGTTGTGATGTAAGAAATTCTTCTTTTATTCTAATGCTTGCACATTTTTAAAATGTAAATAAATTTACATAATATTATTATTTAACAAAAAAAATGATTATTGACATAAACAACATTATATAAGTTGAGTCTCCAATTTAAAAATATAGGGATGTTCACATCTAATAATTTTCATTAATATAAAATATTAAGATAAACCATAAGATTCTTTTTATTTTATATATGATCATATATTCTCAAAACTTTTCAATTGCTGGCGGAGTTTTTTTAACTTAAAATAATGATTTAATTTTTTATACACTAATCTTATGTAATTTAATGATATAGAGTTTGACAATATTAAATGATATCTTTAATTTTGAATCTCTATTATTAGATCAATTAATAAAAATTTAAGTTATTATTTTAAGTCAAAATGTAAAATTAAGAAACCTTATAAAATTTGTAATAAAATACCAAGTGAATAGCTTATTATCCATAATTATAATTATCCAACATTATCGAATGCTTATGGTAATTATGTGAATCACTCAAAAACATTTTTGTTATTTTTGGGATAAGGGTAATTTTATTTCAATATTTTGATCCTAAATACAACTTTACCTCAATAAGATTTAAATACTCAATTTTTTTTTTGTCTATTTGGATGAAAAATATATTTTTAATATTCATTTATCATTTTATTCCTATTATTACCAGATTTGTAAGATATAAAAATTTGTGAAAATGGACACATATCGTATATATAATTAGTTGCAAATGATACGTGTCATCATATAATTAGTTATATTTTTAAAATAAAATAAATTGAATGGATAATAATTAAAAAATAAAATTTACCACAATCATCGAAAAATAACAGCCAACTAGCCGTCAACTGTCATTTTTCAACAACGAAACAATAAAAAAAATTATTTTTACATCATTAAACTTTATTTTTCTTGATTTGATTATATTTTAACAAAAAATAGTGGAGATGAATAACGACTATCGTTGGTGGTAATCAACCACCTCCACCAATAAATAAATTGGTGGTCTCATAATTGCCGTAATGAAAATTTAATCATCCAGACTTCATAATTGAATTAAAATGATCATTAATGGAGTTAGGTTAAAAAACCGAAAAACACATGCTTCAGAAATTATCTTGTTCAATTTCATTGTAATTAATTTAGGGTTAGCTTAGTACGGAGCTCTCGTGAATTTTTTTTATTTAAAGAAAATTGTCGTTATTTCAAAGTCATAACTATTTAAAATATAAGCACTAATTACGAAATAAAAGAAAGTAAGCATCTAACTTCAAAATAATAGTATTTATCGAATATGTTAATAATTATATTTCGAAAACACAACAAAATACCTTTATATTAGATAAGTCTTTAAATATATATATACAAAAAAAATAATCTAGTGAATCACACAGTTTATTATATAGTAAACATCATGGATGTATGATAATATTTGATTAATAAATAAAGAATATTTTTGTCTCTTAAATTTAACTTAATTTTTAATTTTGTCTCACGAGTCTTAAAAAATTTAATTTTATCATAGTCGGTTAATGAAATTTCGTCAAATTTAATTAAAAAAACTTTTAAATATACATTGACAATTTTACCATCATTTATATATTAGTCAAAAATGGTGATGTAAATACAATATACAATGTACATGGGTCAATTATTAATAGACTTTTTATAATAATAAAAAAATACACGGTACGCTATAATAATTTTAATAAAATAATTAAATAAATAAAAAGAGAACAGTCGGTCAGTGGCCGATTGGACGTTGATGACTAATTGTGATTTGACTTAAATTAATATCATTAGATTCAAAATTTTGTAATCTATACGATTGTAATTTTTTTTAAATCAATGGAGTACGTAAATGTGCTAAAAGTGGGGAAGAACGTGGTAATTAGAAACGGCCATATGGGGTCGTGGCGTGCACCACCCCCACCATTGGACGAACGACGGTCGATATGTCCAATGGTGAGGGCGGTGTATGCTACCGCCCACCGATCAACGGAGAACAGCAGTGACTGCCACCAACCATCACAAGTTGGCGATCGCTAATGAATAAAGGGGCAGTGTGGTCTTCACTGCCTCGCTATTCTACGATGAACGACAGTGGCCAACCACCACATTCTTTTTCACTTTTGACACATCTATAGTGCTCCGTTGAAAAAAAAAATTTCACAATCACGTAAATTATAAAATCTTAAGTCAAATCGCAATTGGTCACCGACGACGGTGGCCATTGATCGGCTACTCTATTATTTATTTATTTATTTTAGTGACTAATTAGTGGTTGACACGTGAATATTTTGTATTAGCCCATTTTAAAGTTCTGTATGGAGTGACTATTTTGCCTCTCTAGTGTTAAAACTAATAAAATCTCACAAACGAATTAAAAGAAAATTGAGTTTTTAAAAATTCGTAGAATAAAATTGAGAATTAAGTTAAATTTAAAAAATAAAATGTCTTTTGCCCTTGATTAATTCGTAACTTTAGCATAATTTATAATAGAACTACAAAATCTTATCATATCTAATTACTCACTATACAATAAACTATGTTGCTCATTAGAACAATATATAAAATATTTAATAGGCTACGTAATTCATTAAATAGTAAATAAAACTATAACGTAACATTGTTTGATTAATTCAAAACCTTTTTAGTGCTATTTAATATATGCTACAGAATTGTGCCATATTTTTAAATATTCATCGTAAACTACGTTGCTAACTAAAATAAATTATATATATATATATATAAAGAGAGAGAGAGAGAGATGATCTAATAAATTATGTAACTCACCATATAGTAAACATATAATAAGATTATATAACACATCGTGAATTGTGTTGAAGTTATGAATTAATTAAATAATGTCATGTGGTAGTGTTGCTCACTAAATCATTTGTCTATATATAGAGTTACTTTAACTTAAAAATTTTGATTTAAAATAGTGACTTAAATTTTTGTAATTTTATACAATCTAATGGTATATAATTGATAATATTAAATGATATTTTTGACTTTAAATCAATGCTATTAAATTATATAAGATCAATAAATAAAAATTTAAATTACTATTTTAAATAAAAAAATTAAAGTTAAGGTAATTATATATAGCCTTAAATTAAATTTTAAACTTAAAATTGTGATTTAAATTTTTATATTTTTATTCATTAATTTTATATAATTTAATAATATATTATTTATAACATTAAATATTATTTTTAAATTTAAATCTACACCATTAAATTATGTGAGATCAATAAATAAAAATTTAAGCCAGCATAAAAAAAGTATAAATTAAAGAACCCCCCTCTATATATATACACTTTTGTTTTTCAAATAAAAGACTCTATCTTTTCTTTTCTTGGCAATTCAAACTTCCTTGTCACCATAGCTACCCCCCATAAATTTAGTTATATAATAATTACTAATTGAGGTTAAGTTAATACATCCCTTTTCAAAATTTGGTAAGATCTTATTATTTATGTAGTAGACCTTGTTTACTATTTACATATATTATATCCAAATGAGAAAGCACCACACTAACTCATCCCCCTTAATTCCTAATATAAAGCTTAATTTTCTAATAAAATTAAAGAAATAAAATTGCATTAATGACATTAAAACAATTATTATTTTTTTAATAAAAAAAAAGACAAAGACATTAACATAAAATGAGATGAAAATAATTCAATAATTTTTATTTTTATTTATAAAATTATAAATAATTTTATAATCTGAATTTTACCTTTTTTAATAAATATATATATGTAAAAAAAAAAGAATTTATTTACATATTAAATATATGGATAGATAGGGAGTACTAAATTATTTTGGTACACTCGAGAGTAGGTGATTATTCAGAAAGGTTTGGTGGAGATTTTTTATCTTCTCAAGTTTTAAATTTTAAAATATATAAATAAATAAAAATCTCAAATCTCAGACGCGCAAAACCGAACTTTGTAGTTTGAACATTCTCACTCTTTCTTCTCAAAGGGTCTCATTTCAAACAACCAAAAGCAAAATGGAGCAGAGAACCACACCAGTAAGAAAGCCACACGTGTCCACCTCCGATCTTCTTACGTGGCCCGAAGCTCCCCCTTCCTCCGCCGACTCGCACCCCCCCGCCTCCGCCCCTCGCTCTCACCAGGTATTGTAATGCCTCTAATTTATGTTTCTTCTTCTTTTTAATTACTAAAAAAAATTTAGTAATTAAATGCAAGTGCATTGATTCTTTAATTTTTTTTTTTTTTTTATGATTTTGGTTGATCTGGCTTCGCTCTCTCTCAGCCATCGGATGGAATAAGCAAAGTGTTATTCGGAGGGCAGGTCACTGATGAGGAAGCTCAGTCGCTTAACAAGAAGTAAGTTTAAAAAATAATTTGAAGTTAAAAAGGATTAAAAGATCTGTTCAGTATCAGTGCACTCAAAACGATGCGTTTTGTTTGTAAAGTTTTAATCTTTTTGATTTTGCATATGAATTTATTGAATTTGAGTATGAATGTGGATTCGGATCTAGTTGTTGATATTGATCCAAAGTTTCTTCGTCTACGTAATTGGAAATTAATTTAATGAACAAACTTGATTTGAAACCCAAAAAGTAAAAAGAATTTTTTTTTTAAAAAAAAAAAATTGCTTTTTTTTAGGTAATATTAATTTTTTTTTTAAAAAAAAATGCAAAGCTCGGTGATAAAATAGATTTTTATATTTTTGTATGTATTAGCAATAGATTTACTTTCAGTTAAATGAAATGATTTTATAGAGTTATTTAACTTAGTATTATTTATTTGTGATTTTTTCCTATAATTATGCCTCATAAATTTCATAAAATATTGAATAGGTATGGTATTTCAATAAAACCCAATTGGGGATAGCAAAAGAAATAAATTTGACAAATTATGTTGTCTGCCACATTGATATTCCAATCAAAATGGCATTTTGGCCAAGGCTGTTTTGTGAATCAACTGCATTATGCATAGGGTTGCATAATTTAGGATTTGCATTTTGAAGGTTTTTGAGTGTGTGTGTTTGCGGTGATTTTAAGTTGCTTATGGTTATTGCATTTCTTAAGTTGATCTGAAATTGTTCCATGTGATGATTTCAGGAAGCCTTGTTCGGGGTATAAATTAAAGGAGATAACTGGCAGTGGCATATTCGCAGCCGATGGTGAAAATGGTGCATCGGATTTGGATGCTGCTAATCGCAATAATAGAACATCTGTGCGCGTTTATCAGGTGCTTATTTGATCTTTTTATTTTCAGGTTCAATAGATGCATGCTTAGAAACAAGGAGTTTGTTATGATGGCAGCTCACTTCTTAGCTTTGGGTGGTTGATTTCAGCAAGCAATGAATGGAATCAGCCAGATTTCATTTAGTGCTGAAGAGACTATTTCTCCCAAGAAGCCTACCTCTATACCTGAGGTAGCAAAGCAGCGCGAATTAAGTGGGACATTGCAAACTGAGTTGGATATGAAGAGCAAAAAGCAGATATCAGATGCTAAGTTCAAGGAGATTAGTGGCCATGACATATTCAGCCCTGCTCCTGAAATTCAGCCTCGATCACTGGCTGCTGCACGCTCATTGGAATCAAAAGAAAGTAAAGAGTTGGGGGAACCTGCACCTAGGAATCTGCGCACATCTGTCAAAGTTTCCAATGTGAGTTATTTTTTGACTGTGCAAGGATCATTTCATGTCTATTTGGATCACTTTTTTCATGTTTTTTATGGATAGCAATGTCACATTGAGAGTGCTGGTGTCAATTTGAAGTCTCTTTTTACATGAAAAATATCAAAAAGGGAAAATCAATGCAGTTCAGCTCCTTCAGGCTTGTGGAATGCCATAGGAGGCTCCCACAATCAATGTCAAATTAATATGCCTTTCATGTTGTTAAATATTATGGGATGCCCATACATTTTGAATTGCACTTAAGTTTCATCAAGAAAAGATAACTTAATCTGCAAGGTCTTGTTTTCATATCAAGCTCATTCTTATAATTTCCCATCTAGATTCTAGCTAAACTTTGTTCTCATTTCTGCGAAATTAAATGGGATTTAAAACAATTCCAAAGTTTTCCGTCTATATACTTCTTATTTTATTTTTTCATTTGGTTACAATCATGATACCATCTCCTTGCTGAAATTAAGCATGGTAACTGAAAGACGATGTGCTTCTTCCACTCCTGCCATTGGAATTCTCTTTTCTACAGTTGACCTATATGGGAGGTTTTAGATTGATTTTTGGTTAGTTTGATGCATATGCTTTTTAACTTTCATATCTGTGTGACTTGTACTGAACATTTGTTTATAAATTTTATAGCCTGCTGGAGGTCAGAGTAACATCCTTTTTGGTGAAGATCCTGTAGTAAAGACATCTAAGAAACTGCATAACCAAAAGTTTGCCGAGCTGACAGGCAATGATATCTTTAAGGGAGATGCACCTCCAGGATCTGCCGAGAAGCCTCTAAGTTCAGCTAAGCTGAGAGAAATGAGCGGCAATAACATCTTTGCTGATGAAAAGGTAGAATCTAGAGACTATTTTGGTGGTGTCCGCAAGCCCCCAGGTGGTGAGAGCAGCATTGCGTTGGTTTAACTTCCAAGTATGCGCTTTGTCTTGTGTTTGCTTAGTTATCAGTAAATGTTGGTCTTGTATGTAATCCTCTTGTGGGAGGATGCCGGGTCTTGACTGGTGAACTGCCTCGAGTGCTGGGTTTCTACATGTTTAGATTTTAACATTTAGATTAGAGCAATGGATTGTTGGCTAATTGAGTTATTTAAATGATGTTGTCTTTTGGAGTATCTTTTTATGTCTGTTTTAGCTTTGTGAATTTTCTTGAATAATAATGACCTACACCATTGTCATCTGCCTGATGTTGCTCTTAGTTATATGTATGAGAACACTCCAAACACCTTTTTATTTTATCATTTTGTTTCTTTTGTTACATGAAATATAAACTAAACCTTCTTGACCTCTTTGCTTGTACCCAATTCATGAGGCTTTACCAATTAAATCAACGTACATCAACAACACCTCATTAATCATAAGTCATAAGCACCCACAAGTTCCATTTAAAAAACTCTTACAAACAGGAAATAGTACAGAAGCATGGTACACAGCCAAAACGATAAAAAGCATCCAAGCTAAAGATAAATCATAGCACATTGCATGAACTAGAACTCATAATACGCAAGGTAACTCTCTTGATACAGAAGCATTGCTCAAAGATCTCCATGTCCAATCAGAGCAAGTAGCATTTTCTCATAGTCCCCAGTAGCCTCGCCAGCAATTGCCTTTTCCAGAGTGACACTGTTCCGTTTCTGGTATTGCTCCTTGATACGTTCCATGTCCACCTCAGCACGTGTTGTGACAACTCTAGTAAGAGCCCATTCATCTGTTCCCAACTTGTTGATGGCCAGCCGCAGAACCTTCTCAAAGTATTTCTCAGGCGTGGTCAAGCACTTAATTGCAGTTCTCAGTAGCTTGAGGTATTCATCATTGGGATCAGCCTTCAAATTCTGCAAACAAGGACCCAATTACATTTTTAGAATAAGAGCAAAGGATTATTCAGTGTTTCCAGGCTACCACCAAATGAAATTGAATTAAAGTAGCAAAAGATTATTCAGTGTTTCTAGTCACAATTGGCTACAAATCATGTCAATACCTTGTTGATTGCATTCCCAAATGCATTGTTGTAGTGATTGAGCGTTGCATTAAGCTGTGCTTTGCTCCTTGTGGTCACAATCCTGATAAGCTCCTCATCATTGTAAGCCTTGTCTGAGATCTTCTCATGAAGAATCTTAGCCTCTGATTTCGCCAGCAACGTGTTCACCTCATCTCCTTCATAACGGAATGTGCTCACAAGAGGAACCAAGAGCTGCAAGTGATCTATAATTAGACAGAATAATCAAAACAGTTCATTGATTGCAGCCACGGCAGCCGGATGTGGTTAAGGCCAGGAAATGTCTACTTGCAAACTTCTGTAGTCATATGTGCTTAAGATGACAATAGTCATGTCCAAATTCAACAAACAGTACACTGAACTTTAACTTACTGAACAAATAAATGTTTGAATATTAGGACATAACTTAAATGAAATGATTTATGATCATATGAGTATGACTCAGTGATGCAGGAGTTTACTTTGCGGAAGTCTCCAGTTGTGCGGTATGCCACATCTTCCTCGAGGGATTTCTTATAACGAGATTGGTAGGCCAACTTCGCAGCATGAAGCTCATGGGAAGACCTCGTGCAGGCAATTTCCATGAGAACCCAGTTGCTTGAAGTAAATCTCTTTGTTGCTTCATTTGCCAAATAGGCGTCACGCTCAGCAGGAGTCAATGTCCATAACAGTATGGCTCTCTGTTTGATGCAAACAAATATCCAGAAAAAATTGTTAGACTTCTCAATAAAAAATGAGAATAGGAAACAATGACCATACCATACAATGTCTAGATCTCACCTCAAAGTCGCTTGAAAGCTCTTTCTCCAGAGCTTTGAGAAGGTCTTCCCCATAAGTTTCAGTGTAGATTTCACGAATTAACTTGCGCTGAGCTGCATTTCTGTGAGCCAAGATAGATATAATCAATGCCTCGTTCGTGCCCCAACCTGCAAACATATCATCAAAGCAATATCAATTGATTGACACAGAAACAACGCTTCCCAGGAGATAGAAGCATACTTGTCCTTTACCAACTTTATTATTAGTAATAAACAGATATAATCAATCCATTTGCTAACATTGGTATTCACAGTCCTCCAATTGATAAATAAAACTACCATCAGAACCAAACAGAGAAAAACGAACGAGATAACACGACAATATAAGCACCACAGGGCATCATGTTGACACTAAATATTAGATCTTCAATTTATAAAACCATGCCCCAATAATTGAGAGCGGGCACCAGTTCATGAAACCCCAAAACGTATCCTACACCATCGAATGGTGGCTTCATTTTCCATGCACATCAAATTAAACACAAGTCAAAACAGATGTAATTAAGATGAAATAATAGATCTTATACAAACAGATGAACAATACATGATCATAATGAAGTCAAACAATGTCCAAAATGTAATCTTTTTTCTCTCCTTTTATTCAATCAAAAGTTTCAAATAAGAAATAGATAAAAGCCCTTTTCCCATACTTGAAACTTGATCATTGATCATCAAATGGTTTGAGATTAACCCTCTTAAAGATCATCAAAGAGAAATAACAAGGACACTAAATGATGAAGATCCAGTCAAACAATGCCCAAAAATGTAATCTCTTTTCCCCTTCATTCACTCAAAAAGCCAATCAAGAATCTCATCAAGGCCCTCCCCATACGTTGAAACTTGATCATGGATCACGTGGGTTGAGATTAACCCCTTAAGATCATCAAGAACAAGTACATAAACACAGATACTGCAAATGACACTGGATATGGTAACCTCAGGCAGATCCAAGTCAAACATAGATGAACATCAACTAATGATCTAATAAAAACCAAAAAATAAAAAAGATAACCAATATGAAGATGAGTGAAAACCCATAAAAAAAAGTTCTTAAAAAATAGACCTTTGAAAGCTTTCTGGAGTTGCTCAGCATCTTCAGCAGCAGAGGGAGTCTGGGTAGGCACTTTAAGAGTCGCCATTGCTGATTTGTCTCTCAGTGTTTGTAGTGAATATTGAGGCTAGGAAGTGTAATGTTGAAGAAGGTGATGAGCTATGTTATAGGCAAAAAACATTGTGCATTAAAAATGAACTTGGGATTTTTTTTTATTATTCATATAATTCATGATAATCCTCGGCAATCATTACGTGTGAAAACCTGATATGCATAATCACACCGTTGAAATAGAAAATCATTTATTTATTATTTTTAAAATTTTAGTGATGCTACGTGGTAAATTAAAAGAAAAACAGCAGCTTAACAACTCAACTCTTTTCTTCAAAAAAAAAAAAAAACTCAACTCTTCTTTTGCTTGTATTGCTTTTGTCTAGTTTCCTGGTTGGTGACTTGGTGGGCCTTAGTGTGAAACGGACGGAATAGAAAAATATACCTAAATAGTTCTTATTTTAAAAATCATAATTTTTTTATAATAAAAAATGATTAGACTAATTTTTATTAACTAAAAAATAATAATGAATGAAATTATCTTTATTAATAATATAATTAAAAAATTTGTTATTTTACAATATATTTTATTTTTTTTGTTTATTTATAAAAATAAAAATATAAAAATATAATGATAATGTATTGTGATAAAATTTTAAAAAATAAAATATGTCAATAAAAAAATACAGTAAATTATAAATAAAAAATTAAAATCGATGACCAAGTAAAAATAAAACTCAAAATTACTTGCATTTTGTGGCGTTAGACGTGTTATGTAAGGCCCTCTTCTTGCAACCCAAGTGTACATTCTGGTCATTATTATTTTGAACCATCTTCTTTAGTGATTTTTTTCTTCTGAATTTTATTTATTTTTACTGTTTTCAATCTATTCTACCCTTTTTTTTAACTTATATTACTTTAAATCTATTCATTTCAATTATTTTTAATAAAAAATATTTTAAAAAATTAAACAAATTAAAAACTCAACTATTTTTGCTCATTTTTTAAATTTTCACTTCTCAATTTTTAAGTAGTCCTTTTGGGTACTATTCTTCAAAATGTTAATGCCTAAATATCCAATTTACTTATTTTTAAACTCGAATTGAAATATTAAAATGTAAATATTATTTAAATGAGTTTTAAAAGAAAATGATGGGAGAGAAGTAAAATATACTTTAAAGATAAATTGATTCGAATTTGAATTTTGTGACTATTAAAAATTGTATTTCAATTTTATGATTATAAAAATATATGGGTTAAAAATAAAAATTATTTGTGTACATTTTTTTAGTAGGATTTGCATTTATGATTTTTTTTATTTTAAAAAATATATATATAATATAAAGATTTAATATCAATACTTATCCATAATATATTTGACAATTCTTTTTTATTATTATTTTAAATGGAATAGAGTATATAGGTTACAAAAATCATGAGCTACAAGAGATGTAATACAAGATGGGAGTTTTGTGAACTCAAATTGAAGAGTTCTCAGGACTCAAAGAAACACTGTTAACTTTTCTATTAACATGACGATGAAATTAAACAACAATTGATGAATATCTTCTACCACAAAACTGATTTCAAATCGAAGAGAAACTTCACTTGAAATCATTTAACTGACTGATAATAAATCGCTTTCTGAAATAACATGCGAAGATTTAGAAAGCATGACAATTGTGATGGTCTTTTAGAGATCGAGCAAATTATTATAGATTATCTTCGCATATCTTTTCAAGTTAACCTTGTGATGAATCGGTTGATATTATCATACAAATTAAATTAGTCAAGTTTATTAATTTATTATTTAATTTAAAAAATTAAATTGATAGGTGAATATCTAATATTAATATTAAAGATTGTTGAGGATATCTCGTGTTATGCACTTTAATTTGACATTCTTATGACATCAACTAAGCCACAACTTTGATACCCTTTATGCAGCAAAAAATCATAACTCACACCATAAGTAAGAACACATAAGATTAACACACCAATAAAGATAAAGAAAACAAACCAATCACAAGACACAAGATATACGTGGTTCGACCTAAATTGCCTACATCTACGGAGGATCCATGATCCAACTTCTTCCCATTGAAATAGATGACAAAGTATCTTCTTACATCATCAATGATCCCACAAGACCTTTTAGTATCTCCCATAAAGACCTCTATGTTGGAGCTGGTGCTCACGTGTCATTCCAATATTGTATGAATATTAATTGTTAATATTTATACAATAAACATTTCGAATAAAGATTGTTAATATCATATTAATATGGTATAATGTTTGTAACATTACAGACATTGTTTGATCTGAAAGAGTTCAGATCTGATCTAAAGGAGTTTAGATCAGAACTAATAGTTATCAAAGCTGAGAGTTATAAATGCTAATAGTTAGCACTGTTAATAGTTATCAGATTATAAGAGTCAGCGATGTCTAAAGAGTTAGAACCTTGTCTATAATGGGACAAAGACCTGAGAGTATACTTGTAATGATATAGTTGCAAAGAGTTGCAATAAGTGCTAAGAAATATCATTATGTAAGTATGTCTCAAATATAATGTTCCTAATCTATGATCACCAATGCAGGTCTATCGGTGAATTCACAATATATAGATTAGTGTATATCTATATCTGACTAGTTCAGATGGTTGTTCTTAGCTGACCATGAGCTTAGAGCTTGTATAGGCATGCGGGTATCCAGTCAGGACTGGATACTGAACAGACTCATGAGGACCCCAATAGATATCCTATGTAACCGTCAAAGGAAGGTCCTCTCGAGTTGAGTAGTAATCGTGGTCCTTTGACCTGAGCGCCACGGTGGTCTTGTGAGTGATCCATCATGCTTTGGTTCCACATATGTCAGAGACCTTTCATGGTCTGACCGCTGTGTGTCGCTGGGTATGGTCCGATGCTTATGGAGTCCGGTGTGCGTAGATAAAGGATCCATCAGCTTACGTAGGTAAGTTGTATATCCGATGCTCCGAGATTATATTTCATAAAGTCTTGTGGCCACAAGCATAAACCCGGGAAAAGAGTTTCCTACAGGGTTAAACAATATAGCAAAAATGTTTGCGTATATTGTTTATCGAGATGCGAATCTGGAGATAAGTTTATGGATGAGCAAATGGGGATTTGACGGTGCTGATTTATATCCCTGCACATCCAGGATATAAATGATGGAAGGATTATACGTATACGTTATGACCTCAACTTGTATGGTCTGACACGCTGATTTGTAATATTCGTAACGTGTGCGTGGGGCATCGATTACGGATTAATGAAATAGTTCCATTTGACAAATCGGATGTGGACCTAGAGAGTCCCAATATGAAATGTACTCTTTGAGCACTTGGGCAGTTTACCGTATTGAATTGTTCAATACAGTATAATTCAGCAATTACTAAGGTTACGTTAACTAAAGTATATGGTTAAATGGTGGGACCCACTTTAGGTTAACTTGGTAACCGAGTAAGGATATAATAGTAATTTTACTTTATGATTATTTAATTGTTAAATAATTAAAATAAATATTTATTTGTTTAATTGTTAAATAAATGATTTAACTTAACTAAGGTTAAAGGTTAACCATAAGGTTAAGTTAGTTAACTTTACTTAATAGTTAAGTAAAGGTTAACCTAATCATGGTTAAGTTAGTTAACTATGATTAAATTAATTAAATATTTATTAACTTAAAGGTTAAGTTAAAATAATCTAACTAAGGTTAAATGTTAACTAAGGTTAGGTTAAACCAAATGAAATGCAAATGAAATTCAAATTAGTTTGGAATTTATGCATTAGTATATAAAGTGAAATGAAATTGAAAATCATTAATTTTTTGAAATTGGTTTTAGATTTTAGGTTTTGCATTTTGGGAGCCAATTCAATTTGAGAAATTAAAATTGTTTGTTTTGTGTTTTAAGTGTTAGAACAACAAAACAAACTAGATAAATGGTTACTAAATGTAATAACTAAAAACAAGATTTGTTTTATTTATTCAAGAGTTGAATAAAAGGAAAAACAAATTTGATTAAGTTAAATTGTTTAACTTTGAAAAATGTTTAAGAGTTAAACATATATGCTGGATTAAGATGCTGCCATTCTAGACAATCAAACCCACCCTTGTTGATTGCTAGAATTGATCAAAGATTCATTTCATGGTGGACTTCAAAGAAAATTAATCCAAAGGCTTCATTGGTGATATTTCTCAATTTCGAATTTTCAGTTTAATCAAATGTTATTTTCTGTGTTCATTATATTTAATCTTCCGCTGTGCACATGTATGTATGAGATATGTATATTGTTTGTATGATGAACACAACCCACATGCAGGCACCCTAGTTTTATTTGTACAACCCATAACCCAACACTCTAAGCATCTAACTTTGATCATTATGACTCCCTAAGACCTCTTCGTATCTCCTCATAAGAGATTTTTACAAGGAACACAAGAATAGCCCGAGCATCTAAGGTAAAAGGATCTATGGTGTTTCTCTTTTATTCACTCAAAGAACCTAAAGAAGAAAATACCCCCAAGGTTACACCCTAGTGCACCGCGCACTTAGTGCCTACCTAGCTTCTCTATTCTCTCTTATAGTTACATCTTGAAACCTTAGATGCTTAATCTTAAATAAGGGTTTACAAGTGTTTATATAGGGTGTATTTCATGCCTACAAACCCTATTCCTTGTTGGAGTAAGAGTCCACTTGTTTTGGAAGTCCAAAACTTCCTAAAACTTGAAATCCTGAGCCAAAACGGACTTTTCCATACGTTCTGGCGCTGTGGCACTCGTCTCTGGGCACCTCGGTGCAGGCCCTTCTCCTGTCCAGCGCTGCGGCGCTCATCCCTGGGCGCAGCGGCGCTAGAAGCTCCCTGCGATTTTCTTCTTTTCTTTCGCGTTTTTGAGTCCCATTTCACTTCCCCTTTCATGTCCCACACGTCCTAGATTTCTCTATACATGTCCCACACGTTCTAGAATTCTTGTGACTCTCCACTTTAGTATTCATCTCAATTCTTGTTCAACCAAGATTGTTGAATTACCAATTTTCCAACAAAGATAAATTTTTAATAATTTTTTTCACGTAAATTATAGATACGAGTAAGTTTGAACTAGAGTAAATTTTCTATAAACTAAAACAGATAGATAAATTAAGAATTAGTTAAGCTTATTAGTTTACCACTCAACTCAAAAGGTTAAGTTGATTGGTGAATGCCTAATATTAATATTAAAGATAAATTTTTAACAACTCCCTTACATAAATTGTATATTCAAATAAGTCTGAACCATAATAGATATTAAAACAAATAGATAAATTAAGAAATTTATTGAAAACAAAGATATGGAGACCTGAACTCAAGACATTGACTTTAATATCATATTAATTTACCACTAAATTTAAAATTTTAAATTGATTGGTAAAAGTCTAATATTAATATTAAAGATAAATATTTAAGTTGGTTACACATTATTACTTACTTCATTTAGTGAGGTCGCTATCAAACAAGTTGTTGATGAAATGTACCAAACAAAAGCTCTTCAAAGTGATGGTTGTTAGCTTTATTTTATAAAAAAAAATTAAAATATATTGAGGAAAGATGTTATTGTCTTAGGGTTTTGAATCATGGAACTGGTTTAGAGTCAATAAATGGAACACTTGTTGTCACGTTTCAGACTCAAAAGATTTAACACACGACATAACTTACATTCATTTAATAATGTGCACTCATAATTAATATTGCATAAAATTTTAACTTAAATTCAACATAGGAATCCTTAGCAAGTTGCTAGTAAGTTCAACACAAAGTTCCACTCATGACCATACTTGATGAAATATAAACCAAATACAACCACACCTAATAAAATAATACATAATAATTTTTTTAATAGAGACAAATCAAATATCTTAAACCACGTGTCTACAAATGAAACACTTAACAACCTAACAATTTAGGAAATCCAAAGGACAGCAGAAGCCTTGTCAAATTCGCTAAGCACACATGTACCTTATTTACCTGAAATCACCATAAACTATAATGAGTAAAAAACTCAGTAAGCATATTGGTTTTTTCATATATCAAAATACAAATACATATATATATACACACACACAATGGTATATGTATGATATGTCGTAATAAATCAAAATCATAATCTTATCAAATCACATATCAGATAAACGCTTACACATTCTTTCAAAACATATAATAGAAATATCATCACTCAACTACTACTTAGTAGGACTTTCATATCACAAATCACATAATGAGCCAAATGTCATTCGTAGGTGATATACCGTATGAGAAGAATAGTACAAGTAAGGTTTAAATTACATATATATAATGCTCATGCCCGAAGGTAAGAGCCAAACCCTGACCCTGATCATCGGTGAGTTCTCTCACATGCACCAATCCGCCACCACACGAATGTGATGACTCACTCTTCCTTTAGGTACCAATAGGATCCTCCCTACATACGGAACACATAATATGTACCAATCCTAAAGAAAAGGCTACGCATAAAGGCTTCACAAATCACATAAGATGCCTACTAAGTCAATAGTGAGTTCAAACATTCTTAAAACACAAAACGTATCTCATGGACATTTTTCACTTCAAAGGCTTTCTTTGTTAAACACATTTCATTTTGAAAGCTCACTTTCATAAATACATGTATATCCATACTCAATATCAATACTCACATTTATAAACATATGTCTTTCACATTTCTTATCAAATATACTTTAACATAACATAAACATATTTCTAAGCACATTTACAAAATCATACATAAACAATTACTATGTTTATTGTGATTTCAATAAAAGTCTATTATAGTTACCTCTTAGCACTTTCGGGTACAAGGTTTAATTCTCCTTAACCTATCAATGGAGATTAATCCTTTCATAAGCCTCAAAATTCACACAAAACACTTTAAATAGCTTACAAAATTACACATATTGCACTTATCACATCGAATTGGTCTAATTACTTGATTTCTCAAAACCTGTCATTCTAATCACTTACACTTAACAAACTTTTCTTATACATCAAATGATATCCAATTGCTCCAAAATCAGAATTTATCTTTCTTAACTCATATATCCTCCTTATGTATGAATATTGTATCATAATTCCTACACAATCTATTTCATAAACACCATCAAATCCAAACTATTATTCTGGTGGGATCAAGATATTTACTGAACAGTATTCAGTCTCCCAATTTTATAAAATCGTATACTAATTTACTCTTGACACATATCTAAATCCATGATAAATATTTCACTTCAAAATCCCTGCCAAAAATATTTTAAAATTATTTTATTCCATAGCTTTAAAAATCTGTTAATCAAATACTACAATGAGCTGATACACTTTAGAAAATTATAAAAAGTTAACCACATTGATATAAATTCTCAATTTTTAATATATCATATTAAACATATAAATTTATTATATTTCAAAATTTTGTAATTTTTGAAAATCATTCAGTAGATCAAAAATTATTTGTCACTATATCATACTATTAACACATGATATTTCCAGAATTTTAGGGTTATTTTAGTAAATTCACTACAAATTTAATTTTTGAAATTGTCAATCCATTCAAAGTCTCAAATGATTCCAGACACGTCTAGTTTCATATTCCAAAAATTTAAAACCAGAATCAAAGTACAAGAATTTATAAAATTTTCGGATCAAGAGACTATCAAGTAGAATTTGTGCAAATTCATCATGATTTATCAAATTATCTACATAATTATCATCAATTCTCAATATATCTTACCAAATTCACATCAAATCCCCAATTTTTCATTTATCCAAAAATCAAAATTTAAAGGAATTAACTTAATTAACACCAATAAATTGAGAAATAATTATGATATATCTCTTAAAACTCCAAATTTAAATTTCTTCTTCTTTTTCTCTCCCCTCTATTTCTCTTTTTTCTCTCTCTAAAGGGGTGACTCGACCCAAAAATGAATAAATTAGGGTTTAAAATGTATATTTTTATACTAAGAGGTTAAATTTTTGTATTTATAAATTAACCTCAAAAACTTTTAAAATATTATAATTTGGTCTCTAAAATAAATTTAAAGTCTTGTAAATAAACTCAATACTAATAGTATGTCCTTAATCTATACAAATAATACTAATAATAATATATAAATTAAGTATCATCCACATACAAATAAAATATAAATATTATACATATATATATATAAATATTTATTCTTTTCGGTGTTAGATAAGTGATTACTACACTTGTTGTTTTGATTCCAAAGTTAAGATGATGGTAAGAGTTTCAGATTATCTGTGCAATGTTATGAAGTGTCTTATTTTTTTAATTTGTGTAAAGCAGAAGGGTTAATCAAATATTGAATTTTGAAGATTTATGAGAAAGCTTGTGAACAATTATTTAACTTTGCCAAATCTATAGCTGCTTTTAGTAGTAGAATTAGAATACTGAGTGGCTAATATGATGATGATTTTTATCATCATCATCATCAAATTCATGGATTGACGACTAAAGTAATGTGCTCAAATGTTGTGTGAGAATATTGATTAAAAATCATCAGAATATGATTTTGGGTTCAAGCCAAGTGTGTAGGGTGCGCACGGATCAAAGACGGACGCGAAAGGAGGCGAAAAACGAAGAAGGGTGCACCAGGCGCCAGCGTCGTGGCGCCCAGAACAGAACCTGAGCGTCGTGGCGCCAGAAAGCCAATGCCGCAGCACTTAGCATAAGTGCGCCAGAGCTGGAGCGACAAGATTCCAGCGCCGCAGCGCTAGATGCAGGAACAGTATCCCAAAATTAGGAAACTTCCTAATTTCGTCTCCCACTTGCTACAGGACTCCCTAAAACGACTCCCACACATATAGGGAAAACTTAGGACGTCCCAAGGCCTATATAAAGGCAATCAATTGGCTTGTAAACACATCTTTGTGATCAACTAATAATCTTGACAATCTTTGTGATAAACAAGAGATCTTAGTGGTTCTTTGTGAGAGAAAATCCCTAGAGTGAAAGAGAGAGTTTTCTTTGTGATCTTTCTTATAAAAGACATACTTTGTGAGTGCCTTAAGATTCATAATAAGAGAAGAGTGTGATCTTGATCCGCCGTGGAAGTAGGCAAGTTGCCGAACCACGTAATTCTTTGTGTGTTCTTCTTCAACCCTTTTCTCTATTTATTTCTTAGTAACTTGTTCTGCATTATTATATTGCTTGGGTGAATTATTTTACTTGTTTGTATGCTTCCGCTTCAACAAATTGGTATCAGAGCTTTGGTTTTAACCAGACATGGCCATACCTAAGTATGAGGTAGAGAAATTCAACGGTACGAATGACTTCAATCTGTGGAAGATGAAGGTTAGGGCATTATTGGTGAGCCAAAGGCTTGGTTCAGTATTAGAGGAGACTGCAGCTCTATCTAGTGATAAAGAGAAGACGCCAGAGTCATCTAGAGCAGAAGCAGAAAGAAAGGACATTCAAGAAAGAGCTCATAGCACAATCGTTCTGTCATTGAGCGATAAAGTATTAAGGGAAGTAGCAGGTGAGACGACGGCAATAGGTCTTTGGAGAAAGATTGACTCTCTTTATATGAGGAATTCGTTGGCCAACAGATTACATATAAACAAGAAGCTATATCAGCTGTCCATGTCAGAGGGGACGCCGATGAAAGATCATATAGACGCCTTCAATAAGATCATCATTGATCTTGAGTCTATTAACATCAAGATAGAAGATGAAGATAGAGCAATTATCCTGCTTAGTTTACTCCCCAAGAGCTATGAGAGTTTTATTGATACGCTACTCTACGGCAGAGAGAGTTTAATGATGAGTGATGTGAAATCATCATTAAACTCAAAGTTATTAGGAAAGCAGACCGAGGGCAATGCAGAAAGTCTATCTGTAAGATGAAGGCCCTCATATAGAGATGGGAAGAAAAAAGGCTCAAGGTCGAAGTCTAGGACTCCTAGGAAGTGCTATTGCTGCAAGAAAGTGGGGCACTTAATAAAGGACTGTCCTGAGAAGAAAGCATAGGATAAGAAGAATGCGGATGCTGCGCTTGCCTATGATGATAGCTATGACAGCGCAGAGACACTCGTCGCTACTGATGGTATGAACTCTGAACAATGGGTTCTTGATTCTGGTTGTACTTTTCACATGTGCCCGCACAAGTCCTGGTTTACAAATTTTCAGCCCATTAGTGGTGGTAAGGTGTTAATGGGTAATGACATTGCATGTCAGATGATGGGAATTGGTAGTGTTAAGATTAGGCTGCATGATGGGCAAGTGAGAGAGTTGACAGATGTTAGGTATGTTCCTGACTTGAAGAGAAACTTGATCTCACTGGGGACTCTAGACCAGAATGGGTGTTCTATCAAGATCGACGGAGGGATTTTAAGAGTTTTAAAGGGTTCCATGGTGGTGATGAGAGGAGAGAAGTACAAAGGAATATATGTGTTTAAGGGTGAAATGGTGAGTAGTTCTGCATTATTCTCAGTAGTTGATAAGAGTATGCAAACCAAGTTGTGGCATCTCAGATTGGCACACCTAGGCGAGAGAAACCTAAAGGAGTTATATAGTCAAAAGGCGTTTGGTGAGCATACGTTCCAGCCCTTAAAGTTTTATGAGCATTGTGTGCTTGGGAAAGCACATAGGGTGAGTTTCAGTACCGACAAGCACAAGACTAAGGGGACTCTTGACTACATACACTCGGATCTTTGGGGACCAGCTCAGACAGCTACTCGTGATGGTGCCAGGTATTTTCTCAGCTTGATTGATGACTATTCGAGGAAGTTGTGGGTCTATGTGTTGAAGAGTAAGGATCAAGTATTTGATGTGTTCAAGACTTAGAAGGCGCTTGTTGAGAATCAGACTGGCAAAAGAGTGAAGAGGTTGAAAACTGACAACGGCCTAGAATTTTGCAACAGAGAGTTTGATGGATTTTGTGCCAAGCATGGGATTGCAAGGCATAGAACAATAAGATCAACATCGCAGTAGAATGGGGTAGCTGAGAGGATGAACAGAACCCTACTTGAAAGGGTTAGATGCATGCTTACAAATGCAAAGATGTCCAAGACATTCTGGGGAGAAGCTGTAGTGACTGCAGCTTACTTGATTAATAGAAGTCCCTCCTCAGCAATTGACTTCAAGACGTCAGAAGAGAAATGGTCTGGCAATCCTCTGAAGTATGACCACCTCAGAATATTTGGTTGCCCTACCTTTGTACATGTTAAGGAGAGAAAGTTGGAACCTAGAGCTATAAAGGGGTATTCATAGGATATCCCGAAGGAGTAAAAGGATACAAGGTGTGGTGTAAAGACTTAACACCACCAAGGAGTATCATAAGCAGTGATGTGACATTTGATGAGATGACGATGCTGAAAACCTCCCATGAAGATGAGAAAGAAGAACCTGTGACCAAGGAAGACTCAGCACCCGACTCAATAGAAGTTGAAGTAGCGCCTGAAAATGGATTTGATATGCCTCCAGATCAATACTTCAACAAGGAGATACTTGAAGATGAACCAAGAACACCAACGAGTTCCTCCAAGACCACCCAAAAGAAGACTAGAACTCCTGAGTTGGAACTTAAAGAGTACCAGCTTGCTAGAGACAGGCTAAGGAGAACGATCAACCCACCAGTCAGGTATGCACAAGCAGACTTAGTTGCTCATGCATTTAATTCTGCTTACACTCTTGAGTATGATAAGCCTAGGACATATGGTGAGGCTATGAAGAGTGAAAACAAGAAAGAATGGCAGCAGGCCATGGAAGAAGAAATTTGTTCTCTTAAAAAGAACAATACTTGGAAGTTGGTGGAGAGACCTCAAAAGAAGCTAGTCAGGTGCAAGTGGGTGTATAAGGTGAAGGAGGGGATACCGGGGATTGAGCCTACAAGATTCAAGGCTAGGTTAGTAGCACAAGGTTTTACTCACAGAGAGGGAGTCGATTTTCATGAGATATTTTCTCTAGTTGCCAAGCACACATCTATTAGGATTTTGTTAGCCATGTGTAAAAACCTTAATTTACATCTAGAGCAGATGGATGTAAAGACATCTTTTCTACATGGTGAGCTTAAAGAAACGATATACATGGCACAGCTGCAAGGGTTCGAGGAGCCCGGAAAAGAAGATCATGCTTGTTTGCTAAAGAAGTCATTATACTGGCTAAAGCAATCACCTAGACAGTGGTATAGGAGATTTGATGAGTTTATGATGGCTTGTGGTTTTAGTTGGAGCAAATATGATGGATGCGTGTACTTCAAGAACATGAGTTGTGGGATGATGTATTTGCTTCTATACGTCGATGATATGTTGATCGCATGCAAGAACATGGAAGAAATACAGAAGCTCAAGAAGCAGTTGAGTGACGAGTTTGAAATGAAGGATTTGGGAGTAGCGAAGAGAATTTTGGGTATGGATATTGTGAGGGAAAGAAGAGATGTTATCTTCTTGTCCCAACAGCGATATATAGTCAAATTTTGGAGAAGTTTGGTATGTCAAACGCGAAGGCTGTCTCTACTCCTTTGGCCATGCATTTCAAACTTTCAGCAGCACAGTCGCCGACATCCGATGAGAAGAAACTGCAGATGAGCAAAGTACCGTATGCAAGCGCTGTGGGGAGCATCATGTATGCAATGGTTTACACAAGACCAGACATAGCACAGGCTGTAAGTGTAGTGAGTAGATACATGGCGAATCCGGGAAAAGATCACTGGCTTGCAGTAAAGTGGATTCTGAGATATCTCAAGAGAACGTCGAATCACGGGTTAGTGTATAAGAGGGATGAGGACAACAATGAAATGGTAAGAGGGGTACGTAGACTCAGATTATACAGGTGATCTTGACAAGAGAAGATCGTTAACGGGCTACGTATTCACAGTGTTTGGGTGTAGTGTGTGTTGGAGATCAGTCATACAATATGTGGTTGCACTATCTACCACAGAGGCAGAGTACATAGCTGTTGGAGAAGCTATCAAAGAAGCTGTGTGGTTAAAAGGCATATGCGCGGAGGTATTGGCTAGTGAAGATGTGAACACCGGTGTGTATTGTGATAGCCAAAGTGTCATACACCTAAGCAAGCATCAAGTGTTCCACGAGAGGTCGAAACACATTGATGTGAGGCTCCATTACATTCGTGAGATTGTCCAAAGTGGTGAGGTTAGTCTAACAAAGATAGCGTCATTTAAAAATCCTGCTGATATGTTGACTAAGCCACTACTCTCGGTTAAGTTCGTCCTATGCAAGGACTTAACCGGAGTCACTACTTTGTGAAGGTGACTGAAGATGCGAAAATGAGAGATCGAGTTACTTTGTGGATGATTTTGAATCAAGGAGGGGATTTGTGAGAATATTGATTAAAAATCATCGGAATATGATTTGGGGTTCAAGCCAAGTGCGTACGGATCGAAGACGAAAACGAAAAGAGGCGAAAAATAAAGAAGGGCGCACCAGGCGTCAGCGCCCAGAACAGAACCTGAGCGCCGCGGTGCCAGGAAGCTAGCGCCGCAGCGCTCAGCAGAAGCGCGCCAGCGCTGGAGCGATGAGATCCCAGCGTCGCTGCGCTGGATGCAGGAACAGTATCCCGAAATTAGGAAACTTCCTAATTTCGTCTCCCCCTTACTCCAAGACTCTCTAATACGACTCTCACACGTATAGAGAAAACCTAGGACGTCCCAAGGCCTATATAAAGGCAATCAATTAGCTTGTAAATACATCTTTGTGATCAACTAATAATCTTGACAATTTTTGTGATAAACAAGAGATCTTAGTGGTTCTTTGTGAGAGAAAATCCCTAAAGTGAAAGAGAGAATTTTTTTTGTGATCTTTCTTATAAAAAGCATAATTTGTGAGTGCCTTGAGATTCATAATAAGAGAAGAGTGTGATCTTGATCCGCCGTGGACGTAGATAAGTTACCGAACTATGTAATTCTTTGTGTGTTATTCTTCTACTCCTTTCTCTATTTATTTTTTAATAACTTGTTCTGCATTATTATATTGTTTGAATAAATTATTTTACTTATTTATATATTTCCACTTCAACATATTGAAATATCAAATTTATTTTTGTTTTTTTTAACGCTAGCGTTACAATAATTAAATGTTGGAGCAAAATCCACCAACTTATAGATCATAAAAGTTTGAAATTTAAAGGCATGATTCACTAAAGTAGAGATGATAATCCAAGAGCCATGACAATAACATTTGATATTGTATATAGATGTTGTTATATTTTATAATTACAAAATAAATTACTAATTTTATACTTTAATTAATTAATTAATCTTAAATTAATTAATTAATCCTAAATAATTAATTTATTTATTCAAATGAACATTACGTTTTATAGTATTTTATTTTAATACATTGTATAATATTCTTTTTTAAAATTTATTTTATTTAATTAAATTATATTTAATAAATAGATTAGATTTTGCTATGCATCCAAAATTAGATTGGGTATTTTTAAATCTAGTTATATAATATTTGTCATTTAGTCAAACTCAAAGAGCTAAATTACCTTATCCTATGACAATAATAAAAACATAAAAATCACAATTAATAAATGATTTTACAATGAAGTTTATATTTAGGCATGATTAAGGAACTAAATTATTCCTTGAGTTTGCATTTTATTTAATTAATTTATATTAGATATATAGATGAGATTCCACCGTTCGTCCAAAGTTAAATTTAATATTTTAAATCTAACTATGATAATATTTGTTATTTAGTCAAACTCAATGAACTAAAATGTCCCTATCTTATGACAATAATATAAACATAAAAACTACTATTAATAATAATTTTACAATAAAGTTTGCATTTAGGCATGATTAAGAAACTAAATTATTCTTTGAGTTTGCATTTTATTTAATTAGATTATGTTAAATTGATAGATGGGATTCTGTCACACGTTTAAAATTAAATTAAATATTTCAAATTTAATTATGAAAATATTTGTTATTTAGTCAAACTCAAAAACTAAATTGTCCATATCATATAACAATTATAAAAACACAAAAACCACAATTAATAAATAATTTTACAATAAAATTGGCATTTAGGCATGATTAAGGAACTAAATTATTTCTCAAGTTTGTATTTTGATTTAATTATATTATATTAAATAAATAAATGAGATTCTACCACTTATCCAAAGTTAGATTAGGTATTTCAAATCTAACTATGATACTATTTATCATTTGTTTTTAGAAATGAGAAATTTTCATTCCAAAAAAAAAAAACACATACATCAACTGAATTAGTTTAGCTAATGCATGGGTAATTACATTACAAATTCAACACTATGCACAACACAAAGACTATAACCAAATATTTACAAATAAAATATTTAACCTCCAACAAAATAACTTGAAAATGTTATAGTTCAGTAACTGAACCCAAGACAAAACCAACCAAAAAAGAGTTATGAATGCACTTATCTCACAAGTTTACATTTGCTTTTTACCCAAAAGGGCTTCGCTTCTTTGACCTCAACCAAGAAATGGCTTAAAGGGAAGCTAAAGAGTGGATTCTTGCCGAATTCAATCCAGATAAAAGGAAGCATTAGTCTACATTTAACCAGGAAGGAAATTGATCGAAATTCCAAAGCTTCAAAACCATCAACTATCACCATTTTGGCACGTAATTTTATATCATAACTCTATGTTGATGGTTCAAAACATAAAACCAAATCGAAGATCATTAAATTAATTTCCACTAAAAGAGATAAAATCAAATCTTACAATGGGGGTGATCTCTACCAACCTATGTTTACTTTCAAATTAAAAACAGAGATCGTCTAGAAACAATCACAAAAAACTCTTTCACACATGAAGATGTAGGAGAAAAAAATTGTGTAATAAAGCAACACTAGAGCTCTTAGCTTTTCAAAATACTCTCCACTTCTTCATTTGGTTCAAAATTAGCCAATTTTATCCTCTAGATATGAAATCAAAATCACAACATTTAATATTATAATACTGAAAAAATAAAAAAATTATACACAACACGAACCAAAAATGACTTGGGTGAAACTAAAACACCATAAATCAAAAACACCATACACCAAAAACTGGTTTAAGTGTACAATATAATACTATATATTAAAATAAATTTAGGTGTTTAAGCTAGAAAATAAAAAGAAAGAAAGAGATGTTTTTTATTAGAGAGAGCCAGAAACTTCTCCCTCTAATGAAAATCCAAGAAAATAATGTAATTGTGAGCATTGGTTACAAGAGAGAGAGAAGAAAAATATAATGATATTTGTCATTTAGTCAAAATTAAGAAACTAACCGAAATAAGGTAGTAGTCTTAAATTTTAAAATTTAACCTTAAAATTTTTAATTTTTATTTAATTGTATTTTATTTAAGTGTACAATACACACCTACCCCACTCAATACACACACATCCTTTCTCATTCCGCAACAGGTGAAATTGAATTTTTAATTTAAGAATATTAAATAAAGGGTTACTCAATTCGATTAGCACTCTCAACTCATTTTATTTAATTATATTAATAAATTTTTATATGAATTTTTTTGTTTAAAAACTAAGTGGGTCAAAGCCCAAATCAAAAATTGGACGTAAACCAATTCGTATAAATTTTTTCTTTTTTTATCTATTTTTTTTATTAGTCAAGTAAAAATAAATTTAGCAAAATAAGAGAGATTATACTTCTTTTTATGAGAATATTTCTTATAGGTAGAATATGTTAAAAATAAATTAATATTACAAAAGTCTATTATTATATTATGGTTGAATGATTTTTCACTTCTCTTTTCATTTTTATGAGAATGGGTTTCTAGAGACAAAAGAAATATTGCTCGAAAGGAGTCAAAAACAGTCGACTCCACTGGGGATCGAACCCAGAATCTCTGGTTTCGTAGACCAGCGCCTTATCCATTGGGCCATGGAGTCTCATTGTTGGCAGCTGAATTCGTCTTTCCCTTCAATAACTTAAAAAGTTGGATTGAATGTTCATAGATTGGCGCAAAAGAAAAAGTAAAAATCATGGGTTAGCAATACGAGTAAACTTTAAGCTTTATTAAATTAATAGTATTTGATTAGCCTCTCCCTTTCTCTTGTCTGAGTGCCAACCAATTCCGAATTTGAGACAAAGCTAGCCAATATCATATCATATCATATCATATCATAAGAGTCATTTGTGTTTCAATAATCTTTCATGGCGTGAACCAAAAAGAAAGAAAGTGGAAACCCAATAGTGCTTATGGAATATCGAATCATCTAACACTACTTCTACCCATTATCACAAAGCCCAGCTGTTTTGGTGGAGACCTTTTTTTTTTATCCAAAAAAAAATGGGGAAACACAAGTCTTTAAGGAGCAAAGCGGTGCACTTTGTATCTGATCTCACCACTGTTTTGCTCAACCCCATTTCTGACAAACCCTCCGAGCCTCCTCTTCCTCATGTAGGTCTCTCTCTCATTTTTATATGTGCGTATTGAGAAAAACATTTGATTTTTATTGTTTCTTTTATGGGTAATTGGTTGATGTTTTGATTTTGTTTTGAAAGTTGCCACCTTTTGATGTTCGGTTGGAAATTTGGTTAGAATTTGATGATGGGCAGTTGCATAATATGGGTTTTGATCGTCAAGTTCATTGATTAAATTTTATTTATATTATTTTATTCATTTTTGCAATTGGGTTTCATGTTAGGGTTTATCGGTATTTTTCTTTCTTTGAATGGAGATGTTTTTGTTTTTTGGTTATGCAAGTTATTGACTGTCCATGATTTGCAAACTTGTGCTAATAGTTTCTGATGTTTGCTGGTAATTGTTGAATACTCCTATGTTAGTTTTAAGCTCTTTAGTAAGCTGTCTTAGCTATTTTCTTAGGAAGATGGAAGGGAGTCGAAAAAGAGTCAGCTTGGGTCGATTACCGAAGAAGAAGCTGGGGATGTAGTTGAGGGGCCTGATACATCTTCCTTTCCTGCATTCCTTTATTCTCTGTTGTCATCTTCAGAAATCGGGCATAATTCAAACTCTGATGAGCAAGACAGTTATCAAGAAGAGACGAGTGATGCACCATCTAACGTTGTAATGAAAGAGAATGGTGGAAGGAAAAGCTTATTTTCGAGGGGTAAAAGTTCCCTTAAAGCTCTTTATCACGCTGCTAGATTCAGTGGCTACCGTAACCGGGATGGCAGGGTTGATTCTGACATGATATCTGATTATGAGAATGATTCTGCATTTGATGGACTTGAGATGAGTGAGATGCAGGATGTGAAAGAACCTGCATCTTTATCAGAACTTCCCAAAATTTCTGAACCTTCATTGCTTCTCACTGAGAAAACAAGAAGTTTCCTTTATGCTTCTCTTCCAGCACTTGTTCAAGGAAGGAAATGGCTGCTGCTTTACAGGTGGAGAAACATGTGATAATTTTGTGTCTTTCCGTGGTTTATTCTTCTGCTGCTATTAGTCAGTATTATCAAAAGTTCTTTTTTCTCATCTATTTGTTATCATTGCAGTACATGGAGGCATGGCATATCACTTTCAACAATGTATAGAAGAAGCATGCTTTGGCCAGGCCTCAGTTTGCTGGTAAAGGTTAATTTTATTTTATGGGGAGATAATTTATTTGCATGTGTTTATCTTTCATTTTGTTTCTCATAACCAAAGTTAATGTCCATGTAACTTTACAGCTTTGAGGCATTGCTCGTGGAGTTCTGCCAAACTCCTTTCTTTAGACTGACCACCCTTTCTTTCCTACAAAAGTGTCCCCTATTGGAATATGAATTGTGTTTGTTTTCCACATATTCCTTTTTTAATTCAAAAGAGTTCTACTATTCCATCCTTTTTCTGTGCATGTAAATTTTGCTTTTCTCAGTTCATACTTGATTTTTTCCAATTCACTGTTGAGTCCAAAATTATCTATTATTACAATGATGACTCTCATATGCTATTTTTTTTTTTTTTTGCCTCTATTGATTATTGAGCATAACAAGCTACACTATGCTGTTGCATGCATTACATCATAATCTGCTTTTTGCCCTAGAGTGCAGTAATCAAGTGAGGAGCTACTCCCTTTGAAAAATTGGTCTATTCTATAGTATTTTATTTTGTTTAAACCAATCTTAATTCAAGTGAGCCATTCTACAGTTTTTGTTGTTAAGTCAGTGAATGGTTTGTATCTGCCATCCATGAAATAATATATGTCTATAATAAAAAGAGTTTGCTATGGCTGAAATTATTTTTCTTGCATATTTAAATCATCATGTGCAATGAAATGCCTTGTTTAGAAGTGGCTATGTGGTACCTGTCTCAGATGAGAGCCCTAAGTTTAAGTGTTCGGTATTTTGGGGTTGATCCTTCTATCATTTAACCTAAAAAAGAACAAAAAAAGTCTCAAACTCCTCCAAATTGCATAATCATGTTTCCTAGTCTTCAATTTTTATTTTGCAAAGGCAAAGCATTAGAAGTAATAAAATAAAAAGAGTTATACTGTGTAGCATTCTAGGAGTCTGCTTGGGGAATTTTCTGGTACTTGTGAGATTCTTGAACTTTGTGCACGTGTTTGTATACAGCTTGGAATGCAAATGCTACATTTATCTGATGGTATTATATTCTTTCAGGTGGTTGGAGATCGTAGAGGTGCAGTCTTTGGTGGATTGGTAGAGGCACCCCTAAAACCAAGTAGTAGAAAGAAATATCAGGTGAGCCTAAAGTCATAATTATGTTGAGTTAATTGAATATTACTTTTAAAATATGATCTTAAAGTTTAAAATTTGAACAGGGAACAAATAGTACATTTGTTTTCACAAATACATCTGGCCAACCTGCTATATTCCGCCCCACAGGTACTTTCTGTCTTCATTTTCCAGGCATTAGATCTCTGAGTCACAAGCTTCTTCTGAAACGACCACTTTAGATTTCTTTACCCACTTTAAAGTGGTTTTTCTTTCCACAGAAAACCGAGAGAAAATTGTGGTTTGTTCTTATTACTATCTATGTGGTCAACTGTTCTTTTATGAGAATATGTTCTCGTCAAATTCATTAAAAGATGTGCTTTTTGCCCATGTGTTGTTTTGGGAATGATGAAGAAAATCGATATTAAGCGCATTAGCGTGTGAGAGCATGTCATGTTTAAATTGCAACATCAGTTAAAATTTCATAACTTGACATTTTTAAACAATAACTAGATTAAAATCTTTTTCGTCCTGAATCATTATGGGGGAAGTAACTATAGTATTTTGAGCAGGTGCAAATTGCTATTTCACTTTGTGCTCCACTGACTTCCTGGCAATTGGTGGAGGTGGCCATTTTGCTTTATATTTGGATGGTGATCTGTGAGATTTCTGCCCCTACTTATTCTGTTTTCCACTAAAATCTAGTTTTGCTAATCGCTGTAGATGAAATTTTCATTTCCAATATCTTCTAGAATTGGTTTCTAATGCTTGCAATTTGTATTTTAAGATTGAATGGATCTAGTTCGGTCTCTGAAACATATGGAAACCCTTGTCTTGCACACTCTGAGGACTTTGAAGTAAAGGAAGTTGAGGTATGCATAAAGCTACTACTACTTCCACTACTCCTAATTCCTCTCTCTCTTATCTCTTATACATGCGCACACACAACATGATGATGTTTCAATGTATGTACATTATAAACTCCTGCTCCTCCGTTATTCTTAAGGTGATATGCATTTATAAATTCTGTCCCCAGGTCCCATTAATAAATATGTTATGTATTTTCAGTTGTGGGGCTTTGTATATGCTTCAAAGTATGAGGAGATACTTGCTTCAAGCAGAACAGAGATGCCTGGTATTTGTCGGTGGTAAATAAATGAAGTTACTGATCACCTTGGCCACCGTTAATTCTATCTTATACAGTTGGAATGTAGTTTGCCAGACCTCGATATAACAACTTACTCAAATATCAGTTTTCTAGTACATGCCACGCTTGTACATACAAAGTTGATTTGTGTATGAAGAGGAAGCACTTGTGCCGTACCACTTCGCCAGTTTTAGCTTTTTGGGTGTATATTTTGAAAGTTACATGATAACAGTCAGGTACGTACACATATAAATTGTCAATGAACTATGCGAAAGCTTTTGGCTTTCTCCATATTGGGAGTACTAGACAAATTTTTACATGTTTTGTAAATAGCCCTGTTCATATGAAATTTATACTCAAAAACTTGACGATAAAGCTTGACATTATCAAGAAATCTCATGTATTAATTAGTATGTTGTGATTTACATTTATATGGTGGACTTTTTAAGATTGTTGATATACATTTTAATGTATGAATTTCACAACATTATTTTATTTTACAGCTCATGAGCAATTCTAATGAAAGTGACCATATAGGTATGCAGAACAATGCAATCTTGTAATATTGATATTTTTGCTAAATTTATTTTTACATTGAAAAGATCCTATACCATTCAAGAAAGTGAATGAACATTACTAATTCAAAAGCTGAAACATGCTGATCATGCCATCATGGGGATAGAAGTCTATTTAGTACAAACTTGAATGAGTGAAACAAAACATAAACGACAAAAGGGGGTGAAAAAAAACAGAAAAATACAAACTTAAACCTAGCTAAACATGGGAGTTTGTTTACTAGTCGTGACTGGAATTCTACAGATTAACCAACAATGGAAAGTAAACCATTGGGGTAGACTATGTAACAAACAGCTCTTCAACAACTGTGGTGATGCAGTTCTGCAGAAGTTTAATGCTACAGCTCTATGCCGCATCATCTGTTTCAGCAGAAAACTATGGGTCAATAAACTATATACGGCATCCCAGGGTTGAAAAAAAGAAGGGAAAAACTATTATTTTTCTTAAAGAGTTTTAAGAATTAACAGTTCCTCCAATTCTAATTATATTGATATGAGGAACCGTTAATTCTGCCTATATTACATTACGAATCTGTTTTGGAAATTCTAGATTCATCATTTAAATGGAGATGCTTTGGAGGTGTAATTATAATCAGCAAAAGTAACTGAGAGCAGTTAACTTGGGAAGGTATGGAGAACTGGTAAATAAACGCCCACAAAGTTATAAATACCTTACTGTCACTGACTAACCCTAGCTCTGTGTCATGCCACAGATAAAAGCTAAGTCCTTGATCAGACAACAGCTGCTGTCTTCCCTATACTCTCTAGTTTCTGAGGAGGGCCATTCATTGGATTGGCAGGCTTAGCGTCCCCAACTTCCTCATATGCAGCTGCATGTACGCCAAGGGCAGCGCGACCAGATGGGTCGGGATTCTTAGACCATGCTGCATCCCACTCCACTGCCTTTGCAGTACTGCATGCTACACTTGGACCTCCAGGAACTGTTGACCTTGCAGCATTCTACTCAAAGATGGCAAATTAACATTAAGAAAAAAATAAAAATTAGGGAGAACCAGAAAAAGACTATTGTACAGTTACTCACAGAAACAAATTGTTGAATCCCAGATTACTGTTAAAATAAAATAACAATTCAAATTCAAAAATAGCCATTCTAAACAGCACAATACAAAAGCTTTGATGACTCTTCCTATGTGCTTTAACAATCAAAATAAATTTCATTTTGATGGAAGTAGGATATTAAGTACTTGAGGAAGATTTGGTTTCTTCTTAGCAACTATATGTAGGCCACGTTTTTTCATTGTGGACATTGATTAATGACTACATATTTAAGTATCATTTGAACTTGTGGAAAAAATTGGTTTTTTAGCTCTATATAGAATTGGTTTTCTAAATTAGTACTTCAACTAATAGAGTAGCTTGTCTTGTAAATTTAGGATTTCCTACTTGTTTAAAGTTTATTTATTTTCCTTTATAAGTTATATTTGTAGCCTTGAATAATTGTAAGATCTAGTAAGAATATATGGAGACACAAGCATTCTTTCAAATTTGTGTTCAAAACTAATTACAGCAACAAATGAAACTGCGTCGGTTCTCTTCTTAGTTTATATCATTCTCTCCCTTTATAAATTTTTCTTCTTTCCCTATCTAATTATGATCTTTTCTTCACTTCTCACTATTTCTTTTTCCCCTCTTCATGGATCCTACCCTTGAAAAAAAAAAATAAGAGGCAGCACACCATACCTTTGGAAAGAATTTCTCGAAGATAGCTCTATAGTAGTATCCCTCCTTTGTGGTAGGAGTATTTTCAGGGTAAACAAAGCTTGCATTCATTAACATTGCATCCGTAATCTGGTTAGTAACAATCAGAAATAAGAAGTGTTAAATACAGCTAAGAAGTGACACATTGTTCTATATTTGTTGTGCTAATTACAGCAACAAGACAAAGTTGATAATAGGTCAAATCTTTTGACAAACTAAAAACATAACATACTTGTTTGTTTGCATGATCCCTCAAGCCATCAATCCAGCTGTACCCAACTCCATCACTGAACTGTTCCTTCTGCCTATATAATATGTGCTTTACCAATACAAGAAAGGAGGAGAGAAGAAATTCAGAAACTCTTCAAATGAAAATTTGCACGAGTACTCAAATAAAAATAACATGACAAAAATCTCACAAGTAACAGCACTTATTACAATCAAATAAAATAAGTGCAAAACTGGACCAGCTGACTGGTTAAACATGTTCAAAAGCAGGAAGCAACAAACCTTTGGCAGGTACGGCTGCTTATCATCATCAAATGCATTGCGTACAATCCACTTTTCAATCCTCCGAAGATCAGGCCTGACCTGTGATCAATGTCCAAATCATTTGCTATCATGAATGAAGAATAAACACAGATCAAGTAAGATAGGGCATGACATGAGGGGACACTCAATAATGCATACAGTGATATCACAGCTGCTAGAACATAAACCAAATAACAGAACTATCAGAGGAGAACCAAATATACATGAAGCAACAAGAATATACATGTCATGCAGTTGCATTACTATTTTCTTTTAAGCAAAATATGAACATATTAACTTTCCAATTTTTGTTCCGTAGCACACCAATACCTCAAATGAGATATCAGCGCGCACACACACTATGATTGATTTCAGTACAGTTCAAGATCAATGAATATAATGTTAAAAAAATAGAGGTCAAGAATTCCTATACCATTTTCCACTCTGGATCTATACTCATTGCAATGTTGATAAACTCTTTATCTAAGAAGGGGACACGAGCTTCAACACCCCATGCAGAAGTTGATTTATTTGCTCTCAAGCAATCATAGAGATGAAGGGCTTTAATCTGTTGAATTATCAGAGCAGTCATCAGAATATTGAAAATGACAGAATAAACCAATGTAGTATAGCAACCATCATTTGCATAGAGTACCTTTCGACATGTTTCTTGGTGAAATTCCTCCTTGTTGGGTGCCTTGTGGAAATATAGGTAACCTCCAAAGATTTCATCTGAACCTTCGCCAGATAAAACCATTTTCACTCCTAAGGATTTGATTTTTCGAGACATAAGAAACATTGGAGTGCTAGCTCTAATGGTGGTCACATCATATGTTTCAATATGGTAAATGACTTCCTCAAGAGCATCTATCCCTTCCTGATACACCAATTAAAAGTAAGCATCAAATTTCAAGTACTGAGAATGTATAAGATAGATCTTATTTCCGTTTTTGCCAAAAGGATCAAAGATTACCTGAACAGTGAAGTGAAATTCATGGTGACGAGTTCCAAGATAATCCGCTACCTCTCTGGCAGCTATTAGATCTGGGGAACCCTGAAGAAGAAATATGAAAGGACCAAATGAACTGGACGGAAATAAGAAACTCACGGTTTCTCTTGGAGCAAGAATAAAACACTTCAAAAACCAGGACAAACACTAGTAACTCTCTGTCTGATAAACAGCAAAATTTGCATATGCAAAATACTAATTAATGTATTAATGATCTTGTCAAACTCATTTCGTTTGAGGTTATCATGTATTAAGGGTTAAGACACAAATGACCATGTCAATCTGTTGTCACAGTTAACAGTTAACTTCTAGATGCCTACGAAAGCAAATAATTGTGCAGACGCCAGATTTTGTGTTACTATTTAAAGCCATCAAAATTGAGTATATACATCATCAAGTTGGTTTCTGATTCTTTGGGTAGAAATCCCTAAAAGTACTAACCATATCGAAATGAAATCGAATACTGCAAGTTAACTTTTGAGTAGTTAAACTAAATACTAAAAGCTTGGTATCTGCCGGTTAAGTACCAACTACCAAACAACAATTAGCATCCTAATTCCAGATCCACAGTAGGACAATCTTGCCTACCCAAATGGCACATCTATCATAAGTCTTAATTGAAAATTTAACTAATTTAAATAATCAAAAGAACTTATAACAGCTTGATATAGCAAAGTGGTATTTCTCATTAAAAAAGTCTCAAGGGCTCAACCCAACTGTCAGCCCTTTAGTGATAAAAGTAGGCCCAAATGCACAGCGCACAAAAAGGTGTGATGTATTCATATTATCCTAGCACCTTCTATGCAAAAAGAACAAGCTGATAAAAGGAAAGAATAAACATAGCCATGTCACATGAAAGTAGGAAGCGAGACCTTCAAACCAATACAAAAGGTATGCAACTGAGACCCCCACTGGCAAGCAGCATCTGAATCAGCCAAATAACGGGATGCTACAGCCGCAACAAGTGATGAGTCCAGCCCTCCAGACAAAAGCACACCAAATGGCACATCTGTCATAAGTCTCTTAACCACAGCCTGCATTAGATCAATAAAAAAATAAGTAAACTGTTACCAGTGAGAAAAAGACAATGGAAAATCCAACATGTGATTTTCTAATATGAAAATCACCAGAACGAGAAATACTAAATCTTAATAGATAACAATGTTTTACTTCAGTTAGCATATGCTATAATCAGTATTCAAGAATCTGATTAAGTTTATTCTTATATATCTCACATTATACTCTCCTTTCTAATTCTCTATCCACTTTTCCCTTCTATTTCTCTCTGCCCAATTGATATTGTATCCTCCTCCCCTTTCTATCCCTTTCCCTTCCCTCTTCTCTCCCTTTCTTTCCAATCAAGTGATTTCAACAATAACAACGACAATACATGAAGAGAAAGACAAAATCGTTTAGACAAGTATATAGGAGAGTCCAGAACATGCCTTCTCAAAGGCCTTACGTAAAAGTAAGGGATCATATGGAGTTGAAGGTATCTGCTCTGAATACCATGGTGGGTTGTACCACCTTCTAAGCCCTCCTGGAAACATTTTTTAAAAAAGGGGTTAGACGCAACATCATAAAAATTCAAGAAAGGAAAATGGAGATAAAAATTCACAAATTTGTTATAAACATGTGTTGGGAAAGAAAAAGAATTACAAGTCACAGTATTTAATCTGCTGCAAATGATTTCACTCACAAATCACTGTGAGTTTTCATTTTGCACAAACTGCATCGAAACTACAACTACCATAATATTTCTAACTAAGGTAATTGTGACTCTGTGTCCCACATCGGTTGTGGAGTGTCTCCTGGTGCTAGATATAAGGCCAGGGCCAACCCTTCACTCTTGAGCATGCTTTTGAGTGGAGTTAGGGCTTTGGTTCTTTGACATGGTATCAGAGCCTACCACTCTACTGCCTCTCGACCTCTTGTGGGTCGGCCGAACGCCGACGGAGGCAGTCGACACTCAAGGGGGGTGTGACTCTGTGTCCCACATCGGTTGTGGAGTGTCTCCTGGTGCTAGATATAAGGCCAGGGCCAACCCTTCACTCTTGAGCATGCTTTTGAGTGGAGTTAGGGCTTTGGTTCTTTGACATGGTATCAGAGCCTACCACTCTACTGCCTCTCGGCCTCTTGTGGGTCGGCCGAACGCCGACGGAGGCAGTCGACACTCAAGGGGGGTGTGACTCTATGTCCCACATCGGTTGTGGAGTGTCTCCTGGTGCTAGATATAAGGCCAGGGCCAACCCTTCACTCTTGAGCATGCTTTTGAGTGAAGTTAGGGCTTTGGTTCTTTGACGAGGCAGTCGACACTCAAGGGGGGTGTGACTCTGTGTCCCACATCGGTTGTGGAGTGTCTCCTGGTGCTAGATATAAGGTCAGGGCCAACCCTTCACTCTTGAGCATGCTTTTGAGTGGAGTTAGGGCTTTGGTTCTTTGACAGTAATATCAGAACCCTTAGTAATTTTCTTCACAAAAACCTCAATATAAATTAACACTTAAGGCCATCATGTAACAGAATACCCGGAATCAATCCTTGTAAGTAATAGACAGAAAAAGAAAATGTAAAAATTCAAGATTCCCAGCTTAAGAAATGCAAACCTTGTTTGCTAGAATAAATATTCCCCGGAGGGAAAGAAATAAATTGCTCACAATCATCACTCAAAGCTTTCATTTCTGAAGCAAACCATATTGATCCTGCAACAGAATAAGCAATTAAGTAAATCTTTCTTTCTAAGGAGAAAACACAGAATGAATGAAAAAAGGGATAGTCAAGTACGAAAAAAGAATTGAAGCCAAAGTTAAGATGATCTAACATCAAAAGCTACTAGAGAATCTGCCTGAACACAAAATAGTTGAAGTTAAGATCTTAAAAATATTGACAGAGTACGACATGTCTCCCAAACAGTCTTCCTAGAGTCGTAATTACAGAAATGTGAGCCATGAAAATAAAAAATAAAAAAAGAAAATAAGTTACATACCATCAAGACCCCAGCCCATATAAAGTGGTGTAATACCAATAGCATCCCGAGCTGCAATGAAGCTTTTGTCACGGGTGTCAAGGAGAACAAAAGAGAACATTCCATCCAGCATGTCAACAAATTCTTCTCCATGTTCTTCATACTGGGAAAAGCAAGTAGTTAAATTGGAATTAAGAAAAAACTAAATGAAACGATAATGGAATCCAACATCCAAACTACTGCTAGAAAATATTACAAATTGATGGACCTAAAGATTTCAGGTTAGCTTATAATCTAGCAAAGCAGCTAAGTTGGAATTAAAGAGATTTAGAAGAAATAAAGAAAAAGAGTCCAATATTATGATGCTGAAGCTACTAATAACATACAGACAAGAAAAAAGAACCAGAAATCATATAAAATTTCATATACTCACAAGATGGGCAATCACTTCACAGTCACTTCCAGTTCGGAATTGGTGATCCTTCAGCTGTTCTCTCAATTGTTTGTGGTTATAAATCTCCCCATTGACCTAAATAAGAAGAATCCATTAATCAAACATGAGCACCCAAACATCAGTACCAGCAAGTACCAGTCAAAGGAAAATCTTGATTATTTTTGTCCCCCAAGTCTGAAAGAGACATTCTTTCAAATGCATATTTAGTAAATTCAGTAATTATCCTCAAATATCTGAAGTACTTATCAAGTAATTCATTTGTTCAAATTCAAATCATGAAGGTGCAAATAACTTACTGTGACAACAACTGTCTTGTCTTCATTATAAAGTGGCTGATCCCCTGAAGTAGGGTCTACGATAGCCAATCGCTGGTGAGCAAGATAACAATCACCATGACAATGTAAGCCACTCCAATCAGGACCTCTGTGGCGCAACCTACACTTCCAAACCGGTAAAATCACAATCACCAACAATTAACTTAACTCTCTTTGGATTATGAATGAACGAGGGCAATGAAGCAAAACTCTTATATTGCTCTACTGCTCAAGAACCCAAGAGCATGTTTGATTTGCAATCTGACATAATTTTTTTTTTAAAATAAATAATTTTTTCTACGTTCTGTGGAACTATCCAAATCATATGGTAGTAATTTGAAAATGATTTTTGCTCAGACAACAAAACACCTTCTATCTCTCATTTAAAATACAAAGGTTTTACATTATTTCCTCATTTTGACATCCAAATGGTGCCAAAATTAGAGCCGGTCATGTCTTTTAGCAAGTCCAATTCCAATAACAAAAGAAGTAGTAATGAAAATTGTTTCTGAAAAAAATGAAAAATTAATCAAAATGAACCAATAAACAAACAGGTCCAATCTTCAAAACCATATAGCAATGGAAACAACAAAAACAGAATCAATCAATCAAGATTCTTCATTCATCTTCAATTTTCTAAAACAAAAATGATGAAAATTACACTGAACCTCCCTCTACAAAACTACAAAACGATTCTGCTTAAAGCTACAAAAGTCATCAGAGTAATTGAAGCCAAAAATGAGCGGAAACGATTTTTTTTTTTAAGAAAAAAAAAAACCTCCGGGAGAGTTCGATGATACGGGAGCGTTTCGCTTGGGAGTTGTCAATGCAACCGAACACTGCTAAGATTCCACACATGGCGAATGGCTATGGCGTCTCTTCGCAAATAGAAGTGGAGAGAAATGAGACTGCTGGCTACTGAAGAAAAAGCCAAGCTGATTTTTGCTTATTATGGGGATGGCACTGGCGGCTTTTAATCAGCGCCGTTGATCAAACCAGAAGATTCCAACTCTTTTGAATATTTTATTTGTTAGGGTTTCTTCAGTTTTTGTTCAGATTCTCTTTTGCCCTCTATTCTATTGGTGGAAACTGGGATCCTCTTTTTAGATTTTGCCATGTCATTAGGAATTTATATTTACACGTCACAACCAAGTTTCTACCCTTTTTTTGCTAAGAAATAATTTCAAATGGTTATTGACTGCTGATTTGTCGCGTGATTGAAATATTCCATGGTTTCAAAAGTTTTAGAAATGTTTTCCTTCATCAATTTCTTTCCTTAAAACATTTGTTTTAATGTGAGAATTTTTTTATTTTTGGGGTAATTTTGAAAATGTAGAAAACACGTTTAAGTGTTATTTCAAGGACATATAGCATGTTTTAATTTATCTGTTATGTGTAAATGCAACCGAAGCCATAATACTTTTCTTCTTCTTCTTGCCTTTTACAGTGGATTTTCTGTTCAATTCCTTTGGCAACATCACTAACGGAATCGACTTGATCCTCATCAGCGATGCCCGACTCGAATTGTCAATTATTCGGCACTCGAACAAGTTTTATTTCGGACGGGCTTATTACTCGACAAAGTCGAGAATGGAATCGAGCTGCATCAATTTCACGGATACTATTTCTTCATTCTCAACCTCATTTTCTTCTCTGTTTTGCCTAAGATCGCTTAAAGTCCAAGCTTCGGTCGTTGATTGTTCTCATCTCTTAAACTCCTTCATCAGTGCTTCATATTTGATGATTTTTAATCGTCAGATTAAAAGATCAAGAAACCAATCATGGTTACTTGGAAGTCAACTCTTTCGTTGGTTCAGGCTCCATTGGTTTGGGATCTTGTACCAAGTAGCAGCAAGTAAAATGTACGGGGGTGTACATACTCAATGGAGCACATGGGCGTTAAAGTAGGCCAAGATTGATCGATCGTAAGGCTGAATATAGATAGCACACTGCACGTTGAGACACGACTTGGGAATGGCATTATGGTGCACCGACGCTATGTGACGTCGAAAGCATTAGATGTTTAGTTATGACTATCGAACTCCTAATTTTAATGTGTGTGGACTTAATGGGTGGTTGCACATATCCTATGATTGTAGATTGTAGTTGACCAAGTGTAAAGTAAATGAGTAGCTACTAAAATGAAGGAAAGTGGGATGTGGAAGGATGTTTCTCAAGCCACACATTTTGTCACAATCTTGTATAGAACATTACACAAATTGATTGGGGAAAATCTGCAACTTTAGTAGGTAACGAAAATTTTGAAATCGGCACAATATTAGTGTCTTTATAACCCAGCAACGAGGAGCCCTCATTTAGGATTCTCAAACAAAAACTCACCACATCATCTTGAATCACCTCTCAATATTTCTGAAAAAACTGCATGATATCCATCTGGTCTCGACTCCTTGAAAGGCCTTATTGAGAATGTGGCCTTTCGCACTTCCTCCTCTGTAAAAAGTTCATCTAGCATCATCTTTTCATCCTCTGATATATGTGGGTACATATCCTTAAAATCCTCCATTCCAAAACTGTCCAGTGTAGCCTTGGAATAAAAAGGTCTTCAAAGAAAATATTCTTGATATTGTGTCACCTTCCTCACACCAAATCCCTTACTCTAAAAATAATTCCGAAATTGAATTCTTAGCACGTCGGGAAAATTCCTTGTTACGGAAATATTTTGAATTGTTATCCCCCTATGATGTTAATCCGCTCGAGCTCTTTGAAACCAATAGAATTTCTCGCGTTCAAGCAATTACTGAAGTTCAATTTCTAATCGTTTCACCTCTGCAACATTCACTAAACTCCTTTGTGATTCAAGAAGATCATTAAGTTGTTTCCTAATTTTTATAATTCGCCAGGGGATCGCATCCCCCTTAGTCTGATTTCATGTCATTAAAGCCTTTGCACAAGCTTCCATCTTACTCGAAATAGCCATTGTTCTATACTGATTCCAAGCTGAATCCACCAACTCAAAGCAGCCCTCTTCCCTTAACCATAAAGATTCAAACATAAACCTTCTTTGTTGACGTCTCCCTTGCTAGAAGGTAGCTCTTGGCTTCATCAAAATCTGAATTGCTCTATGATCTAAGGAGAAGAAAACACGATGGAAGCACATCCAAAGGTCTTTAGGTGATTGTAGTTAGGTTTTCTTTTGAAGAACAGTTCAAATGGACTCAAATTTCCCAACACCTTTGAGGCCAATCTGTTTATCAAGTATACTGCAGTTTGGAAAGCTTCCCACCAATATGTCAATGGAAAATGTGCTTGAAAAAGTAATGAGAGTCCTACCTCGACTATGTGTCTGTGTTTTCTCTCAGCCCTTCCATTTTGTTGTGATGTGTAAGGACAGGTGAGTTGGTGTTGAATTCCATTTAGCCTGAGATAGGATTCTAGTGGGTTAAATTCTGCCCATGTTAGTGGTCTGATCTTTGGTTTGCAGGGGAAGTATCCAAGTGTACTTGTTGTAATCACAACCAAGCTGAGGTAATACTTGTAACTTTTCCCAGAATTCACTGGTGCAGGTCCCCATAAGTCTGAGTGAAGCAGTTCTAATGGCTTTTTAGCATTGTGATCTGATTCATTGAATTTTAGTTTGTGATTTTTACCATATTGGCAGGCTTTACAGAATGAGAAAATCAAACTTTTATTCATATAGTCAGCTTGATTACAATGAGACATTACTCTTCTCAGTGTCTGTTCACATGGGTGACCTAATCTCTTGTGAAGAGTTCTACACAACATTTGTGACTTAGGCTCTAGGTTCTTGACAGACAATTGAATGCAGCTATTCTCACTGTGACCACAAGGCACTGACTTTTGTTTTGATATTGAGGTAAACAAAGATACTGTAGAATGATTAAGAATTGTGTTTGTAGTGGGGAAAATGTTGTGAGCTGGTGACTTGTTGAGTTCTTTTCTAGTCACCACTTGGTATAACCCATCTTTAGCCATTCCTTGAAGTATTACTCTCTCATCTTATCCTTCACAACATAAAATATTTTATAAAATTCAACATAGAAGTCACAATCATTGATCAGTCTGGATATGCTCAAGAGATTTTTTATTATCTTAGGCACACACAGCACATTTTTGAGCTATAGCGTATCATTTACACTTGCATTAAACATAGGCAGACAACAAGCACCAATATGAGTAATGTTAAGTTTTTGGCCATTACCTACCGATAACATTTGGTTACCTTTGTATTCAGATCTTACACTCATGTTGTTCAGATCATTGGTGACATGGTTGGTGGCTCTACTGTCCAGGTACCATCCCTCATCATCTTCATGTTCCTGTACAGCTAAATATGTAGTGGTCTGGTGCTGTGAGCTTGTCCTGGGAGTGAAGTTTTCATCAAACCTATACCAATATTCAGCTGCTTCATGGTTTATTTTCCAGCATATCTAACACACAGGTTTTGATTTATTTTTGTCTTTTTGCTATTTTCCCTTTCCCTTTGTAGCATTGGATCCACTTACTGGAGAATATGTTCTGTTCTGATTGATGGTGTTCCCATTTCTACCATCATTGATTCTTGGGTTTTGAGTTCCTCTAAATTGACCATTTCTCTTTTGGGTTTGATAGCTTATTTCAGCTATGTTCCTTTTGGGGTTTCTATAACCTCTATTTCCTCTTGTTGCAAAGTTAGCTTTATAGTTGCTTACCTCATGTGCATTCCTTTCCAATCTGTTTTCATAGCTTAGCAGATCAATATATACATCATCAAGTGTCATGTTGCTCAGCCTTGAGGTGATATTGACTGTCACTGGATCAAAGCTTGAGTCAAGACCTTTAAGAATAAATTGGGCCAGGTCTTCATCTGATACTGGCTTCTCAGTCATAGCCAAGCTTCCAACAAGCTTCTTCATTTTGTTGTAGTATTCTTCAATACTCATATTTCCCTTTTTCATAGTGTTGAGCTGCCTTCTAATCTCAATTAACCTTGTCTTCGATTGTGAGCAGTACATCCTCTCAACAGATTTTCAAAGTTGGAGTGAGTTTGTGCATTCAGTCACTGCACAAATTACTTCTTCACTCAAGGTTGATAGCAGCCAACTTAACAGAAGTTGATCCTGCTTTCTCCAAGTAATATAACTTAGGTTGCTAGCAGTGACTCTGTTCTGGTTCTCATCCACTGTCACTAGAAACCTTGCTGGAGGTGTGACTTCTTCATTAATGAAGACTTCAAGATCGTTCCCTGTAATGAATGCAAGCACCTGGTTTTTCATATTACATAATTGTTTTTGTCAAGTTTGGTGCTCACTACAAATGATAGATTGTTGGGTGTGTGGTTAACGTTTTGGTTTCTCACTGAATTTATGTTATTTGTTTTATGGTTCCTGTGTCAGGAGATGAGCCAGTGTTTGCCATATAATAAGGTTTGAACCTGCTCTGATACCAAGTTGAATTTATGCTTTAAGCTTATGCACAATGAAGGGAAGAAGAAGGCTATTTTTGATATTGATATCATGGATACAAAATACATCACTATGCACAGTATATATGAGTAACGTATGTGCCTTCAGGCTTATTTCAGAAAGGAATACAATGATTGTTAATGGAATAACGGAATGATCATTTCATGATGATTGCAGTTTTCATTGTTGCTGATTCATGTGCACACCACCACGGATTGCTCTGCACCTCTATTTCTTGTCATTTTGTGCAACTACCTTCTTTGTCTTCTAGCATTCCAACATGTAAGCTGATATGTGCAGCATTGGTGCCAGCTCACCATCGCTTGTTAACTGTATGGTACCTTGAATAACCCAGCACATTTACCTCTCATTGGTCATCCTAAAGGACAAATATTCCACCATTGCGCCCTACATTGTCCACATGGAAAGAATTTTGATACCCTAAACTTTGTCGAACCTTAACCTCCCTCTCACCAAAAGTTTGGTTTCCAGAATGAAAACTAAAACAGGAAAACCTTCATACATAATTTCCTTAACCACTTCAATGCACGAGAGTTCTCTAGGCCCCATGCATTTTAACATAAGATACTCATTGTGCTCAGCGGGGTTGCCTCGCAACCTTTGCCATTTTAGAAAGTGATTCTGCCACCTGAACTTTCTTTAATGGTGATTCATCATCAACACAATCTTCCTCGTGTTTTCTCTTACCCACCAGCCCACCATTGCCTTCTTCCTCCATAACCTGCAAGTGAAAGAAGACTTTTACTATCTTTTTTAGTTCCTTTGTTTTCAATAGTTTTCGAGAATATTTTGATTTGTTCTTCACAAAAACTAGGGGTAATTGTCCCATAGGTTACTTTTGAGTCTCAATCTCTAAACCCTCTTTTTAAGAGCCACCTCTTGTTTGCTTCAAAAAAAAAGAGCCACCCCTTCTATATTATTGGTCCACATTCCTCCACTACAATTATCTCTATTTAGGACACATTCCGAGAGTATAGAACTAGTTGTCTTAGTAAGTAAGTTTGATAGGTAGTGAAATACTATCATATCAGTAAGGTGATTTGTAGAAGACCCTCTAACCACTTTCAAAATCTTAGACTTACTCAAATTCAAACCTGAAGCCCTATCTGAGTCTTTGACCATATCCTTTTTGCCATTACCCTCACCCTCACCCATGCTTGTAGGACAGTTTGGATACGACTTATTTTGAATTTCAGAATTTAAAAAACCATTACCCAAACATCATTAGTCACTCTTCGTCGTATGAGCATCCTCAATATTTCCACTTTCCTCAAACAGTTCTTGTTTATCGCCAACTTCCTTTGCTTCAATCAAGATAGGTTTGTTAGGCCTTTAATTTATCACAACTTGTATATTTTTTAAATAGCGATGGTTCCTTGATTTTTTTAGAATAATCGAAAGTCTTCCATGTATTCCTTATACGAATGAGTAAGGAATCCGCATGACGTACAAAATTTTGATAGCTTTTCATATTTGAAATCGACCCAGAGTAATCGGTCCATATCCCCCAACTGAAAGAACAAACCTTTCTGAATCAGACATTGAATATCTATGTGAACCCTGATACGCATATCCATATCAAGGAATTCCCTCACCTTATTCCCTATCAGCTTCGCAAATTTGACATTCATGTGAATTAAGGGATGCTGTAAACCTGTAACCAAAACGGGATAGACCGAAATCTTGGTTCTGAAGCTTGCGCCTCCTCATTTACTATCTCCTGAGCCAATAACATTTTCCTGAAGTGCCACAATTCCAGGAGCATCACAGTCTTGCAGTCTTCTTCCATTTGAAATTTAGCAAGAAATACTTCATTTTCTAGCCATTGAAATCGTAGGTTACCCCCCTTGGTTTCTATAAAGATCTCGTAGTATTTAAAAAATAATTCTATTGAAGGTTTCTTCTAATGAGTACTTTAATGAACAAGCCAAAGTGGAGTGTTTTTGTTGTCTTTTAACAACCTTCTCATCCACCCTCAAAATCTCTTCATTACACTAGGAAACAAATTTCAATTTCATCCATGACAATATCTAAAATACAGGAACAATCAATAGAGCCTCTCAAGGCGAAAGAAAAATCTCTAAGAAATAATAAAAAATATTACTCGACATCATAAAAAAAAGGTTAAAAGTGTCGTACTTCTCTGTTTTACATTTTATTGTATTGATACTTCGGCGGTTTTGTTATTATTATTATTTTTTTGCATTTTAAAAAATTAATCTTCATAAAATTCAAATTAAATATCTCAACATTAACTTAAGAAATATAATTATTATTAAATTATATTTATAACCATTAGAAAAATTATTTTCTTTAATCATATTCATATTGATTTATATGACGTTTATCTTTTAATACTTAATTAGTATATTTAATATTCATTTACCAAAAACAATTCAGTTTTAATACTTAATTTAGTATATTTAATATTCATTTAATTACTTACCATTTCATAATTCTCTTTATATATGTTAATACTATTTATTATTAAAAAAAAGTAAAGCAATCCACGTCATCTGGTCGCGTATTCTTTTCTTCGCTCTGAATCATTTAGATCAACGACACCGTTTTGTGGCCAAAGCCAGAAACGCGAATCATTTCCTTCAACTACGTCCCTGCTCCGTCAAAAATCAATCTAACAGGGAGAAAAGCCCGAATCCGAGCAGTCAGTCTCCGCCAGGATCACATAGTGGCCGGAAATGGCGACGGCGAAGGTAAAAAATGGACCCACGTCAGCAGCAACAGCAAGTACGCAGAAAATGAGCGCAAGGGTTTTGTTCTATTCCATTTTGCTCTCTGTTCAGTACGGTGCCCAGCCTTTGATCTCTAAACGTTGCACCAGGTATTGTTTCCAATCTTTGTTTACATTATGAACTTCAATTTTTCTTGCTTTAATGAACTGTTTTTGATTTTAGGATTTGGGTACTTCTGATATAGTTTCAATATATTATGAATTGAAAGGTACATTTTTGATTCTTTCTTGATAGGTTGTGTTTGTTTTATATTCTATTTTGGAATATTATTTGTAGAATTAGATTATTTGTAGAATCTGGATAAAAATTGAATATTTTTATCCATTTTTAAGTTTACCCATTTGGCTATTCTTGTATAGGCACACAAAATTTGCTTCTTTATACCCATGTTATGGACTCATTAACATTCAACCTTTTTTTTTTTTTCCAATTGTAACGATCCTAAGTGAGTTTCACATTGCTAAGTTAAGGTTTGGCATGTGGGTTTATAAGCAGTTGGGCACCCTTTATTTACTAGCCAGTTTTTTAAGGGTGAGTTCCATCCAATGTGCTTGTAACACCAATTATATTGATCCATGTTAATTTTTATGGATGAGTTTGTATAATTGGTTTGTGTGTGTGGAATCATTCTAGCATGTGGGTAGGGGTGGGAAAAAAACCGAATCGATTGGTTTTTGGTCAGGTCAGTTTGGTTTGGAGTTCAGTTCTTGGTCAGTTCCATTTATTTGGAACCAATTGGTTCGGTTCCAATTTGGTTTTATTTTGGTTCAAACTGAAAAAAATACACTTAAAATAGACTAAAAATTTAGAAAAAAACAGAACCAAACTGGTTCGGTTTGGTTTCTTGTGTTTAAACTGATCGGTTCGGTTCAGGACCGAACCAAATCGAAACTGAATTTGTCCACCTCTACTTGTGGGGTTGTGTAATTTTTCTAACTCTTATGCTTGCTTTCCCCCATTGGGGTCTATAAATCTTCTTTCAAGTTTCACCTCCCACTGTAATGAGCAAGTTTTTGTGGGTGTCAAATCAGGAATTTTTTCAGCACTTATTTTGTTTTGTTTCATACTAAGTAGAAATATTGCTGAAATGTGAGTCACAAACTGATTATGACTCTTCATGCAGACGAGAAGTCATTGTAACTACATCTGTCATAGTATGCGAGCTAGCGAAGGTAATTGTTGTATTATAAGGGTCATTGTTTTTCTTCTTACTTTATTGTGGTTTGACAAATATTGGAAGCTTATACCCTCATCTTCTTTATAAGACCAATTACTTTTTCATATGCTTATCAGGTTATATTTGCATTGGTTTTCATGGCTAAAGAAGGTAGTTTAAAGAAACTATCTAGTCAGTGGACTTTGGTTAGCTCATTGACTGCATCAGGACTTCCTGCAGCCATCTATGCACTGCAAAACAGCTTGCTGCAGATATCCTACAGGAATCTTGATTCACTCACGTTCTCCATGCTGAACCAGACAAAAATTATTTTTACTGCATTGTTCACTTATTTTATATTGAGGTATCTTCTTAATGTTCTTCTAACTTCGCTGGTATTGAGTCAAAGGAATTCCCAAATAACATTTTCATTCACAATGTCTAAGCACTTTGTAGCTGCAGGTTATTATTTACAGAATGGAAACTAAGTTGATGTTGAAGTTCACCTTTTATTCTATATTTCCCTTAACTGGTGGCTCATCAAATCAAAAGTTTTTCGCAATTTGATGAAGGGGTTAATATTATACTATACCACTTCCTTGTTTGATGATATAAAGCTAATTGAAATACATTTTGTACAAAGCTGATGTTCTAAGGTTGTAACTTCGCTTTTCTAAAACAATAATAAGGATTTATTATGCCAGCTTCTTTAAATTTAGTATTTTAATGTGCACCATCATCTTTTTTCCATTTGAAATCAAGTTTAATTTTCTCAAGTTACTTGCATCTTTTCATTACATAACTGACAATGTAGTAAGACTAAATCGGTGTTCCATTGTTCCTCTTTATCTCTCTTGAGGAACACAAAATGTTAATGATTTGCAAGTAAGCTTAACTGAAACATCATCATAAGGCGTGGATAGAAGTTTTATGGCATTGCTGAGGTATCTAGCAACTGCTTGTGGTTTAACTCTGGGACTCAGTGTAGGCAGAAGCAATCAATGCAACAAATTGGGGCGCTGTTCTTGTTGATCATGGCAGCTGTTCTTCTAAGTATTGGTGAAGGCTCTAGCAAAGGTTCTACCACTGGGGACCCTGACCAAATTCTATTTTATGGGATCATTCCTGTCTTGGTTGCTTCTGTACTCTCAGGCCTGGCTTCTGCTTTGTGTCAATGGGCTTCTCAGGTTAGCCATCCTCAGATTCCCTTACGTGCATTTACATTCCTATAGACTTGCCAATTTTCTTCCTGTGTTTATCGTTCCCTTTTATTACAGGTTAAGAAACACTCATCATACTTGATGACTGTAGAGATGTCTGTTGTTGGAACCCTGTGTTTGTTAGCTAGTTTCTCCAAGTCTCCAGATGGTGAAGCTATAAGACAACATGGATTTTTTTATGGTTGGACTCCACTGACACTGGTAATGATCTTTTTGATACCTTAAGGTTTGGTTGGGGGAGAGGGTCTTCTACTTCTAAACTGCTTTTAGGTAGAGATAGCATTCCATGCTCGATCAAGAATGATCAGAACCATCATTTAGATTTTCAGCACTCATAACAATTTAAACAAATCACTTAATTGTCTTTCTCGTGTGCTCAAGTCTCATTCTTTTATGCGCATTGTTCATCATCTTCCTTTTTTTTTTTCTGTTGCTAAAAGGTCCTCCAAGCTGATTGCATATTGAACGTCCCTCAATAAATATATATATTTACATATATATACCCCCATCCTTTCCAGGAATCACACAATGCTTCCCAAAACAAAATGGGAGAATCTAAGATTTGAGGGGCCTTTCTTTTCCTCTTTGTTTATGAAAATGCTTGTAGTTATTTCAGCAAAGCGTGTGATGTTATGCTGCCTCTGCTGTGAAATATCATATGTAACTTGAGATTAAACCGCTTAACGTTGTGTTCTATTTCAGATTCCAGTTATATTCAATGCTCTTGGTGGAATTCTGGTTGGACTTGTTACAAGCCATGCCGGTGGTGTTAGGAAGGTAAGTTTGACTTTGTAGAAGTTGAAATATTCCAGGATGCACATTTGATGGTAGAAAAGCAGTAGTGTGATGGCCTCAACCCTTCATTATGTCTCCATAACTTCATGTCAGAAATTGATCAGCTTATAACAATTAAAAAGAGGATATAATATAGCCCTGAACTTTTTGTCTGAATTGATTGTTTTACTTGTGAGGCACTTATGGTGGAATTGAAACTGTATACTTTGGATCTCATCTAACAATGGCACAGTTACAGAGCTGAAACTTGTTAACTCATCAAATTATCCTAAAACATGACAATGGAGTAATTGGGGAGCACACAATCAAATCCAGGGGAAAATTGAAGTTGGAAGGACCATGCATCTAACATGAATTTTTTTTAAAAAAATTTTTTATATAAAAATTTTGGTCAATGTTTGCAAAACTATCATAACCAGATTTGTCCTTAATGCATGCAGGGCTTTGTCATTGTTTCTGCACTTCTCGTAACAGCCTTGCTGCAGTTCATTTTTGAAGGAAAACCGCCTTCATTGTATTGTCTCATAGCTCTTCCTCTCGTTGTCAGCAGCATTTCAATCTATCAGAAGTATCCATACCTTGTCAAAAAGAAGGAAGCCTAATCCTAAACCATCATAATATTAGGGGTATATTGTTACAGTTGCCTCTGAGTAATATGATTTCCATTTGATCTTCTAAAATCCCAAGTTTTAAAGTGGGAAGAGTAACTGGAATTTTAGAAATTTACTCCTACCTGCTAGTTTAGGGTGAGCAAGAAAGCTAGATTATTCTTGATTTCATCAATTTAATGAATTGGTTAGTTATTTTGCCCAACACAAGAAAAATAGGGTATTGATTGGGTAGCTACCATCGTTGAGCAATGCATACTTGTATGGAATGACTGCTCAAAATATATGGAATTCTCTTCATCTGTGCATTGACCACCTTCCTGGTCTTGCAGGAAAGCAATAATAGTAGTGGGTTATATTCTTTATTCTGCACAAACAAACTAGGTTATTTTGATTTTTTTGGTTAATGAAACTAATATCCCACAAGAGGTTTCACATGTGTTTGGCCAAAATAAAGAAGCATTTGAAGTGCCTTTTTAATTTATCACTGGTTTTACCAAGAATTGAGACCCTTTATGAAGTTGGAGGAGAGTTGCACCACAAATCTTTTTCTACTGGGCATTTGATATCCTGTCAATAGCTTTAGGAATAAAATTTCAAAGATACTAAATATAACCACTTTGTGATTGACTGTATATAAGATACCAACCTCAAATTTAAATGAAATTCAATTATAATAGAATTAAAAATATCAATCCATAGTATGATGTATTGTATTACATTAAATTTGTATCTATAATCTTGGTTTCAATACTCTTTTCTACATTTATTAGTATTTTTGAATGAAACCAAAAGGGGAGGAGGATGTTTAGTTTGATAATATTTTGTTATATATGTTCTTCATTTTGTCCCATTTCTTTATTGGCCAATGTTATTTATTTTAATACTATTCATTTTGATTGTTTAAGAAAAAAAAACATGGTGAAATTCTTAATTTGTTAATTATTACTAATCGATAGATTTGAGTGTTAGTCATATGTAAAGTGTTTGATTGGGATTTCATTATTTTCAGAACAAGATATCAAAATGTCTTTGGAAAAATGAATATGATTTCTGTCTGGGAAGATAGAAAAAAAATAAAATAATGCTCTCTATTTTTACAAATTTCTGTCTTAAGTATATAAAAAAACTTGCACAATTCCTTTATAATTGGATGATAAAATATATGTCGGGTCTATTTGGATCTATTCCAATTTTTTTTTTATATTGAGAGAGAGAGGAATCGAATTCGAATCTATTTAAATTTATCTCAATTTTTTTTTATACTGAAAGAGGGAGGATTGAACTTAAGATCTATAAAATGCACTACATACGCATTAACATATGCTATGTATTAAGTGTGAATTTTCTTCTTAAAAAAGCAAAAAAAGAAAAAAGAAAAAAAAAGGTTTTAAATTCAACATCAACAATAATAAGAATAATAATAATAAACAAAAATGATGGGCTACTACATATGGGCTCAAGGCCCAAGCCTATCAACTCCTTGTAAAACCCTCTCAGAAACCTCTTGTTGGCATTTCCACAAACACACAGAAACGAAAACACAACACACGACGCAGAGCAAAGCAAAAATGGGAAGCAGGCTGGGAAGAAGAGTAGTTCAATTCGCGAATCTCCCAATCAAGCTCTTAATGCCCAACACATTCGAGAACATCCAAGAAATCGCACTCAAGACGATCCCCTCCGCCTCGAAAATCGAAATCAAACGCGTCCTTGAGTCCCTCTACGGCTTCGAGGTCGAGCAAGTCCGCACGCTCAACATGGAAGGCAAGAAAAAGAAGCGGGGCGGTTTGCTGATAGCGAAACCCGACTACAAGAAGGCCTACGTCACGCTGAAGAACCCGCACTCGCTTTCGCGCGATCTGTTTCCTATAAGAGTGGTTCAGGAGGAGAAGGAGAGAACGAGTAAAGAGAAGAAGTCAAGTTTCGTCGAAGACGGAAAGAAGCATTGGCTTGATGGGAGAGATGGGGAGAGAGGGAATAGTGAGAGGGGTAAGAAGAAGGGGCTGGTTGCTGACGTGGCGGCGGCGAAGTTCCCATGGAGCAGCATGGGAAAGAGGTAGAGGAACTTTTTTGTTTGGTTTTATAAGGAATTTTAGGAATGATTTGTGGGTTAATTTGAAGGTTTGATGTGTTTGTGATAATGGGTTAAGAATATTTTTAATGAAGATGATGAAACTTTTCAACTTTAGTGTTTTGAGTATCATGCATTGGTTGTGTTTGTGATTATGGGTTGTGAACTTTTTTTAAGTAATAGGATGAAAATTTTGAACTTTGTGTTTTAGTTAGAACGTGTGCCTTTGCATACTCTTCTGAACATCCTGAAACAGTTGAAGAAAAATATAAACTTTTGGGTTTGCGATAAATAGTTTTATATATATATTTGAGAATGTATCAGTCTGAGTAAGCCAGTTGTGTATTAGAAGCATGTGGATTATGAGCACAAATGTTTGATGCATTTGAACACTTCTTTCTCTAGTTGTTGTTATCTTTTTTTTTTTTTATAACTGCATACGGGATTTTATTTTATTTTTCCTTTGTCTAGATACTTTAACTTATTACTGTATTTATTCCTAGGAGAAAGCTGTTTGATGACAATTGAATTTTATTTTTCTTTGAGGATGAACTATAGTTTAACAATAGTAAGCACGGATATTCAAAGCACTTGAATACTTTCGCTTGTTCATTCAATATGGGATTTTTATTTTCTTTTATATGTCGAGTTAAAATGTGTACTCAATTAACTTGGTTAAAATTGTAGGAGAAAGATATGTGACAATAATTTAACTTCATTTTTCTTTGTGATATAGTCTAGCAAAAGATAACCTTTTACACAAGAGATGCAACAATACCATGTATGTATAGGTACAACAAATATAGGGGTGTAATATTAAGAGTTTTTAGGAGAGTGAAAGTCTTCGTCTGAAGCTGGTACGGCGGCTGGCTGAATTGGATGTCTGTTGTTGATTGCGAGTATCATCTTCTTCAGTTTTTGTGTGGAATGATTTCTTAATCTTTTTCCAACCCAGGGTCAAACTGGTTACAATCTTCTGCTTGCTTAGCTTCTCGTACTCTCGTTGCAGCTCAGAATAGTCATTTCGTAGTTCCCCCATTCTTGTCTTTACATTGTCAAGTTCTGTTTTGAGGTTCTTAATTTCTAAGCTTGTAGGTGACTCGTTTCCATCCTGTTCAGAATTATCACCCCGTGGTGCTGATTCTTTCCCTTGCATTGCTGTCCTCATCTTTACTTGCTCCGAAAATAGCACCTATATGTTACATTCAGTTGCTCAGGTGAAAAATTTTAATCTCATGGACCACATAGTGGTTAGGCCTAAGCAGTGGGTCTTTTTTTTTTCCTCTGGTGAATTCATTTGCTGTCAAATGATTGGCTAAATGGCTATGCTCTTTGTTCTATGGCATCTCCTGTCTCCATTATGCATTCTAGACAAATCATATCTTTTATGGTAGGGTACCCATTGTGGCACTGTAAGGTTGCTATATGGAGTGTTATTCTGAGACCTAGAAGTGAATTGTATGCTGATTTGATTTCAATTAATGAAATGGACAAGCCGATACTAATATTTCTTATAATTCATAGCCAATGGAGAAATTTTGGGTTTAAAGTTCCTTAGAATTTACCTGGATGACAGTTCTCAGAGGCAACCGCTCGTTCTGTGCAGCATGTGTGAATGCATCCAGCGACAGTTTTTCACAGTTCATTATTTTGCACAACTTTCTCCGATCATGTTCAGTTAGTGAAGGGTGTGACTGAAAAGGATACTAGATTGTCAGGTTTAAAAGATTTATGTTACAGTAATTTCTGAGAGAGATTGGACTAAATTGATAGGTAACCTTGAGGTAGGTATCAATTGCTCTGTAGAGACCATCATGACATGTTCTTGCATTTTCTGGTAAGGATTCAGCCAGAACTTGAAATGTGGTGATGGAAAGATTTGGATCCCTGGCAATCTCAGCAAGGTAATTGTCTAAGAGCTTACTGACATTAGTTTTTCCTAGTTTTTGTTGCTTTTGCTGCTGCTGTTGTTCATGCATCAAGAAGTATTCCATGATCCTTTGCACAACATCAATGTTGTGCATTGTCTGTTGATTAGGTGAACTGTGAAAATGAACAGAAATGTAAATTAGTTCATTGATCATGATGAAGTGTCTTGATCCGACTTCCTATTTGGATTTGTCAATTCATGTCTAACAATTTACAATAAAATAGTCTAGAATACTCACTTAGGTAGTTTTCCATGATCTTCATTTTTATAATTAGGAATTAGAAGATCATTGACATTGGCCTCCTCCAGCATCATTCCCACTCTCTTTTCTAATTCTGAAATTAAAGCTGGTGATGCAGAATACACCATAGCCATCTTCAACATCTGCAAGAAGAACTTGCACGAAACACCTTCGTGTTGAGGAGGTAGTAGGTTTACCAGGTTTTCTATAATTGTTCTTTGTTCCTTCTGTCCAATGCTTCCTTCTTCCTTCTCTCCATTCAAAACACTGAACTGCAGCTCATGCTTTCCATAGCCATATCCTCTCAATCCTTCAAACTCTACATTCATTCCTGGCAGCCATTTCTTTGCATAATGCATGATGCATTTACCTATGATCTCTGGTTTTGTTCCTTTTGCTTTTATATTTGTTATAATCCTCATGAAATGATCAATCTGAAGAGTAGCCACGTCATCAAACCACCAGTCTTCTTCAGTAACTATATCTCCGTTTGTTGAGTTTTCTCTAGAAGCCTTCCAAGCTATTGAGTCACAGCATTTTCTGACAATTTGGAGGTTTTCTGCCCATGGAGATAGAGTTTTGCAAGATTGGAGAACGGTAATGGTTTCTTTCCATGAAGAAAGGATTACCAATGTGAGGAAAGCTTCTGTTTTGGTGATGAGATTTCCATCTTCATATTCTTCACTCATATCTAAATATTCTGATGCACATCTTAGAGGAGCAATGTTGTTAGCATCAAAGTCTATGGGGAGACCGTAACAGAATTTCAGAATGATCTCAAAAGTTTCTGATCCACCTGGGAAGTTTTCAAGTTTTAGGTCATACCCAAAATTCGAGATTGAAGGCTGAAGTTCTAGTCGGCCTATGTACCCACATTTTGACACCAAGGGATACTGTTTCAGGAAGATTTGACGAGCTATCAAGATGAATACATATCCCTATATATGGCAGCCTTAAGCAATTTCATCATACAAGTATCTTATAGTTGTGCTTCATATTATAGAAAAACAAACAAGAAATTTGACTGATTATTGATTGTTAAAGGTAAATTCTAATTAGGTACTGAATCTAGGATCTGAGTGTAGTTGCTATATAGTGTATTATACTTGAGCACTGTTTTGTGTTGTAAAATCATGCGGAGGACAGTTAAATAATAGGATTGTAATCAAATAATTTAAAGTTAATATAACCTTGAGTTACAAACTAACGATGTAATAAGCATTTTGAATACAAAATTGAACATTAGTATCCATGTAACATTTATTACAATCTTATAGATGATATTTCATCTGATATAGATATAACTATTGCAGAACTATAAATTCTATAGGGCTCTGACCCTTCAATGAGAAGCATTAACCTGACAATCCTCTTTGAGCGGGGCAATGCTTGTTTCTCTCTTCTCTTCTCTTTTTTTTTCTCTTTCTCTCTCTGTATGTGTGTGTTTATCTGTCTTTATTAATCTTCGAGCCTCAAGAAGAAACTCAGGGAGTTAATTTACTCATTCTTCTTTTCTAACCTTATGGGCTGATAGTCTTTCTTTTGATGTTAGATGTGAAGTAAATAGTGTTAGATTCATAGCTTCAGAAAGAAAAGTTGATCTTTCTGGATGGAAAAGCAAAGAATGTCTGCTTCATTCACCCCTAATTATTGTTCTGATTTCTTCATATCTAAGAAAAATGAGATTACAATTTGAGTTTCCTGATAATATTTGTAAAAAAAGGGTAAATTAATTCTTGCTAAATGTTATTTAAATCATGTTGTAACGCTTATATGGAGTAAAGATTCACATTTATTTTTGAGAATCACATTTCAATTAGCAACACTGAGTATAAAATAATCTGCCAATGAGGCAAAATAACTTTCTGTTTACATTATCTGTTTACTTTTCTCTTTTCAGTTTTCCTTTACTGTTTAACTCCCTACCAAAAGGTAGGGTTCAAAATGAGCATTTCATAAAAATGTAGAACCGCATTTTGTGCCTCTAGCATATGATGGTTACCTTGTGAACATTAAAGGTGATGTCTTGAACTTGAATTGATAAATCTGTCGGGATCTGAGAAGTGACATACCTGCATGAACCCAATGAAGGAAACATAAGAGAGAGGATGGGATAAGTGCTTAAAACAATTTCAATTCTTGTAAGTAGATTTGGTAGGGGTTTGAATTATATAGCTAGTTCTTTGTTGTACCATGAAAGCCCTTTCTTCTTGAAGCTATCGGCTATTGTGATGAGTCTGTTGGGAATTACAATACTTTGTTCATAACCTTGACCGGTGCCATCAGAATCACTGCCGGGGCTTTGTGGCTGAGCTGCCGCTGAAGGGGAGGAACTCATGGTGAGAGAAGAATGAGAATGAGGTTCTTGCCACATACATATTATATGAGTAACATTTTGGTTGGCAAAATTATTTATGTTAGACACAAAAATTTATAGCATAGCTTAAATAAATGTGAGAAGTGAGTCTGTGGATAGAATGGAGAAAAGCATTAAGAGGGTTGGTGGATTGTCAAATTCAAGTCTATTGTTAGCATAGCCAAAATGTCTCAAAGATTTGATGGATACCAATCAAGTGAATGCTCAAAGGAGACACATAGCTGTGATATGTCTATTTGGAAACGACGTATGTGTTAATTAAGACCAAGAATAATTTTGTGGCTTCAATAGGTGTTGGTGCTTTGGTATGGCAAATTGGCAACTCTCTCAAAGAGTACAGACAATAATTCTTCACCCACAAGAGGGATATGGACAAAATGCATCCTCAAGAGCAAACATGTTATGAATGTGGGTATTAGTTTATTCAGTTAGTATGATTTGAAGTCGAGTTTCGTTGGCCTTATTATAGGTCGAAGTTTGGTGTACGTTTAAAAAAATAAAAAATAACATATCGTGAACTATTCGAGTGTCGTTTCATCCTCAAGAGGAAGTATTTGAATTTGGAATCTCGACATTAATTGAGAAGTGTGATTATTGGGTGTGTGGCTTAGTTTTTATTTTTAAATTAGTAGTTTTTATGATTCAATTTTTTTTTTTTTATAACATTCATATATTTGTTGCAACGATAAAGTCTATGCATCTCTTGACTTAATTTTTCACTATTGCCATTTTAAATAGAAACTACATTACTCAGTAAGTAAAGAGAGAAAAAAAGGGAATTATGTAAAACAATATACTCCTTTATAGAGAAATTATCTTATTTTATCAGGTGATCAAAATAAGTCTTTTAAGAGTGATTCACTTGATCTTTATTTATGGTAAATTGAGGTAGGCTTGTTAAGGCGATCCATTCAATCTTGGTAAATTGAGTAAGGCTTCAGAAATGTTTGCTTTGATAATTAATTTGCAGTGTAATACATCTCTACCAAGGTAGAACAAGCAGTAGTGCATGTATTAATTTCTTCTCTCTCTCTCTTTTTTTTCTCTAATTTTTTTTTTTTATGTGAAACTTCAATAATAGTATTAGTTAATGTCAAACTCAAATATTCACAGACGTAAAGCACATTCACAACCATTGGATTACACTCAAGAAGGGGCTAATATAACATTTCATGTATATAACATATGAACTCAGCGATAGTAACATGTTGCAAATTTTATGTTCACGTTTAATAAATGTTATTGTAAGTTCTAGAACAGCTTTCCGAATGTGCTCAAAATATTCTCCTGCTAATTAAAAGAGCGATTAGTGCATTGTTAGGAGCCTTACATATGCAATGCAATGGTCTATTCAAGAACCAATATCTCTCGTGTTATAAGTGTCGTGAGCAGATTAATTTATGAGAAATCTTGATTTGGAGCACTGAAGAGATATTAAATGAATACAATAACTTTTTTTAAAAAAAAAAGTTACTATGAGATTGGATTGGATGTATGGAAGATGCAAACAAGGTAATGAAGGAGTTATAGGCTAGTTCTGATTATATATGATAAGAGAAAATCACTTATAGTTAATAGATTATGTATGACAACAATTGTATGTATGAATGAGAAGGGCTGAAATATGAGCTTGAATTAAAGTAAAGAGTGTTTGATTGTTCATTGTCTTGCATTTTGACCAAATTCGCTATAATAAATGAATTGGTGGCAATAATGCGAGATGACATTTTATCATGGACGAAATTAGTAGAGAAAATATCATAATATTCCAAAGGATTCGGGGACAAAATTACTAGAGAAGATGTCATATATGTATATATGGGAAGAATCAAGTTACATGAATTTTTAACATAAGTTGTTAATCATTAGATTAATTAAGAGTAATGCTATACTTTTTAAATTTTGATTCTAATATTTTTTATTCTAATTAATGTGTTAAATATTTATTAGATGGTTAAATGGTATAATAGATGAATTTGAAAGTTATAAAAATTAATTACGAATAAATACTCGATACATTACTTGGAATGGAAAATATTGAGATTAAAATTGACAAGTGTAGCATTATTCTTAAATTAAATTAATTATTAATTAGTGATTCAAATTAAATGACAATGATTACATGGATTCATAATAATTAATTAATGAGTAATGTTATACTTACATAGTAGAGATACAAAGTTTATATCGCAACTGATGTAATTTATTATATGCAAATTATTGATTGATAATATATAATTATCATATTAATAAAAAGTAAGAAGTTAATAATTATTATATTAATAAAAATAAAAAGTTGACAACTATGTGATTAATGGTAGTCACTGATTAATAATATATTAGTTAAGATATAAATTTTGCATGATAACTAAGTAAGTAGAGTACTATTCTTATTATTTTTTTTAAAGAGCAATTTTTTTTTAAGAAACAAGTGTTAGAGTTGACGTGGAATAACATTGAGTTTTTTTTTTGGGAGAGTTGTAATAGGATCACATGAAAGACAATTTTATTTAGTGGAATATAATTAGCAATACCTTAAAAGTATTAATATCCAATTATTAATAAAAATCTATTAAAATTTACGGTCAAAGGGTAGTAAAATAAAATAACACTTAAAAACATCAATTTAAATAATTATTAAATAAATGTTAAAAAATCAATATTTTAAAATGTTTAATTTAAAAAACTTAATCTCTCATTCTTTAAATTTTATTTTATTTTCTTTCTCTTAAAACCCTCAACCCTCATTTTCAACATTAAATGTGCTCCTATAAGTATTATTTAGATTAGGATTTTTTCTACTTTAATTTTTTTAAAAAAAAGAAATGAAAAAAAAATTATAATTTAAGACATAATCATCAAATTAGAAATATTATCAATAGTATTTTTGAAATTCTACTATGTCAAATTAACGGTATTTTAGATACTTTAAAAATTTTATCAAATAAAAAAGTTAATTTTAATAAAATATTATTTAATGGTTGAATATTGTTACTTATTTTAAAAATATGTAGTTATTATTGATAAATAACTTCACTTCAAAGATATTGTTGATAATATTTCTAATTTATTAAAAAAAAGATCCCAATAATAGAGAAGCTCAAAAGTTAGACCGCTCTGATAGAACAATTTTTTTTTTTAAATTTTTCATTAATTCCTCTCATCAATGCAATCAATATATATATATATATATAAATAAAGAGAGAGAGCTCATCAGTGCAACTAAAATATATATATATATATATGATGGGCTCTTAGACACATATTAAGATTTTATAATTTGTTATAAATTATATAAAAATTATAAATTTATTAAATAGTAATATGTGACAATACTATTTATTATATGATGAATTATATAATTTATCAGATGATTTTTTTTCTCTTTATATGTATAAAGAGCTTTTTAAATTAAAGAAACTTTTCTAGCATAATGGAGCCACTAATAATATTAGAATTAATCTTTATCCTTAGCTTATTTAATACTTATTATTAATAATATCCGGAATATTAATAGTATTTTTATTTTTATTTTTATTTTTGACAGCAATTACTGATAGTATCAGGATTAATTAAATATATTCTACATTGTCAATATGGCAACCAAAAAATTAATAACTCTCCTAAACTTTTTTTTCATTTCTGTACTTTATTTTTTTGGCGCCTAGCCTCAGCACCGCCGAATCCGGTAGCTTTGATCTTCTTCTCCGGCCATACCACCGCCGGCAACTAACCCCAATTATCACAATGCATATTGATGGTATATCTCAGATATTGGTATATTCCGATCAAGACGAGTTCATTCATCCAAATTCTTTGACCAAACCTTACATCCCAATTCTATTTGGCAATAGGCATGGTACACGAATTCAAATGGCGTTCACGTACCCTTGCACAAGATCGATGAACCCGTCGTCGGGAATTCCGTCGAGAACATTAACGTGCACACGTTGTCGTCGCCGGCGACTTGCTCTCCCTGGCGGTACTATCTGACGTGCCATTGCCAACGGAGGACGATCTCGATGAGTTGGCTGATCATGTGATCAGTCTTGCTCGTAATCTTATTACTGATGAAGTTACAACAACAACAATAATGGGTAACGATTCGCCAGTTGAAACCGCCATTCGTATAGAAATTAGCATCGAGATTTATTTGGTTGAGAATGACATGACGGAGATGGAGAATTATCAGAGAGATTATGGTTTTCTTTTACTTTATTTATTTTTCCTAAAATGTAAACCAAGTCTGAGTAGGATTTTTTAATTGAATTCCAATGGCATTAAGATGAAATTTTTACTAATAGGAATAGGAATGCGAATATTAGTTCATATTAGATCACATAATATAAATAGACGTATAGTTTTTGTACAGGAAAATTCACATAAATAGACGTATATATCCACTCTCTCAAGAATTTTTTTTTGACAGTCTTCAGAGATCGTCGCCACCAAGCTCCGAATAAGGACTTATTTGATTTCGTATTTATTTATATATACTGGGTACTGTGTGTGTCGTTGTATTAGAAGATACATATGGCAGGGGATTCCTCGCATCATGAAACATCTGATAGCCGGCCATGTAGTAGAAATAGAAATCCCCAGGAGGAAGGATCTCGTCCTCGTAGGTATTTTACGAGAAGAGAAATAGAAGAAAACTCTCCATCAAGAAGAGATGGCATTGACTTGAAGATGGAGAATTATTTGCGCAATTCTTACTGTACATTTTTGCAGGATTTGGGCGTACGGCTGAAAGTACCCCAGGTAACCATAGCTACAGCAATAACTTTTTGTCACCGGTTCTTCATTCGTCAATCGCATGCTAAGAATGACAGAAGGACCATTGCAACAGCGTGTATGTTCCTTGCTGGGAAAGTTGAAGACACTCCTCGTCCACTATCACATGTTATTATTGTTTCTTATGAGATTATTCACAAAAAGGACCCCACTGCACCTCAGAGGATCAGACAGCAGAAGGAGATGTATGAGCAACAAAAAGAGCTTATTTTACTAGGTGAGAGGATTGTACTTGCTACTCTGGGTTTTGACCTGAATCTTCATCATCCATATAAACCCCTTGTTGAAACAATAAAGAAATTCAAGGTTGCACAAACTGCCCTTGCTCAAGTTGCATGGAACTTTATAAATGACGGTCTCAGGACTTCGCTCTGCCTGCAATTTAAGCCTCCTCATATTGCGGCAGGTGCCATCTTCCTTGCTGCCAAGTTCCTGAAATTGAAGCTTCCATCTGATGGTGATATGGTCTGGTGGCAAGAATTTGATATCACCCCAATCCAATTGGAGGAGGTTAGCAATCAAATGCTGGAACTGTATGAGCAAAATAGAGTGCCTCAAGTCATTGGCCCCAAAAAAACTCCATCAACAACCGAGGAACGGGCTTCAAAGCAAACGTGGTCTCGTTCAGAAACTGAACAATCATCAAGAGCCGTTCAGCATAATCAAAGTGATAGAAAATTGTAGGCTCTAATATCACAATAAAACTTTTTGAGGATGCTTTGACACCACTAATAAAAATTTTGAGCTCTGATAATAGTAATAGAAATTTTAGAATGTGATACCATTGTAGGGTAATTTTGATTATAAACTAAAGTGATTCGTTATTTAATAAAGAGGGCATTTGTAATAATATTTATATTTGAGGTACAATACATGTAAAGAAGAATATGAAATAGGACCCTTGTGAAAATTACACATTCGATGTAATGGTTGTGTTTGTACCATATTCACTCCTATTTATACATGTTATGACCCACTTAAATAGAAAATATCTTAACTAACACCCTTAACTTTTAATATATTACATAATTTCTAGATTTTATACATTTTTGACTTATGAAATACTTAATTTTCTAGATTTTTCAAATTTAATTCAACTACCACTTAGAGTTAATCACAAGATATTTTTGACTTTTTCAAAAAATTACATTACACTTTCAACAATTATCTTTAATGTATTTTCAGAGTAATTTGGTCTTGAGATTGTCATGCACCATCCTTATTTTTTTTGTAGTGATTTTCAAATGATTTTGCAATGTCTTTTTTTTTTCTTGTAAAAGTTATATTAAAGTTTTTGACTTCAAATTTTTGTGACCACGTTACTTCTTATATAATTTGTTGCTTTGTAATCTTCTTTGTCATTACTTGTGATGCGATGTTTTATTTAAAGTTATGTTGAAATTTTTGGCTTCAAATTTTCTTGACCACATTATTTTTTGTGTGGTTTGTTGCTTGCTTGCATCACTTAGGATGTGATGTGTTATTTTTCTCTCCATTGCTTGATAAACATAAGAGAGCTCTTCCTTTTTATTTTCTTCAGTGGCTTAATCTTTTCTTTAATTTGTAATTTTTTTTTCTTTATACTCAAATGTTTATAGTTTGAGTATTGTGACTTGCTTCTTTACTAACAATCTCTTTATAAATCATGCCATTTTTTTAAATCCCTCGTAGGGAATAAGTTTTTTTTTTTCATTTTCTATTTTTTTCTCCTCCTTTTATAGTTTTACTAGATTGCATATACCCTTTCTTTTTTCTAAAAAAAATTTAAGATAATAAATTTATCTTTAATTAATTTTAAATAGTAATTCTTGAGCTATCTCAAAATTTTATAAATATCTTGTTAGAGATTAAAGTTTGATTATGCATACTTTGGCATTGTCTTAGAACTCTTCCTCCAAAGAGATTTCAAGCTTACTTTGTCAAAATAGCTCTAATAATTTTTAAAAATAATATCATCCACTACTTTACACATAACTATAATCGAACTAGGCGCTAATGTATCCACAGCTTATGACACCCAAATATGATCAAATTTGACTTTGATACTATTGATAAAAAATTCCAAACTCTAATACTGTTAATAGATTTTTTTAGGGTGTTTTGATACCACTGATAGAAAATTTGATCTCTGATACTATTAATAAAAATTTTAGGGTGTGTTATTGCTATTGAGTAATTTTAGTTATAGACTAAAGTAATTAATTATTTGATGAAGAGGACATTTATAATAAGGCTTATATTTGAGAGATAACTATGATATTTAGATGACGTGATAAAAAATATAGAATAGAACCTTTGTGGATTACATATTTGATGTAATGGTTGGATTCTTATACATTGTTGCACATTCACCCCTATTTAAATATGTCATGACTCATGACTGACTTAAGTAGAAAATATCTTATCTACCCTATTGACTTTTAACATATTACATAATTTCTACATTTTTTTAGATTTTGTTCATTTTTGCATACTTAGTTTTCTAAATGTTTTAGATGTAATTTAACTAGCACTTAAATCTTATTGCAAGATATTTTTGATATTTTCTAATTTTTTTTTAAAAAAATGTATTAGACTTTCAATTACAAAGTAATGATAATGGGAGTGGGGAGATGGGTAGTGTTATTACTGATCACAAGCCAGATGCAGAAACTAAAGATAATCAGCATCCTGAGCAGTTGCCTCACAAGGAGAATGTAAGAGAAGTTCCCACTAAATCTAACTCTAGTTTAAAGAGAATTGGTAAAGACCAAGGAAGGGGTGGAGGAAGGAATAACATTGCAGAGGCAAGAGAGTGGAGAGATGATGGTGCATCACGTAGATCTAGTAGTATAGGTGGTCAAAAATTGGAAATTCGAGTAGGTCCGGTGAGCCAGTCATCCAAAAATGCTATCAACATGATTGGCGAGGATAAAGTGAAGGCAATATGTGAGAAAATGAAGAAATTGTTGGAGAAAAAATTTTAAAATGGTTAATAAGTATTGAGGGAGGGAACACCCTTCTTCCACTTGAAGTTATGTTGAAGCGATGAACCTCAAGTTCAACCTAGAACCCTAACCTCCTTGCACAGTAGAATAATCTGTTAATTAAGCAAAACACAAAGAATTCAAAATAGAATATAAAAGAGCACAACACAATCTTACGTGGTTCGGCCAATTGCTTACGTCTACGGTAGATTCAAAGATCCTAACCTCTCTTATTAACTCCCTAGAGATTTTACAAGGAAAACATAATTTGAAGAACCCTTAAAAAGACATAATGTTTAGTAAACCCTTACTTTACCACGAGCAATGATTACCCAAATGATGGTTCCATCATAGCACACACAAGCACTTAGTGTCTATCTAGTTCTTCTTCTTTCTTAGAGTCTCTCTCAATGCTTGATCTGAAATAAAGGGTTTACAAGTATTTATATAAGGTGTATTTCGTGCCTACTAACTCTAGTCCTTGTTGGAGTAAGAGTCCACTTGTTTTGAAAGTCTAAAACTTCCCAAAACTCAAAATCTGGATAAAAAGCAAACTCCCTATCGCATCTGGAACCACATCGCTCATCCTTGGGCACCGAGGTGCTGGCCATGTCGCGTTCAGCGCCGCGGCGTTGGGTTGCTGTCCTAGGCGCCTCGGAGTTCATCCCTGGTGGCACCTCCCTTATTTTCTTCGCTTTCTTTGCATCTTCGAGTCCCGTTTTAATTCCCCATTCGTGTCCTATATGTTCTAGACTTCTCCATATGTGTCCCACACGTTCTAGACTTCTCCATATGTGTTTCACACGTTCTAGACTTCTTGTGACTCTCCACTTTAGTATTCATCTCAATTCTTGTCCAATCAAGATTGTTGAATCACCAATTTTCCAACAAACCCTTCATTGATTCAAAATCTTTTAAATAAGAAGGCTTCTAGATACAATCTACACCAATACTTTATCACCTAGAGTTGAGTCCAGTTAAGTCTCCACAAAGACTTAACTTTCCCCGGGCTAGTGACTTTAGTTTTAAAAGGCAATCGTGCACCTTGCATAGGGTATGGATGCGTTGCACTCTTTTCCGACCCTCATCACCTTGGTGAGCACGGTTTGGATGTCGCCTAATAGTCTGCATTATCTCAATATCCCGTGTTAGGCCATTCATGGCCATCTCAGTAAGCACACAGAGCCCCCAATTGTGCTTCTCACCCTCAAACCTTATAAGTCCTTTATCTACCCTTAGTTTTTCTTTTTCTGCTCTAACCGAATACCATTTCTCATCGAACTTGCCTAGGGATATCAAGTTCCTCCTTAATTTAAGAACATGCTTTACACCATATAAGTCCCTAGTTTCTTCACCTTACATTCTCAGCCTTATGTCACCAACTCCCATGATCTCACAAGTTATATCATTCCCTATTAGAGCTTTACCTCTCTTGGCTTTATAGTTGGTAAACATCGATCTGTCGGGACACATATGAACACTGCACCCCGGATCTAGTATCCATTTGTCAGCTTACTTTTCCTTTGAAGCTACCAATATGTCTACAACTTCGATATCTTCCTCAGTACCAATTGCAGCCCACCCTCATTGGCCTTTTGATTTCAGGCAATCCTTCACAAGTGCACTTTCTTATTACAAAGGAAACACTTCTTGGATCTCCTCATTGATTGGTTGCTCTTCCTTCCTTGTGCAAGCAATGCTGCTCTATTCTCGGACTTAGATCTTTTTGTCAATTCTTTTGAGTTCAATGATGTCTTGACGTCATTCATTGTTAAAGATTATTTACCATACAACAGTGTATCCACAAAGCTCTCATAGTTTTTTGGCAACGAACTTAATAGGATAATGACCTTGTCTTCATTCTTAGTCTTGATGCCTAGTTGCTCAAGACTTATGATGATCTTGTTAAACTCGTCAATGCGAGCTCTCAAGAAAGTTCCCTTGTGCATTGTTAGCTGATGTAGTTTCTTTTTCACAAGAAGTCTATTTGCAAGAGACTTCTTCATGTACAATGCCTCGAGTCTCTTTTATTGCCCCAAAGCGGTTTTCTCATCACTAATTTTCCTTAATACTTCGTCGCTCAATGCCAGGAATAAGGTATTGTGAGCCTTTTTCTAAATTGTGTCCCAATCTTTCTGCTCGGACTTTGAGGTTGTTGTCTCATCGCTAGTTGAGGAGCTGGCTTCCTCCAAAGTTAGACTAAGCTGAGTCTAGCCCTTCATTCACTAGTAGAGCCCTAACTTTCTTTCTCTAAAATTTAAGGTCATTCATCCAATTGAACTTCTCTATTTCTTGCTTGATTGTAGCTATGGTTTAAATACCCCAACTGTGTATTATCGAACCTCTAACTCTGATACTAGTTTGTTAAGGGAGGGAACGCCTTTCTCCTTCTTGAGGTTATGTTGAAGCGAAGAATCTCAAGTTCAACCTAGAACCCTAACCTCCTTGCGTAGCGGAATAACCTATTAATTAAGTCAAATAGCAGGAATTTAAAGCAGAATATAAAAGAGCATAACACAATTTTACGTGGTTTGGCCAATTGCCTACATCCACGGTGGATCCAAGGATTCTAGCCTCTCTTATTAACTCCCTAGAGATTTTACAAAGAAAATTCAATTTGAAGAACCCTCAAAAGGAACTAATGTTTAGTGAACCCTTACTCTACCACGAGCAATGATCACTCAAACGATGGTTCCACCCTAGCACACACAAGCACTTAGTGTCTACCTAGTTCTTACCTTTTCTTAGAGTCTCTCTTAATACATGATCTGAAATAAAAGGGTTTATAAGTGTTTATATAGGGTGTATTTCCTGCCTACTAATCCTATTTCTTGTTGGAGTAAGAGTCAACTTATTTTAGAAGTCCAAAACTTTTCAAAACTCAAAATTCGGATAAAAAATGAACTCCCTGTCGCGTTTGGCACCGCGGCGCTGGCTATATCACGCCCATCGCCACAGTGCTGGGTTGCAATCCTAGGCGTATCGGTGCTCAGCTATGGGTGCCTCGACGTTCAGCCCTGGTGGCACTTCTCACGTTTTCTTCGCTTTCTTCGCATCTTCGAGTCCCGTTTCACTTCACCTTTCGTGTCCCACACGTCATAAACTTCTCCATACGTGTCCCACACGTTCTAGACTTCTTGTGACTCTCCACTTTGGTATTCATCTCAATTCTTGTCCAACCAAAATTGTTGAATCACCAAATTTCCAATAATAAGTTACATAACATTAATATAGTTTTAATATTGTAAGTTACATATTATCAATTATTATTATTATGTTATCATTATATAGCAGTTATAATATTTAAATTAGGTATTAAATTTAGTTTAAATGTGTGAGAATTATAATATTTATATATAAAATTATTATGGAAGTTACAATGTATTAAACTATTTTTGTTAAAATTAGAATTAATATATATATTATTTACTATTATATAGAGGGTGCTTACTTTTTTTTATTAATAGTTAGAGTGAATCAAAATGAAAAAGAGAAAAGAAAAATAAGAGGTGTTCTATATATGCATATATATTATTTTAAATAATATATTTTTTATATTGTGTTCAAGAGCAATTATAATAATGAATACTTAATATTATTATTTGATAATCGTGTTCATCAAAAAGAATAATTGTGAGTATAAAGTTAAATCTTAAAAATATATACATCTATTACTACTTGTACGAGAGAATGACTATATAGTTTCAAGACAATACTATTAATATGTTTTTTTTTATTAGTTTCAAGACAATACTATTAACATGTTTTTTTTTATGCTTAAGGATAATTCTATTTTATTTTACTCAATTTATATATATATATTATTAATATGTTCGATATATGTCTTTTATATATAATACCATATAATATAAAATATAATTAAAATAATATATAAAATAAATTTATCAAAACAGAAGTCCCGTGGAGAACCAACGAGGAAAAAAGATTTTATGGATGAGGATGATCACTGAGAGGGAGCTGGAAGATATTGAAATACCTGGTGAGGATGAGAAAATCAAGAGAGTGCAAAGGCAGACCTGGTCAAAATCATACGATAATTTGGATCATGAAAAGGACCATGGGAGAGTTGGAGATGAGAACACCAACTCCTCCAATACAAAAGACAGTCATCAAAGGATTGGAAGCTGAGAATGGCGAAGAAGGGGAAATGGTTGAAGATGCTTATCCTGTGTTTAACAATAGAAAGATAAAAGCTGGGAGCCCAGTGGATAGGCAGTTGGAGGGGAAGAAACGTCATGAGTATATGTCTAGTTACCACCATGATAACATGAAAGATGGACACAGAATGGGTCGTCCTAGCTACGGGGATAGGGAGAAAAGAAGGCATGCTCGAGAAAATCATTTGTGAGGCAAAATGATGGCTGGAATTGGCTTACATGGTCAGTATATTATTTGGTCACCAGTGACTGACCATTGGTATGATAATGATATTCTTGACACTAATTATTTGACTGGTCAGTCTCATCTCCGGATACTCCAAACTTTGCTTATTGTATTCCAATCAGTTTGATTTTGGAGCCTATAATGGCTCAAATCTTCATTGTAAAAGATGTTGAGAATGAGGATGCTTCAATTTACGCAATGATTTAATGAAGTGACCCTGAAAAGTAAGAGGTATTTTTTTTTAAAAAAAGAATATTACCCTTTTTTGCTACTATGTTTTCTCCTAAAAGTAGTCATTAAAAGTGAAATATTAATATTTATTGAAAACTAATGAAGAATATAATAAAACTGCAAAACTAAGGCAAATTCCTAAATTAAAAACATAAATGATTGAATGTTACTAAAAAATGTTTAATAATTTTTTTTCTTTTAATTTTAAGAATAAACTTGAGTGGTATATAATGTATTATGCTATTAAATTATTGCTTTAGTTATATGCAACATAAATTTCTACCCTTAAAAATAGAAATTTTAATGATTTAACTCTATATATTTTTTGATTTGACATTTAGATTAAAGATAATCACTGTATGAACTTTTCGCCCTAGTAATTTTTAACTAAAATTTATTTGGTATATAAACACTCATTCTTTTTATCAAATAAAAGCAAATTCTCCAATTAAATTCCAAGTAAAATGGTATCAAATTCTATTTACAAATCTAGAATTTATAATAATAAAATTAAAAAATTATTGGAGATTATCAATAAACAAAAAGAATCTCAAAACACAAAAAAACTAAAATAGTGGGGTTTTTTATATTTAAGGAATGGACTTTGTTAATGAAATATATCAGCCTGCAGGGTAAAATGAGAAAGAGAAGAAAAAGAAAAAGAAAAAACAGATTCATAGATATTACAAGCTCATAATGATAGGATGACCACAACAATTGAATTTAATGTTTGATTTTCATTTTATATAAATTTTGTATGAAATTTATTTATTAGAAATATGAGAATATTAATTAAAAATTATAAAAATATAATTTAGAGAGTAAGTCAAGTATATAAGATACACGAGGATTAAAAACGGACGTAGAAGAAGGTGAAAGATGAAGAGGTAGTGCTTAAGTGTGGGCGTTGCGGCGCCCAGAACAAAACCTGAGCACTGCGGCGCCAGGTGACCAGAGCTACAGCACTCATGTGGGCGTACCAGTGCCGCGGTGATAGGCGCTGAGCGCTGTGGCACTGGGTGCGGGAATAGTTTCCCATTTTTGATACTTATCTATTTCGTCTCCCACTTATTTCAGGACTCCCTAATACGACTCTCATACATTTAGGGTAAACTTAGAAAGTCCTAAAGTCTATATAAAGGCTTTCTATTGGCTTGTAAATACATCTTAGTAAAATTGAAATGAGATCTTTGTGATCAAACATACTTTGTGATTCTTAGTGAGAAAAAATTCTTAGATTGTAAGAGAGAGTATGTGTGTGTTTCTTTGTGAGTCTTCTTTTTTTGTAAAATACATACTTTCTAAGTACTTTGAGATTCAATATAAGAGTGAGGGATATTGATCCACCGTGAACGTAGGTAAGTTGCCAAACCACGTAAATTTGTGTGTATTCTTTTTCTACCATTTCTCTCTTTAATTCCTTAATTGCTTATTCTGCACTATTTGCTTGGGTGATATTGTTTGTTTGTGTACTTCTGCTTCAACAAACTGATATCAGAGCCAGGTTTCTAAGCAGACATGGCCACACCCAAGTATAAAGTAGAGAAATTTAATGGTACGAATGATTTCAATCTATGGAAGATGAAGGTAAAGACGTTGTTGGTGAGTCAACGGTTAGGATCAGCATTAGAGGAGATTGCAGCTTCGTCTAGTGATGAAGAGAAGACGTTAGAGTCATCTAAAACTGAAGCAGAAAGAAGAGACATTCAAGAAAAATCTCATAGCATAATCGTTCTATCATTGAGCGATGAAGTACTAAGGGAAGTAGCAGGTGAGACGACGATAATTGGTATTTGGAAGAAGTTTGACTCTCTTTATATGCGAAAATCATTGGTCAACAAATTGCATATAAAGAATAAGCTGTATCAGCTATCCATGTTAGAGGGGACACCGATGAAAGATCGTATAGACGCCTTCAATAAGATCATATTTGATCTTGAGTCTATCAACATCAAGATAGAAGATGAAGATAGAGCAATTATCTTGCTGAGTTCACTTCTTAAGAGTTATAAGAGCTTTGTTGATACGCTACTTTATGACAAAGAGAGTTTAACAATGAACGATGTAAAAGCATCATTAAACTTAAAGTTATTAGGGAAGTAGATCGAAGGCAATGCAAAAAGTTTATCTGTAAGAGGAAGACCCTCATATAGAGATGGAAGGAAAAAGGACTCAAGATCGAAGTCTAGAACTCATAAGAAGTGCTATTGCTGTAAGAAAGATGGGTACTTAATAAAGAACTGTCCTAAAAAGAGAGCACAAGACAAGAAGAAAGCAGATGCTGCTTTTGCATATGATGATAGCTATGTAACTCAGAGACACTCATCACTACTAATGGTAAGAACACTGAACAATGGGTTTTTGATTTTAGTTGTACTTTTCACATGTATCTGTACAAGTCTTGGTTTATAAATTTTTAATCTATTAGTGGTGGTAAGGTGTTAATGGGTAATGATATTACATGTTAGATATGAGAATTAGTAGTGTTAGACTTAGGTTGCATGATGGGTGAGTGAAAGAGTTAACAGATGTTAGGTATGTTCCTGACCTCAAGAGGAACTTGATCTCACTAGGGACTTTAGACCAGAATGGATGTTCCATCAGGATCAACGGAGGGGTTGTGAGAGTGTTAAAGGGTTCCATGGTGGTAATGAGAGAAGAGAAACAAAAAGACGTTTATGTGCTCAAAGGTGAAGTTGTGAATGGTTCTGCATTATTCTCTGTAGATGATGAGAGTATGTAAACCAAGTTGTGTCATTTTAGATTGGCACACCTAGGCGAGAGAAACTTAAAGAAGTTATTTAATCAAGAGGCATTTGGTGAGGATAAGTTCCAGCCATTGAAGTTTTGTGAGCATTGTGTGCTTGGGAAAGCACATAGGGTGAGGTTTAGTATCAGTGAGTACAAGACTAAGGAAACTCTTGATTACATACACTCGGATCTTTGAGGACCAACTCAGACAGCTACTCGTGGTGGTGCCAGGTATTTTCTCAGTTTAATTGATGACTGTTCAAGGAAGCTGTGAGTCTCTGTGTTGAAGAGTAAAGATCAAACATTTATTGTATTTAAGACTTGAAAGGCTCTTATTGAGAATTAAATGGGCACAAGAGTAAAGAAGTTGAGAACTGAAAATGACCTTGAGTTTTGCAATAGAGAGTTTGATGAGTTTTGTGCCAAGCATGAGATTACAAGGCATAGAACGGTAAGATTAACACCACAACAGAATGACGTGACTGAGAGGATGAATAAAACCCTACTTGAAAGGGTCAGATGCATGCTTACCAATGCAAAGATATCCAAAGTATTTTGGGGAGAAGCTGTAATGACTGCAGTTTTTTTTATTAATAGAAGTATCTCTTCAATAATTGACTTTAAGACGCCAGAAGAGAAATGGTCTGGCAATCCTCCTAAGTATGACCACCTCAGAATATTTGGTTGCCCTGCTTTCGTACATATTAAGGAGGAGAAGTTATAACCTAGAGCTATCAAAAATGTATTCATAAGATATCCTAGAGGGATAAAAAGATACTAGTATGGTGTAAAGACTTGACACCATTAAGGAGTATCATAAGCCGTGACGTAACGTTTAATGAAGCAACCTTGCTGAAAGCCTCCCAAGAAGATGAGAAAAAAAAACCTGTACGCAAGGAATACTGAGCACCCAAGTTAATAGAAGTTAAAGTAGAGCTTGAGAATAAATTTGATATGCCCTTAGATCAGTACTTCAACAACGAGGTCCTTGAAGATTAACTAAGAACACTGGCGAGTTCCTCAAAGTCCACCCAAAGAAAGACTAGGACTCATAAGATGGAACTTAAAGAGTACCAGCTAGTCAGAGATAGGCTAAGGAGAACGATTAACCCATCAGTCAGGTATGCATAAGCAGATTTAGTTACTCATGCTTTTAATTCTGCTTACACTATTGAGTATGATAAGCCGAGGACATATGGTGAGGCTATGAAGAGTGAAAATAAGAAAGAATGGCATCAGACCATGGAAGAAGAGATTAGTTCTTTTAAGAAGAACAATACCTGAAAGTTAGTAGAGAGACTTCAAAAGTAACTAATTGGGTACAAATAGGTGTATAAGGTAAAGGAGGGAATACTGAGGATAGAGCCTACAAGATTTAAGGCTAGGTTAGTTGCACAAGGTTTTAGTCAGAGAGAGAGAGTTGACGTTCATGAGATTTTCTCTTCAGTCGTCAAGCACATATGCATTAGAATTTTGTTAGCCATGTGTGCAAACCTTAATTTACATTTAGAACAGATGTATGTAAAGACAACTTATTTGTATGGAAAGCTTGAAAAGACGATATACATGGCACAACCGTAAGGGTTCGAGGAGCCCGAAAAAGAAGATTATGTTTGTTTGCTAAAAAAGTCATTATATGGTTTAAAGCAATCACCTAGACAGTGGTATAGGAGATTAGATGAATTTATGATAACTTGTGGCTTTAGTAGGAGTAAGTATGATGGATGTGTGTACTTCAAGAATATAAGTTGTGAGATGATATATTTGTTTCTATTCATCGATGATATGTTGATCGCATGTAAGAATATGGAAGAAATACAGAAACTCAAGAAGCAATTGAGTGGTGAGTTTGAGATGAAGGATTTGGGAGCAGTAAAGAGAATATTGGGTATGGATATTATGAGGGAAAAAAGACATGTTATCTTCTTGTCCCAATAGCGATATATATTCAAAATTCTAGAGAAATTTGATATGTCCAACACAAATGCTGTCTCTACTCCTTTGGCTATACATTTTAGACTTTCAGCAGCACAATTTTTGACATTCGAAGAGGAGAAATTGCAGATGAGTAAAGTACTGTATACAAGAGCTATAGGGAGCATCATGTATGCAATAGTTTACACAAGACCAGACATAACACAGATTATAAGCGTGGTGAGTAGATATATGACAAATCGGGGTAAGGATCACTGACTTGCAGTGAAATGAATTATGAGATATCTCAAAGAAATGTTAAATCACAGGTTGATGTATAAAAGGGATGAGTACAACAATGAAATGGTAAGAGGGTACATAGACTCAGATTATACAGGTGATCTAGACAAGAGAAGATCGTTGACGGATTACGTATTTACAGTGCTTGGGTTTAATGTATGTTGGAGATCAGTTCTACAACATATGGTTGCACTATTTACCACAGAAGCAAAGTACATAGCTGTTGGTAAAGCTATTAAGGAGGCCGTGTGGTTGAAAGACATATGCACGGAGGTATTGGCTAGTTAAGATGTGAACACCGGTGTATATTATGACAGCCAGAGTGCCATACATCTAAACAAACATCAAGTGTTCCACGAGAGGTCAAAATACATTGATGTGCGGCTCTATTATATTCGAGAGATTGTCCAAAGTGGTGAAGTTAGTCTAACAAAGATAACTTCGTCTAAAAACCCTGCTGACATGTTGACTAAGCCACTGCCCTCAATTAAGTTCATCCTATGCAAGGACTTAATCAGAGTCATTATTTTATGAGGGTGACCGAAGATGCGAAGATAAGAGATCAAGTTACTTTGTGAATGATTTTGAATCAAGAAGAGGATTTGTGAGAATATTAATTAAAAATTATCAGGATATAATTTAGAGAGCAAGCAAGTGCGTAGGGTACCCGAAAATTGAAGACAGAGGCAGAAGAAGGTGAAAGACGAAGAGGCGGTACCCAGGCGTAGACGTCGCGACGCTTAGAATAAAACCTGAGTGTCGCGGTGCCAGGTAACCAGAGCTGCAGCGCCCAAGCGGGTGCACTCAACACCGCGGGAACACTTTTTCATTTTTGATAGTTACTTATTTCGTCTTTCTCTTGCTTCAGAACTCTCTAATACGACTCTCACACATTTATGATAAACTTAGGAAGTCCTAAAGTCTATATAAATGCTATCTATTGGCTTGTAAATACATATTAGTAAAATTGATGTGAGATCTTTGTGATCGAACATATTTTGTGATTCTTAGTGAGCGAAGATTCTTAGATTGCAAGAGAGAGAGTGTGTCTCTTTGTGAGTCTTTCTTGTAAAAGACATACTTTATGAGTACCTTGAGATTTGATATAAGAGTGAGTGATCTTGATCCACTGTGAACGTAGACAAGTTGCCAAACCAAGTAAATTTGTGTGTGTTCTTCTTCTATCATTTATCTCTTTAATTCCTTAATTGCTTGTTCGGCACTATTTACTTATGTGATATTACTTGTTTGTGTGCTTTCGCTTAAACATCAAATCATGCCATAGAAGTTCAAATTCCAGAAACTTAATTTTGTAAAAACTTTCTTATCTCTAAGCATATCATAACCAATTTATAAATTTTGACAACTCTCATAATTTTATTGAAGGAATATTAATAATATTCTCCAGATGTTGGTGGTGAATTTGCATGTCTCAATATTTATCTTGTTTTTAAGCTTTTTATTTTTCTAACCATTTACATCTAGTGTTCTCTTTTTTTCTTCTGGTTTTCTCTTCTCTTTTTTCTTTATAGAATAGCGTCAGTAGAAGAAAAGAAAAAACTTGTTACTTATGAAAAATAGTTAAAGTTTTTTTTTCAAAAGTGAAAAAAGAATTTGTTACTTACGTTACCTTTATTGAGGTCTTACATTGCTTCAGAGATAATTATTTTTGTTTTAGAGTGAAACCTTGCTCGAGTCTTTTGGTTCTTTAACGTTTTAGAGTCTTGCTCGAGCCTAACAGGTCTATATCCTATACGTGCCTTACGGGCTTTTGGAGCCTCAACGTTAAACCTTATGTAATTTTTATAAGTCTCTAATGAGATGGAGGTTATCTTTTATAAAGGATTTCTTATATTTTTACTCCTTGTGGAGGGAATTTTAAAGTAATCTTACTCTTCGCAAAAGGATTTCTATAATTTTTGCCCTTTGTAAAGGGAATTTTTATAATCTTTATCCTTTATAAAGAGATTTTTCACGACGTTTACCCTTTGTAGAAGGATGGACTCTTCATAATCTTTACTCAAATATGGTTAGATCTTCATTTGCCCTAGTAGAACTTGTATCATGATTTTAGGGATAACTCTTGGATTTCGGGATCTTTCTTGATAAACTTAACTTCATTTATAACTCTTTAGGTTTATTGTAAGTTAAGTCCTTTTTGATTTTTTTTAAAAATTTTTCAGGGTGGTTATATTTTGACCTTCTTCTGCTCGATATAAGCAAGAATTATTTTCTTTTGTTTGGAGTCTGATTAAATAAGATAGCTAGGTTACGACTATTATTCTGACTAATTCTAAGAGTGGTGAGTCCGATCGAGCAGGGTAGTCGAGCTTCGACATTAATCTGACTAACTTAAAGAGAGCATAGGGTTCCTTTGGGAGTTTGATCGAAGAGTGTAGTTGAATTTCAACTATTGTTCGACCAACTTGGAGGATGTAGATTATCTTTTCTCTTTTGAAGTCTGACTAGCTTAAAGAATGTGCCCATGATTTGAGGATAATTTTTGGGCTGAGGTCATCTTTGGGTCTCATGGATCAAGATCTTTATTAGCCTCATGGACCAAATCTTTGGGCTTCCTAGTCCAATTCTTTAGGCTATGTGGGTCAATTCTTTAGGCCTTGTAGGCTAGAATTTACTGATTTTACCTCTTGTGGAGGGCATCAATAAGGGCTTAGGTTGCCTCTGGGAATACTTAGGCAGCCTTTGGGAGATCTTAGGTTGTCTTTGGAAGGTTTTGGCTACCTCTGGGAAGACTTAAGTTGCCTTTAATAGGAGTTAAGTTGCCTCCAAAAGGACTTAAACTATCCCTGAGAGGACATAGGTGGCCTATGAGAGATTTTAGGCTACATCTAGAAAGTTTTAAGCAATCTCTAAGAGAATTTAGGTAACTTTTGGAAGGATTTAAGCTACTTTTGAATGGACTTAGATAGCCTCTAAGAAGATTTATGTAGCTTCTATAAGGACTTAGTGGCCTCTAATAGGGGTTATATTGCCTCTGTGAGGACTTAGGTAGCTTTTGGGAGGACTTAGGCTACGATTAAGAGAAAATAGAGGTTTGATTATGGATAACATACTTTATGTATCGAATAACTTAGTGTATCGAATAGTACTTTATGATCCATAATGAATAGATGATATGTGTTTTATAGTATGCAAAATAATCAACTCAAATTCAAGATCAAGATTCTAATATAGCTAAATTTAAGCAAGAAGTGAAAGATGGTGTACGGACTGATCTACGATTGGGAGAAGATAAAGCTTTGGTTATAAGTAACATTCGTTATGTATTGAATAACTCAGAGTTAAAAGATATAGATTTTAAAAGAAGTATATAGTTCAACTTATGATATGTACCCTAGTAGGACAAAGATGTACTGCACATTAAGGGAACATTATTAATGACAAGGTATCAAAAGAGAGATTGTAGACTTTAAATCTTACTGCTTGACTTGTCAACAGGTTAAAGAAAAACATCGAGTCTAGTAGAATTATCAGAATCCCTTCTTATTTCTAAGTGCAAATGGAAGTATATCACTTAGATTTCATTGTTGGGCTTCTACATACTCAAAAATGGTCATAGTGACCTATGGGTAATTGTTGATCCCATGCAAAGTCTACTCATTTGATATTAGTAAACCTCAAATTCTAGATCTAGCTCAGAATTAGCACAATCATTTCAGTAGATACTTATATATAAATTATATAAGTTTTTAATACAACAGCTTATTGATTTAATTATATATTGTAATGTTTATTTTATTCATAATTTAGTTTAGATAATAAATATTAATGTTAATTAATTATATTTAGAAATATTTTTCTTAAATTTATTATAGTATAATTATGATCATGTTAAATATAAAAAATATTATATTTAGAATAATTATTATCTATGATAGTATATAGTTATAGTAGTTTTAAACCATCAAATATATACCCTCTATCCTTTAGTTTAGTTTGCTTTGTGCATGCATGGGATTAATTTAGTTGCTATGTTAGAGTGATATAGAAATTCCACTGGATGAGACTAGAATAGACCCTACTATATTTGAGCGTGAGTTACTCTATCAAGTGAGATCCTGATATTCTTTGAGTACAAGTTTGATGTAATGTTTTAGAATATACAGTACATGATATATCCCCAGTATTACGTTATTGATTTATGATAGTTAATGATTTCAATATTCATTTCATGTTTATTCATTACGTATGCAATTTTATGATTATTTTACCCAAAACAAATTTGTACAAATATTCTATATATAATATTTAAAAAATTATTATTATTATAATATATAAAAGGTATTATAATTTAAAATTATGTCTATTTACTAAGTCGTAAGCTCACATTTTTTTTTCTCTATCTTTTTTAAATTATCACAAAAATTTATATAGTGTGATATTTTTATATTTTGAGATTGGACCACAATATATTTACTACAAAGTTATTATATTTTATGTTTTATATACATATATGAATCATGTCAAGTATAAGAGTACTTGTCAATATTTGAGAAGAGTTTGAGTCAGTCCTATCAGAATGGTTCACTTAACGAGCTTGTGATTGGTTCAAACACGCCAACAATTAGATGGCCATGAATCCATGACTGATTCTCAAATTTTAACTTTCAATTTTATCAAAATTTTAAACAAAACTATTGATTAGAGTTTTAGGTTTACCGATTAGAGAACTTTTCCTTTTTGGTGTTTTAGGGCAAAACTAAAAGCATACATATTGGATTTTCAGGTAAGTTTGGGTTTCAAACCCATACAACATTGTTTTTGTTGTTTCAAAATATCTTTTATTCTTGGATATTTGGGTCTTTAGGCTAGATTTGAGTTGTTTTATGATCTACTGGAACATTTATTTTTTTTGGACACAAGTCATGAGCTCATGATGGGACTTATATTTGTTCAACATTCACATTCCAACTTTTTGTATATTATATCATACATCACAAATGTTGTCAGTTGGTATATGTATATAAAGGGAGGTGCATTTTACAGTCGTGAAAAAGTATTCATCAAGAGATTTTTTAAATGTGTAATCAAATTTTGTGTTTTTGAGTATCGAAGACTTTCTCTCAAGTAATTAAGATGCAATTAATTAATAAGTTGAAAGGCACGTAACTAAGAATTAATAATTGCTTTTTTTTGGTAATAAGAACAGAATTTCAATTCATTCTCCGAAACATTACATAAACTTTTATAACATTATATAATTTCCAACAGGAAAATGCATAATTAGGATGAAGTACTGAGGACTCAACCCTTTGATTATTATTTATTCCAGAGAAAGACCAAGAGCACATAAACCACCCTTTCTTAATATTATTTAACGTAAAAAATACTATATTTATGGAAGGGAGTAGACAAATTAAAGAGCCCTATTTATGGACACCTGAAGCTATTAGGGACCCTGCAATGATTCAAGAGTAAATCTAATGAAACATTTGGAAGAGTGAGTTGGAGGATACCCAGAAGATTAATTTTGAGGGAAGTGCAAAGGCAAGCAGCAGGATCGATGCCAATCAAATTGTTAATGAGAGGGCAATATTCGTTGTTGTCTGGGACACCAAATTTGAGGGCCAAGGCACCCAACACGTTGGCACATACGCCCAACTTAAGGGTATCGGTGGGACATGTTTTAGGTAAATCTGAGGAGGTGACCACAATGAAGAAGAGGACGTTGATGAGCAGTAAAAGAGCTGCTAATTTGGAAGCCATGATATGATCTCAAACTCACCCTTCAAACTGTATGTGGATTAATGTTTAAGAGTATATTAGATGAATGGAAATGATTCAAGTGAGATGGGGTATTTATAGGAATAACGAAGATCTTTGCTAGAAAAGTCTCAGCGAACTGCTAGACTTATGTCATTTTTTATAATTAATTGAAAGACAAAGAAAATATATAAATAATTGAAATTTTAAAGTAACCAAAATCTTTTCTTATTTAAGTTATAATTTTTATAAAAAAAAAATATTTTAGTCAAAAAGATCTATGATGTTATAACTTTATTCTGTAAGAAATTTTGATCTAGGTTAACTTTGATGTCTTTGACTTTTTTCTCATTGGTGGTTGCTGCAGTTTCTTTAATAATAGAATTTAATCATTGATTTACTAGTAAAACTATTACATTGACCTTTTATATAAGTTGAAGTCATTTTATCTATTAAATTTCTTAATTTTATACTTGTGAGTTGCTATAACTCTAGCTCTTTGATACTATTTATTGGTATTCTTCAACTATATGTAATTGAGAAAGCAAAATAAAAAAATATCAATACAAGAAAAATAAACATAAGAACAAAAAAGCACATAAATATTTACGTGATTTAATAATTGCTTACGTACATGGTGGATCAAGATCTTAACATATTTTATTAATGAATCATTCACAAAGAAGAAACTCACAAAGAATTCTCTCTCTTAAGATACAATTGAAAACTCTTAATTTAGTGATCTCTTGCTGTTTATGATTCTGAAGCCAATACAAGATTTATATAGTGCTCTAAACAATTTTAATAAACCCTACTTCGACTTGTATTTGGATTGTAATACAAATCCTACAATAAATTTTTTTTGGAAACAACTTAAATAGGAAACCATACTAGTGCTGCGGCAAGACTTTCCCCAGGTGCCCTTGCTACAGCGCAACTCCTTTCGTGCCACAACAAGGCGATTCTGACCACCTTAGTAGAAACTCAACGTCATGGCGAGCCTTGCTATTTGCTACAATGAGTCTTCAAGTGGTCTAGCACCACAATGAGCTGGAAGCTCGTTGTGGCGTTATTTCTTGTTTTGCCTTCCATCTTTACGTGACTTTACTTTTTTACGATGTATCTTCTTCTCATTTGTTTTGCTCAAAATTAATTTTTATATAATTTTTAATCATCATATCTCACAAACAAGTCAAAAGAAAATATATAAATAATAGAAAAATTAAAAGTAACCAAAATCTTTTCTTATTTGAGTTACACATTTTCTTAAGAAAAATAACATTTTAGTCCCATAAATATTAGAATTAATTTAAAAGTTTCTTATTTTTAAAAAAATCCACTTTAGTCCTTACTATTATGATAGTTTTCTTAAAAATTTATTTTTTTGGATACTTTTACAAAAAAAAAACCTTTTGATGTGAGATTTGATAAGTATAATAATTCAAAAATTATAATAAAAAAAAAATATTGAATTTTCATTTTTATTTTTCTCTCCTCCCACCCCACCACTTTCCATCCCCCAATTTTTAATTTGCATTTTCACAACCCCACTTCCCTACCGTTATGACAGTATATAGTAGTAGTGGTTTATTAGTGATTTTGGGTTAAGGAGGCTGGTTTCATGGCGATGGTTGGGTGGGGATAATTTTGTGGAGAAATGACAATGAAACTTAATATTTAACGAGAAATGAAATTATTTTTGATATTTTTTTAAAATGTACAATATGATAACCAAAAATCATTTTGCCACACCTAAATGCTTACGTAAAAATTGTGCACTCTCTGACTTAGGACAGGGTTCAAATCCTAATAGAGATTAGAAATTTTTTCATTTTTTCTACAGTTATTGACAATTGCAGTGTTATAATTATCGGTTGTGATTATTGACAGAGAGTTGCAGTGTTGCAGTATATTCATTTATTGGCGGTTGTAATTGTAATTCTTTGAAATGTAAAATTTATAGTGTAATACTTGTTTTAAAAAAAAATTAACTATAAAAATAAATACTTAACAGAACCAAATGGTTGATTATGTTGACTGAATTATCTCTACAACTTAGAGTTTAAGAAATCAAATAACCCTAACTATCTAATTAACTATATATAGTTAGGTAAGAAGTAATTGAGATTGTATATTTCTGGCTGAATTTTAATTTGCATCAATTGTGAATATAGGCTAGGATTAAGTAATAAAGGACTTCAAAGCCTCTTGTCGCCTTGCCAACTCAAACTCAGTACAGTAACAGATTATTTATATAAAATTAATCAATTTTGAGACTCTAGAGGATAGCCTAAAATGAAAACTGAAAAGCTTGAATTTTTTAAATCAAATCAAATCAATTAAATTAAAACAACTTTGAATTTAGTTTTGACCCATAGCTCAATTTCTCTTTTAGTAATTTGTGTATATATTTATTGATATAAACGTTGAAATTCAAATGAAAAGTTAATAGTTAATAAAACACAAAAAAATAAAAATAAAAATAAAAGAAATATATAATACAAAAATCTTTAAGATTAAAATAAATATGATAAACTCTAATTCTAGAATCACGAAAGTCAAAAAGTGACAAGCTTAAGCTCCTAGATAAATGTTTCTTTCGCTAGAATTTGCAATAAGGCCTGCCTAACCTAAGAGATAATTAGAATATATGAAGTATTCGCATATATCTGCATAATGGTGCAATATAATACAGGACTCATATTATTGAAGAAAATTTATAACTCAAATTTAAAAAAAAATTGGTTATTGTTAATGAAGCTCCCTAAATCGTAACATTTATGTATAATTACTTTTTTTATCCTTGCTTTGCTCCTTTGAATTGATTAGAGTGTTTTTTGTTCTCTTATAAAAAAAAAAATACTCTAACACTCAAATCAATGTTTAAAAAAAAAAAAAGAGTATTGTATGTGATGAAGTGTATACACAAATAAATATGTGAGAATAATTCAATATATTGCTATGGTTGCATGTAATTCAAATCTCTTGTTAAAAGATCACCATTTTTTTAGAATAGGAAGTTAATTCCTTCTCAAAGTAAATTAACATAGACATGTGTTTCAATTAAACACTAGCTTAATTAACTTAATTTCTTTCTAAAGATTGTTTTCCTAATTATTCTTGTTTGAATGAGGATTCTTAGAAAAATAAACTAACCTCCCTCAAAAAACCTTCTTAGCTATTTAAATGAGATTCACAATTGAAATTACATTCAAATTTATGTTATTTAATTATTTTTTACTTTTCCGCAATATTCATGATCTATTCATAGAGATCTTGGGTTAAGGAAATGGGTTCAACCTTATTAGGGGGAAATTGGGCTTATTCTGTAAGTTATTATAGGCAAGTTTATATGAGCTTCTTTAAGCAAATAGGAAAATCAGGTCATTAGTGCTTGGACTGGCTGGACCAATTAAGAATGAGCCTAACAGATATCTCTCATAAGTGGAAGAATATGTTAGTTAGATGAGAAGTCTTCTTGAGCACGCTTCTTTACTTTTATTCAACCAACGAGTGCCACGTGTCTTATTTTCAATTTTAACTTTCTTGCTTTATTTTATTGTTCATTCTATTCCAGGGGTCACATCTTTTTAAATGTAGACGACATATCCTGCCTCGCCAACTGACATGTAGATGGTTATACACTCTTTAATGCTTAATAGTTATTTTCTTTATTCATTTGTGATTTTTTATTTTCAAAACTTTAGAATTTCTTTGCCTTTCATTCTTGCTTTTATTCCTTGAATTAAAATATAGTCTCTTTTCCTCTTATTAACAAAATACTGAAAATAGAAATTGGTAAGAGGATTATACAATTTTTCAGTGAAGGAACTTAAATTGGCATATTACATCCCTAAGGATGTAAACAACCGTTCACTTTTAGCTGATGACCCACATTATAATCCTTTTTTGAGAATACCTAAGGAGCTTCCATTGTTTCAAAAGCACTTAGAATGTTTTTGTTTTCTTGTATTGCCACTGATACTTGAATTCTTACATGTCACCAACATTTTCTCTAATCCAAGTACATCTAAATGTCTTCCATTTACTTCAGGATGTTACTCTCTTAAACTACATAATTCCTCCCTTATATGTTCTTACCCTCTATGATGTATTCATGAGACACTATCTATTGTGTTGAAAGATTAATTACCATTTGGCCCTGAAAGTGGAGAGGATGCTCTTCAATGAATTTGAAGATATAAAGGCCTATTTTGAAAAAAAAATGTTATTATTGTGAATGGGGAGTGGAGGAGGCTTGGCCTTCCCTATGTAGTGCAGACTTTTCTCTGACCATTCCATTTATCCCAGTGAGAGAAAGGTTTCTAAAAAGGTACTTTTAAAAGAAATTGATAACATGCATTAAAGGTGCATGCATATGATAGTAGGTTTAATGAAAAATCTGAAATGCTTGTCTAACACACATTTGAACAGTGGAATAGTTATATATTAATCATCAAACACGTATAAAAATGAATTAGTTATAGTATGAGTAATAAAAGCGCACCCTTAAAGACGATTCGATGAAGATTCAAGCTTTTGGAGCACACACCAAAAAGATTTCATAAACAATTCTAGTCCTCCAACGATCGGTGGAATTGAAAAGGTTATAATAGTAGCTTGAACTACCTTAGTGCTCAATAAGTACACTTTATATTATAAGATTCTCTAAGTTTACACCCATTTGTCTTACGAAACTCTTCTACAAGTCCATGAATGATGTCCAACACATATATTACGGATATTATAGAATGATACGTTAAACCATACAAACTAAGATCAAACATATCTGTATAGTCCTTCCATCACCTATATCCTGGAAGAGTAAAGATATAGATCATCACAGTCAAATTTCTATATGTTTGACCGTGAACTTACCTCTAAATTTATATTTTCATAAATAATATCCATAAACTCCTTTGCTTGTTGATATTATTTAACCTTATGGAAAAATTATTTTTTAGGATTTTCGCTTATGGTCATAAGACTTTTTGAAATACAATTTTAGGGCATTTAGATATACAACTCACTTATATGAGTTGACAGATCCTATATTTATGCATATCGGGCTCCATGAGCATTAGACTGTACCTAACGATAGCCAGACATCAAACTATAAATATCTCTGATATGCTTAGAATTAAAGCATGGTAGATCACTCACAAGTCCACCGTGACACTTAGGTCAAAGGACCATAAATACTACTCAACTCGTGAAAATCCTTCACTGACGGCTCTATGGGATGCCTGTTGGAGGTCTTTATAAGTCTGTTCGGTATCCAGTTCTCACTCTGTATGCCTATACGAGCTTTTACTAAGCAAATGGTCTACTAAAATTAGCCTTCTGAACAATCCAAATATGAATATACACTAATCCAAAAGGAATATCAATCGATCTGTGTTAGCAACTATAGATTAGAAATGATGTTTTCAATAACATACTGCATAATGTCATATCTTAGCACCATTTGTAACTCATTGCAATTATATCATTACTAATATATTCTCAAGTCTTTTTTCTATTTCATACAAAGTTCTAACTCTTAGAATTACTAACCCTTAATGCTAGCCTAAACTCCTTTAAATCTATAATATCCAAAAAAATATTATAAGCTTAATACAATATAATTAATAAATAATAATTTAATAAAAATATTTATTATATAAATTTAAATAAATAAATATTCATACAATAATTGAAATGGCACGTGAGCAACATCTTCAAAAGAAACACCCTTCCCATTGCCATCCGTTTAAACTTGGCCTGCTCCTAAAGTAGCTTAGCTTCTTAGAGTACGTCACTTCTTGTGTGCCCTAACTATAGAAGAGAGTTTGCTAACTTTGACCCCTTCGAACCTTGTGCTTAAGGTCTCTAAGGGTTCTACTATTTTCAGTGCTATTTCTTATCGTAAATGTGTGATGTTACACGAATTTCTTCCTTTTTAAGTCTTGTTTCCTCCTGTTTCCATGGAGGATGATGGTAATAAATTTGTATGATTGTTCCTCTTCCGAGTTTGACCCATTCCTTAGGTGTGTTGCTGCAAGAAAGGGGTCTAGAAACAATGCTAACCCATAGGTGCTGCTCATCAAGCTTTCACTTTTGCTCCCGCTAAAGCTTTTATACCTAGTCTTTCTGCCATTGTTGATCATTTCAAGCCTTTTTATCTTGTCTCTTCACCAGGAAGAAGCATTTCTACAGCTACGGAAGTGTTTGATGCTTCTCCAACTAATGTGGCTTCTCAGAATAAGGATAAGCTATGTTGTTTTTCTTTTTTTTTTTTTTTTGCTTTTCTTAGTTCTTATTTTCAAGAGTATGACGAGTTAATTTTTGTCATCTGCAGAACATCATGAAGGACTTTCTTAACGTGCTTTCAAATTTTCTACGGCTGAAAGCCAAAAAATAAAGAAAATCTAAAAAGAAAAAGAAGGTGTTTGAGAGTATATCTAAGGGTCATGGACTCGATACTTCTCTTGCCTCCTAAAGGTAAAAGTTTATGACCTTACTATTGGAAGCTTTGTTCCTAATGTTCTTCTTCTTGCTTTAGAACTTACTTAGGGCAAGACAATCCCGAAGTTTTAAAATTAAAAAATTGCAAATGAATAAAGAAAATGACTGCTAAGTATTTAAAGAGTTTATAATAGTCCATATGCCAGTTGGCGGAGCAAGATACGTCACTTACATTTAAAGAAATGTGAACCTTGGAACAGAATGAACAGTAAGAAGAAGCGAGAAAGTTAAAAATGAAAATAGAACACATGGCACTGCATGCCTAAAAATACTTCTCATCTAGCTGGCACACTCCTTTACTTATAAAGGGATATCAGTTGGGCTCATTTTTAATTGGTCCAACCAACTCAAGCACTAGTTGCATAATTTTCTAATTTGCTTAAAGGAGCTCGTGTAAATGTGCTCATGGGATTTTAAGAATAAGCCCAATTTTTCCTTCAATAAGGTAGAACGAGATCTTCATAAATGGACCGTAGATATTGCAGGATGATGAAAAATGATTAAATAACACAAATTTGAATATAATTTTAACTGTGAATCTCATTTAAATAGCTAAGAAGGTTTCTCGAGGAAGATTAATTGATTCCTTCTAAGAATCCTCATTCAAACAGAAATAATTAGAAAAAGTCTTTAGAAAGAAATTAAGTTCATTAAGTCACTGTTTAATTGAACTACATGTCCATGCTAATTTAATTGAAGGAATGAACTTCCTACTCTATAAAAGTAGTGATATTCTAATAAGGAAGAGATCTGAATTACATGCAATGATAACAATACATTGATTTCTTCTCTCATACTTATTTGTGCTTACACTTCATCATATATAATACTTTCTTTTTCTTCAAATGACTTAAACATTAAATTATTTTCTTCATCATATATAATACTTTCTTTTTCTTCAAATGACTTAAACATTAGATTATTTTCTTTTACAAGAGGACAAGGGTGCTTTGATCAATTCAATGGAGTGGAATAAGGATAAGAGAAGAATTGTACATAGATGTTCTGATTCAAGGAGCTTCATTAACCATAACCATTTTTTTTAAAATTTGAGTAATAAATTTTCTTAAATAATATAAATCTTGTATTACATTGGACCATTATGTAGATATATGCCAATACGTCATATATATGACCTTTTAATTATCTCTTAGGTTAGACAAGCCTTTGCAAGTTGGAGCGAAAGAAACATTTCTTTAGGAGCTTAAGCCTGTCACTTTTTAATTTTCATGATTCTAAAATTAGAGTTTATCATATTTATTTTAATCTTAAAGATTTTTGTATTATATATATTTTTAAGTTTTTTGTGTTTTATTAACTATTAACTTTTCATTTGAATTTCAAAGTTTATATTAGTAAATTTATATTCAAATTATTAAAAGAGAAACTGAGCTATGGGTCAAAACTAAAATCAAAGTTGTTTTTATTAAACTGAATAATTGATTTGATTTAAACAATTCAAGCTTTTCAGATTTCATTTTAGGCTATCCTCTAGAGTCTCAAAATTTATGAATTTGTATAAATAATCTATTACTGTACTGAGTTTGAGTTGGCAAGGCGACAAGAGGCTTTGAAGTCCTTGATTACATAATCCTAGCCTACATTCACAATTGAAGCAAATTAAAGTTCAGCCAAAAACATACAATCTCAATTACTTCTTATCTAACTACATATAGTTAATTAGATAGTTAGGGTTATTTGGTTTCTTAAACTCAAAACTATGGAGATAATTCAGTCAACATAATTAATCATTTGGTTATGTTAAGTATTTATTTGGGCAAAGGATATTTTTACTCTAATATTTTGAATTAATTAATAATTTGTTCTGATAAAATTTAAAATACCTAATTATGTCCCGATTCATTTATTTTTGCCGTTAGTTTTGATGGTTGAAGGGTAAAATAGTAATTTAACTATAAAAATAAATTACACTTTAGACACATGATACATTCTTACTCATTCATTATCTTCTTGAACACGTAGCGCAATCTCTCCCAATAATTTAATATAATTTTAAAAATTAAACTTTAATAAAAGAATACGTGTCATAATGTAATTAATTACTTTGAACACATGTCAACATGTAATTAGTTTGTATTCTTATTAAATAATTTTTAAGAAATTTTAATTAAATAAAAAAAAACTAAAATAAAAATAGAGTTTGTGTATCACCAGAAAATGGCACCCAGCCGATCGCTATTTTTTTATGACACCGATGACAAAAAATAATCAAATTTACACTAATAGATTTTATTTTTCTTGATCTATGCAATAGTATGGTCATTTTTTGCTAACAAAGACTAAAAAAATAGCTAAAATTGGTGGAGAGGGGCGGCCACCTCCACTGGCTATCATCAAATGGTCGATCTATCTATAGGTGGGGGTAGTGTAAGTTACCGTCCCTCTTTTGATGACGATCGGCAGCATCAACCACCCTTCTCCACCAAATTTGGCCCTTTTTTATTATTTTTATATAAAAAAAATCACACCATTGTATAGATAAAAAATTCTCATATTTTTTCAAAGTCTATTAATAATTGGAACAAAATAATAAATGACTATTAAAAATAAATTTTTAATTCATATAGATGGTATTAAAAATTTTAATAGAGTAAAAGTATTTTTTAGGCTATAATATTGGGATACATATAACATTTGCTCTATTTATTTTTTATAGGCAAAATAGTTTTTTTTCAACAAGTATTATATTATTATTGCAATTGCCAATATTTGAATATATTACAACATTGCAATTACCTGTTAATAATTGCAACTAATAAACACAACATTGTAAATGTCAATAACTGCCTCCCAACAATAGAATTGAAAAATTTTCTGACCTCTATTAAAATTTAAACTCATAACTTAAGTCAATGGTGCATAGGTTTTACTGTTAGAGAAAATATTTAGGTGTAGCAAAATAATTTTGGTCATCATATTTTACATTTTAAGAAAATATCAAAAACATTTCATTTCTCCTAAAAGACCACCTGTTTGTTTGTTTATCAGGTTCATCAGTTTCTTACTCGTGCAAAGAAACTTTTTCTTGGCAACTTGGAGAACTTATAACGATGTTTGTCCCGCATCTCACTAGCACCAGGAAGATTGGGATCTTTATAAAAGAAAAGACTTTATATGGCTTTATAAAGCTTTCGTCTCAATTCATATTTAGCCGCGAGTAATCTATGTTTGTGATCTTGTATATTTGCTTCTCTGACATCTTACTGAATTTACTATTATATATTTTTATAATGATAGGAAAGTGGCAGTGTGAAAATAAAAATTAAAAACAGGAGATGGAAAGTGGTGGGGTGGGAAAAATAAAAATAAAAATAATCTTTTATTTTTATTTTTAAATTATTGTACTTGTCAAATATCACATTAAAAGGTATTATTGTAAAACATCCAAAATAAATAAATATTTTACAAAACGATAAGGACTAAAGTAGATTTTGAAAAAATTAAAAATGACAATTATTTATATATTTTCATTCAACGTGTCTTTCAATTAATTATAAAAAAGGACATAAGTCTAGCAGTTCGCTAAGACTTTTCTAGCAAAGATCTTCGTTATTCCTATAAATACCCCATCTCACTTGAATCATTTCCATTCATCTAATATATACTCTTAAATATTAATCCACATACAGTTTGAAGGGTGAGTTTGAGATCATATCATGGCTTTCAAATCAGCAGCTCTTTTACTGCTCATCAACGTCCTCTTCTTCACTGTGGTCACCTCCTCAGATTTGCCTAAAACATGTCCCTTCGATACCCTTAAGTTGGGCGTATGTGCCAACGTGTTAGGTGCCTTGGCCCTCAAAGTTGGTGTCCCAGACAACAACGAATGTTGCCCTCTCATTAACAATTTGATTGGCATCGATGCTGCTGCTTGCCTTTGCACTTCCCTCAAAATTAATCTTCTGGGTATCCTCCAACTCACTCTTCCAAATGTTTCATTGGATTTGCTCTTGAATCATTGCAGGGTCCCTAATGGCTTCAAGTGCCCATAAGTAGGGCTCTTTAATTTGTCTACTCCCTTCCATAAATATAGTATTTTACGTTAAATAATAATAAGGAAGGGTGGTTTATGTGCTCTTGGTCTTTCTCTAGAATAAATAATAATCAAAGGGTTGAGTCCTCAGTACTTCATCCTAATTATGTATTTTCCTGTTGGAAATTATATAATGTTATAAAAGTTTATGTAATGTTTCGTAGAATAAATTAAATTCTGTTCTTATTACCAAAAAAAACAATTATTAATTCTTAGTTACGTGCCTTTCAACTTATTAATTAATTGCATCTTAATTATTTGAGAGAAAGTCTTCGGTACTCAAAAACACAAAATTTGATTACACATTTAAAAATCTCTTGATGAATACTTTTTCACGATTGTAAAATGCACCTCCCTTTATATACATATACCAACTGACAACATTTGTGATGCATGATATAATATACAAAAAGTTAGAATGTGAATGTTGAACAAATATAGGTCCCATCATGAGCTAATGACTTGTGTCCAAAAAAAACAAATGTTCCAATAGATCATAAAACAACTCAAATCTAGCCCAAAGACTCAAATATTCAAGAATAAAAGATATTTTGAAACAACAAAAACAATGTTGTATGGGTTTGAAACCCAAACTTACCTGAAAACCCAATATGTATGCTTTTAGTTTTGCCCTAAAACACCAAAAAGGAAAAGTTCTCTAATCGATAAACCTAAAACTCTAATCGATAGTTTTGTTTAAAATTTTGATAAGGTTGAAAGTTAAAATTTGAGAATCAGTCATAGATTCATAGCCATCTAATTGTTGGCGTGTTTGAACCAATCACAGGCTCATTAAGTGAACCATTCCGACAGGACTGACTCAAACTCTTCTCAGATATTGACAAGTACTCTCGTGCTTTATACTCATGTTTTAATGATACATTCTCATGCTTGACATTATCCATATATGTACATGAAACATAAAATATAATAACTCATGTAGCAAACATGTCATGGCTCAATTTTAAAATGTAAAGATATCACATTATACAATTTTTTGTGACAATCTAGAAAAAAAAGAGAAAAATAAAAAAAATATATGAGCTTACGACTCAATAAATAGACATAATTTTAAATTATAATACATTTTTTATATAATAATAATAATTTTTTTAAATATTATATATAGAATATTTGTGCAAATTTGTATTGGGTAAAATAATCATGAAATTACGTACGTAATGAATAAACATGAAATATATACTAAAATCATTAACTATCATAAATCATTAGCGTAATACTTGGGATATATCATGTACTGTATATTCTAAAAAATTACATCAAACATGTATTTAAAGAAAATTCAATCTCACTTAACAGAGTAACTCACGCTCAAACATAGTAGGGTCTGTTCTAGTCTCACTTAGTGGAATTTCTATATTACTCTAACATAGCAACTAAACTAACCTCATGCATACACAAAGCAAACTAAACTAAAGGAGGGAGGGTATATATTTGATGGTTTAAAACTACTATGACTATATACTATCATAGATAATAATTATTCTAAATATAATATTTTTATATTTAACATGATCATAATTATACTATAATAAATTTAAGAAAAATATTTTTAAATACAATTAATTAACATTAGAATTTATTATCTAAACTAAACCATGAATAAAATAAACATTACAATATATAATTAAATTAATAAACTATTGTATTAAAAACTTATATAATTTATATACAAGTATCTACTCAAAAAGTTGTGCTAATTAATTCTGAGCTAGATCTAGAATTTTGGGTTTACCAATGAGAAATGAGTAAACTTTGTGTGGCGATCAATAATTACCTATACGACATTATGACCACTTTGAGTACGTAGAAGCCCAACAACGAAATCTATAATGATATTCTTTCACTTGCACTCAGGAATAGGAAGGAATTGTGATAATTCTATTGGCCTTGATGTTTTCCTTTAACCTGATGACAAGTTAAGCGTAAGATTTAAACTCTACAATCTCTTTTTTGATACCCCGTCACAAGTAATGTTCCCTTAGTGTGCAGAACATCTAGGGTACATATCATAAGTTAAACTATAGACTATTTCTAAAATCTATTTCTTTGAACTCTGAGTTATTCGATACACAAAGTATGTTACCCATAACCAAAGCTTTATCTTCTCTCAATCGTAGACCAATTCATACACCATCTTTCACTTCTTGCTTAAATTTAGCTATATTAGAATTTTGATCTTGAATTCGAGTTGATTATTCTGCATACTATAAAACACACAGATTTATCATCCATTTATTATGGATCATAAAGTATTATTGGATACACTAAGTTATTCGATACACAAAGTATGTTACCCATATGCAAAGTTTTATCTTCTCTCAATCATAGATCAATCCGTACACCATCTTTTACTTCTTGCTTAAATTTAGCTATATTAGAATTTTGATCTTGAATTTGAGTTGATTATTCTGCATACTATAAAACACACAAATTTATCATCTATTCGTTATGGATCATAAAGTATTATTTACACTTTCTAGAGAGTATTTTACATTTTATATTTTGCTTGTCTCTACAACACTCTCTGTACATTTATACTTAATTTTTTAAAGATAAATACTGATATGAATATCAAAATATCTTTTTTATAAAAGGACAGTATATTCTCGGTATTTAAAAAAGTTCACAAGAATAAATAGATAATTGACGTAGAGGTTTCAAATTCAAAAGCTTTAATTATGAATGCACAATGGATCTAAAGCTATCTAAATTCAAATAAAAATAAAAGGTAAGACATTGATGTTTAAATGTGATTTTTCATCTTTATTATATATATATTTTTAAGAAAAAGTATTATTATTATGGAATTTGGAATTTTTTTAAAAAAAAAAGAAAAGAAAAGAAAAGAAAAGTGGCTTTTCATGTCTTACAATCTTGTTGAATGTGCAGATCACGTGTTCATGTGGCAGTGTAAATTCAAAGTCCTTGCGAGGCCAATCCAAAATCCCTTTCAAGTCCCATGCCCTCTTGTTCTTCTGTAATAAGCATGCATGCACGTTCATTCTTTGACTGAAAAAAAAAAAATCCTTGCTTTCTTTGTAATTAAATCCTGTCACGTTTAAAAATTCCAAAATATTTTTCACTGGAAATTACTTTTTTCTTTTTCTTTTTTTTAACTTACAAAAGAAAACTTTTATTAATAGAATAAATTAATATAAAAATAAAGATATATTTTTTTTTAATACTACTCATTCTCGTCATAATTGAGTCTATTGTTTTAATCTTACTATGAACAATCTTTGGTTTTTTTTTTTTTTTTGTTTTCTATTTCTGTGTCTTAACAATTGGCTTATCTAATCAAGAATACAACAATTAAGTTGTAGGGAATTACGACTAGTTTTCTTTAGATTTCTTTGACTAATCCTTAAAACAAAAAAAACAAAAAAAAAGAATAAAAGAAAATTAAGAATATTTATTTATTATCAGTTGTGAATTGGCATTGAATATTCAATAAGTACAATAAGAAAATAATAATAATAATAATAATAACAATATTAATATTAATATTTAACATCACTATAGTCTCACTGATGTTCACTTTTCCATACAATGAAGTTCCTTTGAAAGAGTAGAAAGGAAAAAAGCGAGATGGGCTTTATTAACATTATAGTATTTGCAGTTTTGTACTAACTCTTTTCCCACATTTTATATTAATTTTTTTTTATAAATACATTTTATATTAATTAAAAGATTATAAATAGACATAAAGGTAAAGTTTTTTTTTTAAATTAAAAAATTGAAAGAAAAGCTGGGAAAAAGTTGAAGTTTTTGTGTGAGATCTAAGACAACTAATGTTGATCCATTTAATATATAATAACAGTAAAGAAAAGAATAAAAAGAAAACCTTGTTTAAGTGGAAAACAATAACATGTAGTCACATAAAAAAAAAAAAAAACTTGTTCTCATTTGGTTAGCTCTTTTAAGAGTGTGTATATATTGGTTTATTTGATAAGATATTTTGTAATGGTAAAAAAAAAAATTAAAAGATTCAAATTTCACTTACATTAAAATGAAAAATAAATTTAAGAAAAAAGGATATTTGGATTTTTAATATTTTGGGAAAAAAATATGCGAATCTCAATAATTTTAAAAATTCTATCGACATCTTTATCATATAATGTTTAATGAAAAAAAAAAGCATCTGAACTCCTTAAGGTTTTAGAAAAAGAGAAATGCGGGCACATTTTTATTTATTAATATAAATAAAAATTGTTAATTAATAAAGATATCGATAAATTTTTTGAAACTATTAGAATTTGTATGTTTCTTTTTTAAAATGTTAAAAGTTTAGATATTTTTTTTCCTAAATTTAATTTATATTTATGTACCATTTTCAAAGAAAAAAATAAAAAATATTAAAGTGTGTATTATTATTCAAAATTATGTTGGTGCAAGCTTAAAAAGTTGATGATGTTTTTAATTATTAGATTTTTCTCCTTTTACAAAATAAAATTTGAATAAAGCTAATATAAAATCTCATTTGATAAGTAAAAGAGAAAAAAAAAATTGTAAAACCATATCAATTAGACTTCTAAAATTGAATGAAACAAGAAATTAATCGTTTTTAAACAAGAAATTAAATCTCTCAACAAATATAAAATAAAAATTAAATAAATAGAGAGTGGGACATAGAAGTAAATATTAAGAAGAGCGGGGCAAAATAGGTAGTAAGAACAAGTTCAAAGCCTCTAGAGTCTCGTCAGAGTTGGCGGTTTTTCCTCGCGCGTATATAAATAACGGATTGAAAACTCTCTCTGTGCTTCTCCATTTTCATTTTATTTTTTAAAGAATTTTTTTTTGGGAGATCTATCAACAATTTTAGAAAGTAAACGATAAAGAAAATGGCGACGGTGTCTCCATTGGCCAAGTACAAGCTGGTTTTCTTGGGCGATCAATCGGTCGGCAAAACCAGTATCATCACGCGTTTCATGTACGATAAATTCGACACCACTTACCAGGTCTTGCAATTTTTCTTTTTTAAATTTATGGATCAATTTTAGTGAATTATTTTGTTTTTGGCTTGTTTTGAGATTATGATCCGTGTTTGATGATTCCTTATTATATAGTTTTAAGGGTAATTTTTAATTTTGCTTAAATTTGACGGCTTTTCCTTTTTTGTTTTCTGGTTTATTTAATGAACGATCTTAAATTTTGATAATGAGATTATTTTTTTGAATTAATTTAATTGATCAATCAATTAAGAATTAAAGTGGGTTAACAAATGAAAATCAGTTAGGATCTTGCCGATGGGTTAACAAGGTTTTGATTTTATTTTGCTTATAATTATGGCATTGTAAATTTGCAGGCAACAATTGGTATTGATTTTTTGTCAAAAACAATGTACCTTGAAGATCGGACGGTTCGTTTGCAACTCTGGTGAGAATTTGCTTTCCTTTTCAGATATCAAGCAATTCATATTATTTTTCCACTTGACAGAAATGACATTGTGCTTGCCACTTTATTAATCCGAAAAGTTTGCCCCATTTCATGCATCAAGTCAATTTTGAACGTGCACTCATGTATCTATGTAGAGATAGTTATGCGGGTGGTTTAAATTTTTTCCAGGCAGGGTCCAGTTTCTGATAAAAGTTTTTGCAAGTTGACTGTTTGGTATTTTGTGATAGGAAATACAACATTTTTACCTTTGTCATGTTTTCTCGATTTTCATGATACTAATTATTTTCTTAATTGAAATTTTTATGTTTGTAACTTCTCAGGGATACTGCTGGGCAGGAGAGATTCAGGAGTCTTATTCCGAGCTACATCAGAGATTCTTCTGTTGCAGTAATCGTCTATGATGTAGCTAGTGAGTATCATAATTTTGTTAAACAAAAATTGTTTTCACTGATTGTACTTTTGCCACTCATAATAATCCCCAAATTCTTTTGAGAATTCCTCACTTGACCACCATCAATGCAGACAGACAATCATTCTTGAATACTTCTAGGTGGATTGAGGAGGTTCGCACAGAGCGAGGTGGTGATGTCATTATTGTCCTTGTTGGGAACAAAACCGATCTTGTCGATAAGAGGTAAGGGAGTAAAGGATTGAACAATGCTTTGTGTTTCGAATTTGAATGCTTGTTTCCTTTTGGTTCTATCCTAGATATGAAATGTTGTTAGTAAGATACATTGGTTACATTGATTTAGCTCTCATATAGCATCAAAGTCCAGTTAGTGTCCTTCTAAATGTGCTTGTTATTCTTATTGTATTCTTTTTTTTGGTAATGTTGTTTTGGTGAATGAATAGGCAAGTGTCTATAGAGGAAGGAGATGGCAAGGCTCGTGAATTTGGGGTCATGTTTATAGAAACTAGTGCAAAAGCAGGATTTAACATTAAGGTGAGTAAAAGTGAAACAAATCCAAAAGAGATGATATAATTGTTGACTATTGCCATGCACATAATTCTGCGAAGGAAATTTAATAATCCATATTGATCATCGTATTTCAACTATATTTAGTCATCTCACTTCTCTGTTCTCATCCTTTACTTTTTCCTGATTTTTGCTCCTGCAAATCATGGCTTACCGACTCAATTGTATGGTGCATGTAAAAATTTACAGCCTCTATTTCGCAAGATTGCTGCTGCCTTGCCTGGGATGGAAACGCTTTCTTCCACAAAACAGGAAGACATGGTTGATGTCAACCTAAAGCCTACAAGCAATTCATCCCAGCTGGAGCAGCAAGGGGGAGGTTGTGCTTGTTAGAGAAATATATTTAAAAACTGAAGATTCACGGAAAGAGTGTCTTTGAACCAATCTCTCAGACTCGAGGGAATTTAGCTAACATGATGAATTGATGATGACAAAGATGATTAATGCTGAGATGGGATATTTTCTGGGTAAGACGTTACAGCGGATACAATGGTGTTTGTTCAATATATATACACCAAGTGTTTTTTGTGGCTATCCTTCTCTGTTCCGATATGTTAAAATATACAATTTGGATATGGTGCTTTTTTCCATCTGGATCCTTGTTAGTATCTTTTTTCACTAATTTTCTTGTTTCCTTTTGCTAAACATCACTCAATTTGTTTGCTAGAGATTATTAAAAGCTGTATTCGGATTATTCATGTTGATGTGCATTATTCATCAGTTTTTGCTGTTTTTTTATTTGAGATATTGTTTTCGATAAGTTGATTTACTTGTAGCAAACTCTGTATGTAAGTCTGCATTTTGTAAAATAAGAACATTCTCATTGAAAAGGAAAACTGTTAAATTTGGGCAAATTTTCAAAACAATTACAGTAAAAAAAATTTATTACGAAATTAAAAGTTTACAGAACTGTAGAGTTTCCAGCCGTCTCTAATTTTTTCTCTTTGTCTCTTTCTCAATTCTGCCAAAAAAAAGAAGGAAGAAGTTAGTATAAGCAGGAGACCTGCTTTGGGTTAAATGGAATGGTTGAATAGTTGGGAATTTTGAGATCATCACCTAGAGGGTTAAGCTTGCAGTCTTTAATTAGCCTCCAAGATCAACAACAATACATGGCACTGCAATCATTCTATTATAATGTGCTAAACTTTTGACTTCTAAGTTCAGTTTCTTAACTGAACTTTTGAAATAATTAACTAATCTTTAACTAAGAATTACTTTATTATTACTATTTTTTTTCATTTTAAAGTTGAAAGTATACTTGTCTTACTTATATTTTTAGACTGAGATTTTAATTGGCTAATTGATTTCAACTATGTTTCGGGTAATAAGATTTAAGATTAAGTTAGTATCATTCAATTTGGTATGTGTTCACCATGCGTCAAATTGAAAACTGTGACCTCAACTTTTAACCATACATATTGTTTATGGAGAGTTAGATCATAATTCTTTGTATACCTTCAGCAAGATCAATGAAACTTAACTAAAATTATTTCATAAAACTAATGAATATCACATCAATCAATCAAATCATAATTGTTGTGAGATAAGCAAGGGATGAAAATTAATCCTCCCAATATCTAGACTTCTAGCTAGATAGTTCTCACTACTGTTTATTTCCTGGGCACTCAGGCAATTGAACTCTTTTGAAGACTTTGCTTATGTCTTTAAGTTCTCTCTCTCTATATGTGTAAAATGATCTCATTAGTCACGTAATTTATCATAAGATGAATAATATTACCACAGCATTATTTGATTAATTTATAATTTTTATATTATTTATAATGTAATATAAAATCGTGTGACAACGTATTTCGGTATGTTACCCAATAAATAAAACAATAAATCTTACTCATTTCATTTTACAATAAGAGACAGTGACAATGGCTAATTACTACTCTTGCAAGAAAATTCTCTTGTCATTCTTGCTCTGTCCATGTCTTTACTCTCATTCTCTTGCACAAGTCCCAGCTCGTCAAACAGCGCGAAACACGTAGCTGTGAAACTTGGGAATTGGCTTGTCACAGGGATGAATGAAACCTTCTCTCTTTGCTGAAATTCCCAACAAAGATCTTCTGGTACCAGTTTCTTTATTTTGTTCACTGGTGCATGAACAGTCCACCTTATAAATGAAATTCCAACTTTGGGAAATTTAGAGCTGATTTGATATAAAGTTGTTGTGGCTTTGAATTCATTGTTGCTGCAGAGTTTATTGAATACCTTAGCTGCTAGGCTTCTAAAGTTAAACAAAAACACTTTTTTACCAAAAACTCTTATACAATAATAGAATAATTAGTTGTTTTATATATGAAGTTAGTTGCAAGTTTGTTTTATAATTGGAGAATTTTGACTTTAATACTTTAAATTTAGTTGAATTATTCAATCACTACTCATATTTTTTTAATTACTTTAATTAGTTCTTGTCATTAAAAAAAATAATGTCATTTATTATTATTAGATATATTAATTTACTTTGCGACCCTTAGAAGTGTCTTTTAGACGTTTATTTTTTCAGCGACAAAAACTAATTGAGATATTTAAAAAATTGTAGACCTAATTACGTAATTCAAAAACATTTCAAGGACTAAAATGATAAACTCCCTTTATTGTTTCATGGCTTGTGTATAATCAATACTTTCTTGGCTTTGATTTATGGCGGGATGGAACCCAAAGTGCAGTTAATGTCTACAAAGCTGCAGAAGTATCTCAGTGCAGAAAGTGGAGGTGGCACAATTGTTATAGCTAACCACATATCAGCTTCAGCTTGGGAAACTTTCAGGGTTAGTCCTACTATTATTAAGCTGAAAAGCCTAATTACCAGACATGTGTTATCATATTCTAATGCTTTTGCTTGTTCTTTGTTAACATTGATTTCCATTATGCACAGCTGTGGAGGATCAATGAGACATTCTTCAATTTCAGAGTGAACAATAAGCAGTTCTTTGGACGGCAAAATCAAGGCCAAGGAAACAGACTGGTAGGAACTTCTAACACTGCTGGCTACTCATAGATTGTTAGGAAAGATGGCGATCTTAATCGAATTCGCCTCAAAGCATCAGATGGGTTATTTCTCCAGGTACTTTAATTTTTTCATTGACAATGATAATGGTACAAGGCCTGATTAATTTGTTCTTTTTGGCAATCTAATTACGCAGTGCCAGGAACAGTATTGACTGCTAGTTTTGGGGGCTCAAGTTGGGATGATAGAGATCCATCTATCTTCAAAATGACAATTGTGGAAACTCTACAAGGTGAATAGCAGATCACAAACGGCTATGACCCTGGTAAAGTTGCTCAAGTTTTGCGAGTAAAATTTCAATTTGAAACAAGAACAGAATTGGTATATGATTGTGAGCAAGTTAATATAATTGATTCACATGCATAATTTGCTTCTCTATCACTGGAACAGTTACATCACCGATGATGATTTCAGATTTCTGTCATCAAACGGTGTGAATGCTGAGAGAATTCCAATTGGGTGGTGGATAAGGATCCAACGCCACCAAAGCCTTTTGTTGGTGGCTCATCTCAAGCCTTGGACAATGCTTTCATTTGGCCACAGTAAGTAGTCAATAAATCAACTTTTTTCAATGAATTTAAACCATACCCTTTCCCATTCTGGTGTGAGCAGGGTTTGAACCCTAGATCTCATAGTTCTACCTAAAAGACTTCTTTCATTGAAAAATGGTTAGTTTTTCATTATTGAAGTGTTTCATTTCTCTGCATACAAATGAAGGAATACGGGATGAAAGGTGAAAGTCGACCTGCACGCAGTCCAAGGTTCACAAAATGGCAATGATCACAGTGGGACAAGAGATGGGTTTCAATAATGGGGAGAATCTAACATAGCAGACACTCTGGCTGTCATTGATTTTCTTGCTGCAAAGTTAATTTAAGACACTTGATCTTCGTTTTCTAGTTATGCTGCAAAGTTAATTTAAGACACTTAGATCTTTGCTTTTTAGTTATACTTACAAAAGGTAATTATAAATATAGTAGGATCTTTATTTTTTATAGTTTTAATATGAATATGTTGAAAATGTAACGATTGAAGATCGGAGTAACACTCACGGTCGTTTGAAGTCCTCTGTCGCCAATCACTACTACCATCTCAAATTTTGACTATTTTACGATGTTGTGACTGACACCGCCCAATCCAAATGAATCAATAACCTCCAACTATTTGAACATTGCTAGAAAGGAAGTCGTCAGTGAATGAACAATAGCCAACGGGAGGTGAACAATGACTGATTCTAAAAAAAAAAATTGACTCAAAAGAACTATAAGAATGATCATAACCTAACTCTGATATTATGTAAGAAAAGATCAAAAAGATAAAATGAAGTTGAAATACTATAAAGGCTCATATGTAACAGTTTCAACATATAATGTAATACAATAAAAATGTGGTCTTTATAATACTTTTGTTGCCTTTATCTTTTGTCTTTTCTCACAATACTCACTCATAAGGCCAGAGCATATCAAAATCTTACTGAATTTTAACATTATTAGATATTTGATGATTCAACAATTTTGTTTGGACAAGAATTGAGAAGAATATCAAAATAGAGAGTCACGAAAAGTCTAAAATGTGTGAGACACTCATGAAAAAGTCTAGGACGTGTGGGACACGAAGAAAAAATTAAAATGGGACTCAAAGATGTGAAGAAATAGAGAAAAAGTGCAGAGGCTGTTACAGGGCTAAGCGTCGTGGAGCCTAAGGCTGGACGCTGCAGCGCTCTGGCATCCAATACCGCAGTGCCAGAGCGGGCAAAGTCAGTTTTCAATCTGAATTTCTAAGTTTTGGACTTTCAAAATAAATTAACTTTTACTCTAATAAGGATTAGGGTTAATAGGCACAGAACAACTCCTATATAAACCCTTGTAAACATTTTAATTTAAAATCAAGTATTAAGAGAGACTCTAAGAGAGAGAAGAACTAGGTAGACACTAAGTGCTTGTGTACACTATGGTAGAATCGTTATTTGTGTGTTCATTATTTGTGGGAGAGCAATGGTACACTAAACATTAGATCTTTTTAAGGGTTCTTCATTGAATTTTCCTTGTAAATTCTCTAGCGAGTTAATAAGAGAGATTAGGATCCTTGAATTCACCGTGAACGTAGGCAATTGACCGAACCACGTAAGTGATTGTATTGTACTCTTTATTATCTGCTTTAAGTTTTACTATTTTTGCTTGATATTCAGGTTATTCCGCTATGCAAAGAGGTTAAGGTTCAAGGTTGAACTTGGTTAATAGTTCTTCACTTTAACCAAATATCACGGAGAGAAGAGTGATTCCTCCAACAAACATTAATTACTTTGTCAAACTGAGTAGATATGTTAATCGTTCGAGTCTTGTGACAATTGAGTTGATTAATAAACATCTTGCACCTAATGTCACTTTGGGCACCCTAAGGAAGCATTGCAAGGCAGGTTATGACGCGGTGAGGAAATACACCTCAAGTACTTATGTGATCCTTTCGAATCGTCTGGGACCTGCTGATTCCAATGAGCATCTCTCATTTGTAAGTGGCCTTAGTTGTATAGTAATTAATGTGCATTACTACAACCTTTTCACTAATAACCTCAACAACTTGATTGTACAAGAGAACATTGATTATATCTATAATCAACGAGCTTCATATCTCAGCACTATCACCACTTTTAATGGCCTCTAACTTTTGTTGGTAAGTTGGGTGACGTTTGTGTGTATAAAAAATATGAAAAGAAACTTAACATAGAATAAAAAATGGATCATGTTTGTGAATTATGTTTGATTTACAGATTCTAATTATCGCAATGATGTAAATTTAGCATTGTTTTGACGCAAACTTAACTTAACACGCATATTGACTTTTGCAGTCAGATTGATGTTAGAGTTGGAATTGTCGCTAAACCTTGAGAGATATTATCGAAAATTTGTTCATAAATTAAGTCATACTTGTTTTTTCTATTATATATATAAAGGATTTTAGGAGGGATGCTTTTATGTGTGTATCAAAAGAGAAGCATAAGCATGAAATTCATTAGCATTATAATCTTTTTTTCAATATGGTAAAAATCTGACAACACGATAAAATGTAGCTTTGAAATTAATGATGAACCACTGTAAATCTTTGTGTTTATTTTTACTTTGTTTTGCCACTTTCGGTAATGAAAAATTAAGATTTAATCCATAACTATAATACACATGTGTGCTATACAAATAGATTGGTGGTAGAATTAAAAAAAATGAAATAAGAAATAAGAAAAAGAGAGTAAGCGGTGGCCATTATATATATAATTATTTTGTTTTGTTTTTTTAGTTTAAGAAGAAGCAATAGAAACCGAGAAGAAAAGAAACAAAGTTGAAACAGAGAAAGAAGAAAGAAAAAGAGAAAATAAAAAGAAGAAGAGGAGAAAGGAAGAAAAAGAAATCGAGGAGAAAAAGAAAAAAAAAGCAGTAGAAAAAAAATAAATAAATAAACAATTTAAGAAATTAGTTTGGATAGTTAGATTTATACTCAGTGATTTAATGGGTAATAGTTTTACAATATTAGAATATTTATATTTTAATATTTATAATACGTATTGACACTAATGATGTATTTTTACACCCTATAATATAGGAGGTGTGCCGATAGCGGGTAGATCTCAGAATCTAGACCTAGTTCAGGATTAGCGCACTTTTGTGAGTGGATAACTATATATATTTTATATATTTTTAATACAGCTGTTTATGATTAAATTACGCGTTATCAAATTTAGTCGTAATTTATTTTAGACGGATAAATATTTATGCTATTTAGTATATTCAGTAATATTTTAGAATTTATTATAGTATAGTTTATGTTTATGTTCAATACAAAAATATTTATTTTAGAACAATTATGCTTTCATGATATTATATAGTAGTAGTTTTTAAATCACCACATGCGTACCTTTCCCTTTAGTGTAGTTGCTCTGCGCATGTGATAGACCAGTTTAGTATACTTTGCCCGATCGATGTAATATTTCACCAGGTTATATCAGCTCAGATCCCCCGCTCTGCCTGTGTGTGAGTTACTCCGCCAAATTAGACCAATTTTTTTTCAGGTATAAGTTTGGTGTGGTTTTCAATATATATGTAATATATGTTTACAGAGCTATATTACATATATTCAACTTGATAATAAATTTTATGATAGTTTATACTTCCAGATTTTCAGATCTCCAGTATTATGTTATGATTTTAGTTTTAGCACAGATTTTTATGACAACTTATATTTCAGTATAAGTTTATTGACTACTCAGTATATAGTTTCATTATTATTTTATCTTACAGATTTATACGTGTACAATGCATATAAAATATATAATATTTTTAGATTATGTCCACTCACCGAGCCATAAGTTCACCATTTTTCCTATTTTTCCTATTTTCCCAGGTTGTCACAAGAATTTGTGCAGTATGATACAGTCATCGCATTTTGAGGTTGGCCCATGACACACATAGCTACATAAGTGTCTCAGTCTATGTATTTCTATATGTTTTTGTATATTGGAGTACATGCGTATACTTTTTGTTGAGGCAGGTAGCCTCATTGTATCATATGTATGAGTAAAGAGTTTGTTAATCACACGTCATCGCAGGATTCGCCTTGATTCTCGAGGAGGGATCGGGTCGGGTCCTGTCAGTTTGGTATCAAGCATAGTTTTCGATTCTATAGACTAGTACATGATACATGCATGTTAGAGATGTCATTAATGAATTGTTGCATTTTATAGATTTTCATCATGCGTCCACGTGGCCGACCTCGCACGAAACTTGTGGCTGAACTGGGAGCTCTCTTAGTACCAGATAGAAGCATGAGCCTATTAGTGAGGAAGTAGCTGAGTTAGTTATCCCTGTACCCATACCTCAAACTCAGCCTAATCCTATTATAAAGGAGATACACCCTCAGTCAGTGCCACAATCTGTGATACAGCCTACATAGGGACAACCTAATAGGCCTGCCTTAGAGCAATCCATAGATAAACTAGCTCAGTTAGTTACAGTTACAGTGGAGAGACAAACACAGGGACCACTCAAGAGAAAGAAGACAATAGAGCGTGTTCGTAGTTTCGGAGTAGAGAATTTTTCAGGCACTACAGAGCCAGCTGATGCAGAGTCATGGTTAACCAGAGTAGAACGAATATTTGATGCTATAAGATGTACTAATGATGAGAGGGTTTCCTTTGCTACATTTTTATTTAAGGGTGGGGCATACCACTGGTGGAGATCAGTATTAAATAGATATAGAGAGGTGATTAGTTGGGCTGATTTTTGTAAAGAATTTAATGTTAAATTCTCTCATATGGTTTACCAAGACATCCAGCTAGTAAGTTCTTTGAGTTAGAACAAAGATTGATGACAGTGAAGAAGTACGAGAACCGTTTTATAGAGTTATCGAGGTTCGCTTCATATACAATATATAATGACAAGGATAAATGTAAGAGATTTGAATAGGGCCTTAAAGAAAATATCAGGACAGATATTACAGCTATGGGGTACAGTAATTTCAGTGAGTTAGTAGGGGCTGCAATAAGAGTTGAGAGAAACCTAGTAGAGACACGCAGAACCCAGTCATTCAAGTAGAAACTAGGCTATAGTTGGTCAGTTGGTGGATCAAGTAGCAGTAAAGCACTTGGAGGAGAGACATCTCATACATGGTATTCTGGTAGACAAAGATATAGTCAGAGCCCTATGCTATTAGAAAGATAGAGATAGAGTTCTAGTTAGAGTTTTGTACCTCCATCTGTTGGAAGCAACATAGGGAGTCAGAGGCCCCGATGTGGTAGCCAGATAAGTAGTAGTGTTAGCATGAGAAGGTACCCTCAGTGTTCTATTTATGGCAGGAGTCATGAGGGACAGTGTCTAAGAGGTTTTAAAGGTTGCTACCATTGCGGACAAGCTGAACATTTGAGGAGAGATTGCCCTCATCTTCTTCGGAGTAGCAGCTTAGTACAGAGTATAGCTTCTTAGGGTTTTCAAGGTGGCAGTGAAAATATTCAGAGACATGAAGGATCTCAAACAGGAGAGCCTATCTCTAATACTGGTGTACAACCTAGAGCTTTAGAAACTAGTAGAGATCCACATAGGGGTCAGCCAGGTCGACCTCGTAGCTAGGCACGTGTATTTTCTTTGACTCAATAAGAATCATAAGCTACCCTAGATGTTGTTACAGGTATACTGACTATTTTTGGCCGAAAGGCCTATATTTTAATTGATCTGGGCTCTACCCATTCTTTTATTTCTCGTATATTTGTTGTACATATGGATAGAGTGTTTAAACCCCTAAATTGCAGCTTGGTGGTAGCCATACCGATTGGAGAATCATTATTGGCTGAGAATGTATTTCAGGGTTGTGTTATTAAAGTGGGTAGTAGTGAGATAGTAGCAGATTTAATTCCTCTTGATATACACGATTTTGATGTAGTATTTGGGATGGACTGGTTAGCCAATCATCATGCTACTGTAGACTGTTTTTGAAAGAAGGTTATATTCAAAAGACATGGAGAGCCTAATATTATTTTTTGTAGAGAGCGATAGGTTCTTCCATTCTGTGTTATATCTGCTATGACAGCTAAACAGTTGCTCAGAAAATGATGTCCAGCCTATTTGACACATGTTATTAATACCAGAGTCAATGAGGCAACATTAGAAGATATTTCGGTGGTCAGAGATTTTTTAGATGTATTTTCTAAAGATCTTCCAGGCTTACCACCAGATAGAAAGATTGATTTTGGTATTGATTTGGTTCCAGACACAACTCCTATCTCCAAAGCACCATATAGAATGGCCCCCTCAAAGTTAAAAGAATTAAAGACTCAGTTACAAGAATTGGTAGATAAGGGTTTCATCAGACCTAGTGTATCACCATGGGGAGCACTGGTATTGTTTGTTAAAAAGAAAGATGGAACTTTGAGACTATGCATTGATTATCGAGAGCTAAATAAATTTATTATACATAACAAGTACCCACTTTCTCGCATTAATGATTTATTTGATCAGTTACAAGATGCAAAGATTTTCTCAAAGATCGATCTATGATCAGGGTATCATCAGTTAAGGATCAGAGAAATTGATGTGGCTAAGACTACCTTCAAAACTTGATATGGGCATTATGAGTTTTTAGTAATGCCATTTGGGTTGACTAATGCTCTAGTTGTATTCATAGACCTTATGAATAATGTATTTCATCCCTATCTTGATTGATTTGTTATAGTATTTATTGATGATATTATTATATATTCACAGAGTACATAGGAGCATACAGAGCATTTAGGGATAGTGTTACATATTTTAAAGAATAAACAGTTATATGCTAAGTTCAACAAATGTCAATTCTGGCTATATAAAGTTACATTTCTAGGCCATGTGATCTCAGCAGATGGAATTTATGTAGATCTTCAGAAAATTAAAGCTGTGGTAAATTGGAAACGACCGGCTAGTGCGATAGAAATTAAAAGTTTTCTAGGTCTAGCAAGTTATTATCGAAGATTTATTAAAGACTTCTATAAGATTGCTGCACTGCTTACACAGTTGACCAGAAAAAATGTAAAGTTTGTGTGGACTAATGAATGTGAACATAGTTTTCAAGAACTTAAAAAGAGATTAACTTCAACTCATGTTCTCACTCTTCCATTTGTCACCAAAGGATTTATAATTTACAATGATGCTTCTAGACATAGATTAGGTTGTGTATTGATGCAGCATGGTAAGGTGATAGCTTATGTTTCTAGGTAGCTTAAGAACCATGAGTTGAATTATCCAACGCATGATTTAGAATTGGCAGCAATAGTATTCACCTTGAAGATTCGGAGACATTATCTATATGGTATTACATGTCAAATCTTCACTGATCACAAAAGTTTAAAGTATTTGTTTACACAGAAAGATCTGAATCTGAGACAACAGAGATGGTTAGAGCTAATAAAAGATTATGACTGTACGATTGACTATCATCGAGGTAAGGCAAATGTGATAGCAGATGCACTCAGCAGGAAGTCTTCTAGCTCTATAGCTTATTTGAAAGTGACTTATCTTTCATAAGGTCTATGGGGGTTGAATTATCTATAGATGAGTCTGGAGTCCTTCTAGCACATTTTCAAGTTAGGCCTATGTTGATTGATCAGATTCGAGAGATGCAAGATCAGGATCCTAATTTAATTAAACTTAAGCAAAAAGTAAGAAATAGAATGCGGACTGATTTAACGTTGAAAGCTGATGAGACATTAGTTATGGGTAACATACTTTGTGTTCCGAATAACTCATAGTTAAAGAAGAAAATTTTAGAATAAGCTCACAGCTCAGCTTATGCTATGCATCCTGGCAGCACTAAAATGTATCATACTCTAAGAAAACATTACTGGTGGCAAGGTATGAAAAGAAAGATTGCAGAGTTTATATCTCACTACCTGATTTGTCAGCAGGTTAAGGTAGAACATCAGAGGCCAGCATGATTATCTCAACCACTTCCAATTTCTTAATGAAAGTGGGAACATATCACCATGGACTTTGTTGTTGGGCTTCCTCGTACTCGAAGGGGTCATGATAGTATTTGGGTGATTGTTGATCGACTCACAAAGTCTGCTCATTTCTTGCCTTATAAGATTTCATACTTATTAGATAGGCTAGCTCATTTGTATATAAGTGAGATTGTACAGTTACATGGGACTCCAGTGTCCATCGTATCAGATAGAGACCTTTAATTCACTTTTAATTCATTTGTATATAAGAAGCTCACAGCTCAGCTTATTACTAATGTTTAGCTTAGGCACTAAGCTAAACATTAGTACAGCTTTTCATCCTTAGACAAATGAGCAATCAAAGAGAATTATACAGATATTAAAGGATATACTCAAAACTGGTATGTTGCAGCTTAAGGGTAATTGGGATAATTATTTACCATTGATGAAGTTTGCATATAATAATAGTTATCAGTCTAGCATTCAGATGGCGCCATATGAGGCTTTATATAGAAGAAAATGCAGAACTTTGATTTGTTGGGATAAGGTTGGAGAAAGAAATTTATTGAGTTGAGAGATTATCCAAGCCACTAGTGAGAAGATCAGTATTATTAGAGACAGACTTAAGGCAGCTCAAGACAGACAGAAGAGTTATACAGATAAACGTCATAGATAGCTTGGGTTTACAGTAAGAGACAGAGTCTTCTTACGGATCTCACCATGGAAGGGTGTACATTGTTTTGGGAAAGAGAAAACATTAAGTCCTATATATATTGGGCCATATGAAATTCTAGAAAGGGTTGGTATAGTTGCGTACCACTTAACATTACCATCTGAGTTGTTATGCATTCATGATGTGTTTCATGTTTCTATGTTGCGGAAGTATATATGTCACGCCCCAAACCCAAAAGATCTAAAACATGACATAACTTACACTCATTCAATAATGTGCACTCATAATTAATATTGCATAACATTTCAAACTTGAATTCAACATAGGAATCCTTATCAAGTTGCTAGAAAGTTTAATGCAAAATCAACCTATGACCATACTTGGTGAAACATAAACCAAATACAACCACACTTAATAAAATAACACATAAGTATTTATTCAATAGGGACAAATCAAATATCTTAAACTATTTGTCTACAAATAAAACACTTAGCAACTTAGGGAACCCAAGGGACAACAGAAGCCTTGCCAAATCCACTAAGTACACATGTACCTTATTTACCTGAAATTATCATAAACTATAATGACTATAAAACTCAGTAAGCATACTAGTTTTTCATATATCAAATTACAAATACATATATGTACACAATGCATGTATGTGATATGTTGTGATAAATTAAAATCATAATCTTATCAAATCACATGTCAGGTAAGCGCTTACATATTCTTTCAAAATATATAATAGGAATACCATTACTCAACTACTACTTAGTAGAACTTTCATATCACATATCACATAATGAGCCAAATGTCACTCGTAGTTGACATACCGTATGAGAGGAATAGTATAAGTGAGGTTTAAATTACACATATATAATGCTCTGCCCGAAGGTAAGAGCCAAACCCTCACCCTGATAATCGGTGAGTCCTCTCACATGCACAAATACGCCACCACACGAATGTGATGACTCAATCTTTCTTTAGGTATCAATAGGATCCTCCCTACATACGGAACACATAACATATCAATCCCGAAGGAAAGGCCACACTTAAAGGCTCCACAAATCACATAAGGTGCCTACTAAGTAAATAGTAAGTTCAAGCATCCTCAAAACATAAAACGTATCTCATGGACATTTTCCACTTCAAAAGCTTTCTTTGTTAAACACATTTATTTTGAAAGCTCACTTTCATAAACACATGCATGTCCATGCTCAATGTCAATGCTCACATTCATAAACATATGTCTTTCACATTACATATCAAATATACTTTGGCATAACATAAACATATTTGTAAGCACATTTACAAAATCATACATAGACAATTACTATGTTTATTGCGATTTTAGTAAAAGTCTAGTATACTTACCTCTTAGCACTTTTGGCTACAAGTCTTAATTCTCCTTAACCTATCAATGAAGATTAATCCTTTCATAAGCCTCAATATTCACACAAAACACTTTAAATAGTTTACAAAATTACACATATTGCATTTATCACATCGAATTGGTCTAATTACTTGGTTTCTCAAAACTTGTCATTCTGACCACTTACACTTAACAAACTTTTTTTATACATCAAATGATGTCCAATTGCTCCAAAATTAGAATATATCTTTCTTAACTTATATATTCCCCTTATGTATGAATATTATATCATAATTCCTACATAATCCATTTCATAAACACCATCAAATCCAAACTATTATTCTGGCGGGATCAAGATATTTACTGAATAGTATTCCGTCTCTTAATTTTATAAAATCATATACTAACTAAAAAATTATAAAACTATCATAGAATTACTTTTGACACATATTTAAATTTATGATAAATATTTCACTTCAAAATCTCTGTCAAAAGTATTTTAAAACTATTTTATTCTATAGTTTTAAAAATCTGTTAATCAAATACTACAATGAGCTGATACACTTTAGAAAATTATAAAAATTTAACCACATTGATCTAAATTCTCAATTCTGATTATATCATATTAGACATATAAAAGTATCATATTTCATAAATTCGTAATTTTTGAAGATCATTCAGTAGATCAAAAATTATTTATCACTGTATCATACTGTTAACATAAGAAATTTTTAAAATTTCTGGGTCATTTTGGTAATTTCACTACAAATTTAATTTTTGCAATTTTCAATCAATTAAAAGTCTTAAATGATTCTAGACATGTCTAATTTCATACAATCAAAATGTAAAACCAGAATCAAAGCACAACAATTTATAAAATTTTCGGATCAAGAGACTATCAAGTAGAAATTCTACAATTCATCATAATTTATCAAGTTATCTACATAAATCATCATCAATTCTCACAATATCTTACAAAATTCACATCAAATCCTCAATTGTATATATTTTTAGAAATCAAAACTTAAAGGAATTAACTAAATTAACACCAAGAAACTAAGAAAGGGTTATAATATACCTCTTAAAGCTTAAATTTCAAATTTCTTCTTCTTCTTCTTCTCTTTCTCTCCCCTTTCTTTCTCTCTTTTCTCACTCTAAAAGAGGTGGCTCAACCAAAATTAGTGAATTAGGGTTTCAAATGTGTATTTTTATACTAAGGGGATAATTTTTATATTTATAAATTGGCCCCTAAAACTTTTAAAATATTATAATTTGGTCCCTAAAATAAATCTAAAGTCTTGCAAATAAATTCAATACTAATAGTATGTCCTTAATCTATACAAAAATTACTAATAATAATACATGAATTAAGTATCATCCATATACAAATAAAATATGAATATTATACATATATATAAATATTTATTCTTTTCGGTGTTGAATAAGTGGTTACTACAATATACCTGACCCTTCTCACATTCTAGATACTTAGCCAGTTCAATTGAGGACAGACTTGACTTATGACGAGGAACCTGTTCAGATAGTAGACTATCACCAGCAAGGATTACGTAATAAGACTATTTCGCTAGTTAAACTCCTATGGAGGAATCATGCAGTGGAAGAGACTACATGAGAGTGAGAGGATCAGATGAGAGTTCAGTATCCTCATTTGTTTCAGAGAGGTACATGAATTTCAGAGATAAATTTTTTATAAAATAGGAGGAATTGTAATACACGTGTGTGCTATATAAATAGCTTGGTGGCAAAATTAAAAAAAATAAAATAAAATAAATAAGAAAAAGAGAGCAAGCGGTGGCCATTATATATATATATTGGTTTAAGAAGAAGTAATAGAAACCGAGAAGAAAAGAAACAAAGTTAAAACACAAAAAGAAAAAAAAAAGAAAGAAAGGAAAAGAGAAAAGAAAAGAAGAAAAGGAGAAAGGAAGAAAAAGAAACCGAGTAGAAAAAGAGAGAAAAAGAGAAAGAGAAAAAGAAATAAAAAAAATAAGAAAAAGAAAATAAGAAAATAAATAAAAAATTTCAGAAAATTAGTTTGGGTAGTTAGATTTATACCCAGTGATTTAGTGGGTAATAGTTTTACGATATTAGAATATTTATATTTTAATATTTATAATACGTATTGGCATTAATGATGTATTTTTACATCCTATAATATAGGAGGTGTGCCGATAGCTGATAAATCTCATAATTCAGACCCAGTTCAAGATTAGCGCACTTTTGTGAGTGAATAACTATATATATTTTATATATTTTTAATACAGCTATTTATGATTAAATTACGCGTTATCAAATTTAGTCATGATTTATTTTGGACGGATAAATATTTATGCTATTTAGTAATATTTTAGAGTTTATTATAGTATAGTTTATGATTATGTTCAGTAGAGAAATATTTATTTTAGAACAATTATACTTTTATGAAATTATATAGTAGTAGTTTTTAAACCACCATATGCGTACCCTCTCATTTAGGGTAGTTGCTTTGCGTATGCGTTAGACCAGTTTAGTTTGCTCTGCCCGAGCGATGTAACATTCCGCCGAATTAGACCAGCTCAGATCCCCCACTCTGCTTGTATTTGAGTTACTCCGCTAAGTTAGACCAATTGTTTTTTTGAGTATAAGTTTAGTGTAGTTTTCAATATATATGTAATATATGTTTACAGAGCTATGTTACATATATTCAGCTTGATAATATATTTTATGATAGTTTATACTTCCAAATTTTTAGATCCTCAGTATTAAGTTATGATTTTAGTTTTAGCACAGATTTTTATAATAACTTATATTTCAGTATAAGTTTATTGACTACTCAGTATACAGTTTTATTATTATTTTATCTTACAGATTTATACGTGTACAATGCATATAAAGTATATAATATTTTCAGATTATGCCCACTTAGTAAGCCACAAGCTCACCCTTTTTTCTTATTTTCCCTATTTTCTCAGGTTGTCACAGGAATTTGTGCAATATGATACAGTCATCGCATTTTGAGGTTGGCTCACGATACGCATAGCTGTATAAGTGTCTCAGTCTATGTATTTGTATATTGGAGTACATATGTACACGTTTTGTTGAGGCAAGTAGCCTCATTGTATCATATGTATGAGCAAAGAGTATGTTAGTCTCACGTCATCGCAGGATCCGCCTTGATTCTCGAGGAAGGCTCGGGTCGGGTCCTATCAATAACAATTTGATTTTGCAGGAGAATGGATTTCTAAATAGAAAGTAAATAGAGAATTAATGCAAGACTATCAGAGATTTACAAAGGCTCAACTGGATATTCACAGACGTGCCACTTTGGGATGGGATTATTGCGTTGTGCCAAGAAGTGTTCAAACAACAATTAGCAATGTTACCAATTGTTATATAAAATATAATTTTTGGATAACCGAAACACAACCAATAATGCTAGCGATACCACAATGAGGCAACCAATTATCATCCAACCATCATATGCAGAATAGAAAGAACACCAAATTTAACAAGGTTCGATAATGTTACCTATATCCTCAGGCACTGTTGGTACAAATCCACTATCTTCGAGAGAAATTATAAAGTTTTTGGGTAACAATATAAATTCTCAAACTATTTGGTCTAATTGAAAATATCCAAATAATAGGGCCAATATTATAAATACCTAAATAGTAGGGTATTACTACAAATGCCCAAAAATAAAGCAAAAATATTAAATTCTTACAAACTTCGGGAGCTTAAATGTAAAACCCTTGAACTATGAAGTTCTCATAAAGAGATCCTACAAATTGAAGGGGGAGAAGAGAATTATCGAAAAGGCCTAATTAATAACAAATAGGATATTATCTTATATAAGCCCAACCAAACCACCCCATGCCATTTCTCGTTAATATAGGATTAGCTCAATTGGCATATAAGTTAATTTTCAACAAATCTCCACCTTGGCGAATATGCCAATCCTTCACAAAGCTTCATTTGTTTCTAAAAAATTCTCTATCTAAATGTAATGCCTCCAAATGTTTGCCCAATGGCGCTATCAAACTCTGACTATATTGATTAAGTTCAAACAATGACTAAACTTGATCGCTATCACCATCTTAATCAATATATCTGTAAGATTATCAGCAGTCCCAATTATCTAAAGCAAGATTCTTCCTTCACTAATCTCCCGTACAAAATGATACCGAACATCAATATGGTTCATTCGAATATGGTATACTGGATTCTTCACTAAATCAATAACACTTTGATTGTCAGAATAAACAGAAATCTTCTTCTGACCAATTCTCAACTCATCCAGCAATCTTTGTAACCAAATAGTTTCCTTCACAGCCTCTGTAACTACCATGAATTCTACCTCTGTTGTAGACAAAGCAATTGTAGACTGTAAAGTAGACTTTCAACTTATAGGTGCTCTCGTAAGAGTAAATACATAACCGGTTATTGACCAACGTTTATCCAAATCACCAGCATAATCAGAATCAACATAGCCAACAACATATTAATCACATGTATCATCTTTCTCAAAGACTAAGCCAACATGTATAGTCTTCAGTAAATACTGTAGAATCCATTTCACAGCCTATCAATGTCCTTTACTAGGATCATGCATAAATCTGATGACTACTCTAACTGCATGTGAAATACTCGTACACACTATAGTATATATCAAGCTACCAACTACATTAGCATTTGAAACTCGAGACATATACTCTCATTTCTCATCTGAACTAAGAGATAAAGATACACTCATCTTTATATGAGAAATAAGTGGGGTTCTTATAGGTTTTGACTTCTCTGAAATGCCAAAAAGTTGTAATACCTTCTTCAGATATTGCTTATGAGTTAAACAAATTTTGCCTCCTTCTTTATCTCTACTAATCTTCATGCCTAATATTTTTTTAGCTTCACCCAAATCTTTCATCTCAAACTCTCGGTTCAACTGCGTCTTCAATTTTCCAATTTTTTTTATATTCTTTGAAACTATCAACATGTCATCGACATATAAGAGTAGATAAATGAAAGAACCATCATATAGCCTATGAAAATACACACAATGATCAAATTTGATTCTTGTGTACCTCTTACCCATCATAAATCGATTAAATCACTTATACCACTGCCTCGGTGATTGTTTTAAACTATAAACCGATCTTTTCTGTTTGCAAACCAATTTTTTCTTACCAGCAACTTTGAATACCTCTAGTTGATTCATATAGATTTTCTCCTTTAAGTCACCATGTAAAAATGTAATTTTTACATCGAGTTAAACTAGTTCCATATTTAACTGAGCTACTAAGGCCAATTAAATTATAATAGAAGAATATTTCACAACTGGAGAAAATATCTTATTGTAGTCAATCATTCCCTTTAAGCATAGCCTTTAGCCACCAACCTTGCCTTTTAGCGGACATCTTTCTTGTCAAAAATTCATCTTTCTTTGCATATACCTATTTGCACCTGACTGCTTTCTTACCCTTTGGTAGTTGAGCTAGCTCTCAAGTTTTATTCTTCTGAATAGACTACATTTCTTCCTCCATAGTTGTCTTCCACTGATCAACTTCAGAATATCTGACTTCCTCTTTATAAGTGGAAGGAACGTCATCATCTACAACTGAAACTGCATAGGTCACCATATCAACTAATCGAGCAGGTTTCTGAATCTCACGTCTTGGCTTATTTACTGCAATAGATTCTTGTTGCTATTGAGGTTTCTGAGTAGAACATTCTCTATTATCTCTCAAAACCACCTCTGTTATAGAAGTACCATTATCTGTCTCTACAGATCTAACCGGGTTTAATGTAGTTATTTCCAACTCTACCTGCTACTGAGTATGCTTCACCTGTTGTTGAGTACTATTCACTATTGTTTGGTTTTCTGGTTTCTTCAACATAGAAGACTCATCAAATGTTACATCTCTACTGAATACAATCTTTCTCAAACTCGGACACCAAAAAGGATCACTCTTGCAGAAAATCCCAAGAAAATTATTTTTTTGGCTCTAAAATCTAACTTTGATTCTTTCACATTATAATATACAGTGGAACCAAATCCATGAAAATAATCATAATCAAAAACAAGTTGTCCAAACCAAACCTCTAATGGAGTTCTCTCACCAATAGTAGTTGACGGTAGATGATTAATGATATGACACGCAAAAATCAAAGCCTCAGTCCAAAATTCCTTGCCAATCCCGTATTAAACAACATACATCGAACTTTCTCTAGCAATATTTGGTTCATGAGTTCTGCCACCTTATTCTACTGCGGTGTACTTCTTACAGTAAAATGACGTACAATACCTTCATCTTGACACAATTTCAAGAATTGATCATTGTAATACTCACCACTATTGTCTATTCTAAGATGCTTGATTTTTCTGCCAGTTTGTGTCTTAACCATCTTTTGTTCATTTAAGGAAAGCACTAAGTACATCATCTTTAAATTTCAAAATATACACCTAAGTTTTTTTGGAAAAGTCATCAACAAAAATAACATAGTAGCGCATACCTCTCATAGATGTAGTCTGAGAAGGTCCTCATACATATGAGTGAACATAATCAAGAATACCTTTGGTATTATGAATAGCAGTGCCAAACTTCACTCTCTTCTGCTTTCCCAAAACATAATGCTTACAAAAGTCTAGCTTGCAGGTCTTCGTACCTTTTAATAAACCCATTTTTACCAAACTAATAAGGCTTTCTCACCTGTATGTCCCAATCACATATGCCATAATCTAGTGATCTCTGAATCTACATCACTGTCAATAACAATGGTCGCTGATCTAATCACTGTACTACCATTATAGTAATATAAGTTGTTCTTTTTGGTGCCTTTTGAAGTCACAAGAATGCTTGAAGTGACCCTCAGAATTTTATCTCGTATAGTTATAGTACAACCTATAGATTCCAAGGCTTTCAAAGAGATGAGATTCTTCCTCAACTTCAGTATATACCGAACCTCTGTCAAAACTCTAATTGATCCATCATCATTTCTCAATCGAATTGAACCTATTCCAACAGTATGTCAACTATCATTATTGCCCATATACACAACTCTACCATAAAGCTCTTCAAAATTAAAGAACCATTTTCAATAAGAACACATATGATAAGTACAATCTAAATCCATAATCCATTCTTCAGAACGAGATGTAGATGAATAACCACTTAAATAAAAATTTGGCACACTATCATCACTTACGCTCTCAACAACACATGTATCAGAAACAAACATACCTTTTTCTTTCTTTTTCAACTTCGGAAAATCTTTCTTCCAATGTCATTTCTCCCAAAAAAAGACACACTCATTTTTTCCTACTTTACCCATCGACTTAGATTTTTTTTCTTTTACTTGGTTTTCTACTCTGGCTACGCCCTCTCACTGTTAATGCTACTACTGACTCATCTTTATGTTCTCTCTAATCCTTTTTATAAATTTCATAGTTTGTCAAAGAAGAACAAACTTCTTCAAATGATAATTTATCCTTCCTATGGATGAGAGTAATACATAAATGATCTAATTCATTCGGAAGAGAATCAATCAATAGCATAGCCTTTATTTCATCTTTGAAGGTTTCCTCTAAATTTAATAAATCAACAATTAACTTATTAAATTCATCAATATGAGAACTGATACTCGTACCTGGTCTCAATTAAAGATGAAACAATCCCTTCAATAGATACAGCCGGTTCTCATTGCTTTTCTTCATATATTTATTCTCTAAGGCCTTCCACAATGTATTGACAGACTTTTCTCTGATGAACGGATACTTCTGCTCTCTACACAGACAAGAATGAATCAACCCACAAGCTTTTATATTAAGCCTGTTCTAGTCTATCTCCTTGATATCTTCTGGTTTTGTTTCTTCTAGAACAATATTCAAGTCTTGCTACACAATCCATCCAACACCTCACTCTACCATAAGCCAAAATTATTCCGGCCATCAAATTTTTCCACATCTATTTTTACACTAGACACTGTCACTATTTTCATCGATGTAGATGATGATGATGATACCATAGCTACCTCACACAAATGAGCTCGATACACAATATCACAAATAAGCAAGCTCCACCAAATAATTATATCCAACAACTAGCAATTCAAATTCAATAATCCAGAATACTAGTAAGTTATCAACAGAAAATAGCCACTCACCGTCCTAAACCTTGGACTCTGATATAACTTGTTGTGCCAAGAAGCGTTCAAATAACAATTAGAAATGTTACTAATTATTATGCGAAATATAATATTTGGATAACTGAAACACAACCAATAATGCTAGCAATACCACAACGAGGCAACTAATCATCATCCAACCATTATATGTAAAATAGAAAGAGCACAAAATTTAACGAAGTTCGGTAATGTTACTTACGTCCTTGGGCGCTGCTAGAACAAATCTACTATCTTTGAGAGAAATTATAAATATTTTGGGCCACAATACAAATTTTTAAACTATTGAGTCAAACTAAAAATACCCAAATAAAAGGGTCAATATTGTAATTACCTAAACAGTATGGTATTACTACAAATGTCTAAAAATAAAATAAAATTTAAATTCTTACAAATTTCAAGGGCTTAAATGTAAAATCTTTAAACTATGAGGTTATCATAAAGAGATCTTACAAATTGAAAAGGGAGAAGAGAATTATTCAAAAGATACAATTAATAACAAAGAGGGTATTGTCTTATATAAACCCAACTAAACCACCCACATGTCATCTCTCACTAATGTAGAATTAGCTCAATTAATATATAAGCCAATTTTAAACATATTAAGCTTATAAATGTGTCGCATCAACAGAGTCTAAAATGAATGATTGAAAAAAATTATATAAAGTTTGTCTAGAGTACAATCTATGCTCACTACTAGCTTCTTTTGCTTCTACATAACCATAAATAATGCTGGGTTCAAGATCCCCAATTATATCCTGCAACATTACTTACTATCTTCTCTTAGAATGAAATTTTACTAAATATTATGTTTCATTATTGTGTGTATAAGTGTAGTTTGAGTGAGTTTACGGATTATTAAATTTTTTTAATATTAATATTAGATTTTCACTTTTACGGTTTTAACTTTTTGATTTGAATTTTTTTTAAAGATAATATCAAAGCCAAAAGGTTTTAAGTTTAAACATTTTATGAACTAAAACTCATGTAATTCAAAAGGAAATATCAAAAACTCGATGTGTATTTGAGCTTTATAGCTCAACATAATTTTAATGACCCATATATGTATTGTCTAGTGTGTAAATGTTCTTTCACAGATTTGATGTTCTAAGACTCAATAAATTAACTTCCAATAATAGGTATCTCCTAAACAATATTTATCTAACTTTTTTTTTTAACTTTAAATATATATCTTTAAATGCAAATTAAGAGGAAAAATCCTCTAGTACAAAGTGTTCGAGTTGGGGTGGTACTTTCCCAAACCAAATAGTTTCAGAACTCAAATTTTGAGCCAAGTGAGCCAGTTCATGGGCCACCCGATTGGTGGACCGATGAGAGAAACAGAAGGAGCAGAAATTGAAAGATGTAGCTAAAGTCTTAATTTTATACAATACCAAGCCAAGTTCAGAAAATGAGTGGGGAACAGTATTGATGTCATGGATAACACCCGCAGCATCAGACGCAACCTCGATAGCAGCTAAACCCAACAGCCTAGCCAAATGAAGACCTCGAAGTATTGCCATTGCTTCAAGGGTGGGCACTGGGGGTTTTACATTCATCGGGATAGATGACGATGCCAAGATAGCCCCGTGATGGTCCCGCAAAATCACACCTAATCCCACCTTTGGGTGTTTTGAGGAGAGACTGGCGTCGGTGTTAACTTTTATTAAACCCAGCCTAGGAGCCACCCAACTCATGCTTGGTTTACACTTGGTTTCAATCTTGCTTGTTACAGTGGACATTAACTCGTGCCAATAAAACTTGGACCAAATTGGCACATCTTTAACCTGTATTAGTTTCTTTTCCATAACAAATTGGTTTCTAACAAACCATAATCTCCAAAACATGATTAACAGCACCTCCAAATTCATTGCAGATAGACACGCCTTGCATTCCATAAAAAGGTCTAGGATATTTGTATTATGGGAGATACAGATGCCTTTCAAAAAAGGGCAGGCCTGGCGTACCTTTTTTAGCGAGTCACAAAGCCATAGTGCGTGAATGGAGTTCTCAGCTCCTTTTGCACATCGGCAACAATGCTCATCAATAGGGACATGGTGTCTTTTAAGATTTACAGCAACCGGGATCTAACCATGAATAAGTCTCCAAATAAAGTGTTTGATTTTTTGGGGGATCTTTAGGCCCCACAACAGCTGCCACCAGGATTTGGATTCAGAATTTTCATTACTAGGAGATGCTTGGTTTGGAAAATAGGATAGCCAGTAACCACTCTTTATAGAGTATTTTCCATGTTTGTCAAAATGCCACATAACTGAGTCAGTTTGCTGTTCCAAAGATAGAGAGCGCGGAATACTGAGTATTAGTTCATATTCTTCAACTGGAAAACAATCACGAATTAACTCACTGTTCCATGCCCCTGATGGTAGTAGTAGATCTACCACTAGAGAGTGCTCTGGTAAGTGATGAGGGAAGGATGGTTTAAAAGAGAGGGGTCGTGGTAACCACTGGTCATGGTAAATTGATACAGCTGATCCATCACCAATATGCCAGCGGAGTCCTTTTTTAAGCAGCTCTCTACCCCATAAAATAGATTTCCAAACCAGAGAGTCAGAATGTCTAGGAGGTACCTGTAGAAAAGATGAATTAGCAAAATAAATGCCTTGGAGAGTTCGCGCCACCAATGATTCTGGATTTGATATCACTCTCCAGCCTTGTTTAGCCAGGGTGGCTTGGTTAAAAGAGGCCAGATCCCTAAAACCCAAGCCACCTTCTTTTTTGTGGCGGCACAGCCTATCCCATGTACACTAGTGGATCTTTCTGGAACACTCATCACCTCCCCAAAAAAATCTGGTACACAGTCTCTGGATTTCCCTGGTTAGACTCTTTGGGAGTCTGAACAAATTCATAACATAGGTCGGTATTGCTTGGATAACAGCTTTTAGAAGTGTTTCCCGACCCCCAGCAGAAAAAAGGTGCCTCTTCCAACCCTTCAGCTTATTCCATACTTTCTCCTTTACAGCAGCAAATAGATTCTGCTTGTTTTTACTAGTGACACAAGGGAGTCCCAAGTATTTAGAGTGGTGGGGAACTTGGACAACACCAAGATATTGGGTGAGAATGGCAGCAACATCCCCAGAAATAGATTTTCCAAAACATACAGCAGATTTTTGGTAATTGATCAACTGTTCAGATGCATGCTCATAAGAGCGCAAAATTTCTTTGATCAATGTGCAATTGGTTTGAGAGGCCCTTGTAAATATGAGGCTGTCATCAGCAAAAAATAAGTGGGAGATTATTGGTCCCATGTTCCCACATCTCAACCCCTGCAATCCTCGATGCTGTTCAGCAAACTTTAGAAGAGTGGAGAGGCCTTCCGTGCAAAATAGAAACAAATATGGGGACAAAGGGTCACCCTGGCGAAGGCCTCTTGAAGGAGAAAAAGAACCGTGTGGAACGCCATTAATAATAACAGAGTATGAAACAGAAGATATGCACCTGTGAATTATTTGGCACCACTTGTGAGAGAATCCCAGTCTCCTCATCATAGCAAGTAGGAAAGGCCATTCTACCCGATCGTAGGCTTTAGACATGTCCAATTTTAGAGCCAAATAATTTCCAGCAGAAAATTTATTGCGTTTTATAGCATGGAGACATTCGAATCCGATTATAGCATTGTCAGTGATTAGGCGACCGGGGACAAAAGCACTCTGGGTTTCGGATATTACCTCATTCATAACACTCCGCACTCTGTTGGCCAGTGCCCTTGAAATAATTTTGTTCACCACATTACAAAGGCTGATCGGTCGAAAATCCGCACAAACTTTAGGCTCGTTTACTTTAGGAATTAAGGTAATCAGGGTCTCATTGACCTTTCCGAGAGCATCCCTATTATTCAGAAAACCTAGGTATGCCCGGCAAATGTCAGGTCCCACAATGTCCCAAAATATTTGGTAGAATAGAGCAGGCATACCATCTCTGCCAGGGGCTTTAGTGGGGTGCATCTGGAATACTGCCTTCTGGATTTCATCAGCATGGAATGGAGAGTCCAGCCATTGGATGTGTTGTGCAGACAGTCGCGGCTCCACACTAGAGGTAACAGAATCAATATCAGACCCCGAGGGATTAGAAGAGGAGAATAAGTCTGAGAAGTATTTTACAAAAGTCTTTGCAGTTCGGTTTATGTCTGAAATCCAAACCCCATCCCTGCCAGTAATCCCAGAAATAAGGTTCTTTTTCCTTCGGCCAGATGCTTTATAATGAAAGAAACATGAGTTTTTATCCCCTGCCTTCAACCACTGCACCCTTGAACGCTGTCTCCAGTAGATCTCCTCTTTATACAATAAGGCATCTAAGGATTTCTGAGTCTTTGTTATTTCCTGCCAAGTCTGAGCATTTACCTGTTTGTTTAGAGCCCCCAACAAATGTTTTTTTTCTCTTATTCTGGTTTTCAAGTTTCGAAAATGTGAGAAATTCCAGTCCTTCAGTTGGGATCCTATATGTAGGAGATTCCTACCCACTGAATCAAGAGAGTGTACATTTTGGGGCCACCCCTCAGATATAATTTTTCTGCAATCTTCTTCTTCCGCCCAAGCTTCTTCAAAGTGGAATCTGGTGTTGGGGCGTTTAGGATGACTTCTATTACTAGGTATACCAACATCTCCTAAAGATAGCATGAGAGGCCGGTGATCAGATCCCATAAAATCCAGATGTTGTACGAAAGCATCAGGGAACAGGCAATGCCAGGAGAAAGAGCAGAGCATTCGATCGAGTCTTTCCTGGATAAAGTGGCTAGGATCGTGTCCGTTACACCAGGTGAGCAACGGCCCTTTGGACTGGATGCCCAAAAGCCCACATTCATCGATGGCGTTTCTGAAGTTTTGCATAAGGTAAGGGGGGCGTGGCAAGCCACCCTCTTTTTCAGAACTTTGAAGGATCTCATTGAAATCCCCACCACATACCCAGGGAAGAGTGGACAACGCACATATGCGTCGCAAGAGTGTCCACGAGTGGACACGTTGGGATACTTCGGGATGACCGTAAAAACCTGTGAACCTCCAGTTGTTCCCTATTCCAGTAATTGAAACATCAATATGGAAACGGGAGTAGGATAAAAGGGAGATGTCTACCTTATTAGACCAAAGGAGCGCCATACCACCGCCGCGTCCTCTTCTTTCAACTACAAGTTTACCACGAAAATCAAGTTTCACTCTAAGATCCTCCAATCTTTGTCTGTATGCTCGTGTCTCCATAAGGAAGATCACCTCAGGGCAGTGCTCCTGTACTAGTGAGTACAGGGTATGGAATGTGCGAGGGTTGCCCAAACCTCGCACATTCCAACTTAGGATTTTCATTGGTGTCGGCGGTCCTGCCTACCAGCAGGAGCCGCCGTTGGGAAGTCCGAAGAAAAATTGGGATTAATAAGAACCGCACCAGGGTTGTACGGTGCAGGGGCTTGCGGTTCAGATTTGTCATTGTGTGCCAAGGGGTGGTGGATGACAGACCTTTGTTTATCAATGTCTCTTATTTCACTAGGTAGAAACCTCTTTGGAGGGGTAGCTTCTTCTGTCTCAAAGTTTCTGTTTTTCCGCTTGAGCTTTAGTAACTTAATGGCGTTGAAGTGTGGTGTGTTGTTGCAAGAGGTGGGATTGTTTTGGGCTATTTTGCTCGGCTGGGGGGAGGTTTGTGTTTTTCTGCGTCTTGTCTGTCTAGAGGATCTTCGAAGAGAGTCCGTAGGTTTGTTTTCAAAACTAACGAGGGGAGGATGGCCAGAGGTATTCTCAGTATTGGTTCGAAATGCTTCCTTTCCGTAACAGTGTGTGGTATTTTCTTGTTTGTTCAACGGTACCCCACTTTCTTGGGGCGCCCGATGTTTTCCACGTTCAATTGATGTCTCCCCAGAATTATTTATTAAATCGACCACCAGCTTGGTTTTTAATGCGGCGTACGACTCAAAAGATGCGGGGTTAAGCATGGGGGGAGCTGGTATTGCGTGGGGGGCCAAAACATTTGAAAAAACATTTTCGGGGCGAACTTTTTGTGTTTTCGAGTGGAAACTGTCGACCTGTTTCTGGTGGTTTGTGTCTTCTTCACACACGTTTTTGCCAACCCTCAAAACCAGTGCTCTGGCCTTGTTTTCTAAACTGTTGTCTCCCCCATACCGAACCATCTCCATTTCCATTTCTGAGTTTTCTCGAGCACCCGCGTCAAGCAGCCAAACGGTGTTGTTGTGGTCTCCCATGGTGCTGTATTCCTTTCTGGTTTCTGGCGTGCAACGTTGGTGCAGCCCTCGAGATTCCAGTGAGAGGGTATTTCCCTTCTTTCCAGGATCCTCCTCCGACAGCATTGGGACACCGCCCGTTTTGGTTCCGGGACCACCTGGCTGACATCTTCCGTGGTTCCAAACTTGTGCACCGGGTGTTAAGTTGTTGTCTGCCACTTTGTCTGCCACGTTCTGGTTCAGGTTTACTTCAAAGTTTTCCTTCGCCCCTACACCAGGCAGCCCAGTGGTGCTGCCGCTGTTTTCCATGGTGAACTTTCTCTGGTTGCTGGCCTGTGGGTGCTGCATACGAGGGCGTTCCCTGCACGCCTGTCTGGTATCTTGCCCGGTTTCCATTTCTGAGTTTTCTCGAGCACCTGCGTCAAGTTGCCAAAAGGTGCTGTCATGGTCTTCCCCGGAGCTGTTTTCCTTTCTGGTTTCTGGCGTGTAATGTTGGTGCAGCACTCGAGACTCCACTGAGGGGGTGTTTCCCTTCTTTCCAGGATCATCCTCTGACAGTATTGGGATACCGCCCGTTTTGGTCCCATGACCACCTGGTTCGTTCCCTCTTTCTGTTGCTGTCATCGGGCATTGTTCTGCAAAACATCCAACACCCTTAGGGGAAGCCACTACCTCGCGTGGCTGACTTCTTCTGTTTTCCTCCAGAAATTTGATTCCATGATTCCAAGCTTGTGCACCGGGTATTGGCACCATGTTATTGTCTGCCACTTTGTCGGGCACATGCTGGTTCAGTTTTACTTCAGCATTTTCCCGCGCCCCTACACCAGGTTGCCGAGTGGTGCTTTCGCTGGTTTCCCTAGTGGAGTTTCTCTGGTTGCTGGCATGTGGAGGCTGCATACGAGAGCGTTCCCTGCACGCCTGTCTGTTATCTTGCCCGGTTTCCCTTCCCACCTCCTCGGGTTCAGCATTTTCCAGTTGGGGGCCAACCGTTTTCCACCCTTGAGCACCAATGTCGACCGTGGCAGGGCGGATTTTGGCATGCTCGGTTCTATTGTTCCTGTCTTCCTCTTCTATGTGACTGCCGCCATTAGGTCTTTTATGGTAGTTTGTGGGAAAAAATTTAATGCTTGTTTCCCTTGGAATGGATGCTTTTAAAACTTTTTGATTCCCCACCGCTCGTATGTTTTCTAGGTAGCGGTGGTTGCCGGGTTTTTTTAAGACTGTTGGGTATGTTTGTGGGCACTCTCTATACCCGTGATCTAGGAAACCGCAGAGGGTACAGAATTCTGGAAGTTTTTCATACTTGAAGTCTAACCATATTAGGTTTTCAGCTGACCCGAGTTTGAGAAAGATGCCTTTTCGTATTGGTTGGTCCAGGTATAATTTAACTCGTATACGCATAAACCTTCCTGTGCATGATCCTGAGTCATCAGCATCCACATCAAAGAATTTACCAATTCTGTTCCCTATTAGTTCGGCTGTTTCTACATTCATATGGATTATTGGTACATTGTTTACTTGGATCCAGAACGTGGCATATCGAAATGTGGGTTTAACAGTCACGTCTTCCTCTGAGGCTAGTTCCATTGCTATCAGAAATTTGTTGAAATTCCACAGTTCGTTTATTAAAACTTTTTTCCGGTCATCTTCTAAGGTGAACTCACACAGGAAACTGTCACCGCCTAGCCACCTGAATTTCAGTTCGCCAGTAGGCCGCCATAGGCTTCGCATTATATTTTGGAAGGCCTCTCTTTGATAATTTTTTCGAGTCAGGATCTTAACATATAGGCCGAATTTTGCTGCCAGGCGATGTCTCTTGACTACAGCTTCTGGTACTCCGAGAACCTCTTCATTGTGTGAGTTGTCAATTGAGAAGGAGTTCCATAAGGCTTCGATGTCTTCCATATATTTGAGAGAGATGAGAGAGTTTGCTGAGCGGACGAAAGTTCGCTGAGCGAACGAGTATGGGTAATATTTATCTAACTTTTAAATAGTATAGTCCTCCAACTTTTCTCACATGTTTCAATTTTTTTTTTTTTTTTGTTACACATTCTAAATTTTTTATCACGTGTCCCATATTTTCTATTATAAATTAAGACATAACACAAATTATTGAAACATTAAGGAAAAACTTGAAACATTTAAAAAGAGTTGAAGAGCTCTACCATACAAGATGATAGACAACATGCTTTCTTCACGTGTAAATTTCTAGATCTTTTTGAGTGCTATGATTATATTCACATGCATAACTAATTTTCATATATTATGAAATGATCCTCACACAATAAATGACACTGCCCAGAATTTGATAAAACAGTTGAAACAGAACTCCTTCTTAGCCTTGCCATTCTTCCCTGTAAACTCGGGCAATTTATTTCCTATGAACACATTAATAAATTGCTTCTTATTGCTTAATGCTTACCCATATGTCACTGTTCCTTTTAAACTGTGTGTGCACGCCTTCTATATATAGTTAAAGAATATTAATACTCATGTGGGTTCAAAATAAGGGAAAGTGGCTATGAAATTTTTCTCTGCCAAGTCAATATTTCTCTTCTCATTGTACCTCTCATGGGTTCTTTCTTTTTGTTCTCTTGCATCTTCCAAGTCTGATAATTATTTGCCACTTAAAGCTGCTAGTTTAGGTAACTGGCTTCTCATAGAAGGATGGATGAAGCCTTCTATGTTTGATGGAATCAAAAACAATGATCTTATGGTAACAGGAATAATCTTCAGTATTAATATCATTCAAACCCTTTCTGCATTTCAAGTTTTGTGGAAATATTTTTTTAACATTATTTTTTTTAAAAAAAATTTGATAGGATGGAACTCGGGTGCAATTAATGTCCATGAAGCTAAAGACATATCTCTCTGCACAAAATGGAGGTGGAAGTGGTGTTGAAGCCAAACACAGCTCAGCCTCTGGCTGGGAAACTTTCAGGGTTTGTCATACAAACCTAACAAATTTTGTATTTAGTATGTTTCATTATAAACATTCTCAGGAGCAGATGTCTTTGTTCTTAAAATTCGCATATATATATGTTTTTAAAATTCTTATGCCATGCCCTATTTACTTTTAAAAACAGATATTTTTAAGAACTTGTGAATATCCGAAGCTGAGAATTATCACTATTTTCATTATGCTTAATGAACATAATGACTCCCTTTGGATTTTGGTTACACAGTTGTGGCGGATCAACGAGGCATTTTTTAATTTGAGAGCGAGGAACAAAGAGTTTGTTGGATTGGAAAACAATGGCCGTGGTAAAAAGATAGTAGCAGTTTCAAGAACAGCTAAAACTCCAGAGACATTTCAGATTATTAGGAAACCTGGTGACCCATATCGAGTTCGTCTCAAAGCATCAAATGGGTATTTTCTTCAGGTACCTAGTTCTCAATAATTTCAGGAGGAGCAAGTACACATTCTTTGAAGTTTGAAGAACAAATAATGCTACTAAACTAATGTTTAATTTTTGTTTTATGTTTATGTTGTAATTAGGCTAAATCGGAGATGCAAGTGACTGCAGATCGTAGAGGCTCAAGTTATTGGAGAGATGATGATCCATCTGTTTTCAACATGACGATTGTTGGTATAATGAATGGTGAATATCAACTCACAAATGGTTATGGGCCGCATAAAGCTCATCAAATCATGCAGGTTACACTTCAATTTAAAAAAAAAAAAGGAAAAAAAATTCATGAACAGGATGTATCTGAGTGTAAGCAAATGGTTATGTACTACATAAAGCTCGTCGAATCGTATCTTTCCATGTGTGCATATATATATATATATATATATTATTAGATGTGGGAAGTTTAATTATCCCTCTGACATAAATTTAGGAGGGTCATTTTCATAATGTGCATAAAATAGAGAAAGACAAAAGCATGAAACTATCTTATAAGTTTTTTTTTTTCAGTATATTGAAATATGTCACTACACTAAAAATGTATTTTTTTAGACCAAATTTTTTCCACTGCTATTAAAATTGGTTGTTGACGTAATATTTTTCAATTGAAAATTTTTTAGTTATCGCAAAAATGGAAAAGAAAATGTGTTATATAATTGTGAAGACTGATTATCTTGAAAAAACTTTAATTATTGGTTGTCGATGATTATATTTTAACAAAAATTATAAATGTTAATATCAATTTTATGACCGTAAGTAATAATTGATAATATATTATTTTATGATCGATTTATTGTTGTGATCAAAAATACATTTTATATTGATAAAGTAAGTGGGTATCATCAGATTAAGAGTAAATCACTATATATTTTTATGTTTTATTTTATTTTTTATTGTTTTGTTTATTATTACTTTGGGTAGTATCGGATTAAGATGTATGATATATATGCTTTATAGGATCATTACAGAAGTTACATCACCAAGAAGGATTTCAAATTCATGTCAACAAACGGCATCAATGCTGTGAGGATTCCAGTCGGGTGGTGGATTGCTTACGATTCAAACCCCCCAAAGCCTTTTGTTGAGGGCTCCTTACGAGCTTTGGACAATGCTTTCAAATGGGCACAGTGAGTTTGTGTTCAATCAAATTCCATATATGATCATATATTCAATTCGTGTTTGCTCATTGTAAGTGCTTATTTCTTTATCTGCCAACAAAAAATGGGCAGCAAATATGGGATGAAGGTGATTATAGATTTGCATGCGCTCAGAGTTTCGCAAAATGGTTATACTCACAGCGCATCAAGAGATGGATTTCAAGAATGGACAGCTTCTGATATTCCTGATACTGTTTCTGTCATAGACTTTCTTTCTGAAAGGTTAATTTTTTTAAAACCCTAATATCTTTTTCATCCTTTTAACACAAAAATATCATATATCAAAACAAATTATGTAGTATATTCAGTAATTTCTTTCTTAAATTGTTTACCAAACTCTCCTTAAATTAAGAGTCTTGTTTGATATAGAGGTGTTGTGATTTTTTAAAAGTTGCGTGCTTAGTAAATGTATTAACTGTAGAGTAGAAGTACTGTTTATCAAACACGTATTATGCTCTGAGAATTAAGCGTGAGTACCTCTAGGCCGAACCAACCTTCACTCACTTTAGATTGGAAAAAGATAGGTGTTTGGTAAACGCTTAACTATAGAGTAGAAGCAATATTTACCAAACACTAAGAATTAAGCAAAAGCACCTCTATACCAAACACACCGTTAAATAGTAACAATAACAACTATTAGATTATCTGGTGCAGATATGCTAATCATACAAGCTTCGTGGCAATTGGGTTGATGAATGAGCCTCTAGCACCTGGTATTAAATTAGAGACCCTAAAGAAGTTTTACGAAACAGGGTATAAAACAGTGAGAAAATACACCTCAAATGTTTATGTGATTCTTTCCACTCGCCTCGGAGCTCCATGGACTGAGCTGCTCCCATTTGCCAGTAATCTCCATGGTGTAGTGATCGATGTGCATTTTTACAACCTCTTCTCAAGAAGCTTTACCAAGAAGTCAGTCCAACAAAACATTGATTTTATATATCATCAAAGGGCATCCAATCTCAAAGCAGTCACCACACCCAATGGTCCTCTAAGTTTTGTTGGTGAGTCTAAGTTTTAATTTTTTTTTATCTAAGAATACTAAGGTCAGGGACATCTCTATGTTTTTTAAATATGGAAGGGACTTAGACAGTATTATCTAACCTAAAATAAATTTAAAAAATAACATTGTTTTTAGATAAACGTCACAACGTTATTGTCTAAATTCTGTCCACCTTTTAAAAACGTACAGACATCCATTGCAAAGAATGATTCGTCCAAGAATATAACAGTTGCATGATTTTTTTTGCAGGGGAATGGTCCGGTGAATGGGAGGTAAAAGGAGCAACAAAGAAAGATTACCAGAGATTTGCAAAGGCTCAACTAGATGTTTATGGGAATGCCACTTTTGGATGGGCATATTGGGCTTATAAGTGTGTGCAAAATCATTGGAATCTCAAGTGGATGATTGAAAATAATTACATAAAACTTTAGAATAGGAAGAAGACAATGCTTTGGCATTTACAATGTTATTTTGTTTTCAGCTATTTTTTTCTATTTTAGAATTAATCATTCAACAATTTTTCATAATACACACGTGAATTATAATTGCATTATAATTGCAAGTGTATAACTTTTCCATAAGAACCTAATTTTATCTAAGCTAATTTAAAGATTAAGTTGAATTATCAAATTAAAGATGCTTAAAATAAATAATTTAAAAAATCAATGAGGTGAGAATTTTATGGTAAAGGGTCTTACGGTCTTGATTTCACTCTACTGTTCTTATGTTCTTTATTATTAGTTATTAATAATTAATAAGCATTTAGAATTAATCTCGTTACCTTTCTTGAGTGTCGAATGAGATCCTATGCATACACAACTAAATTAATATCACTATTTAACTTGTTATCTATATATGCATTAAGTTACTCTGAAGTGATTACTCTAATTTTATTAGTCTCTCAACTTAATAAAATTAAAACTATATTTTTTAATTCTAACACATGGATTAAACTTTCCTAAGCATATAACCCACAAGTCTCAAATCATCTAATCAATTTCTCAATTCAATTAGAAACATTAAACTCATAAAAATCATAAATGATAAACACAAGATAGTCATTAATCAACATAACACATCAAAACATAGTACGAAGTAGAGTTACATCAAATCCTAAAACATGAAATCTAGCTATCTATAATCAAATGAACAAATACAAAAGTCGAAGAGTTCATAAAAGTAACTATGTTTCAAACGAAACAAATTACAAATATAAACTTGAAACTAAAGTAAATGAGGTAGAAAGAAATAGAGAACTAATTGGAGAAGTCCTTAAGGTCTTTAATCTTCAATGATCTTCCACAATCCAAACTCCAAGTGTGTTTCTCTCACTAAAAATCTATAATTATCTCTCAAAATTCCATGCTTTCCTCTCCTCCAAATGAGACCTTTAACTCTCCTTTCCTTTTATAAGTCCTAAAATTAGGAAAAATTGAATTTTTTTTATAGCGATTGGTACTGGAGTGCCAAGTTTTTGCCAGAACTGGCACCCCGACGTTAAATTTTAGTGCTACAAGGGATACTGTTTATGTGAACAGTACACTACAAACTGGCACTATGGTGCTAAGACTTGGCTTTTTGTGGCACTTTCTAGCGCTGTAGCAAAGTACTATAGTAAAAATATTGTTTATAACTACTGTACCACCTTTGATATTTTTGCCCATTTTTCTCGGTTTTTCGCTCCAAATAATTTCGTTAACTTGGAACCTACAAAATAAAATTAATTTACATTAAAAAATATTTTTTTATTTAAATTAAAAAATTATCAAGTTCAAAAAATTAAAACGATTGATATAAAATACACTCATTAATATCCCATTTAACAAATTTGTTGCAAATATTTTTTTTATATAGTAAAATTCTTTTATCATTTTATGCACTGCGAATTAATTTCCCTTGTATTTTTCCTAAATTTACTTTATTGCGACTTTTTAAGATCAAACCTAGAACTTCCCCTTCATGTCTTATTTATAACTCTAGAAGTCTTAGGATCAATATTTCATATATATCATAAATATTTTTTTAAGAAAACATATATTTCTTATCATAACAAAATATATATGATATGTTGCGGATATCAAGTCATGCACTTCAATTTGACACCCTTATGACATCAACTAAGCCATAACTTTGATACCCCTTTTACTTTATGTGCAGTGGAAAACCATAATTTGATACTATAAAAAAGAACATATAAGATTAACACATCAATAAAGATAAAGAAAATAAATCAATCAACAAGACACAAGATATATGTGGTTCGGCCCAAAATTGCCTACGTCCACGGAGGATCCATGATCCAGCTTCTTATTATTGATAAAGATCACTAAGTATCTTCTTACATCATCAATGATCCCATAAGACCCCTTACTATCTCCCATAGAGACCTCTAAGTATCTACCCTTGATCACCATAACTCCCTAAGACCTCTTAGTATCTCCTCATAAGAGATTTTTACAAGAAATATAAAAATAGCCCGAGCATCTAAGCCAAAATGATCTATGGTGTTTCTCTTTTATTCACTCATAAAACTTAAAGAAAAAATACTCCCCAAAGGTTACACCGTAGTGCACCATGCACTTAGTGCCTACCTAGCTCCTCTATTCTATCTTATGGTTACATCTTGAAACCTTAGATGCTTAATCTTAGACAAAGGGTTTACAAATGTTTATATAAGGTGTATTTCATGCCTACAAATCCTATTCCTTGTTGGAGTAAGAGTCTACTTATTTTGGAAGTCCAAAACTTCCCAAAACTTGAAATTCCGAACCAAAACGGATGTCTTGACGCCTCTAGGCTCCGCGGCGCTCATCCCTGGGTGCTTTCTTTGTTTCCTTTGCGTTTTCGAGTCCTGTTTCACTTTTTCTTTCATGTCCTACACGTCTTAGACTTCTCTATACGTGTCCCACACATTTTAAATTTCTTTGTGACTCTTCACTTTGATACTCATTTCAATTCTTATCCAATCAAAATTATTAAATTACTAATTTTTTAACATGATAAATATATAAACACACACAAATCACCAAAAGGTTCTACAAAAATATTGAGAAATAAAAAAAAATAACTAACATCAAATCAAACTCAAACCACAAATTACACCATCCTTAGTAATGGCTCTTTCTCTTACGTTGGTTGTCTAGAGGCTACAAAAAATTATAAATGTATATTTAAAAATATATTTTAAAATTAAATTAAAATCTATAAATAATTAAATTATCAATGAATAGTCCACCTTATAAATGAAATTCCAACTTTGGGAAATTTAGGACTGGTTTGATATAGAGTTGTTGTGACTTTGAACTCATTGTTGCTGTGGAGGGAAAATAATGTTTATCGAATGCTTTAGCTGCTAGTCTTCTAAGTTAAACAAAAGCAACTCTTATATAGTAATAGATTAATTAGTTCTTTTATATATGAAGATAGTTGCAAGTTTATTTTATACTGTTGAAAAATTTTCAGTTTAGTCAAATTATTCAATAAATATTCATTTTTTTAATACCTTGATTAATTTTTATTATTTAAAAAAATGTTTAAAGTACATTTTATAAAGATAGTAAGATAGATTTGATCAAAAATAAAATTATTTATCATAATTAAATATATCAATTTATTTTGCGCCCCTCAAAAAGTGTCCTTTAAATATTAATTTTTTAACGGTAAAAATTAACTGAAATATTTAAAGATATGTATATGAATTAATTGAGTTCTTCAATAAAATTTCAAGAAAACTGACAAATTCCCTTTATTGTTTCATGGCTTGTTTATAATCTATATTTTCTTGGTTTTGATTTATGGAGGGATGGAACCCAAGTACAGTTCATGTCTACAAAGTTGCAGAAGTATCTCAGTGCAGGAAATGGAGGTGGTACAATTGTTGTAGCCAACCGCATATATCAGCCTCAGCTTGGGAAAGTTTCAGGTTAGTCCAATTATTATAAAGCTGAAAAGCTTAATTACCAGGCATATGTTATCATATTCTAATGGTTTTGCTTGTTGTTTGTTAACATTATCCCTTGCTTTCCAATATACAGAGTTGTGGAGGATCAATGAGACATTCCTCAATTTCAGAGTGAACAATAAGCAGTTCTTTGGACTGCAAAATCAAGGCCACGGAAACAGGAAACAGGAAACAGACTGGTAGCAACTTCTAACACTGTTGGCTACTCAGAGATTGTAAGGAAAGATGGTGATCCTAATTGAATTCGCCTCAAAGCATCAAGTGAGTTATTTCTCGAGGTACTTTAATTATTTCAGTGACAATGATAATGGTACAAGCCAAAATTAATTTGTTCTTTTTTGGAAATCTAATAAGGCAGTTTCAGCAGCAGTATTGACTGCTAGTTATGGGGCCTCAAGTTGGGATTATAGCGATCCATCTGTCTTCAAAATGACAATTCCGGCAACTCAAGCAAGGTGAATACTAGATCACAAATGGCTATGGCTCTGTTAAAGCTGCTTAAGTTTTGTGAGTAAAATTCCAATTTGAAACATGAACAGAATTGACATATGATATGATAATGAGTGTCAGGTATTATATTAAGGTGGGTTTACATATATAAATTAATTATATATTATTAATTATTTAATTTGTTGTTTATTAAAAATATCAAATAAAATTTATTTATTATTGAGCCTTTAAAGCATTATATATGGTATGAATTTTAATGTGTAAAGATTCAATTATTTTATTTTATTTTTATGATGGACCAAAATAAAATAAAATACTATAAATAATAGGTTGAAGTCTCCAGTTTAAACCTTAACATATTATTCATTCATATCTATCAGTGAGTGACGATAATTTTTCTCTCATAAAAAAAAGTTTAGACGCGAAAGATTATCAATCTCAATTTTGTGTCACCATAAATTTAAGTACGTTTTTTTTTTTTCTTAATGATTTAACATGAGATTTTAATTATGGTAATTCTTTTTATTAATTAAAATTTTTATTTAATAAATAGTATCAGAGCTACCTCATATTAAATCATTGAAAGATAAAATTTTCAATACTAAATTAAAGGAATTTGAAGCGTACATTCATTGAATTATATTAAGACTTATGATTGCATACGTTATTATTATTAAAAAAAAAAAAAAGGTAACGGCATACATTAATAATTCTCCATGCGGCAAAAAAAAAAAAATGGCAAGTTCAATTCAATTTAAATGCCCAACATTGATATATGCGGAATTGAATTTGTCTCTATTTATATTATATTAACAAGCCAAATTCAATGCATATATCGGATTGCACTATAACAATATTCTTTATTATATCAATTCCATTATGATGCATTGATTGAATGCATATTATATTTGATATTCTTCCGGCATGTATTAATTACATTGAATTGCATGGATTAAAGTAACAGTGCATAATTTTTTGTATGTATTACGATGCAATTTATGATCTTTCGAATTGTACATTTACACACCAAAAATCAATTTATATTTAGGCATGCAGTACATTTTTCATGATGTCCATGATGCATTCATGATTTCTCTTGCAATATATGAATTATGAGATTTATTTTTAATTAAAAAAAGAGAGAGAAAAAAAAGAATAAAAGTTAAAATTTATTCAAAGTAAAATTAATAATACTAATTTTAATGGAATTTCTTTTTAATTGTAGTGTATATTCATATTCATAAATTTTAAAAATTTATCAGGTCAATTTTATAAGGTTGATAAAAAATTTATTAGGCCTAAGTTTTATATACCTAACACACTTACTAAATCAAGTGAGTTAAGATAAACTTGAGCCTATTTTAAGTTTAGATTATTAGATAAACATTAAAGTTTTGGTAATTAGAAAAAGTTAGACTTGATCTTACCCAACCACTTTGGTCTCTATCTATTTCGGTCCCGTCCTAATTTTGACATGATTTAACTTTGACTTTAACCATTTTATTTTTTCTTCCTTTTTTTTTTGCAAACTAATATCCAGTATTTTAAAATAAATTAAATTAAATTAAATATCACCAAAGTAACCTCTTTTATATAGATTTATTTAGTTTGAAATATATGGATATTATTAAAAAAAATTAAATAATTGTGTTTAAATCTATGCGAAAAATAATCGGCCCAAAAGAAGATTATTTTTTGTCAGATAATAGACATATGTGGTAGTAAATATATGATAAACTTTGGTATTTTTCATCCGTATAATATGTCGGTCCAGAGAAAGGCATATTATTGGCAAGATTTATTATCAATATTTACTAACTAATTTTTTTTTTCTAGTACCGTTTACAAATTGTTATTTTGATCCAAAGACTAAATAACAATGTTGTGTTTGATATCTTATAATGACCCAATTTATTATCTCTTATATCATGTGTGTATATGTATGCATGATTAAATGGCTATTAATTGAGTGTTTTTTTTTTTTGTCTATACAGTAAATGCTTCTTTTATATCTGTCAATTTGAACAACATTTCAATGCTTAATGGCACTAACTTCAACAAATGGAATAAGCATATTACCATTGTGCTTGGGTGTATAGATCTAGACTATGCAATCCGGATGGAAGAACCTCTCACCCCTAGTAATAACAATACTACCAAACAAATGGCACTTTATGAAAAATTGGAGCATTCTAACCATATGAGTTTGATGATCATAAAGAACTCTATTCCAGATACCATCAGAGGTGCAATGCTTGAGGAAGAAAATGCTAAAAAGTTCCTAAGCCCAATTGCAGACCGATTCGCTGGTAATGAAAAGGTCAAAACAAGCACCATTTTGTCTAAACTTGTTTTAACGCGGTATAAAGACAAAAGAAATATAAATGAGTACACTATAGAAATGTCTAATCTTGTTACAAGATTAAAAGCACTAAAGTTAGAGTTGTTTGATGACATTCTCATACACCTAGTCTTGATCTTTTTTCCTGCACAATACAGTCTTTTTAAGATCAGTTATAATACTCAAAATGAAAAATAGACTCTTAATAAGCTCATTACTCAATGTATGCAAGAGAAAGAGAGATTGAAATAAGAAAAGATAAAGAGTGCTCATTTAGTAATTTCTTCTAATGACAATATTGCTAAAAAGAAAAGAAAATAGAATAATAAAGGGAAAAGAGTTGTAGACATTGAAACTTCACTGCCTAAGGTGTAAAAGAAACAGAATGCTGAAATCTCTTGTTACTTTTGCAAGAAAATTGGACATGTGAAGAAGGAATGTTCCAAGTATGCAAAATGGCTTGACAAAAAAGGTAAACTTCTCAATTTTGTTTGTTCAGAAGTTAATTTAGTTTTAGTACCAAGTTACTCTTGGTGGATAGATACGAGTGTAACTACTTCCATAAGTGTGACTATTCAAGGTTATCTAAGGAGCCGACCGCCAACTGATTCTGAGGATTCATCTATGTGGGTGATAGTAATAAGGTTCCTGTTGAGGCAATTGAATTTTTTAGATTACAACTAGATTTTAATTTTTTATTTGGATTTGTATGAGACATTTTATATATCGTCATTTAGACGAAATTTAGTGTCTATTTTTTGTTTGGACAAATTCTATCACACCCCAGACCCAAAAGATCTGAAACATGACATAACTTACACTCATTCAATAATGTGCACTCATAATTAATATTGCATAAAATTTCAAACTTAAATTCAACATAAGAATCCTTAGCAAGTTGCTAGTAAGTTTAACACAAAGTTTTACTCATAACCATACTTGGTGAAATATAAACTAAATACAACCACACCTAATAAAATAATACATAAGTATTTATTTAATAGGGACAAATAAAATATCTTAAACTACGTGTTGACAAATGAAACACTTAGCAACCTAGCAACTTAGGGAACTCAAAAACAGCAGAAGCCTTGCCAAATCCGCTAAGTACACATGTACCTTATTTACCTGAAATCACCGTAAGCTATAATGAGTATAAAACTCAGTAAGTATACTAGTTTTTCATATATCAAATTACAAATACATATATGTACACAATGCATGTGTATGATATGCTGTGATAAATCAAAATTCATAATTTTATCAAATCACATGTCATGTAAGCGTTTACACATTTTTTCAAAATATATAATAAGAATATCATCACTCAACTACTACTTATTAGGACTTACATATCACATAATGAGTCAAATGTCACTTGTAGGTGATATACCATATGAGAGGAATAGTACAAGTGAGGTTTTTAAATTACACATATATAATGCTCATGCCTAAAGGTAAAAGCCAAACTCTCACCCTGATCATCGGTGAGCCCTCTCACATGCACCAATACGCCACCACACGAATGTGATAACTCGCTCTTCCTTTAGGTACCAATAGGATTCTCCCTACATACGAAACATATAACATATACCAATCCCGAAAGAAATGTCACACATAAAGGCTCCATTAAAATCATCACAAGGTTTTATTAGAATTAAAAAAACTTCTATGTTTAGCATAAATAAAATAAAATTTAATATTTCTCGTGAGGTTTTGGAATATTTATATCATATTTGTTAAGATAGTATAAATGTTTATTTTTGTTACTATTATTTTATTTATATTATATTTTTTAATTATTTAAACTATTCCACTCATCGAGTCTGTGAAAACTTACCCTCACTTTTTTTCTTCTAAAGAGATTATAAACTTACTCAACTCATTAACTAGTTAAGGTGGGTCACGTGGTTATACTTTAGAGTATTTTGTAAGCCATGTAGGACTTATGTTTTCTCTTTGTCTTTCTAGGTTTATAAGAATTTATTATATTAGACTTTTGAATTTAAATTTGTATTATGTTATTTTCGGCACTTGATGCCATAATGTCACTAACGGTTTTCTAAATACTTAGAATATGTTGATGAATAAGTTATAAATTTATTTTTTATTTGATGTTGATGGTTGTGAGTTATGGATAAGACATAGAAAGTTTAGAAGTACGGTTATTTTTGTTAAGTTTATAAGAGGGTTGTAATTTAAGTTGCAAGTTTAAAAATGTCCATAAAATAAAAAAAAAAATTCTATTAAAATTTGAGTACAATTCTTACTATAAAGAGACTATAAAAATGTCTATAAAATTACAGTCAAAATCTACCCTAAAATTTATAGAAAAATTGTCAAATGAGCCATTTCAAATCCAATATTCGAATACTCATAAACTTCCAATAATAGATATCTCCTCCCACTTTTCTCACATGTTCCAAATTTTTTTGTTACACGTTCTAAATTTTTGATCACACGTCCCAAATTTTCTATTATAAATTAAGACATAGCATAAATTATTGAAACATTAACGAAAAACTTGAAACATGTAAAAAGAGTTGAAGAACTGTACCCTACAAGATGATAAACAACAATGCATAACTATTTTTCTTATATCATAAAATGATCCTCACACACCAAATGACACTGCCCAGAATTTGATACCACAGTTGAAACAGAACTCCTTAACCTTGCCATTTTTCTCTGTAAACTCGGGCAATTTATTTCCTATGAAGAAATTAATAAATTACTTCTTATTGCTTAATGCTTACCTATATGTCACTATTCCTTTAAATTATGTGTCCATGGCATCTATATATAGTTAAAGAATATTAATACTCATGTGAGTTTTATAATAAGAGAAAGTAGCTATGGATTTTTTCTCTGCCAAGTCAATATTTCTCTTCTCATTGTACCTCTCATGGGTTCTTTCTTCCTGTTCTCTTGCATCTTCCAAGTCTGATAATTATTTGCCAATTAAAGCTGCCAGTTTAGGTAACTGGCTTCTCATAGAAGGATCGATGAAGCCTTCTATGTTTGATGGAATCAAAAATAATGATCTTTTGGTAACAGGAATAATCTTCAATATTAATATCATTCAAATCCTTTCTGCATTTTTAGTTTTGTGGAAATATTTTGAACAATATTTTTTTTTTTAAAAAAATTGATAGGATGGAACTCGAGTGCAATTAATGTCAATGAAGCTAAAGACATATCTCTCTGCACAAAATGGAGGTGGAAGTGGTGTTGAAGCCAAGCACAGCTCAGCCTCTGGCTGGGAAACTTTCAGGGTTTGTCATACAAACTTAATAATTTTTTTCCTTTTTTTTAGTATTTCTCATTATAATCATTCTCAGGAGCAGATGTCTTTATTTTTAAAATTTGCAAATATTTTTTTTTTAAATGCTCGCAACCATGCCCAATAAACTCCAAAACGACATTTTTATAAATTTGCGAACATCCGAAGCTGAGAATTATCATTATTTTCATTATGCATTGCGTAATGACTCCCTTTGGTTTTTGGTTACACAGTTGTGGCGGATCAACGAGGCATTTTTCAATTTGAGAGCAAGGAATAAAGAGTTTGTCGGATTGGAAAAAAATGGCCGAGGTAAAAAGATAGTAGCAGTTTCAAGAACAGCTGAAAATCCAGAGACATTTCGGATTATAAGGAAACCTGGTGACCCAAATCGAGTTCGTCTCAAAGCATCAAATGGGTATTTTCTTCAGGTACCTATTTCTCAATAATTGCAGGAGGAGCAAGTACACACTCTTTGAAGTTTGAAGAACAAATCATGCTACTAAGCTAATGTTTAATTGGTTTTTTTTTTTTTTGATTTTATGCTTATGTTGTAATTAGGCGAAATCGGAGATGCAAGTGACTGCAGATTTTAGAGGCTCAAGTTATTGGAGAGATGATGATCCGTCTGTTTTCAACATGACCATTGTTGGTATAATGCATGGTGAATATCAACTCACAAATGGTTATGGACCGCATAAAGCTCGTCGAATCATGCAGGTTACAATTCAATTTAAAGAAAAAAAATCATGAATAGGATATATCTTATTGTAAGCAAATGGTTATGTCCCACATAAACCTCGTCGAATCCTATATATATATATATATATATATGAGCGACAGGTCATTATTTTACACTGTTTAATATTGTTAAAATAGTATTATATATTGTCCAATAGTAACCCATCACCTGCCGAGTGGTGGACGTCGGCCACCTAATCAAATTCCGTATATATATATATATATATATATATATATATGTGTGTGTGTGTATTAATATTATTATTGAATGTGTGAAGTTTGATTATCACCTTGACATAAATTTAGGAAGGTCATTTTTATAATGGGTATAAAAAAGAGAAAGACCTAAGCGTGACACTATGTTAATAATTTTTTATTTTTTTTCAACTACACCAAAAATGTGTTTTTTGTTTTTACTAAATCATTTCGACCACTATTAAAATTGGTCGTTGACATTATATTTTTTAATTGAAAATTTTATGCTATAGTAAAAATGAAAAAATGTGTTATGCAATTGTGAAAGCTTTTATTTATTGAAAAATTTTTAATATTTATTTGTTGATGATTATATTTTAACGGAAATATAGAGGCTAATATTAGTTTCCGTAAATGATAGTTGAAAATATATTATTTTTATGACCAATGTGTTGTTGTGATCAAAAATACATTTTGTATTGATAAAGTAAGTGCGTATAGATCTCATATTTTATGTTTTTTTTTTGTGTTTTATTTTGTTTATTTTTTATTTTATTTATTATTACTTTCGGTAGTGAGGAATTAAGATTTAATCGAAACATATTTGCATATATATTATGGCAAAAGTAGGGGGGGGGGAAAAAGTTATGCAATTATGAAAGCTAATTAGTCGTTGAAAAATAATTTAATTTTTGGTTGTTGATGATCATATTTTAATAGAAAAGGAAAGTGTTAATATTAGTTCTGATGGTAGTAAATGATAGTTGAAAATGTATTATTTTTTATGATCTATTTGTTGTTGTGGTCAAAAATATATTTTGTATTAATAAAGTAAGCGGGTATAGTTCTCAAGTAAATCACTATAATTTTTTTGTTTCTTTGTTTATTTTTTATTATTATTAAGATGTAATTATATATATGCTTTATAGGATCATTACGAAAGTTACATCACCAAGAAGGATTTCAAATTCATGTCAACAAACGGCATCAATGCCGTGAGGATTCCAGTTGGGTGGTGGATTGCTTACGATCCAAACCCACCAAAGCCTTTTGTTGAGGGCTCCTTGCGAGCTTTGGACAATGCTTTCAAATGGGCACAGTGAGTTTGTATTCAATTAAATTCCATATATGATGCAATTACAGCATATATTCAATTTGTGTTTGCTCATTGTCAGTACTTATTTCTTTCTCTGCCCAAAAACAAATGGCAGCAAATATGGGATGAAGGTGATTGTAGATTTGCATGGGCTCAGAGTTTCGCAAAATGGTTATATTCACAGTGCATCAAGAGATGGATTTCAAGAATGGACAGATTCTGATATTCCTGATACTGTTTCTGTCATCGACTTTCTTTCTGAAAGGTTAATTTTTTTAAAAACCCTAATATCTTTTTCCCCCTTTTAACACAAAAATATCATACATCAAAACAAATTATATGATATTTCAGTAATTTTTTTTCTTAAATGTTTATCAAACTCTCCTTAATTTAAGAGTCTTGTTTGATATAAGGTGTTGTAGTTTCTTAAAAGGTGGGTGTTTAGTAAACATATTAATTGTAGAGTAGAAGTAGTGTTAATCAAACACGTATGTCAGAATTAAGCATAAGTATCTCTATGCAGAACTAACTTTCTTTCACTTTGGGTTGGAAAAAGATAGGTGTTTAATAAACGCTTAACTGTAAGAGTAGAAGTAATATTTACCAAACACCAAAGTATATATTGTGCTTTCAGAATTAAGCAAAAGCACCTCTGTACTAAACACACAGTTAAATAATGATAATAATAACATTGATTAGATTATCTCGTGCATGCAGATATGCTAATCATACAAGCCTCGCGGCAATTGGGTTGATGAATGAGCCTCTAGCACCTGGTATTAAATTAGATGCCCTAGAGAAGTTTTACGAAGCCGGGTACAAAACAGTGAGAAAATACACCTCAAAAGTTTATGTGATTCTTTCCACACGCCTCGGAGCTCCATGGACGGAGCTACTCCCATTCGCCAGAAATCTCCATGGTGTAGTGATCGACGTGCATTTTTACAACCTCTTCTCGAGAAGCTTTACCAAGATGTCTGTGCAGCAAAACATTGATTTCATATATCATCAAAGGGCTTCTAATCTTAAAGCAGTCACCACACCCAATGGCCCCCTGAGTTTTGTTGGTGAGTCAAGTTATAATTTTTTCATCGAAGAATAGAGCGTGTCTTAGGTGCAGACATCTCTATATTCTTAAAATACGTTATCTAACATAAAAACAAGTTTTAAAATAGCATTGTTTTGAGATAAACGTCACAATATTATTGTTTAGGTCTTATTCATATTTTAAAAACGTAGCAACGATCTGAAGAATGAGTTGTTCAAGAATGTAACAATTGCATGATTTTTTATTTTTTTTTTCTTCTTTTGTGCAGGGGAATGGTCTAGTGAATGGGAGGTACAAGGAGCAACAAAGAAAGATTACCAGAGATTTGCAAAGGCTCAATTAGATGTTTATGGGAATGCCACTTTTGGATGGGCATATTGGGCTTATAAGAGTGTGCAAAATCACTGGAATCTCAAGTGGATGATTGAAAATAATTACATAAAACTTTAGATTCAGAAATAAGACACATGTTTGGCATTTACGATGTTATTTTGCTTTCAGCTATTTTTCTTCTATTTCAGAACTAATGATTCAACAATTTCTCATAAATCAGGTGGTTTAAACTCTTGTGATGCTTTTTTATATACAGAAATAGTTAAATTTGAATAATACTGAAAAATACCCCATTTAGCAAATTTGTTGCAAGTATTTTTTTTATACAGTAAAATTCTTTTATCATTTTATACATTGCGAATTATTTTCCCTAAATTTACTTTATTGCAACTTTTTAAGATCAAACCTAAAATTTCCCATTCATGTCTTATTCATAACTCTAGAAGTATTAGGATCAATATTTCATATATATCATAAATATTTAAAAGAAAAAAGAAAAATATTTTTTCATTTCATAAAAAAATATATATGATAAATATTAAACACACGCAATCACCAAGGAGGCTTTACAGAAGAATTGAGATATTAAAAAAAATAATAATAATAATAATAATAACCAACATCAAATCAAATTCAAACCACAAATTACACCATACTTAGTAATGGCTCTTCTCTTAGGGTGGTTGTCTAGAGGCTACTTAAAATTATAAATGTATATTTTAAAAGTATATTCTAATAATTAAATTCTATAAAATAAGTAACGTTTAGTTAAATAATTAATTATCTTAAATTTTATTTTTTTTCTATTTTAATTACCATTATTTTTTAAAATTAAATGTTAATGACCATTTTTATGGGGAAGTGGCCCATCACTATATAAGTGTTTTAAGGTTAAAAATGAAAAAGAAATAGTTAAATGTAAATTCAGTTCTACAAATATTTCTTGTTTATTATCTTTTGCTTGATTTGGATTTTGTTTGTGGGTTTCTTTTAAGGGAAATTTTTTGAAATAGCTAAAATTGAGGGGTTTTAATTTTTTTACCCACCATTTTAATTTTTTAATTTTTTTAGTCAAATAAATCACTTTTAGACAAAAATATTCTTTTAGTGTATAAACAGTATTCGCTATGGTAAACAGTACCCGCTAATTAACAGTTGCTGCTACAAATTTAATTTAATTTTATAACTAATTTATTTATAATTTTATTTTACTTAAAATTATATTTATTTAAATTTAAAATTGTATTTATTTTATTTGATTATATTATTTATTAATTATTTAATTTAATCACGTTATTACAAAAATTAAATAAATATGTATTTAAACTAAATAATATAATCAATTTAAATAATTAACAAATAATATAATTAAATTAAATAAATATAATTTTCATATACAAAATTTTAATAAATAATATAAATTAATTAATAAAATACTAATAAAATACTAATAAAAATAAAATATTTACTATAAAAAATAAGAAAAAAATAAAATAAAAATATTATAATAAATAATGAAATTAATAAGAAAAAAAGCCTATATATATTTTTTAGCACAATATGTTTTATCGCACTAACATATGGGCGCGATAAAGTTTTTATTGCACCCACGAATGAGCGCAATATTCTTTTATATACAATACCAGTTACAGTGAACAGTATAACTACAGTGAATAATATTATGCTATAGTAACATTTTTATTCAAAATAAATATTTTTTATTAAAATATTTTTTATTTATTTTAATCATATTACTACAAAATTAACATAAATAATATAATTATTTAATGTAATTAAATTAAACTAAATAAATAAAATAATTAAAAAATTAATTTTTATAAACAAATACAAACTTAATTTGTATTTTTTTATTAAAATTATATTTATTGATAATTAAATAAAATAAATAAAATTTTAAATAAATTAATTTATTTTATTTTATGAATAATATAAATTAATCATTCCATATACAATAAAAAAACTTATAAAATAAAAAATAAATTAAAATATTTAAGTAAAATAAATTAAAATATATAATAAAAACTTATTGCGCCCATATTTAAACATGATAAATAAAAATTTATCGTGTCAAAATATAGGCATAAATAAGTCCAAAAATAATTTATTTGACTGAAAAAGTTAAAAAATTAAAATAATAATTAAAAAAATTAAGTCTCCTCAATTTTAATTATTTCGAAAAATTCCCCTTCCTTTAATGTTCATCTTTAATTATAGGGAGTTTGCCTTTGCCTGCCACTAGCCCACTGCCCAAAACTTTCATGATGTTTCAAAACTTTCTTACCTCTAAAAAAGTAATTTTATAACTTCAACTTAAGCCTAATAAAGAAATTTTTTACATTTTCGATTTGAGTTTTTTTATTTTTTTTTACACATTAGAGAAATTTTTGGTATTTTTAAAACATAAGATGTTTTTTGGCATTTCTGAAAGATAAGAAGTTTCTATTGGAAATGGTAAAAAGCATTAATAACCTCTAATTAGAATTGTGAATGTGCTTATATACAAGGAAAATCTCAAAAAAGAAAAAGATATTAACATAGCAAAAAGTTATTACAGAAAAAGAAAAAGAGACCTCAAACAGTAGTTCATCAGAAAATTCTTAAAGAGGATGATGTTCAGACAACAGTAAATAAGTTGGAGAAGCCATCAATGCCATTAAACATGGCCAAAACCATCGCCATTCTGCCTAACTCTGAGAGTCAGATAAATCAGTATTAATGTCCCCAAACTTGACCTGAAAAAAAGGGAGAGAACAAAAGATTGTGAAGCTGGGAAACGTAGGAGAAAAGAAAGGACAACTATGAACCTCTAAAATTTCTTGTTATAGCTATGCCTGAGATTTCGGAAAACAATTAATGAAACACTACATTATTATAATATGTTTGTATTCTTAGACAGTCTTTTATTATTTGGCATTTTGGATTGTGGGATTAAGAAAATAGATCTGCTCTTTGTCCAGAGAATGACCAATGCCTGTGACTTTTGAATCCATTGAATCCCACGTCATGTAAGTGGGATAATCTCATAACATTTAATTTTATCATGTCACTAAGGAACAAGGAGGTTAATGGTGCCCTTAGAAAGAGAAATCCCACATTGACCATTCACTCTATCACTTAACCTGGTTGGTAAATCTTATTGGCAATACAGAATTAAGACAAACTAGCTCTTTAAGTTAAACTGTGCGGCATTAGACATTAGTCTCAAAATAAACTCGTAGCTACGAGAACTGGGAGCTTACAAGACAGAGAACAGGATAACCACTTTCCTTGAATCAAATGAGGCAGCACGTCTGTATCTTCTCCATCTGTTTGCTGGTGCATCATGAGTCCTCTCAGTCAATGATTTATCTGTTAAACACACTCTCATTTTGAGTAGTTGTAAACATATTTCTAAGCCGCAAAATATTATTGAGCCAAAAAAAACATGCATCATAAATCACTTGCGCGCAAGAAGGTAGAGCAATTAATGAATGACATCTGTCTCTTTAAGGAAGCACTGAACTTTTAAGAAATAATATAAGAAATCCAACTTCTAAATCAGGCTAATTGAAAAATAGCAAGAAATTGCAAATTGAAATTGTAGTGACAGATAGGGAATATCTGCAGATTAGCCACACGGAGAACCTTACTGACATGCGTGCTATAATGGGAAGAAAGGTCACAAATGAGAGTGAATTAGGAAAGATTCCATCCTTTGCATTAGGATAAGGAATCATGATTGCAAAAGTTCTATATTTGAATTCTTCAAGGTTAAAGTTCTATATTTGAAACCTTCAAGGTTCAACATTAACCATGCACGTATCTGTGAACATACAGAGGCCTATTGCCTTTCTGCATGTGTACATTCTCACACGTGCATGTTCAGTACAGCTGAACATTGCAAGTATAATTTTATAAACTCAGGTTTGGTCTTTTAGTTGAAAAGTCATTCAGAGGGCTTGTGTAATATATTTAGAGAACTTTATAAGTGAAATTTAGTAACAACAAGCCACAATGGATAACATACAAAAAATAATAATAATAGTTTAAGAATTTTATACCTATATTTATGCTTGCTTGTCTCTGCAACACCTTCTGCATATGCTGTAAGCCATCAAGGACAATAATCAGAAACAACGGAAGACAAGGACAATAAATCAAATAAACAATCACTTAAGATACCAAACATTTTCAAACCATAAATGAGATTTTTGCTTTTACTTTTCTCTGTTTGATATAACTATATTTATTCAATAATAAACAGATAAGTGAAAAGGATTTACAGTTATGACGCCCTCGCTTTTGATAGTGCCAACAGTCTCAACATTGTTCTTAAGTGTTTCCAAATTTTCCTTCTCAATATTTATATCGACAATACATGATGAGTAGGCATCTGCACTCTTCATTTGTAGATCGATGCAGTTCTGGCAATCCAGTTGGGCATCCAAGGTCATCTGACTTTTAGATGGGAAAGGAACTTCAACAAAGCTGAAAAAAGTCAACTCCGATGTACATTGCGGACTGGTTTTGCCATCGTCAGGCAAAACTGAAATGCCATAGACATCTTGAACCTGCATATACAAAAATCAATTTTTAGAAAATTATGAATTCCAAATTTCACACAAAGTTATTCCAAACATAAGAAATGCTGAGATAATGATCACGCTGCATCGGCCTTACAGCATTGAACGATCTTAGAAAATATGAAAGCCAAATAGCACAAGCCAAATTTCAATTGGAATTTGTTAATGACATGTTAAAACCACTACATCATTATTTGTTTCTTAGTGTCGGGTGGATGATAAGTGCAACTAGGTCAACTTTATAGGCTACCCAAAAGTAGTCTTACTGGGTATTGTTGGGAGCTAAATGAGTGAGAACAGACCTGGTGAAGGTTGGTTTTGAGATCACGATGATTCCATTTTCCAGCATTTGGTTGCATAAAAGGACAATACTTGTCTAATACTTTTTTAGTGCATAAACACTCAATAAGCTCATTTATTTAGTGACATAAACATCGTAGCTAATACTTTTTTTTAAGGTTTATATTGTTACTTAACACAATAATAAAACCAAATTAAAAAAAAATGAGATTAGTTGCTTCAATATGGTTTCAGCATCAACTCCACATCGAAAAAAGAGGGTCCAATTATTTTAGTACAAAAGAAAGAAGTAAAGTGCAGCACATGAAAATAAACTTACATGTGAAGAACTGTGAAAGGAGCACTTATCTCCTTCTGGAAATGAAGCTTCCTCAATTAGAATAGGCAAAACATCTGAAATTTCAGACCCAATGAGAGAACTATGAGAATGAACACACTCATCCAAGTGAACATACCGAATTTGAAATTGAATTACATAATTAACATCAGTAAAGTAAAATATCATTACCCAGAGAACAGTGGTGATTGACGGCCTCATCAAAACTCGGCTTTATTAACTGGAAACATGAACAGCTGACAGGGAGATTGCTATTCCCATCCATAATCCTGGACAAGTATGGCTTTTCCTGGAATCAATTTGTGTTAAAACATGACCATGCAATGCAAATCTCAACTTTGACCAACCAAAGAGAAAACCGCACACACCCACACAAACACAAATCTCAGCCTTTTAGTTATTTAATCAGTTCCTGTAGCAGAAATTGAAATATCTTCCATTTTTTTCCCTTTTCCAGCTTCGATTTATTTCCTTTTTTTTTCTTTTTTTCTTCTATCAAATGAACTTATAATAAGTTTTCAACTTCTCACCGATTGAGTCTTACATTTTCCAAATTGAACAACAGAGACTCAAAATTACGATGAAGAAGACACAGTTAAGCACATACTCGATTTATACTTCTTCAAAATTTTAAAATATATTTAAATGAAAACAGAGCAAATCTCAACTGCTTAGTGGTTTAATTAGTTCCTGAATCAGAAATCAAAAGCTATTTCCAATCACAATCCCCTCCATTTTCTCCATTTGTAGCTTCAATTTGCTTCTTTTTTATTTTATTTTTTTTGTCCAAGTAAAGTTATAAGCCCTTCAACAAACAGAGAAACGTAACTATGACGACGAAGAACACAGTTGAGCACTCGCTCGATTTCTTCTTCTTCTACTTCTTCATCATCATCATCTTCTTTTTAAAAAAAAAAAATTTAAAAATTGATTTTGAACCAAAAGCATTGAGGTATTAGTTAATTACAGCAAAGTAAAGCGCAAAAACTGAACAAAACACACTAAAAAAAACGAAACGACAACGTAACGGCGTAAAATAAAGAGGCAAAACTTCCGCATCAGACGGCCATTGTTCAAAAGAAAGAAAGCGAGTTTGGAAGCTGAAATTTAGATCATAGTCGGTGAAATCAGGTTCAATTTGAAGCGAGAGAGAGAGAGTGTTGAGAATTGTTACCTCGTCGAAGGAATAGGCAATGGCAGCCATTTTTATTAATATCTGCAGAGAGAATGTGCAAATGCGTGCGTGCTCTTGTTTCTTCAATCTTCTTCAGTTCAGTCTGTGAGTGAGTCAGTGAGTGAAAGTCAGAGTCAGAGAGATAAATAAAAAGAAGAGTTTTAATTATTTAAAAAAAATTAAAAATAAACAAATATATATATGCAGAGTGTGACGTGGCAGAAAAGCCGCTGTCTGAGACGGTGAGACATTCACAACAACGACAAATTTTCCGGCTCCTTTCTTTTCTTGTGACCGAAATTGCCCCTCGGCTTTTCCCCTTATTATTACCTCCGTTTTATTTTAATTAAATTGAAAAGGGCAAAAAAGAGAGAGAGAGAATTATCCCTTTAGGCTCTAGCTTAATTGCTTATATATATATCAACTAATTATAAAAGCATTTATAAATTAAATTAAATTAAATAACTCATAATGTTTTTTTATATACATGTTACAAGAAGTATTTCATCAATTAACTAGATTATATTATTAATATTAAATTAAAATCAAACTCACTACTAATACGTACAATAGCTCATTGTTGATATGTACAATGTTATTAATATTACATCAAACTCGTTATTAATATGTATAATACTACTCATCATTAATATGATATTACATTAATATCATACTCACTATTGATATTACATCAGACTCATTATTGTTATATACAATATTAATGATATTACCTCAAATTTATTGATGATATGTACAATACTACTCGCTATTGATATGTACTCACTATTGATATATATAATGCTACTGCTGTATATATTAGGCTATATTGTTATGATCATCTCATGAATAATACGTATAATATTGAGCATACTTCATTCGAATTATAAGGTATGTACAATAGATTAAATTGCCAAGATCATCAAAAATAATATGTACAACGTTAAGCATATTTATCTTTGAGAACAGTACATACAATGTTGAACACACTTTACTAGAATTATAAGGCATGTACAATATTATTGATATTACATTAGACTATATTATTGAGATCGTTAAAAATAATACTTATAATGTTGAACACACTTCACTTGAATTTATAAGGTTTTTACGAGATGAAGTAAAAACTTATACTGTCTTGACACTTGCCAAAATTATAAGACTCTTACAAAATGAAAAAAAAATTTATAACATTCTGACATTCGTCAACGTTCCAACTCCTAATTTAAACTCCAATAAATGTACAAAAATTATTACTAGGACAAATTTTGAAATACAACTTATAATATTTTTTATTCACCACCTACCTTATTTAATTATTAGTGCATTTACCTATATATAACTTTAGTATAGTTAATTATTAGTATAATGTGATGTTGTAAAATGTATCTAACTAATGCAATTTTTTTTAAAGAAAAAGACACTATAAATAAACAAATTAATATGAAATAAATAAGAAATAAATAAATTGTGAATAAGGTAAAAAGAGAAGGGCAATGGAAGGAAAGTGGATGGCATGGGTGATGATGATGGGATCCGAGATCGAAAGAAATTTAGTCGTTGCAGTTTGTAGTTTAGTGAGCACGTGAAGGTGAAAACAAGGAATTGTACAAACAGCGAGACAATAGACAATGAAAGATGGGTAGTCACGGGTGATTATAACTATTCAATTTTCAATTTTTCTTTTTCTTTTTCTTTTTCTTTTACCCACATTTCAACTCAATTCTTTTTCTTTTTTTCTACAAACACTACTACGTCACGTGATGATGTTATCTAATTATTTATATTCATGATATGCTGCTATATTCTCTTTTTAAGTGTCAACCATTTGTGGCTCGGCAATTACTGTTAACATTTCCATAATTGAAATATTACATTTGTGTCGGTTAAAATCTCTTATTAATAATACCTAATTTAACTATTTTATTAAAATTAATAAATTTGCATAAAATAATTAAATTACTTTTTAAACATAAAAATAAATAAAATTATTATTATACCCATACACAAAAAATAAGAAACATTTTTCTCTATTAAAAAAATTTGACTTTTTAATAATAAATTATAATATATTTTTACTTTTATTTTTTAGGTTTTTTAAATTAATAATGTAATCAATAAAAAAAATTAAAGATGACCACTGCAATGGCAGTCATTTGTGGCCGCGAGTAACGATCACTTTTGGGCCTTTACAAGTGCAATTATTTGTGATCGCGAGCAATGACAGTTAATTTTGGCAGTTGGTTATTTGTAATTTTTTTTAAAAAAAAATTAATACAAAAGTGTTTAGAATTTTAAAAGAATTGTTTGGTTACAAGTATAGAGAGGTATTTGGCAAGGGTAAAAATTGTTTGGATAAAAAAAAAATGAAATAAAGATTTTATTTTTTTTTCAATTAATTTTATTACAACCTACTTTTTAAAGTTTGCAGTATTGTTGAAATTCAACCAAATTTCGAGGATAATCATAATGATGTCCCTTTAATTTATAGGTTATAGATTTTGTTATTTGTAGATTAAAGAATTTTGAGTCATGTTATCAATTATTAACATGCCTTTTGACATCAGCGATTCTCATTTGTGGTACTAAGAACTATCACTTGGTGATTTCTTGAAAATTAACTTAGAGTTAATATTTTGGAGGGATCAAAATGTTAAAAGATGAAAATTTTGAAGGGAGTGACGGTCTATATTATAGAAGATCATATTGTAAAAGTAGAAAATTTACCCATGCCAAAATATAAAAGAAGAAGACTACTTTAAGATAAAAATTATTAAAAAAATTTATTTTATTTCTTAAAAAAAATTGGGGCCAAGAGCCCTCCATGTAGGTCCGACCCTATTTATCCTTGATTTCTTTAATAAAGTGATTTACTAACTCGCAATTAAAATAAGAGTAAATTTCTCTTCATGGTAGACGTAAACTCTTCCCCTTTCTTAGATCAAAAGTAGATAAAAATGAATACTTTTGTGAAATAATACTTTATATTTATTTCATACTTTTGTTCTTGTGTAAAAAAATAACTTAAACAAATAAACACTTGCCAAATTTACTGAGTATATACTCAAATTAATCAACAGTAACTTGATCTAGATTGATTTTAACATATCTCTTAAACAAGTGCGCTAATTTTCATAAAGAAAAAAAAAGTATCAAAATTAAAAAGGGGAAAAAAGAATTTAATTGATAGTATTATATCATTGATTCGTTGTGACATATTTTCCATTAATTTGTACAAAGAGTTGGGATATATAATATAAATAAAAATAAAAATATGTTTCTTTTATTATTATCATAAAAAAATTAAAAGTTGTCATTATTATATAATATTTTAAAAAAAAATAGGGAGATTTGAGTTCCTTCATCTTTTGTTAAATTTTTTTTCTTTTTAATTATTATTCAAAACCAACCAAACTGTTAATAATTGAATTGAATAAATTACCTTTCAAATGACTATTGATGATGAGCAATCAAAATGATAATTATATATGGTTTAGTGATTGTTTTATTTACTTGCCTAACCTAACATTTTGACAAACTTTAAAAATTCTGTGTGAAATTCTTCCATTGGTGGAGTTAGTTTCCTACTCTTAGTTTATAAGTTTTAATATATATATATATATATTCACATCTTTTTAAAATATAAATATATATTTTTTTAACTAAAATTTATTGTTATAACTTTTGTTGATTAGAAAAAACAAATTTCAGACTAACAAAATTTAAAATTGTTTAATTGTCTGAATCAAAACCTTGAGTCTTACCTATTTAGCTGTAACCACGGGCTTACTAGGTCTCCAGCCACTGTGATGCTTGTAAACACACAAAAATCTATCGTTAAGACTTTGTCGGGGGTGGTTCCGACAAAAACTCTCTGATGCTTAAGTCATGTACGTGTTTGAGGATGAAGGAAAAATCGAGAGAGAATGGTAAGAATTCTGAGAGCAAGATTGTGAGTTTTAAGTTCAAGATGAAACATATTTAAGTTGTTTACCTCTCTTTATATAGCATCGGTCTCCTCAAGATTTTTGTACTTATCTTAATCGGATTTGTAGTTGTTTTGGGTAATCTTTTGATCTTTTGGCGTGATTTAGGGACTTCTTCCAAAATAGCATGATTCTATCTCCAAAATAATGTTGATTGTTTCTTTTAATGACTTGCCTTATTTTGGTTGCTTTGTATTTTTCTTTTAAATTGCTGAGTGTTGCTCGACTTTTCAGTGTGCAATCTTATTTGGTCTTTGGAAACTCTTGTTTATAGGTGGGTCAACATATTTACCATGCTGGTTTCCTCATAGATTATTGACATATTGGTTAACTTAAAGTTTGCTCAGTTTATTGGGTAAGTCGTTGTGTACTGAACCACATGTTTATGGACAACTCGGACATGACTTGAGCTGGTCAGTGTTACCCTTGTTACTTGGTTCGAGTGGCTAAACAGGTTATGTGCCTCTGGTCCTTGTGTCTTTTGATGATGCTTGGGGAGCTCGCCCTGCTATCTGAGGCCCCTAGTCCTTTAGGCCCTTAAGGTGGCCTCTTGTTAGTCCTTCTTGTGGGCTGCTATCTAAACTTTTGGGTATTGGACCTTTGAAGATTGTTAGGGGGAAGGGGTCTACTAGTTTCTAGTTTTAATTAATTAAAACTGGAAACTCTGTTTTTCTTTAATTTTCTTGCTTAGTGTGCATTGTAGTAGAAAGATTTAAACTAGTTGTTCTATTATTAAGTGTGTTACTGATGTGTAGTGCTGATGATATTTTTTTGTTTTGTTGTAGCTGCTCGGTCTTTTTAGAAGGTCAAACTGATGCCGAGCAGAGTATTTTTTCAGTTGTACTTTTCAATTTTTTTTTCGTATCTTAAGCATTTATTAATCATGATGATAAGGACCTTGAAACGTCAACCCTGTTGTATATGAAAAGGCATATAGGTTATGGAAACTGATCTCAGTTGTTGATTCAATTTATATCGTTGGCTAGGTGTATTTAAAAATAGAACTTCATATCTTTTCAATTCCCAAGTGATGTTTAGGCGGCTAAAAAAATCTAATCCATTGGATTTTAGATTGAACTGCCCAAATCAAGGGTTACTTGAAGAGATGTGCATTAATAGTGCTTGCAAATGCAAAATGTCAGGCCAGTCATTTGAAGGGACGTCTCTTGGACTTCTTTGATGATTGTGACCGTTCTTTCTATCTAGATGGTCACAATTTTTCTAATTCGAACACTATAAAAATCATTTTCTGGGTTACATTCATCTCTTTGCTTCATCATCTTCATCTTTATTTTAAGCACCAATTTCTTTCAAACTCTCGTGTGGATACTTTTCGACAACACATTTTCTTCTGTTTAGGCATATTCCAGTGAGTGTTTTATTAATTTATGCACTTTCATTTGGTAAGTCTTTATTCTTCTTTTTACTCTTGCCATGCTAATTTCTGTTGATGTATGCTTGATTCTATTATTGTTGTATTCTTTTATAAAAGAAAACGATTATAAATGTTGTAATTATATATTGAAAAATGTTTCTCTTTCTTTGTATTTTCCCAGTATGTCTTTGCTTCTTCAAAATTTTAATATTGTTTGTTTTTATTTTCTTCTTTTAGGTATAACTGCATGTCCTTGCCCATGTGTCTTTGTTAGTTTTTAGGAAAAAAATTTCATATTTATGGCTTCAGGATGTAGAAACTTAGACTTAGGACTCCCTGCTATAAACATGGTTGCTGAGGAAGAAGAAGCTATCAGCCCTGAGGTCCCACTTGTCAAGAAAATAAGTAGGGCTAATAGGAGTGGTGGTGTGTCCACATTAGTTAGTGATGTGGCTTTTCTCCTCCCTTGTTGTTATTACTGAGGCCAAACTGGTCTCAATCATTGGGAGGATGAGGCAGAGGTTGTTCCTAAAAACCCTGCCCATGAGTTATTAAAATATGTAGAAGCTATAGAGTTTGAGCTGGATAAGAGGTATCAGATGTCCAGAATGACCCATGATGACCTGAATTCTCTTAGAGCCACTTACAATATTCCTGAGGCTGTAACTCTTAAGCTGTCCTCACCTGATGATTTTTTTAGCAGCCCTATAGATGGAGAAGTGACTATCCACGTAGAATTTCTCAGGCTAGGCCTTAGACTCCCTATGCAGCCGTATTTTGCTAGAATGCTAACCCGTTTAGAAGTACTCCCCTCCCAATTAGTTAATTTTTGGAAGGTTTTGGTAGGTCTGTATATTCTTTGAGCAAGAGCAGGACTTTTCTCACTCCATTACCAAGAGCTACACAACTTTGAATCGTTTCCAAATTCAATAAATATGACTTTTAGTGATTTTTCTTAAATGACAATGAAATTTATAAGAATCCTCTGTTTCTGCATTAGGGTCAAATGACGAATTAAATTTGATGTATCAAATGATATTAAAAATTTTAAGTTTATGCAAAATGCTATTTATATATGTCTAATATATCATATAAAAAATTTGGCATTTAAATCATTGGTTTCGAATTGTTATGATTTTTTTAAAGAGACTAGTCTCAATGCAGGATTTAGACAACAGTTCTGAAATCTATAAAATAAATTCATTTTAAATACTATTTGTGTGAATTAAGCCTTAAATAATTTATTATACACTAAGAAATGTATCATGAGTAATTCTGAGGTTATTTCATAATTTTTAAACAAGTATTTAAATTTATAAAATTCGGATACTAAAAACTGTTCAATAGAATATTTTAATTTGATCAAGTTAAGAATTTAGATTTAAGGATGATTAAGACTTGAATTTTAAATGGGATAAAATCTAATTTACTTGATTTGATGATTATTTATGTCTTGAGAGTAATGAAGCTTGATTCTGTGGTGAATGGATATTGTTTGATGCATGAGAAAATTCTGTAAGATGATATTTGTCAAAATCTAAAAGTTTTCAAAAAAATCTCATTTTAGATTAATTATGATCCAATTTTAGCTTTATATTACTTTATAGTTTAAATTATTAATAATCATCATTTTAGGACTTTAAGAGACAGGCTTTATAATTTGGGTCAAAGTATACAGAATCTACCTCGAGGAATTTAGTGAGTGGATACTTAAACTACTTTTACGATTTCTAATTAATGAATTTAGAGAAATATATTTTTAAAGTATGATGAGCATGGTTCCGTTTTATGTATATTTTTCTTTGATAATCATTTACCTTTAATGATGCTTTATTTTATAAAATAATTTATATTATATCTGGGATAAAACATATATATTATAATTTTTGCTCACGATATGCTTACTCTTAAGATAGCATTTTTCATGTATTAGCAATGAGGTTTCTTTATGTGGTTGAGATTCAAATAGTATGAGATAAGATTTAATAAAATGTTGTATAAATGATATGGTTTTGAAATTATTAGGTTGTATCGTCCCTATTTCATATATGATATTTAGGTATTTGGGGTTCGTTTGTACACACACATAGGCTTTTGGGCTGTGTGTATAGACGTTTTGCTATTTGAGAGCTAGTTTGCTCTACGCATGTATACGATGAGGATATGAGATAAGATATGAGATGAAATATAAGATGAATACGTCCAATGCTCTATCTAATGGACATTTCGGGTATGATAAGGTTTCACCATTGAATACTAATTTAGTATGGTTTTCTCTATAAATAGTAATATATGATATTTTAAATATCAATTGTATTCAACCATACTCAGCTAAAAAAATGTATGATATAAAATTTTGGATTGTTATTGAAAACATAATTGTATGTAATTTATATTATTGTATTATGAGATTGGAAAATGCATTTTCAATGGTAAGCAATTTTACACATATTTTATATACTTTAAGTAAAGATCACTTTATGCAATTTACTTATTTTCCATAATGAATAGTAAGAGAAATACTATTTATATGTTTATCATATAATTTAAAGATATTATTTTATATATATTTTTAACTACTTTCACTCACTAGTTCAATTGACTCACCGTAATTTTATTAAATTTTTCCCCCTTCAGGATATTGCAGGAACTAATTAACTTAGTGAAGTTTAAGCCTAAAAGTTAAGCCAGACACTAGTACGAGAATTCATTAATTTCAAGATTAGTATATTTATGTTGTTGTATTAGAGTTATGTTAATTGATAATTTATTCAACCTTGTGTATTCGACATTAGATGTATAATTTGGGATATTTATTTAATAGTATTAATTTGTGGAAGATTAATATTGTGTATATCAATGGTAAATGATAATAAGTTAGAGGTTATGGATGATTATTTGTTGATGTAAGCTATGTTGAATATTCTAGTGGATAAAGTATGATTAGTGGATAAAGTATGATAGGAAGGAAAAATTATATCAGAATGTTAAAAAAAAAAATCTATTGGTCTTTTATAACTATATTATCTTCTAGAGGAATGAATAAGGACTTATCCTAAATTTCTAGAGAACTCGGGGTGGGTCGTTTCATGGGCCCTCAAGATTCATATGAAAGAGTTTGCACATTTGGTATTATTTAAACCCTATAATGAAAAACATATCAGTTATCTAATCTACATAATGATTGGGGGTCAGTGATTTCCATAGAAACTGAAAGACTTAGTAGCTTAAACCCGCTCAGAAGCTTCATGTCTCTTAATTTATCGATTAATAAGGACTTTCTCTCATTCTCAGTTTCCTTTAAGAGAGGTTGTTCTTTTTTTTCTTTCTCTTTCAAGAGGTTTTTTAACCCCTCCTCTAGGCTACGGACTTTATCCTCTAGGAGTAGCTTGGCAATAGGCTGTTCAGAATAACGCTCATTCCTTACTACCTAGTCTAAGTCTCCAACTTGTGATATATCTCTTTCAGAAGGCATTTGGTTGTGTCTTACTACACTAGCAGGGTCATATAGAGTCTTTGACTTTTCTCCCTAACTTAGCCGATTTTGAATCCAAGCTTCCAAAGCCTGGGGGTCTCCCTTACCTTCGTTTCTCGTCTCCTTTCCTTCTTTTCCCCTATTTTTGATCAACTCAACCATCAGTTGCCTCAATTCTTCTCTTTCCTCCCTTAACGTTCGTAACTCCTCCTAAATTTTCATCTGTAAAGATTTTTCCAGTTGGTTTGCTGGGTTTGCTAAGTGGGTTCTACGGTCTCCATTCCCATTTAAAATTATCGCATGTTGTCCCGCAGGGGGATTTTGGCTGGTGGATGAGTGTTCTGCTATTCGTAGTATGATGGTATGCCTATGATAAAGCTTTTTGTCCTAGTTCTCACTGACAACGCCAAAAACTGTTAACTTAAAAAAATAATTTTTCGAGCCAATAAACTTTAAATTTATTTGATTGTAGATATTAAAACCTTAGGCCTTACCTATTGGGCTGTAATCACGATCTTGTTGGGTCTCGGGTCATTGTGATGCTTGCAAATATAAGAAAATCTATCGTTAAGACCTCATTAGGGGTGATTTCGACGAAAAGTCTCAAATGCTTAACTCAAGTACGTGTTTGAGAATGAAAGAAAAATCGAGAGAGAAGGGTAAGAATTCTGAGAGTAAGATGGTGAATTTTAAGTTCAATATGAAATTTGTTTAAGCTATTTTCCTCTTTTTATATAGCACCGATCTTCTCAGAATTTTTGTACTTATTTTCACCAAATTTATGGTTGTTTTAGTTAATCTTCTAATCTCTTGGCGTGATTTGAGAGATTTATTCTAAAATAACACGATTCTATCTTTAAAATAATGTTAATTGCTTTTTTTAATGATTTGCCTTGTTTGGATTGCTTTGTATTTCCTTTTTAAGTCACTGAAAGCTGCTCGACTTTTAATATGCGATCCTGTTCGATCTTTGAAAATTCTTGTATACAGGTGGGTCAGTTTATTTACCATACCAATCTCTTTATGGATTATTGACATACTGATTGACTTAGAGTTTACTTGGTTTGCTGGATAGGTTACTGTATACTGAACTACGTGTTAACTAGAATAAGACTTGAGCTGATTGGTCTTATCCTTATTACGTGATTTGAGAGGTCAAGCAAGTTCTGTCTCTAGACTTTATTCTTTTGACGATGCTTAAACAATTCACCTTGTTATTTAAGGACCCTAATCTTTTGGATCATCGAGCCAGCTTGTTATTAGATCTTCTTGTGGATTGATATTTAGACTTCTAGATATTAAACCTTTGAAAATTTTTAAAAGGAACAATCTTAATTAAAATAATTTAAAAAAAAAATTTAACGTTGGACTTTATTTTAAAAGGTGGACATTTACATTCTAATAAAATATGAATATCTGAGGTGAGAATTCATTTTTTTTAAAATTTTTGCATTAATATCTTATCAATTAAATTAATTTTTTTTAAAAATTAAATAAAGATGAAAAATTACACCTATTAAATATTAGTATTTATCTTCTATTTTTACTTGAATTTAAATGTTTGGGAGTGTAAAACATATTTACGATGATCTAAGTTACACCAAAGAGGCTATTAATTAAAGTAACTGACATTTATAAAATATTACATTCAAGTCACTTGACGGCCACCAAATTTGTCTAAAAAAAAGTGTTAATCCGAGTAGACGCAAGCAAGACTCTGAAATTATGATCATTCTTAGGCTTTTCCATGGCAACTTTCACCAGCAAAGTCGAAAATAGAATGCAATTACATCATTAACACCAAAAATAGGTCTTAAATATCGAATACAAAGTCAAAATGTGGTAGCAAATTTGGTCATCATAAATTTCCTATATATATATATATAGATGAAATATTATGTGAAAAAAAGGCCTATTTCTAGATTTAGAAGGCTGCTCTCTCACGGCTGCATTAAAAATGGTTTGCAATTGGTTTCTAATATGCATCTTTTTTATTTATTTATTGAAATTGAATCTGATGCTGTAATTGTAATCAATAATCTTTTAGCTAAGTCATTAGTTCTTTTGGAAACTCGATTTAATCCCCGAGGATATTTGTGACATACTAGAGTCTTTAAGGATTGTCTCTAGAGAGGCGAATAGATTATCGAATGAGTTTACTAAATTTGCTATTTGTTCAAAGGCTAATGAAATTCAGCTTAATGTATAATGAAAATTTTTGTGTATAAAGGATTCACGCAAAGAATACCATTTATATATATACTTTGAGTACTTCATATTTGACTCTTTTTAATCTCCTGTTTTAATAATCAAATTTTTTTATCAAAATTATATTAGATAAATCATAGAGAATTGTGATATAGATAATTGATTATCATAATAAAGTAAACTTTAAATAAACTTATTCTACCTTACTATAGAGTAGACACGTATCTTAAAATAAAATTAATATCTTTAAAAATGATTAAAATTAGTAAAACACTTACTTCAGATCTCGATCTGAATGACACAATATAAAAAAATACTAAATTTAAAATAAACACTAAATTAAAATAATCAACAAATATTAAAACATATTTATTAAAATAAAATATAGATAAGTAAATAAAAAAATTACTGTAAGAAACGAATGTCGTTGTTACTAAATATGATGAAAAAATTCACTTTCTAAGTATCACACACTACCACAAAAGACAAAGATAAAAGAAAAAAATAGAAAAGACATAAATTTATAAATATAAAGATATTGCAATTTTATAAATTTATAAAATTGTAATCTTGTGTTATATTCTAAACACTTCCATCATATTATCAGTGACGACTCATTGTCAAAGCCTTGCCCACGTGTGCATGCAGACATGGGCAAGGCTCTAACTTATACTAATTTCTTTCTTTTTCTTTTACAAAATTGAGAGTATATTATTTATTATGTTATCAATTATTGAAATTAATTAATTGAATTAGTAAAAATATTTTAAATCGTGCTATAAAAATATTAAGGTTTGTTATTGTTTTATACCATTAATATATAAAAAAACATATATTATACATAAAAGTATCAGTTACTCTCTTATTATTTGGTTTTTTTTTCTAATTTTATTTAATATTAAAAAGTTAACAATTATTTGATAAATAGTAATCATCGATTGATAATTAAGGTATAAAGTTTGTATTCTAATTATATAAATCTAAGATTATTCTTATATTATTTTAATTCATATAAAAAACAATACAATTACATGTTTAAAACTTAGTAAAGCTAGAGAATTTTTAGAGAGAATATTAACTTTGCAATATTCACCCTTTTAGTGGTATAAATCGACATTAGTTTATACATTATTGTTATAAATTTCTCTTAATTATTAGTTAAACTACCTTAATTACATAAAAAAAAATACATATTTAATTCAATGGGTTTGTCGAGATGCAAAATACTAGTGGCCAAATTACTGACATCCTGTATATATAGATAACAGAATCATTTTCTCGCAGTTTGCTCAAATTGATCCATGGAATATATGCTTTAATTCCCTTGCTATATATATATATATATATGAAAAAAATCTGATCTGAACTTATTATTTCTATTCATTAATCGGTTTAATACTAAAATAAGAAAATGTCAAAAAAAAAAAGAAAAAATTAATTGTATTACAGGTCTTAATAGATATAAGCATGCATAATTAAATGAAAAACGTATCAAATTTCAAAATAATACAGTGACTTTTCAAAAATCTGTATTTTTTTGTTGGCATTATAGAGAACTTATAAGCTTTCGTAATGCATGAAAAAAAGGCACCCAATTTTCTTGTCGACAAAATTTGTACACCTCCCAACTTAGAGTTTGATCCTAACAACAGATTGAAACATTCTCAATATTTTTCGCTCAATGTATTCTTAATTTTTTTCTCCTTCAATAAAAAAAGTTGATTATCTCATGGTTTGTAGAAGTGTGAATATATGTGTGTACGTTATCAATATTTTTCTCTGGCGTGGATTTAAGCGTATATAAATATTTAGTGATATATAATTAGATTTAAACATGCATAAGTATTAAATAATGTATAATTTTAATTAATTTTTTTATTATAAAAATATAGATTTAAATGTACGTAAATATTAAATGATGTATAATTAAATTATTTGTAAAAGTATATATTTGAATATGCATAAATATTAAATAATATAAAAATTTAGTTGGTCTTCTCACAATGTGTATTTAAGCATATGTAAGTATTAAAGTAATATATAATTGGATTCGAACATGTGTAAGTGTTAAATAATATATAATTAAATTTGAACATATGTAAGTGTTAAGTAATGTATAATTTTAATTAATTTTTTTTTGTGAAGACAAAGATTTAAGTATATATAAATATTAAATAATGTATAATTTTAATTGATCTTTTCATTATAAAAATATGAATTTAAGCGTACAATATTAAGTGATGTAAAAATTTTATATGTGTATATATTGTATAATAGATATTAATAATTTTTAGATTGATTAATCATATATTTGCACTATCTAATAAATAAATACTAAATTATTTAAAATATAAAAATTAAAAAAACTAATTTGAAACGGGTAGCATTATTGAAGAACAATTTAGGAAACTTATTAGATGACGACGGTGTTGTTATTACGGCAAGTAGAGTACAAAACCCTGCCCTGTCACCATCATAAGATCGCAAACAGACGCCAACTAAACTGAGGAGAGCAGGAGGTCGATTTTTCGGGCGATCAATCCTATAACAAGGAAAAAAAAAAAAAAGCACAAGCATCTTCTCAAATTCCACTGCCCCATCACTCTCACTCAACTAAAATTTTTAGTTTTTGTATTATTTATAATAATAAGAATAATAGTAATTATTAGTATTCAAATATTCCAAAAATTCTCTCTTCTTCTTCAAGCCTCCTCCTCTTCTCTTACATAAACCATGAGACATTGTTGTTGTTGTTAGAACAAAGCACTATTACAACTACCACCACCACCAATGTACGGACAAGATCGGTCGTTGAGTTTCAACTTCAACTTCGGTGGCCCGATCAAATCGGAACCGTCTGATCGTTCTTTGGTTTTGGGGGGCTTGTTTCTTGATCAAACAGTGCCAACTTCGTTTGGTTCATTAATTTTATGTGAGAAAAAGAAGCCCTTTGCTTTGGGTAGTAAAACGCTGCGTTTGGTGAAGCGGCGGCGAGGGGGTGGCGGAGGGGGATGTGGCTTTTTGTCGGTGAGCCTGTCGATGAAGGGAAGTGGTGGTGGTGGTGGTGAAGGGTATGTTGGGGAATCAACGGAGAGTTGGGGGCAAAATGAGAATGATGGGGGTGGTGGTGCTGGTGGTAATAGTAAAGAGGAGGAAGCGGAAGTCGAAGAAACGGTGACGTTTAAAGGAGAGAAGATGAAGGAGAAGAAATCAGGTGCTTTGAATACCACCCAGCATCTCTTTGCTGGAGCTGTTGCTGCTGCTGTCTCCAGGTTTTGTTTTGTTTCCTTATTTTTTTTCCTTAAACTCATTTTGCTTTTATGTTTTTTCTTTTCTAATATTGTTATTGATATTAGCTTTTGAAATTGTATTTTTGATATGATATCTATAATATCATATGGGACAGGAAAGGGTTTGATAAGACAAAAATGTCTCTTTTAACTGGCAGACTGACTGAGTTGAAATGGTTACTTTTTTGTCATTTGGGAACACAAATTTTCAAATTTCTTTTTTGTTTTTTTCCCCTCTTCCTTGATGAATATGAAGTAAAGGGTAAGTGTTGGTGGTAATTAAATTAACAGAAGCTTAGAATTCCAACTGTTGTGCATGTGCAGATTTTTGGCTAGTGCAGTTGTATAATATTTGTGTGATGATTCTACTTATCTTGCACATAACTGAACTAGAGTTGAAAAGTAGAATTAGTTTGCAAATTAAATTCTCTAAATCAACCTTTCAATATTCTTTTTCTTCAGATTCTTGTCACTCTTACCGAGTACTATACGTTTAGGAAACATATCTTGTAGATTGTTTTTGAGTTTTAGAGGGCTGCTTAGATTTGTAATCAATATTTAATATGCAACTGCACCAGAGCTTTTTTATTTCAGTTGTGCCTAATTGAGCTCCTTTTTTAGTGGAACTTCTCTTATGCAAGTTTGCTTGTTACTAATGTGTTATATAACATGATTTCATACTGACTTTCCAACATGTATTACTTCCTTATTTAGGATCTATTAGTAAGTCTTACTCAGTCTGGCATGTATGGTTGATGACTGAATGTTTGAAGAACCCACTAAGAGGAGACAATTGTAAAATTTTGGCTTCAAAATTTTTCCAGTATATATCAAAATGCTAACTCCTCATGCTAACTTGCTTGATTTTGCATCCCATTAGAGCTATCAAATAATATATTTTTTCTGCTTTCTTGTTGCTTCTTTTATTATAGGTGATGAATAAAAAAGTAAGTTACTGATTTAAATTCTTTGTATAATTTCCGTTCTGCTTGTACTATCAGAACTTTTATTGCCCCTCTTGAGAGACTGAAGTTAGAATACGTAGTTCGTGGTGAGCAGAAGAACCTTTTTGAGCTTATAAAGACAATTGCGGCTACTCAAGGACTGAAGGGTTTTTGGAAAGGCAATTTTATCAATATTCTTCGAACTGCTCCTTTTAAGGCTATCAACTTCTACGCTTATGATACATACAGAAATCAACTGTTGAAATTATCTGGGAATGAAGAAACCACAAATTTTGAGCGGTTTGTTGCTGGTGCTGCAGCTGGAATCACTGCAACCTGTCTTTGCTTACCAATGGACACTGTATGTATCAATTTTAGGATACTTGCTTCATGTGCATATAATTTGCTGCTGATTGTAAGCCATGTAATCCCCCCTCGAGGGCATGACCTGGTGGCAGGCCTTATGTAAGCCATGTCAAGCCACCTGGGTTCGAATCTTGGGGGAGGTAGGGGGTAAAACCCTTTGGGCGGTGGCCCACTCCCCTATATTTTTTTTTTAAAAAAAATTGCTGGTGAGTTAATATCATGTAGGTGTGGATTTTCTTTATGCTTAAGCACTTATATTTGTGAGTCAAAAAGAAAAATTACTTATATTTCATCTTGCTGCTGTGAGCTAATATAAGTTTCCTTTTTCTGTTGTGTTAGATTATTTGTTTTTATTTGATCACTTCATATGCATCCTAAAATGCCAAATATTGCAGATAAGGACGGTTATGATAGCTCCTGGTGGAGAAGCATTGGGTGGTCTAATTGGTGCTTTCCGCCACATGATAAAAACTGAAGGGTTCTTTGCTCTTTATAAGGGTTTGCTACCTTCAATTGTGAGCATGGCTCCTTCTGGTGCTGTTTACTACGGTGTCTATGATATATTGAAATCAGCTTATCTCCATTCACCAGAAGGGAAGAAGAGACTTGAAAATATGAAACAAGGTCAGGATCTGAGTGCATTGGAACAGCTGGAGTTGGGTCCAATTAGAACATTGCTTTATGGTGCAATTGCCGGTGTTTGTTCTGAAACTGCTACATATCCCTTCGAAGTTGTCAGAAGACAACTGCAAATGCAAGTCCGCGCAACCAAGTTAAGTGCATTAGCAACTTGTGTCAAGATAGTAGAGCAAGGAGGCGTTCCAGCTCTCTATGCCGGATTAATTCCCAGCTTATTGCAGGTCTGATGCATATATTGTGAACAATTACGATTTTCCTTAATTTTTCTTTCCCCACATTCTCATAAGTAGATACACTACTATGTCGCAAGATCTCATAATCTTTGGTTTTTGTAGATCAAAATCCTTAAATTTACGTAGTTCATATTCATCCTGTCTGGCAAAGGCATTTTTCCATTTTGTGCTATGGGTCTAAGAATTGATCAAAGAATCAAAACATATATGTTTCATCTTTCCTCTCCCATTAAACTAAAACCAATCAAATGTTTCAATCTTTTATTTCATGTGAATCATTTTATTTGTATCACACGCTAGATATGGCATTAACTCTATTGATCACAACTTGTTATAACTTAGAGCATTTTCTGGTCCTGCAGGTTTTACCATCGGCCGCCATAAGTTACTTTTTATATGAGTTCATGAAGATAGTTCTCAAAGTGGAATCGACATAGATTCGTGATACTGTCAATGGAAAAATCAAGGGTCCTGAATAGGTTGAGGCTGATAATGCCAGTATATTTGCACAATAAGAGTTTTCAATTTTTTTGGTTGCAATTTGGTGAGTGAAGGTTGAAAAGTTTGTTTTAACAGTACCATTTTCTAACACAAAAAACGATGGCTAATATTCCTCCATCTTCTTTTAGTCTCTCCTTGGCATTTCTTACAATTAAAAGAGAATAAACTTAGCAATACAATTTCAGTAGCAAAAAGCTTGGATGCACCTATGCTTTGGTTTTTGTACTTGCCTTATGCATCCATCTCTTAGCCGCCACCAGTATGTTTTATTGCCATCCCCCTTATGCTTCTGTCTCATTCATTCCCTTCTCATTGCATTTCTTCCTCTGATTTAACCTAGAGAAGAAAGTGACCCGGGGCATCCATTTATGGTTCTGTTGCCGATACGTTGTGATCTTGGCATGTCATAGAGTAATGCTACCATTCCCAACTTAATTCAGTGCGTATGTATCAATTGATGCAAGAGATTTAAATGACATTGTGAAATAGGAGATGTGAATGATTATGGAACAACAGCATAGAAATGACCAGAGGATAGGTACAACAGAAATTGCATGATTAACATTTTATTAAAAAAAAAACATGAAAATATGAGCAAAGGACAATTTACTGATTAACAAAATGAAAAAAAAACAAAAAAGAAGTTATAGTCTGTACAGTTGAAGGCTTGAAGCTACATCACTTTCACCCCATTCTATAAATATGCTTACATTACATATGAAACTATGAAAATTAAGAAAGCTTTTAAATGTATATAGCTTCATTAAATATACAAGTTAGCCACAACTCAACAATATCCTAAACTGAGGCGGAAAAAAAAATCCTCATTTCCATTCAGTTAGCACATCTGCATGATTTCAAGCAGTTGCTACAATCTTTATTGCTGCCAACCATATTGTTGATTTCGATCATACTGTTGATTTCGATTACCACCCATTTGGTTTGGACCCCTGCCGGGAGCAGAATGTCCATATTGACCATTTTGGGAATAATTTGGAGGGCCAACTCCATAGCCGCTACTTGGTCCTCTAGGACCATTTGCTGGCATACCACTGCCTGCATATGAGGGTCCACGCCCCTGTGGTGGATACGGTCCATTGTTGTAACCTCCAACTTGGCCTCCACGATTAGTGTTGTATCCTCCACTCTGATTTCCACTCGGGTACCGGTTGGGACCTCCTGGAGGACCACGAGGCTTTCCATAGTGATGGTGACCAGGGCCTCCAGGAACTGGAGGTGGTGCATTATTCATGGGATGATTTGGCCCCGACCACTGATGAGACTGCCCAGGGTTTTGAATAGGAGGCAGGCGGCCATGCTGCTGTGAGTGATGCAATTTCTGTCTCTTTGCTGCTTCCTCATGTTGTCGTTGCTGCTGCCTTCTTTTCTTTGTTTGGTACTCATGCGATGATTCATATTTAGGCAAACTGCATGAACAAACCAAGAATTATGTTAGATACCACATGATCATGGGAGTGAGCAGAATAAGGCTAATCCAATGGATATGAAAAACTGGTAAACGTAAAAGGAATGAATTTCACTGCTCAAATATTGTCATAAAATATGGATAGTAAATTAGTGAGAAACAAAATTTTGAGGATGAGGGAGGCACCTTCTGGGATCACAAGGTAAGGGGTCAGTCCAGAAATACTCTGAATCAAGTGCATCCTTTGCCGATATTCTCTGCACAAAGAAGGAATTGATAAATAAACTAGGAAAAGATTAAAACATGTATAGAAGCAGTGTATATAACAATGCGGGACAAGAAATGGGATGGACCATGAATTAGAATGTAATAAAATGCGGGCTATTAACTATATCTGCTACGATGCAACGTTAGATTGCTCCAATAAGTTTATGCAAGGACTAGAATATGAAATACCAACAGACAGACCAATGCGAAGTTCCAAAAGTTAATGATAAATAACAACTAATTACTTAAATATTATGAACATAATCAACCAACAACTATCGGCTTCAAGGTGATACCTGTGAAGGATCGAGCATTAGCATTTTCTCCAATAAATCTAGAGCATGGCGGTCAAAGCTGTAAAAGCAAACAAATTATCAAATTAAAATTTCTGGCACAAAATTAGCAACAACAAAGTATGTTATGATTAAATAGGGAAACATCACTAAAGATGAACACCAAATCTTCTTACTGCCTGAAGGCTTCCCTGACACGTCTCTTTATGGTCCTTGAGGGCTTAAAATTGTTATACCCAGGCAACTTAGAACAACCAGGCCAAATGGCTTCATCCGGAGATCCACAAAGCTCAAATATCTTGCTCAATTGCTCAGCCTGCAATTAGTGTCAATGTGATTACATTTCACGTGGCTCTCAAGAATATATTTATCAATCAACGTTATATTTCTTAATCATATAGATAGATAAAGACATGACAACACCACATGACTAACACCTCATTTTTTCCAGGCAAGATAGGTTTTCCATTCAATAGCTCTGCAAATATGCAACCAACAGACCACATGTCAACAGCTGGTCCATACTTTGTGGCTCCAAGCAGCAATTCGGGAGGCCTGCACAATTCATCCTGCTCTTAACCAACTAAATAAAAACTGTGGCACTCACAAAATAGAATGCAGTAGTAGAGGAAGATCATGCTAGCCACTTAAGATGTAAACGAAAGTGAAGACTTACCTATACCACAAAGTAATAACACGATTTGTAAGGGTGTTATTGTGGTCATAAGAAAATGACCTCGCAAGTCCAAAATCAGCAAGTTTCAAGTTTCCTTCGTTATCTATCAAAAGATTAGAACCTGCAGGAACAAGTTTTGCCCGGTCATAACCAAATCACAAGGGTCAAGCAGAGATTCCAAATGCTTTCAGATAATAACCTTTAATGTCTCTGTGAAGAACTTGATTAACATGACAGTAGTGGAGCCCAGTCAATAGCTGCTTCATATAACACTTTTCAAAACAATCATATTGTCAATCATTAGATGTTTAACACAAAACAAATTATTATTTCCTTAAATACAGAGATCATAATACCTTTATCTGTGGAACCGAAAATCTAAGTCCAGGGCGATCAGCAAGGCCTGTCAAGTCATGGTCCATGTACTCAAAAACCATGTAGGTGCTGCCTTTATACTTATTACCGTCTGTAGTTTCCAAACAATATGCAAGTAACATAAAAAAAATACCCTGAAGAAATACAAAAAACCAACTGAACAGCAGTTCAGAAACCAGCTTTACTCACCTGGCCTTCCTTGCTCATCCCTCTCAGGACCTTCAAGCAAAAGGAAATATCAATACCAGCAATACAGATACAATATTATAGCTGCAATTTAAAGGCAGATGTGCCAAACAGCTAAAACTAAAATACCTGGAGAAGTGACAATCTCTTTCAGCTTAATAACATTTTCATGCTGCAGCTTCTTTAGAATTTTAATTTCTCGAATGGCTGTAATTGGAAACTGCATAAAAGAAGAGAAAATTTCCAAACAAATTATTAGAGGAATGCAGATTGGTTTCTATCTCTGTATATATGTGTAGTAATAACAAAATATAACCACAAACTATGCATGTTCATAAGCCAAACCAATCTTTCATAAGCCCCACCCCCCGTCCCCCCTCTCAAAATGGAAGTCAAAAATCATATTAACTGAATAGTAGGATACCCCTTCTTTTTCATTATCCATGCGTATCTTCTTCAAAGCAACAATTTCTCCAGTCTTAATTTCTCTGGCCATGAAAACTTGACTGCCAAACACAGACATGAACCATAATAAATCACAAATCAATGTCAAAATGAAAATAACTTTGTCAACTTCAGAGTGAGCAATGTCCACATCCTAAAGAAATATTCCTATAGGGCATAGACACCTCACATATCCCTTTGAAAAACATAATTTTTATGACATCTTTCCTTCAAAAGCATTTAAACAATCACAAGTACTTGCATTCAACATAATAAAAGTTTCTTTACATATTTGACTCGCTCAATGTGAAGATCTTCTAACACAACATAAGATTGAAGAAATTGACGAATTAATTTCCTGTCTCCGCCAAATTTCCTCAACAGGATCTTTTCACTTGCAATAAGTTGACTTCTACCACCAAAGTGCCACGGACATTCATTGCATACATAAAAAATCAACTGGATTACATTTTCCATCCATGAGAATGACATAACTTGGGTGTGGCCTAAGGGAGATTAGATTAAAGATGCACTTTAAAATTGCACCCCTACATGCATATAAAAAAAAAAAATGCACCCCTACAAACCCAAAACATTGCATGCATCAAAACCATTAAATTTGTAGAAACAACCAGCCATATACACTGCCTATCCTTACGGTTAATGTTCATGAATATATCAACCACAACATAATAATAAAGAAGACACAAGTCTTTGAGAAAAGCTTCTAATTATTCACTCACTTCTAGTGCTTCAGTCTTCACATACATGCAATATTTAAGAGCAACGATAGTGGATCCTAATAGATTTCTAGGCTATTTTCCTAATTCTGCAAGAATGCCCAAATAAGGACTGAGAATCAAAAAGAGCCCTAGACCCACAAAGACATAAACTTTGGATCAAAAACCCACAGAAGTTTTCGCCATCTTCAACAAGTGAATGAATAGAACCCAAAGCTCCAAGCAATTAATTCTTTTTAAAACAAAACTTCAATTAAATAAATCAATAACAGCACAAACAAATAGAACCTGAAAACTTTAATCCAATAATAAACCCCGTAATAATTATAATTGAAAACCATTATCTAGGCAAAATCTGTATGTACAATTACTGAAATTCTAAGAAAAAACAAACAATAATTCCAAAAAAGAAAAAGGCGATATTTTTAAGTAAATTAAAAGAGAGATAAATAAATAAATACCCATAAGTTCCTTCACCAATCTGCTCCAATCTCTCGAAGCAATCGACACTCCGAGAACCCCATGCCGGCGGCGGCTCTTCCACGTTCAGCTGCCCTAATGCCGCCACTGCCATCTCACTCTCTCTCACTCTCTTTACCTTCTGATTTCTTTTTTAAATCCCTTTCTGTTTCCTTTTATGTTTTATTGTTACATAAATTCTAGCTATATATTTATATAACTTACCCACGTGATATGCACGTGGCAAAATTTATGTGTTTTCATTAAAAGTTTAATTAATTAATTAAAAATATTATGATTATTAGGATAATTGGAAAATTTTAAATAAATAAATATATAAATATATTTTATGAAAAAAGTTTCTAACAAAATTTTGAAAATTCACACCGTTTATTCCCCTTAATAATCTTCCATCTGAATCAGAATAGAGTTCTCATCTCAAAGTGTGTTTTCTTATATTTATACTTATTTTTTTAAGGTCTATTGAAAAAGTCCTAAATGATTATAAAAAATTTAATTTAATTTTTTATATCATTAAAAATATAATATAATAATCAATATTATCCAAAAAATTTTAAAAAAATACTTATTTATGAAATATAAATACAATTTCTGAAAATTTAAAATAATTATAAAAAAAGTAAATTATGAGAAGTGAACTGAAAGTCAAAGGCCAAAAAGATGTTGTTTATTGAGTTGAGTTGAGTCGAGTTGATGTCTCAGAACTCAAGAGGAAGAACCAACTTTATCTGAAAATTCAACTTCGACGGCGATCTTCTTCACTTCTACTTTCCTCGATTTCCAAAACTCCCCCCGAAGTTCTGAACTTTTTCTTTGCAATCACACCCCTTCCCCCATCCACCTTAAGCCTCAGATCAAACAATGAACTGAGACGATGAGTGAGTCAGCTTCTTAGGAGATCATCAAAAACACTGTGTCTGTTGAATTAATGGCGGAGACTAGACGCTTTGCTCTTGGCAATCAACTGGGTAATCCAATTCAAATTCAATTTTTTTTTTATAAAAGTTTATTAAAAAAAATGGCTTTTTGTAATTGATTTATTTACTGTTTTTAACTTCATTCGTAAAATTACTTGTTTTGACTATGGGGTTGCAGATATTACATGCTTAATAAATCAAACACTATTTTAGCATAATTCAATTCCTTTTAATAAAAAAAAAAGTTTTTTCTTTTATTGATTGATTTAGTTACTGTTTAAGCTTCATTGATGAAGTTAATTGAATTGTTGTGATGATGGGGTTGCAGATATTGAGCAATTATTGATAGAAGCACAGCATAGATGGCTACGTCCAGCTGAAATTTGTGAAATTCTTCGGAATTATAAGACGTTTCGTATTGCCCCTGAACCTCCTAATCAGCCTCCAAGTATGCTCTGTCACTCTTTCTTTTTTCTTTTTCTAATTCTAATTTTTTATTTTGTTGTAATTGTTTTAAAAAATGCTTACCCCAGTTGCTCTTGGTAGCTTCAATTTGGGTTTTATTTTCTTCTGTAATTGGGGTTTAAAAGCATCATAATCCTCTAATGCCAGGCATGGTTTGGTCATTCATGTATTTACATGTGTCATGTACTGTTGAAGGCATTTTGGCTTGACTTGTGGTTTGTGATTTTAGGTGGCTCACTTTTTCTTTTCGATCGGAAGGTGCTGAGGTACTTTAGAAAAGATGGTCATAATTGGAGGAAGAAAAAAGATGGAAAGACAGTGAAGGAAGCTCATGAGAGGCTAAAGGTGAGTACCAATTTTGTCGTGCTTTGGTATGTTTTGGTAAGGGAATTCATCTCAATTAGATGTTTTGTCATGCTTTAATCTTGTATATTGAACAAAAGTGCATTCTTTCAGGCTGGGAGCATTGACGTGTTGCATTGCTACTATGCCCATGGTGAAGGGAATGAAAATTTTCAAAGGCGCAGCTATTGGATGCTTGAAGAGTAAGTCCTTGAAGTTTTCTTTTGTCACTGTTCACAGTCATTAGCGTTGCCTTTTATACTCTCTCTCGCCAACATTGGCAATTTGTTTCTCTTTTGTTTACTACCTAATTGACCACCACTGCAGGGAACTCTCACACATAGTTCTTGTCCACTACCGAGAAGTAAAGGTTAGGTCGTCTTCTATCATCTATTTGTTTTTCTCTGCTTAATAATCTGAATTTTAAGTTGTGTGGTTTGTTGGATAAAATAAACTTCAAGAAGAATATATCATCTTCCAGCTTATTCTAGTATTTCTCTATGAATTTTATTATTCTGCTAAGAAATAAATGATCCGCTATATCTTGTATGAACATCTGAGCTTCTATCATTGCGTATGTGTAGGCAAGTTTAGGAGTTTTGTCATTAGTTGTATTTGAATTACTCTTCGTCTCTGAAAGGAAAAAATTTTGCGTGCTGGTGATTAAGCATGTTTGTTGTTTGTTGCAATCACTTATACAAATCTTGCAATGGCATTGGCTTGGAGAGACACAATATGTTTCAGAAAGCACCCTTGATAATTCTATTCTGTATTGTCTTTTTCTGCTAACCACTTATGAGTTTGGTTTAAGTGTTACACTTCCAATAATAATGCTTATGATTAGGTAATAGTTCGCAGCAGTTTCAGTTATAAATATCCTTGATAAATAGCTCTTTGAACTAATCTGCATTTGATCAATCACTATCAGTCGTTTATCTCCAGTGATGTTAACTTTTGTTTGTTGAGCTTTTACATCAATGATTGTGCAAGGCCTTTAATCTGGGAACTGAAAATTGCGAAGTATATATATTTGATTATTGACTTGATTTCTGATATTGGGCTTTCTCTTTTTTTTTTTTTTTTGGGTATTTAGTTCTGTGTTTTGTCATAGGATGTTAAGTTTCTTTCTATTTGGTGAATGAGAGAAAGATACAGAAAGAAATATTGGTGATATATAATTCAAAATGTAGGTTCCATGAGTCTTATAAGTATAATAGACCATCAATATTGATGTGTTATAGTGATATGGTCAATAGGCTGTATCGTAAAACCATACCTATATTTCTTTTGAGCCTTTTCATGTCATTATCACTGCAACTGTATCGATCTTAAGAGTCTTCTTATTTTCTGTCTTCCTTTTGTTAATCAGGGAAATAGGACAAATTATAATCGCATTAAAGTGACCGAAGAAACTGAAGAAACTACACCCAATTCTGAGGTAGAAGGATCTCAGTCTTCCAGTTTTCATCCTAGCAGTTACCAAGTGCCTTCACAAACTACAGATACAACAAGCCTGAACAGTGCTCAAGCATCAGAGTATGAGGATGCTGAATCAGGTGCATTTGTTGTTAATTTTATATCTCGGTTTCTAATTTTATTATGAATCATTAGTGTTATGTATTTGGGAAAATAAGACACTGGTTTGAAGGTGATGAATTTTCTTAATCTTGATGACACTTATGCAGTGTATAATAACCAAGTCAGTTCCAGATTCCACTCTTTTCTTGATATACAGCAGCCAGTAACTGGGAAGATAGATGCACAAGTCCTTGATCCTTACTATCCCGCACCATTTACAAGTAAGTCAGTTGCTTGACTTTGCATTATTCCAAAATATGTGCTGGTCAATACATCTGTTCTTCCAATGGTTACTGATTGTTTCAGCATACCACTTCTATTATAATACTCTTGAACTGCAAACAGATGATTACCAAGGAAAGTTCTCGGTCGAGCCTAGGGACAATTTTGTTTCACTTGCGCAAACAGATAAAAGTGGGGGTGCTAATGATGCTGGAATAACATATGAGCCCCAGAGAAGCCTTGACTTCCAGTCGTGGGATAATGTCTTGGAAAATTGTGCTCAACCTTTTCATCCATCATTTCCTTCAACCCAACCTGACACTCTGGGAAACATTCCCAAACAAGGGCATGAACTACTGGGAGAGCTTTTCTCCAACAGCTTTGGTGAACAGAAGGAGTTTGGGAGTAACCTACAGGTCCAAGGGGAGTTGCAGGTATGGAGTGATACGACATGTTTTAAATTTCATACAAGATAGTACTTATTGCAATCACAAACTTTTCTTTGCCATAGTTTAATGGTTAGTGGAAAGTCTTGAAAGTTCTTGCTTCATACAGATGACTCATCAACTTGGGGTGTTTTTGCAGAAGTCTGTAATTAGGTTGTTGCATATTTAGATCACTTGATTTTTTACCTTATAAAGTTTCTTCTATAATATTTTTGGGATTTTATTTTTGGAATTATATTTCCTAGTACTCATTGATCACGATAGGAGGTACTTTGGGTGAAAAGTTATTCCAACTATGCTAATGGTTAGTAGGTTATTTAAGATATGTAGTAGCTTTAAGGAATGAGAGAATAAAGCTTCCTTTTCATCTTAAACTCGGTCAACGCCATTTATATCACATTGCCTTTCTTAGTTTGATGCTGCAAATTATTAGGACTTGCTTTATTCTTTTTGATAATTAGCTTGATTGAAGTTTTATGAGCTACAAATATGCTGCATATTAGTATATTCCAACACATGATCGGTGGCCCCTTCCCTAACTATAGTTATAAATTTAAACATATTACAAGGCTGGTTACCTGAAAGTCATACTTCCTGCTTGTAAAATATTTTTGTTTTCTAAATAATGTGATAACTTCATAGCAGTATAATTTTAAATGGTTAGTTTGCTGGTTTGTGATAAGTAACTTAATTTTAACAGTTTATGCCATTGTTGGTTTAATATGGTTCCCATTGAGGTTTGCCAAGAAAAAAAGATCTCAAAACAAATTATAAATTTTATATTGTTAATAGAATGCCATGATGCATCACACCAGAGGGTGTAGAAGTCCTTTTCTCTTTTTTGTCTTTACATTCTATTATTATTGTTCACACTTTAATTTGCCTCGTAAACAAATATCTGAAATGATTCTTCACATTTTTCCAAGTGGCCCGCGGATCAGAAGTTGTATTCAAACCCAGCGCATGATCTTACTTCAAGATTTCATGAAGTTTCTCATGATGGTTTACTTGACTCCCTTCAGCCTTCCCATGCACATCCCAATATGCAAAATGACCTTCATACACAGCTTTCAAATGCAGAACATGGACATGTTCTAAAATCAGATTCACAGGGTAATTTGACCATAGAAGGGAAATCCATCTGCTCCTCTGCTAGAAAACAGCATTTACTCGATGGTTCTACGGAGGAAAGCCTGAAGAAGATTGACAGTTTCAACCGCTGGATGAGTAAAGAACTAGGAGACGTAAAAGAGTCCAGTATGCAATCTAGTTCTGGGGCCTACTGGGAGACAGTTGAAAATGAAAATGAGGTTGATGATTCCAGTATTCCCTCTCAAGCGCGCTTGGATACCTATATGTTGAGTCCTTCCCTCTCCCAAGACCAACTCTATAGCATTATCGATTTCTCACCAAACTGGGCATATGTTGGCTCAGAAGTTAAGGTATACTTTAACTTGATGCTCATTGTCCTACAATATTGTCAACTAAGCTTTAGGTGTCTCAGCTATTTGATACAGGCAGGAAAAATTAACTGACTGGTCAAATTAAAGGCTGTTCTTCCCTCCTGAAGGAATTTTCGCAAACGCTATTTTCTAATTTATACTCGCTTTCTGTTCTTTGCTACTAAGATCCTAATCACCGGAAGATTCTTGATGAGTCAACAAGAGGCAGAAAACTGTAGGTTGTCATGTATGTTCGGGGAAGTGGAAGTTCCAGCAGAAATTGTGGCAGGTGGCGTTTTACGTTGCCATACTCCTTCACAAAAGGTGGGGAGGGTTCCGTTTTACATTACACGTTCCAATAGATTAGCCTGCAGTGAAGTGCGAGAATTTGAATATCGAGCCAAACATGTCCCAGATGTGGATACTGCCAATAATTATGGTGACATCACCGGCGAAAGTCTCTGTATGCGATTTGGGAAGTTATTGTGTCTGAGTTCTGTCAGTACTCCAAATTATGATCCTGACAATCTGAATGATATATCTCAATTGAAGAGCAAAATCAGTTCATTGCTGAAAGAGGAAAATGATGATTGGAACCAGATGTTAAAACTAACTTCAGAGGAGAAATTATCATCCAAAGACGTAAAGGAGAAGCTTCTGCAAAAACTACTGAAAGAGAAGTTGCATGCATGGCTCTTACAAAAGGTGGCTGAGGGTGGAAAAGGCCCTAGCATATTAGATCAAGGTGGCCTAGGTGTCCTACATTTTGCAGCTGGTCTTGGCTATGATTGGGCCCTAGAACCGACAATTGTTGCAGGTGTAAATATCAATTTCCGTGATGCAAATGGATGGACTGCACTTCATTGGGCGGCATATTGTGGCAGGTAGCACCTTAAAAATGTTTCCTTCTTGTTAACTTGGAAGCAAAACTTTGCACAATAATTCATCGCTAGGTTTGGACTTCTAACCTACCTGTTGTTCAGTGACATAAGACACTGTATTATGGGCTGGGTTTTGGAAATCAGTATAACAAATGGCATATTGAATAAGAAATTAAAAATAACATAAGTAGGGGCAATATCTATATATAACTCAAACAATTTCCTCAAGCTTTGATGATTAGGCAGTAGTTGTTAGTCAACCAATTTGATGCTGTACTTTCTTGGTATCTTCTTACTTTAATTTCTTCTGATACCAGAGAGCGCACAGTTGCTTCCCTCATCTCTCTTGGAGCAGCTCCTGGGGCACTATCTGATCCAACTCCCAAATATCCTTCAGGTCGAACACCCGCTGATCTAGCTTCGTCCATTGGACACAAAGGAATTGCCGGTTATCTTGCAGAATCTGATTTGAGTTCTACCCTTGAAGCTATTAATTTAAATAAACAGGATGCTAATGTAGCAGAAATTCCTGGGAAAACAGCGATTCTAACAGTTCCTCAAAGATGTCCTACTCCTATCAGTGATGGGGATCAACCATATGGATTGTCACTGAAGGACTCATTAGCTGCTGTCTGTAATGCCACACAAGCAGCTGCTCGTATTCATCAAGTGTTTCGGGTGCAGTCCTTCCAGAAAAAGCAGTTGAAAGAGTATGGTAATGATACATTCAACATTTCAGATGAGCGTGCTCTTTCGCTTCTTGCAGTTAAGACCAACAAGCCAGGACATCATGATGAACCTGTGCATGCTGCTGCCATACGAATACAAAATAAGTTCCGCAGTTGGAAGGGTAGGAAAGATTTCTTGATAATCCGGCAGCACGTCGTCAAAATTCAGGTTCATTTCAGCAGCTGCTCTAGTTCTCATGGTTACCTGGGTCCTGCAATTTTCATTTCTTAGCATTTACCATCCTAGTTCTTTTAAAATTTCTTTTCCTTGATCAAATCAACTTCTTCAATTTTATATCAACTTTTTCTGCATTGTAGGCGCATTTTAGAGGCCACCAGGTCAGGAAAAACTATAAGAAGATAATATGGTCAGTTGGAATTTTGGAGAAGGTTATCTTGCGTTGGAGACGAAAAGGAAGTGGTTTGCGTGGATTTAAGTCTGAAGCGCTTACCGAGGGTTCCAGCATGTTAGATACATCCTCAAAGGAGGATGACCTTGACTTCCTGAAAGAAGGCAGAAAGCAGAAAGAAGAAAGGTTGCAGAAAGCCCTTGCCAGAGTGAAGTCCATGGTTCAGTATCCGGAGGCAAGAGATCAATACCGTAGGCTTCTCAATGTTGTCAACGAGATCCAGGAAAAAAAGGTGAACGCGTTCTCTCTTTTCCTCCTTATATAAATACACATGCCTATTGTATATACTCTTCTATTGAAGATTATGTGCTGTGCTTGTGTTGCTTTTCTCTTTGTTGCACCATAACTTTCGGCATAGTAGTTTAACTTTATAATTATAGATTCTCTATGACTAGAGAAAACCCCCCTTTGAATCGATTTCTGGTAATTACAAGATACATCCCATTAAGTGACTATGAACGAATGAACACCCAAATATTTGGTGCTTATCTAATGATTGCTATCTTATTAATGAATTTTATAACTAATTTTTCAGGCCATGGCTCTGAAATCCGAAGAAACAGTTGATTTTGATGACGACCTTATAGATTTTGAAGCACTATTGGATGATGACACTTTCATGCCCACTTCTTATTGATTGATCTATAGTCCATTCTACAATGATGTAAAATCTATCTCGCCCAAGCCAGTACCAAAATTCCTTGAGCAAATGTTGAATGATATTCATTAGCAATGTTGTGACTTCCCAATTTCTTTACACATTTAGTAGACAAAGGAATTGTATCAATATTAGCTGTCTATATTGACAATGGTATGATTTGTATAATGTATACTTTGTACCTTGTAAATGTATATTGCTTCATAAGCTTTTGTTAATTTTGGGTGTCACATAACTGTTTCATATTAGCTTTGGCAAAAAGAATACTTTGATCTCTTCTAACGCCATCATCAATACATGTCAAACAAAATACAATAAGATAGCTTTTTATGGTCATAAATAAGCTAGTCCTAATGGTTACCCGCGACTTCTCGACCTATGCGATAATCTTGAGAATGACAGCTACCAATCTCCACGGAAAATCATTCAAAAAAATTTCCAACAATATAAGCTGTGAGCAATTTCAATTGCATTGCATTTCTAGAGCTTGATTAGACATTCTCAACGATAGACGAAAAATACGACTGTGAAATTCTCACACACCATATACACTGCTCCTTTTCCTCTTATTTGTGAACAAAAAAAAAAAAAAAACCCAAAGGATAGCGTGCTTCCACTACCCCACTGTACATGGAAACCACCTACGTATACAAATTTTTTTTTTCCACAACCCAATTTCATATCATTGATAGCTCTTCCCCACAGGCTGAAAAAAGGCAAAAGAAATCAAAAATAATTAACATTGACAAATGAAAAGAAAATTAGTCTGAATGATTAAAATACCTAATCAATGTAAAACCAAAAGTCCTCTCCTCTCCTACTCAGCTCTTGTTACTAGTGACAAGGCTCTCGTAGAACAAGATGTACCCGTGGTCTGTATTACTCGAATATTCCTGTGCTGATCCAAAAAATGTCTGCACAGCAGACTCGTCAATCATCTCCACATTTTCGTCATCAAAAAATAACCAGTGGTTATGGCTTTTCACAAGACTGACGTAGTGCCCATGGTTTGGCCCACTGCCAACGTGGACAACTACAGCAAATAGTGAATACTCAATATCTGCATCTTCCACCGTGTTGCTAAGCTTCAACTCAAGCGGAAAGACAACTCGGTAAGATAGTTTCTTGTACCGTCCCAACTGCTCAATGTATTTAAACCGCTTTAGATGGATGACCAGGATGTGAGGAGGTTTCTTTATCTTCATCCTCTTCTGTGCTTCTTGCAAACTGCAGGATAGTGAAAAAGATCAATGATTGGTTACTATATGAAAAAGATTTAATTCCAATCAAAACATAAAATCCCAATCTCCAATGACAAAAAATTCTGTTTCAAGTCATTCCCCATGCTTTTATTTGCAATCGATGGAGGTAAATATCTAGGCATGAATAATAATTAGAAGAAATCAAGCTTTTCAGGTCCACACTAAGACCTAGGCTATTTACACAACCTATAAAAATTCATCGTCAACTCACAAAATAAAGCAAGATCACTTTATTTCTAATACACCAGCCTATATGCACAGCATCCTTGTGGAACTTAATTTCTCACATGCTCAAAGATTAAATCTTAATAAGCCCAATAAAAGCGTTGGCTACGAAAGCATTAGATCACATAAAATAGCCAAATCATTCAAGTTCAATGAACAGACAAAATAAAGTGACATCATAAACTTCTATGTTCAAATGACAAAGATTGACGGAAAATCTCATACTGTTGAATTATCAAGGGAAAGAAAAATAAAAAAAATGAACACAGAGATTGGCCACTTTTAGGGCCGTTGCAAATAGACACCTATTATAACTTCACTTTCATGACCCAACTCATGAAGCAGGCAAATAGAGGTCCAAGTGACTTAAACACAGAAGGCAATACTTTAACTACACCGCCTTCCAACTCGTTCAGAAACAAGTGTTCACAAGTAGTGTTATTCAAATGAAATGAAAAATCAATAATTTGGACTTTGCAAATTATGAGCAAGTATAAATCACCAACCTGCAACATTTATCACAGAAAAATTTGTCCTCAGCATTCAAAGTCTCTGTGGAACTAAAATTTTTCAAGCAGCTTGTTATGGAACTATTTTGTTCAATATCAAGACTCAAATCGAAAAAGGTTTCATCCCTAGCTGTAACCGTCTCACATCGCAAGCACCTTGTCTCATTGGTCAGAATTCCCTGACAAAAAAAATTGATGAAGAGATCAGCAACTTGCTGTTTCTTGATAGAACACACACATCAGCAGATACATAGGCATAGATGGGGAAAAAAGGGAATAAATAGATTATGTTCAGAATTTGACTATCTCACCACATGAATTGGATAAGAAATATCACCTGAAAATTTTTGTGAACCCAAGTAACCAATGGCTCTTTGCGAACACCATTTGCCTGACCATTTGCAGGTCCATTTGCAGTTTTTTCTGATGGTGATGAACTTTCTGGATCACTTTTTGCAACTTCAGCCTCTTTCTCCAGTATGTCAACAAGTTCATTTAGTAAAAAATTCAAGAATTCATGAGCATCCTACACAACAAAGGAGGAAACAAGGACATAAGTATCTATTCCCTTCTACATCTAGATAATATGGACAAAAGCAAATTTGAGCATTTTGGCTAATATACCGAGCAATATGTTGAAATTATTACATGAGAGACGTGGCAAAGAATAAGCATACATTGATATTGTAAGAGAAAAGGAACAGGAAATAGTACTTATTATGTCACCAAATGCAATTTTTGGCCCCTTAGTGAAACTTAATCCATTATGTAACACATAGTTGACAACAAGCAGCAATGTGGTAATCACTTCCACATTGAATGCTGGCACCTCCAAATATAATAATCTCCAAAGTGATCTTCTTAGTAGGGTCATTTGCAGTTTTATATACTTTACCAATGTTAACATAGCAATGACAAGTATTACCGTTGAAAGAACCCAGGAAAATAATAATCTAAACAGCGGCTCCCTATTGTCTGAAAAAAGTGTAAGCTTGCATCTAAATAATTTAGTGTTATTCACAAAGAACTAAACCTAAAGTAGTTGCAATTGTGATACTGATCTACGAAAGGATATTAAAGCTTTTAATAGATAAATAATGTCTCATTTTCATCATTTTCTAATCATATCTTCATTTGTTAGCTTTCTATGTACTGATTTGCTAGCCTTCTGACATGAAACATTCCTCGGAGAAAGCATCATTTTATCAGTTATGGATAAAACATACCTGGTGCATATAGCTGCGGAAAAGCTCATTTTGTTTCTTCAACCTCTGTACAAAGCGCTTAGGAGCAATGACACCTGTTTTTTTCTTCTGAGAACTTATCTACAAAAAACAAAGAAAACAAGAGGGAAAAAAAAATCAACCATAGGCCTCAGCACTCTGGCTGAACTAGATAAGAACTAACAACTATAAGGGCCTTGATTTGGTTTTAAAATTTTCAAAATAGAAAAAGAGAAAAGAAAACAATAAATACAAAAAAAAATAATGCAAAAGATAGAAATTATGAATGGTTCAATGAAGTTGTAATTTATATTTACGAAACAAACTCTCCCAAGCAGAACTTTGCAAGCAAAGATATTGTTTCATAAAGAGAAAATAAAAATAAAAAGACAAATTGTCATAACAAATAAATATACAGAAAAACTTAAACTGATTTCGTGTTTAATCAAGACAATAAAAGAAGCATGGGAAATCACAGGACAGGAAGGTAGATCCATCACGAGAGAAAGACAGAGTAGAGAAGAGTCAAAGACCTTCCATTGAAATGATAAATAAATGCCTCAGTAATGTGTAATGCACGAACTAAACCCTATGAAAGCTGCCTTCACTGAATGAAAAACAAGAAATGGTAACTTTCTTTACAAAAAAGGAAAAATGGAAAAGCCACTGTTTTATATTTATTTCTGTTGATATACTGTCCACTTCATTGTGTTCTTTCTTCTTGTCGAAAACTTTCATCTTTCTGATACCAAAAGCAAAAGAAAAAAAAAATGGCTAGAAATAAAACCTAAAGAAGCACAAAAGAAGAATTTATAGCTTTCAACTGTTTATTCCAAAGAACGCTCATCAAAAGGAAACCAGCATGTCATGCATCATCTGACGGCCAGACAAGAAAACTCTTGCTGAAAAAGGTAACCCACCAAAAAAAAAATTCTTCTGGTTAAATTAACTGGTTCTCCCATGATTTAAGTCACATCATATCTTATAAATTAGTCAAGTTCAGACAATAGCAGTCTTCTTGTACTTACCACATAAGTAGAAATCATTTTAGTTACCTACCAAATCATAATGATCACATAAGACAACAATTATTCAGCAGTACGAACACTCTGAATTTGCATCCCTCTCAACATGAAAAACAAAGGTGTCCATACAAAGGATCAATGTTATAACATCCATAATGTGAAGGTGATCGATCATAAACAGGAAAAGAATTTCAAGCAATCCCAGATAAGAAATAACGAGTTTGGATTATTTGAAACATATTGCAGCCACATTATCAACCATATATAACCTTTTCCACAGCGACAGGAAAAGTTTGCTCTTACAGGAAGCAAGATTTGTATGCTTTGAATAGGAGAGAATTCATTCTATGATAACTAGTAGCTTATTCGTCCAAGTTAGAGGAGAAAAATGCTAACAAAACTTCCAAAAGACACTGACATATTACCTGTGTAAACAAGTCTGCCAAGCATGTCAAGAGATTTTCTTCAGCATCCCCAATGTTCTTATTATTAGAGTAATACTCCAGCAATTGTTCACGAAATGGAACACAAAAGTAAAGTGCCTGCGCAGATATAAGAAATTTACTGTAAGAAAACAAAACATATAAAACACCAAAATGGTAAAGAAACAGAATCAAGACATCGATATAGATTTTTTTAGACAGATGCTTCTTCAGAGAAATCAAATGTCAATTATTTACAAAAATTAGAGAATAACAGACAATTCAAACTGAAACTAGCTTAACTTAGACCCATAAATAAACAGCTAAGACATAATTGTAAATACATAGAGCTCAATAAATGACTGAATAAAATTCTTACATTATACCTTTTGAGACATTAAAAATCTGATTCAACTTACTAAGTGGTGGAAACTCCATTAATACTTTCATTGTAAAAGCTATCAAACCTAAAATAACCTGGTTTACCTGACGACCAGCTTATATTAAAAATAAAAAATAAAAAAAAAAACTAATTTTGAACAAACGACCCAATATATTTAAAAATAAAAAAGTGACTAATAACAATTACAACCATATTTAAAAAGAATCAACTCACACTTCTCATAAACCCCCATTTATCATATTCTTAAATACTTCCTTTTTTTTAATCTTTGCCACAATTTTTTAAAAAAATATACATATCTTTCTTTTCATGATTGATCAATAAGTTAAAACTAACCTAACTAGCAAACAGCCAACAAACAACCGTAAACGACAGCGTCTTGGTCAAAACAAAGAACAAAAAGTCAAAAATAATGAAAGAAAGGAAATCGATAATCGCCAACCGCCAACCGGCAAACCATTCCGTAAACTAACGAATTAAAACCTAACATTTCTCAAGTAATCATAAAATAACCAACTTTTTAAATCGCGAGAAATTTTTTAATCGAAGAACCTGCAAAACGCTGTTGCAATAGCAAGTGTTGCCGAAATTCTCGAGGCCAAAGTATCGTTCGCCTTCGGGAAATTGGTCGCCGAGAGCTTTCTCGAGTTTAGAACCCGCAGCGCCCATTTGTTACCGAGTCAAAACTGAGTTTCTCAGATCTTTCTCTCTCCCACTCTCTACTCTCTTCTCTCTCTCACTCCCGATTTTTCAACTCAGCGCTATTCGTCGCTCTCCATATACATCAACTTCTTGTTCATTAAAATTGAAATTGAATTTGTTAGGGTTTTTTTGTTGCTTTTTTTTTTTAATGAAATGAAATTTAGATTTGTTTAAGTTAAAAAAAACAAAAAACAAAAAAACTGTATGTTTGTGTGCGTCTGTGACAAGTGAAGAAACTGAAATAGGAAGGGAAGAAAAGGAAAGCAAATAAAATAAAGAGAGGGTGAACAAAAATAAATTAAATTAAATTAAAAGGAGATTGATAAAAAAAATAATAATAATGATTTTTTATTTATTATTTGGCCACTCTTTGTGTTTGCTGTTTCCACTCCGACGTCACGTGCTGCCAAGCTGTAAATTGAGAAGGTGAAGTTGGTAAAATAGAAATTTAATTCTTTTTTTAATATTACAAATAAAAAGATGATTTTATAATATATTTTTTATTTAAATTACTCTTCAATTCGACAACGGATGCTTTAGATCAAGTCTAACGACGACTAACTCACATTTTTACACTTCAAGAAGATAATGTGTAGCAGTTTTAAGTAATCATTATATCTAATAAATAATTTTTATAATTTATCTTATTTTATTATTTAATATACAATTTAAAATATATAAAATTATTATATATATATATATAATACAATCAACTCATACTATAGAATTTCTAGTAGTTATTAAGATGTAGTGCGTTTATAGTCGTTTGCATTCGAGTAAAATATAAAATTAAGGAATTAAATATTTTAGTGAGTGAGATTTTTTACTTCAAATTTCTGTTATATCTATTAATAAAAATAAATAAATATTTAAAAAAGTTGGTTATAATTCTTAATTAAAAAATTGATGAAATTTTTTTTTGAAATAAAATAAATGAAAAGTTTTTAAAAATATTAAGTTTAGTAGGTGAGATTTTTACTCTAAATATCATAGCATAGCATTACTATTATAATTATTAATAAATAAAAATTAAATATTTTAATAAGTGAAGTTTTTTCGCTTTAAATTTTATATCTACAAATATATAAACATAGCATTAGTTAAATTGAGGATTTTAATGAGTGATATTTTATATTTTAAATTTTAAATTTATAATTTATAAGTATGTTATAATTGTTAACAAATAAAAGGTTAAAAATGGTTGATATTACGGGGGAAGAGGTGAGTAAAGCCATCCATGTAAGTAAACTTCAAATGGAATGGAAGAGTGTACATTTAAAATTCAAGTATTGGGTGACGGATGAGATAAGATTCTTTTGCTAGGTGTTGAAAATAGCGGATAAGGATTAAAATCTTTTGACGGTTTAGTTTTTTTTTTTTATTTTAAGTAAATTTGAATTTTCTTTAATTTTAATTTATAGATTATGTCTCAACAAATATTATTATTATTATATATTTTAATAAATTTTTTGTTATAAATATAAGTAAATTATTATAATATTAAAATTTTTATTTATATAATATAATAATTTTTATTATTTAATAATTACTTAACATACCTATACAATATTAAAAATATTAAAATACTACTAATAAGGTGCAGTATCGCTCTTTTAGTAATTAATAAATATATTACAAATAGTGTTACAATATGTACAAGATAGGTTTTAAAAAATACATTTTTTTTTTATTGTCCTTACCTATTTTGTAATGGCATTTACATTTTTTTTTAAAAAGTTAGAATTCAATAAGTGTTATTATACTTCTACTTAGATTTACAAGCACAATTGTTAAAAAAAAAAAAATGTTTGATAAATCCAACTAAAGGGAAGAGTAAGTGAGAGCCGACTATAATTGTATTTTCTTTTTCCTTATTACTCAATTTTGCTAGAGAAAAAAAAAATTAGTATAAATTAAAGTCTTGTTCATGCATATTTGTGTGTGGGCTAAACTCTTCAAAATTTTATTCGTGAGATGATAAAAGTATCTAAAATATGGTGCAAAATCTCAACTTCAAAGTTCGCTAAGTTGCAAATCTCAATTCTATAAATTTATAAAGTTTTAATAATTTTAACCTATAAATTTATGTCTTTCTTATTTGTTTTTCTTCACATTTAACCTTTTGTGATAGAGTGTAATAATTAAAATGTGAACTATTTAACAATAGCATTTTTTTATCTTTTAATATATGTTTTAATGTCTAATAGTTGTTTGAATTATTATTTAAAAATAAATTTTATATTTTTGTATGTTATATCAGTCCATTTACATTTAAATTTGATGTTTTATTAGTTTTATTCATTTTTAAAATTGTTCATTTAATTTTAAAATACATATTTACTTTATAATAATGAAGAATAATGTTTTTTAGAGTTCTCACTATTATGATAATTAAATATTTATGTCACAATTTTAAGATTTACATATTGTAATATTAATTAAAAAAAGCTCGCTGTTAATATAAAAAAATAAAAAAATGGAAAAAATAAAGTGTTTAAAATATGTGTATGAGTAGTATTTTTATATAAATATTATTCGTACACAAAAAATTTCATCTTATATTAATAAGATTAATTCAATAGGTTCGGTTATAATAAAAATATATAATTATAATTAGAAATAGGTAAATTTTTATACCAATTTATTTTATTAGTAGCAGGTTTTTTTAATTAAAAAAATACAAATAAACGGATCTTTATTCTTTTGTCGTTGCCCCATCCTCGAAGTGGGCCAAAAAGGGAAAGGCGACAATTGTGTCGCTTGTCCCAATCTCTTTATTTATTTATTTGGATTACTTATTTTTTTTCAACTTATTTTTAATTAAAATTGTGAATAAATCATAACAAAAATAAAAACAGTATTCACTAATTCTATATTAAATGCTAGCTTAACATTTTACTTCACATTTAATTAGAGTAATAATTTTGAAAGTTAGTATAAACAATGCATACTTTCTTACACATACAAAACCAATTAATAAAAAAATACAAAATTTCAATTTTAAGTAACTAATAAATGATACAAAAGATTCAGCCTTCACTTAATAATCAAATGAGTATAGAATTCAGACCGGTCTTTGTCATTTGACAATCAGTTAAGGTGGTGGAACTTGTTATGGAAGCTGAACATTCCATCTAAAGTGAAGAGCTTTATTTGAAGGGCTTGTATAAACAAGCCTCCAACAAGACTAAACCTTTTGTGAAGAATAATTATTGATGATGCTTTTATGCAGCGAGTGCATGAGACAATACGAGGATGTACGCCATACTTTGTTGGGTTGCAAACACCCCAAAAAAAAAATATTTGATTCTCAATTTGCCCAAGCAACTGTTAGACATCTAGATAATCTGTTCGGGCTGCTAAGTGCGAAAGCTAAAAAGCCTTGCCATGAGACGAAGTTTGAGCTTATCATGATGATCTTTTGGCTAGTTTAGTGGTTAAAAAATAAAATTTCAAACAAAAATAGTGTTACTTTTATGATTGTATTTACATGTCATTTTGAAATATTTAATATTTATATAATGTATATTTTATTAATTATTAATTATTATTAATTATATAATTTTATGATTGTAACATTATAAATATTATATGATCTGGAGGAATTCAAATTAAATTTAAAAAAATTTAGATCAGGACTAAGAGTTAGCAACACTAACAATTATAATTGCTAAGAGTTAGCATGTTATAAGAATCAGTGAGTGATCTACCATAATTTGGTTCCACGCATGTCAAAGACATTTCATGGTCTGACAGTTGGGTATTGTTAGGTATGGTCCGATGCTTATAGAGTCCGGTGTGTATAGATATGGGATCTGTCAGCTCATACGGGTGAGTTGTATATCTAAAGGCTCTAAAAATATATTTTAGAAAGTCTTATGACCATAAGCATTAACCTCAGCAAGAAGAGTTTTCCATTAAGGTTAAACAATATCACAAAAGAGTTTGCGGATATTATTTACGAAAATATATATCTGAAGATAAGTTCACGGATGAGCATATAAAGATTTGACAGTCATAATTTATATCCCATAGAGGTGAACCTAAAAAGTCTTAAAATATAAAGTGTATTTATTGAGCACTGAGGTAGTAGTAAGGATCGTACGGATTGATCCTAGAAGATTTCGAAAAACAGGATATGTTTTATGACCTATTTAAAAAATGAGAACCATAGTTTACAAATGTTGCAAATAGGTCCCTATTGTATGAAAAAGTAAAAATGCACACATAACATCCATACATGGCCATTTGTGTGACAAATGACAGCATACATGGACATGTATATGAAAAATATCATATATGCAAAATGTTTGCATGAATAATTATTTGCTTTATGTTTATACATTTATGATTTCAATATATCACTAATTATTTATAAATATAGTAAGATGCTTGTAACGTTTTAGACATTGTATGATCTGAAAGAGTTCAGATCTGATCTAAAGGAGTTCAGATCAGAACTAAGAGTCAGTAAAATCTAAAGAGTTAGAGCCTTGTCTGAAATGGGACAAAGACCTAAAAATATATTAATAATGACATAGTTACAATGGGTTGCAAATGGTGCTAGAAAATGTTGTTATGTAAATATGTTCTTAAATTTAATATTCCTGATCTACCTTCACTAATGCGGGTCTGTTAGTGAAGATCTTAATATATATATATATAGATCAGTGTATGTCTATATCTGGATAGTCTAGATGGTTAGTCTTAGCAGACCATGAGTTTAGTGGAAACTCGTATAGAGATACAAGTATTCAGTAAGGACTGAATATTGAACAGATTCACAAAGATCTCCAATAGACATCCCATAAAGCCGTCAATGGAGGATCTTTCGAGTTGAGTAGTATTCGTGGTCCTTAGACCTGAGTGCCACGGTGGACTTGTTAGTGATCCACCATACTTTGGTTCCACACATGTTGAATACGTTTCATGGTCTGACCGCTGGGTGTCGTTGGGTATGGTCCGATACTCATGGAGTCCGGTGTGTACAGATATGGAATCCATCAACTTAATTGGGTAAGTAAAATATCCTGCAACTCCAAGATTGTATTTCAAAAAGTCTTATGGCCATAAGCAGACATCCAAGAATTTCTTGAGAAAATAATATCGTAAAAGTGTTTACGGATATTATTTATTGAATTACAAATCTAGAGATAAGTTTATGGTTGAGCACATGGAGACTTGACGGTGTTGATCTATATCTCTGCTCTTCTAGGATATTTATGATGGAAGGATTATACGAATATGTTATAACCTCAACTTGTATGGTCTAATGCGTCGTTTTGTAATATCTGTAACATGTGTGTGGGACATTGTTCACAGACGTGTGAAATAGTTTCATATGACAAATCGGGCATGGACCTAGAGAGTCTTACAATATGAAGTGTACTCGTTGTGCACTGGAGCAGCGAATTGGATTGAACAATTGATCCAACAATTTCCAGCAAAATGAAAAATGTTTCAAGGTTCATTTTATTATTCACTTGTCAATAATTGAAGGTAAAATATATTATTGGTTTACAAGAGTTGTTAACCAATAAGAAATTGACAAGTGACATAATCTTGCTCCATAAATTATTTACCATGTATTTACCTATTGACCTTGCTTGGTAAATACATATATGGTAAATGTAAATATTCAAAATAGTTTTGAATTATTAATATTTTATATATTAATCAAATTGTTATTATTAATTGTAATAAGTGGCAAACACCATTTACTAATGGAGAATGCACTTGTTATTAATAATAAGGAATGTTGACCACTTAGTAATTTTTAAATAATGCACTAAGGAAGTGGTAAAACCACTTAACATTGATTAAATGCCATTTACTCTCTAGAAATTAATTCAAATGGTTGAATCAAATTGGTGAGTGAAAAATATGATAGATTAATGTTTATAATGGCAAATATGGTTAAGTGGTGGTGGAGTACTAAGAGAAATCATTCTTTGCACTTAAGAAAGAATTGAAAGAGTTCAATTTGAGTGTAAGAAAGAGTGAATTTTGTTCAAGGAGAAAGAAGAGAGAATTGAGAGCATTTCCTAAGTGTTTTTCTTAAAGTGTTGAGAGAAAATACAAAGGCTTACCAAGGTTCAACATAAAGAGTTGTAAAGAACAAAAGAAAACTCTTAACTCTTCTCATCTCTTGGTAGTAATCACTCATATAGACAAATTGTTTTAAGTGTTAAAACAATCCTTTGCTGAAAATTCAAGGCTGTCATTCTAGCTTCACAATCCCACCGAATTTAGTTGTGAATTAGAATTGTGCAAGGGAACACTTCAAGGTGAGCTCAACAAATTGAAGTTTGGAGTTCTTGAAGAATTGTAAAGCTACCTTCATAACCGGGTAGGTTATCTATTTGCTATTCATTTTATATCATGCATGAAATATATATGAGATATATATGTACTTGAATGATCATACATGTGATTACATGCTTGAATTTGTTACATATTGTATAATATGTATAAATACTTCCGTTGTGTATTTAATTTTTGAAATTATATACATCTATACACATCACACACCATATCACAACAAACATAAGTGATATTTGTCACTTATTCATGACCAAACATAGATACATGTTAGACATGTGTCCATAAAATGTCTTAGGCCATTTAAACAAAATAAAAATGGGTTCATGTGTGTTGAATTCATTTAAAATGAAAAATTCTTGCAAAGAGATGAAAGAAAATGCAAATTTTGAAAAAAAATTATATTTAGGTCCTAAAACACCATTTTAAGTATTTGATGCTTCAACTAGTTCAAGTGTTAAATTTGTTTTGATTCTTACACAAAAGATATATTAAAGGCTTCCATTCTAGCTACTTTAATCTCACCAAATGTTGTAATCTAGAATTGTTCAAGTAAGAACTTCGTTGTGAGCTCAACAAGTTTTAAAGTTCAACAATCTCCACCAAATCGTCTATAGGAGTATGTATTCAATTCTTATACTATTTTTGATTCAGTTATAGTGAGTATATATTGATTATATTATTTTATTCTATTGCATAATGTATGTTGGACATGCATTTGAAATTTATTTACATGTACATGATCATATGCATGCATCTTAAAACACGTTAACACTAGAAAATATCGTTATGCAAATATATTCTCAAATATTGTGTTCCTGATCTATTTTCACCAATGAAAGTCTGTCTGTGAATACTTTTTCATATAAGATCAGTGCATGTGTATATCTGTAAGGTATAGATGGTTATTCCTAACTGACCATGAGCTTAGAGCTTATATAGACATACAAGTATTCAATAAAGACTGGGTACGAAAGAGACTCACGAAGACTTCAATAGACATCCTATGTAGCCATCAATGAAAGGTTCTCTCCAGTTAAGTAGTATAAGTAGCCCTCTAACCTGAGTGCCATAGTGGGTTGTAAGTGATCCACCATACTTTGGTTTTATGTATGTCAGAGATATTTCATGATTTTTTGATGCTTATGGAGTCCGATGTGCATAGATATGAGATCTATCAGCTCTCATAGGGAGTTGTATATTTAGATGCTTTATATTTAAAAAAGTCTTATAGTCATAAGCAATAAACCTGAAAAAAAAAGAGTTTTCATTAGGTTAAACAATATAGCAAAGATTTTGCATATATTGTTAAGTGAGATACAAGTATGGAGATAGGTTTATGAATAAGCTTACGAGGATTTGGCGGTGTTGATGTATGTCCTCGCACATCTAGGATATAAATGACGAAAGGACTATACGTATGCGCTATGACCTCAACTTGTATAGTCTAACGCACTGATTTGTAATATTCGTAATGTGTGCTTGGGGTATTGTTCACGGACTCATAGAATAGTTCATTTGACGAATTAGGCGTGGATCTAGGGTGTCTCGCAATATGAAGTGTACTTGTTATACACCAGAGTAGCATACTGGATTGAATTGTTCAGTCCAGTAATATCTAGCATAATCACGAATGTACACATGCCCGTATTTAAATGTTAAATATATTATTTAGTTAACAATTATTTTTTACTAATTAATGACACATAACGTATTGTGAGCTCTTAGTTGACTTTATTCAAATGTGTAGTATGGTGAGACCTACTAAGGGTATACTTAATAACTATATATAAGAAGTAAAATAATAATTTTACACATTGATCATTTAATAATTAAATAATCAAAAAAATTTATTATATAATATAATAATATATAATATTAATATATTTAATTAAGTATATATATAATAATATTATTAATATAATAATAATATATATTCTTGGTAGCCAAATATATATATTTATGATTATTATATTATATATTTAATACATATATAGATATATGTTGTGTGTGAAATTAGCGATGCTTGGAAAAGCAATGAAATCAATTTTTTTGCTTTGACAAAAATTGTATAAAATGGTGGGCTAAGTGAGAAGAAGAAATTGAAAAGAATTTGTTTCTTTAGTCTTTAATTTTAAGAGTGAAATCACTAGTAATTATGTTCTCTAAAATACCTATCTATTAAAAGTAATTTAAGTTATTATTTTATTGATCAAGAGTTGATCAGTGATAATATATAACTTAAGATTTAAGTGTTAAATGCAATGTTGGATTTAAAATTATTGTTCTAGCTTATCAAGCCTGTTACGCTCCAGAACCAAAAGATCTGACACACGACATCACTTACATTCATTTAATAATATTTAAACATTCATTTCAATTTCTTTCAGAATTATAATAATTGAATTATGACTGGGACAATTAGTAAACCGGAGATACGTTGAGTTTTCTCAGAGATTAACACTCTACTACGTCACCAGTAGAAACTTTGTTACCGAAAGCCCATAATATATTCATTGCAAATTCTTACTTAAAATCAACCAATAACCACACTTTGTGAAACTAAAACCAAATCCAACCACACACAATAAAATAATACATAAGTATTTATTCAATAAGAACAAATTAAATATCTAATCCCACGTATCCCCAAATGAAACACTCAGTAACCTAGCAATTTAGGGAACCCAAGGAACAGCAGAAGCCTTGCCAAATTCGCTAAGCACACATATACCTTATTTACCTGAAATCACCATAAACTATAATGAGTATAAAACTCAGTAAACATACTAGTTTTTCATATATCAAATACAAATATATATATATATATATATATGTACACAATGCATATGTATGATATGCTGTGATCAATCAAAATCATAATCTTATCAAATTACATGTCATGTAAGTACTTACACATTCTTTCAAAACATATAATAGGAATACCATCACTCAACTACTACTTAGTAGGACTTACATATCACATATCACATAATGAGCCAAATGTCACTCGTAGGTGACATACCGTGTGAGAGGAATAGTACAAGTGAGGTTTTTAAATCACATATATATAATGCTCATGCCCGAAGGTAAAAGTCAAACCCTCACCTTGATCATTGGTGAGTCCTCTCACATGTACCAATACGCCACCATACGAATGTGATGACTCACTCTTCTTTTAGGTACTAATAGAATCCTCCCTACATACGGAACACATAACATATACCAATCCCGAAGAAAATGCCACACATAAAGACTCCACAAATCACATAAAATACCTACTAAGTTAACAGTGAGTTCAAGTGCCCTCAAAACACAAAATATTTCTCATTGACATATTACACTTCAAAAGCTTTCTTTGTTAAACACATCTTATTTTGAAAGATCACTTTCAAAAACACATGTATATCCATGCTCAATGTCAATGCTCACATTCATAAACATATTTCTTTCACATAATATAAATATATTTCTAAGCACATTTAAAATATCATACATAGACAATTACTATGTTTATTGTAATTTCAGTAAAAATCTAGTATATTTACCTCTTAGCACTTTCGGATACAAGGCTTAATTCTCCTTAACCTATCAATGGAGATTAATCCTTTCATAAGCCTCACAATTCACACAAAATAATTTAAATAGCTTACAAAATTTTACTTATTGCACTTATCACATCAAATTGGTCTAATTATTTGGTTTCTCAAAACCTATCATTCTGACCACTTACATTTAACAAAATTTTCTTTTATATCAAATAATGTCCAATTACTCCAAAATCAAAATATATCCTTCTTATGTATGAATATTATATTATAATTCCTATACAATCTATTCCATAAACACCATCAAATTCAAACTATTATCTTGATAGGATCAAGATATTTACTGAATTGTATTCAATCTCCTAATTTTATAAAATCATATACTAACTCAAAAATTATAAAACTACCATCAAAATACTCTTGACACATATCTAAATCCATGATAAATATTTTACTTTAAAATAACTGCCAAAAATATTTTAAAACTATTTTATTCTATAGCTTTGAAAATCTGTTAATTAAATACTACAATGAGCTGATACTCTTTAGAAAATCATAACAATTTAATCACAATGATCTAAATTCTCAATTTTGAGTATATCATATTAGACATATAAAATTATCATATTCCATAAATGCGTAATTTTTGAAGATTATTAAGCAGATCAGAAATTATTTGTCACTGTTTTATACTGTTCACACAGGAAATTTTCAAAATTTTAGGGTTATTTTGGTAAATTAACTAAAACTTAAATTTCTAGAATTTTTAATCGAATAAAAGTCTCAGATAATTCTAAACATATCTAATTTCATATACTCAAAATTCAAAACCAGAATCAAATCACAACAATTTATAAAATTTCTGGATCAGAAGACTATCAAGTAGAAATTTTACAATTCATTAAGATTTATCAAGCTATCTACATAGCTTATCATAAATTCTCATAATATCTTACGAAATACACATCAAATCCTCAATTATACATATTTTCAAAAATCAAAAAGTAAAAGAATTAATTTAATTAACACCAATAAATTGAGAAATAGTTGTGATATACCTCTTAAAATCTAAAAATCTAATTTCTTCTTCTTTTTCTTTTTCTTCTTCTCTTTCTCTCCCCTCTATTTCTCTCTTTTCTCTCTCTAAAGGGATAGCTCAACCCAAAAATGAGTAAATTAGGGTTTCAAAAGTATATTTTTATACTAAGAGATTAATTTTTTATATTTACAAATTTGGCCCAAAAACTTTCAAAGTATTATAATTTGGTCCCTAAAATAAATCTAAAGTCTTGCAAATAAACCCAATACTAATAGTATGTCCTTAACCTATACAAATACTACTAATAACAATACATAAATCAAGTATCACTCACATACAAATAAAATATGTATATAAATACTTATTCTTACTGATTATGGATACTGGTTACTACAAAGCCCACCTAGTTAATGACTAGAACTGCCAATGAGTCGCACTCCGGACAGACTCCAAAGTAGCTTTTGAAAAACATTAGAATCGGTGAATTCTCAACCCTTTTATAATAATGTGATTGATATATTTTTAATCATGTTTATGGTATATTTTAATTATTTTATTTGTACTTAAATATGTGTTGAGGGAGGAAACACCATTCTCCCTCTCGAGGTTATGTTGAAGTAAAGAACCCAAGATTCAACCTAGAACCCTAACCTCCTTGCGCAGCAGAATAACCTGTCAATCAAGCAAAAACAACAAGAATCCAAAGCAGAAAACAAAAGAGCACAACACAATCTTACGTGGTTCAGCCAATTACCTACGTCCATGGTGGATCCAAGGATTCTAGCCTCTCTTACTATAACTCCCTAGAGATTTTACAAGGAAAATCCAATGAAGAACCCTCAAAATGACCTAAACGTTTAGTGAACCCTTACTCTACCGCGAACAATGATCACCCAAACAATGGTTCCACCCTAACACATACAAGCACTTAGTGTCTACCCAGTTCTTCTCCTCTCTTACAGTCTCTCTTAAAGCTTAATCTGAAATCAAGGGTTTACAAGTGATTATATAGGGTGTATTTCGTGCCTACTAACCCTATTCCTTGTTGGAGTAAGAGTCCACTTGTTTTGGAACTCCAAAACTTCCCAAAACTCAAAATCCCAAAGAAAAATAGACTTTTGACGTGTCTGGCACCGTGGCACTCATCCCTGGGCGCTACGGTGCTGGCCAAAATCTCGCCCAGCGCTACAGTGTTAAGGATCCAGCGTTGTGGCGCTGGGTTACTGTCCTGGGCACCGAGGCGCTCAGCCATGGGCACTGCGGCGCTCAGCCCTGTACGCCTGATGAGAACATGAAAATGCATATTTATTAAGAAATTCAGTCACCATTTAATGTCACTAATTTTAGAATTTTCTTGTATTTTAGCTTGAAATAAAGTGTTCTCTTTAAATTGTGGTTAATGAATGTTATTTGCACAGGTTTAGGTAAAATGGACATAACTCTCAATGTAAAAATCGAAATGAAGAAATTCTTGAACCTGGTGTAACATGACTCAATCTTACATAATCTTGAAGAATAGTGATAAAGCCAAATCCAACATGTTATGGGCCAAACATTGAGATACAATAGAATCGGGCTACAACTTTTGTCCAGCTTGACCCAACTCATGTATTTGGATCGTATCTCACAAAATATGTACTTAATTGGTGTAATTATTGAAGTTATGAAATATTGACTTAATTATCAACAACTCTTATGTTGATGGTAAAATCCATATCAGCCGTTATCATGGACCAAATTGCATTACAAGTGGGTAAAATAGTTGTTGGCCGAAATCTGATGTATCTTTGGGATTTTACTCATATCTCATTGGATACTCATCCACTTTGTATGAACTTAGTGCCTATAGAAAGAAGAGACAAAATGATACAACTTTTATGTTGGCCACAGAGGCTACATCGGTCATTTATATTATTAAAAACGTACTGCAAGTGGATGAATGAGTTATTAGCATAAAATTATTGAAGATTGATGTCACCCATGACATATTTTCATTCATTGCCTATATAAGGAGACTCTTAGAACGTTTTCAACATGAGATAATTCTCTCTTATTTTCATTTCATTGACATGTATTGTAATTTAGGCTAGAGTTCTTGGCAAGGCTAAGAGATGAACTTTTATGTATAATAAATCTACTTCTATGCTTTGATTCGTTGTCAAGAGCTACAAATGTTTGTAAGTTTGGTTTTGATTAAACTCTTATCTATTTTATTTTCTATAATATAGAGGTTATAATTCTCATGTCTCATATATGTTCAGTCATGCTTTTCTTATGTGATTCTTGTTGAATTATAATTGTTACTGGTTACATTATTTTATATGTTAATCTTTTACTGCAGTATTGTCAAATTGATATATTATCGATCTTGAATAACATGTAAGGGCAATAAATGTTTGATATTTAAGTTGATCTTTTACTGCAATATTATCAAAATGATATATTGTCGATCTTAGATAGCTCATATAAATAAACATAATTGTGTTAATATTTACAAAAGAGTTTAGTCACACCAAATACATGTGTTATCAAATGTGCTATATTTTACATATCTTTCGATTGATTATTTGAGATGTGAAACTTTCAATTGAGTTATAAACATTGAATCAAAGTGTCGAGTAGACTTATAAAGCATAATTATGATTCTCAAAGCCTTACTTAAATCATCATAAGATATTTTTCTCAATTCCTAAACAATTCTATCTCATTAAATAATTTTATACTTTACTACCTCTTTAATATATTACTTCACCAACCTATTTTTCTAAGAGCTTCCTCGTGGGATCGACACCTCAATCTATACTGCAATAGCCGCATTATATTTTGAGCGTAAACAACGTCTATCCCGTGTTTTCTTGCTTCCTTCACATCTTTGAGTCCCGTTTCGCTTCCCCCTTCGTATCCCACACATCCTAGACTTCGCCATACGTGTCCCACATATTTTAGACTTCTTGTAACTCTTCACTTTGGTATTTATCTTAATTTTTGTCCAACCAAGATTGTTGAATTACCAATTTTTCAATAAACCCTTCCTTGATTCAAAATCTTCCAAATCAGAAGGTTTCAGGATCCGATCCACACCAATACTCTATCACTTAGAGTTGAGTCCAGTTAAGTCTCCACTAAGACTTAACTTTTCTCGGGCTAGTGACTTCGGCCTCCAAAGACATTCGTGCACCTTGCATAGGGTATGGATAAGTTGCATTCCTTTCCAACCCTCATCACCTCGGTGAACACGGTTTGAATGTCGCATAGTGGTCTGCATTACCCCAACACCCTGCGTTGGGCCACTCATGGCCATCCTAGTAAGCATATAGAGCCTCTCATTGTGTTTCTCACCCTTAAACCCTATAGGTCTTTTCTCTACCCTTAGTCTTCATTTTTCTGCTCTAACCGAATACCTTTACTCATCGAGCTTGCCTAGGGATATCAAGTTCCTCCTCAATTTAGGAACATGCTTTACCCTATATAAGTCCCTAGTTTCTCCACCTTGCATCCTCAGCCTTATGTCACAAACTCCCATGATCTCACAAGTCATGTCATTCCCCATTAGAGCTTTACCTCTCTTGGCTTTATAGTTGGTAAACATCGATCTGTCGGGACATATATGGATACTGCACCCCAAATCTAGTATCCATTTGTCAGTGTACTTTCCCCTTGAGGCTACCAATGTGTCTGCAACTTCGGTATCTTCCTCAGTACCGATTGCAGCCCATCTTTCTTGGCCTTTTGATTTCGGACAATCCTTCACAAAGTGCCATTCTTTATTACAAAGGAAACACCTCTTGGATCTCCTCATTGATTGGTTGCTCTTCCTTCCTTGTGCAAGCAAAGCTGCTCCACTCTCGGACTCAGATCTCTCTGTCAATTCTTTTGAGTTCAATGATGCTTTGATGTCATTCATCATTAAAGACTCCTTTCCATACAACAGCGTATCCATAAAGCTTTCATAGCTCTTTGGCAACGAATTTAACAGGATAATGGCCTTGTCTTCATCCTCAGTTTTGATGCCTAGTTGCTCAAGACTTATGATGATCTTGTTGAACTCGTCAATGTGAGCTCTCAATGAAGTTTCCTTGTGCATTGTTAGCTGATATAGTTTCTTTTTCACAAGAAGTCTATTTGCAAGAGACTTCTTCATGTATAATGCCTCAAGTCTCTTCCATAGCCCAAAAGCGGTTTCTTCATCACCAACTTCCCTAAATACTTCGTCACTCAACGCTAGGAATAAGGTGCTGTGAGCCTTTTTCTAAATCGTATCCCAATCTTTCTGCCCGGACTTTGAGGTTGTCGCCTCATTGCTAGTTGTGTAGCTGGCTTCCTCCAGAGCTGAGTCTAGCCATTCCTTTACTAGTAGAGCCCTAACCTTCTTCCACCAAAGATTGAAGTCATTCATTCCATTGAACTTCTCTATTTCTTGCTTGATTGTAACCATGGTTTAAATACCCCAAGTGTGTATTATCGAACTTCTTGCTCTGATACTAGTTTGTTGAAGGAGGAAACGCCCTTCTCCCTCTCGAGGTTATGTTGAAGCGAAGAACCCAAGATTCAACCTAAAACTCTAACCTCCTTACACAGCGGAATAACCTGTCAATCAAGCAAAAACAACAAGAATCCAAAGCAGAAAATAAAAGAGCACAACACAATCTTACATAGTTCGCCCAATTGCCTACGTCTACGGTGGATCCAAGGATCCTAGCCTCTCTTATTATAACCCCCTAGAGATTTTACAAGGAAACCCCAATGAAGAACCCTAAAAAGGACCTAAACGTTTAGTGAACCCTTGCTCTACTACAAACAATGATCACCCAAATAACGGTTCCACCTTAGCGTACACAAGCACTTAGTGTCTACCCAGTTCTTCCCCTCTCTTAGAGTCTCTCTTAATGCTTAATCTGAAATCAATGATTTACAAGTGTTTATATATGGTGTATTTCGTGCCTACTAACTATATTCCTTGTTGGAGTAAGAGTCCACTTGTTTTGAAACTCCAAAATTTTTCAAAACTCGAAATTTCAAAGAAAAACGGACTTCTGACGCATCTGGCGCTGCGACGCTCATCCCTAGGTGCTGACCAAAATCTCATCCAGCGCTGCGGCGCTGGGTTACTGTCCTGGGTACCGCAGCGCTCAGCCCTGTATGCCTATCCCTTATTTTCTTATTTTCTTTATGTCTTTGAGTCCCATTTCACTTTCTCTTTCGTGTTCCACACTTCTTAAATTTCTCCATACGTGTCCCATACATTTTAAATTTTTTATAACTCTTCATTTTAATATTCATCTCAATTCTTATCTAATCAAAATTATTAAATTATCAATTTTCTAACAATATAAATGAGATATGAATTTTGTATAATAAACACGATACATCCTAATTATAATCAATCATACAGTTACCCTAAAGCTGAAGCTATGTCAAAGGCTTATCGAGCAACAAAGTATTTAAAGACATCTTCAAGTAGCTATATACAGTTCACTGCCCAATCAGCCTGGCAACCTCCCAGACCAGGTGGTTTCAAAGTAAATGTTGATACTGCCCCGAAGGATACTAAAGGCAAGGTAGGGGTGGCATTCTGATCAGATCATTTAGGAGATGTCATGATTTCAGCAATTATTCCAACTCAACTCAAAGTTAATGCGGAATATATGGAAGCTCATGCTATCTTGCTAGGAATTAAATTGACAGCAGAGGCAGGTTTGGCCCCAATTTAAATAAATTCAGATTGTTCAAATATCATCAACTTCAGTAAGCAAAAAGCCTCGTTCAGATTAAAAGTTGGGAGAATAATTTCATAGATAACATCTTTGGCTTGTAATCTAAGTAATGTAGAATTTTGTTTTGTTTCGAGAAGCTGCAATACTACTGCTCATTAACTAGCCAGATTGACCATAAAATTTATAAATCTTACGTTTGGTTAAAAGAGATTCATAATGAAGTCTCTGATTTTCTTATATCTCTATGCTCTTTTAGTGAATCAATCCTCCTTTAAAAAAACGAGTGTAGAAGTTTATTTTATCTTCAATTAATTAAAAAAAAAATGGGTACAAAAGTACTTGTATTAACAATTCAGAAATAAAGAGTTGATAGTACATTTATCATTTCATTAAGTGGATATTTTATATTCAAATATTTCCTCTTTTATGTCAAATAAGTAAATAAATAAAGGGTACAAAATTATATCAAATCCCCGACCTGAATAGATTGTATTGCAGTTGCCTGGGATTGATCCATTCAAAATAATAATAATAATAATATCAACTATTTTTTTTTTGAAAAAAAAGGATCAAATTGAAACATACACAATTTCATTAAAGTTAATTTGTTAGATTTTGAGCTTCGTAGAGTTTGAAAATTCATTAAAGTCTTGATAAATTTAGTTTCCTTTTGGTTTGGTCCAATTTGATTGGAACTTGAAAAATAAAATTAAAACAAATAAAAAATTTGATAAAAATTGAGAATTGAATGGAATTAATTTTAGTTTGGTTTGGTAAAAAAAAAACCATTCCAATAGATGTGGACTCAATTGATTCTAGATTAATTTAATTCTCTTTTAATTCGATTCAAACTTAAAAAAATAAAAATAAAAAATTGATAAAAATAAAAAACTGAATGAAATTAATTTTAGTTTGATTTGGTTAAAAAAAATCGTTCTAATATGTGTGGAATTGATTAATTTTTTTTATATGGTAGAGAAAGAATTAAAATTTAAAATCTCTATTTCAATAAAAAATAATGTACTAAATTTGTTTTCACCATTGAACTATACAAATAAGTGTGAGATGATATTATGTAGTTAGTGACAAAAACACTAACTCTAATTTTTTGAAAATAACTTTTAAAGTATAATAGTTTTTAGCTATTTTTCTCTAATGATTTTTTTTTTAATTTTTCCTCATTTGTGATTAGATTAATCCATTTTTTTAAAATTTTATATTTGTTACACTTTAAAATATCTTAATTATATCCAATATGAATTTTATATAATTTTGTTATACTTTTTTTAGTAATTAGAAATAAAATAAAGACCGATAAATTTCATTTATATATAAAAAATAATAAATACGTCATTGTTTGTGATATATAGACTCTCATTCATTATTTTTTTTGGTTAAAATTATAATTAATCGTGTTGATTTTGTTGAATGACTCATTTTTCTCACTGTAAAACTCTTTTAATCGATATTGATTTTCTGACGTTGATAGTTGTATTATAAAAATTATTGTATTATTTTTTTTTAATTTTTAATAAAACATAATTGATGAGTATATTTATCATTTATTAAAAAAGTAATTCGAAAAAAAAAGTGTGTTTGTAAGAATCTATTGTAAATTCCATTTAGAAATAATGGATATTGATATTAAATTCGGGAGTAGCCTTATCTATATTTCACAGTCAAGTAGTCGCCATTCGCCACAAACAACAGTTTTTGCTCAAAGCCACTTGCAAAATCAGTAGGGATAGCTAGCGAAGATGTTGAGTCTCTCCATTACTTCACCAACACCAACTCTTACTTTCCCCATTGCCAAACCCATCTCGCAGTTCCCCAAATCCTCCTTCAACGGCCTCCAAATCCGTCATTCTTATACCATTAACACTCCCTTGCGGCGGCAATTGATGTCGTATGGTGGGAACCGCGCTTCTTTTTCATCGGTGGTTATGATGGCGAAGAGAGAAGAGGAAATGAAGGAGATTCGATCCAAAAAGACGGAGGAGATTAACGAGGAGGTGATTGATTTGAAGGGTGAGCTGTTCATGCTTCGTCTCCAGAAATCGGTTCGTAATGAGTTCAAGTCCAGCGAGTTTCATCGAATGCGTAAAAGGGTATTCAGTTTTTCTCTTTTGGGTTTATTTTTCATCTTTTGGGATGTTAAGTGGGCTTTTATTAATGGGTTTGTTGTTAATTGTGTAAAGTTTGTGTCTTTTGAAGAGAAATTGGTTGCTTGTCTGTGATGTGAGGTTGATTAAAAAAGAAAGATTTTTCTGTTTTTAATTGTGAAAGGAAAGGATGAAACTTTTTGAAGCTTTATCTCGAAATTGGCAAGTTTGAAATTATTAGATTGTATGAAACAAGTGGGTTAAGAAGTAATTTGTTGCATGAGAATGTAGTACCGGGAAAGAAATTTACTGGTGAAAAGGCATGCTTTAGCCAATGCTGCTGGTAGCCGCGAAATGATATCCAGAGAAGTATTAGTATTCCCCCTATTCCTGCCCTTGGGTTCAAGGGCCTAGAATACAATCAAGGCAGGCTCAGGAGCAATGGCCAATGGGCCTAAACCCGACAGAACAACAGAACCGGTTCGGATGCGGGGAATTTGGTCGGCTAATGATGAAACCTGTTCGGCATTTGCTGACCCTAATGCGACTATGGCCGAGCAGGTACTGATTACATTCCGCAATTTTGTTATGGGAGTTTCGTGTCAATATTAAACCAGTAAGGGAGAGCCGTTCGAAATCTGACCCAAGCCAACCAAAATAAGCCTCGCTTGAACCAAAAACGCCGACGGAGATAAACTCGAGGAATACGCTTAACACATCAGAAGTGACATCTGACATGGGTAAGAACGGGGACAGAAAATCTGTGGAAAGATATTCGGCGTATGTTAGGGGGGGCAGTAGGAAGATACCTAGCTTGTGTTAGAAGTACAGCAAAAAATATCTGGCGCAAGATAGAAATACTGCAAAGGAAAGCCCAAAAAAGTCCCTTAAAGGCCATCATTATAAAAGGAAAAAAAGGGAGACATGGCAGAGGATAATGAAAAAATCCCCATAGAACATTAAGAGGAAAAAAAGGAAAAAGAGTACCCCCCGTCCCCAGAAGAACATTTTATTCCTATTTTGTCATATTTTTTAAGAGAGAAAAACTCTAATTTTCTGACTTAAGCATCGGAGCGTCTTTGTCAGAACACACCCCGACAAGACCACCTTTGAGCTTGTGTTCGTGTTGTCATTACAGGCTCCTCTCCACAATTCGCAAGAAATAGGAAACCCAAGTCTGTACCTATTGATCTAGTCCAGATGAGGCCCAAAGTTTGATTCTCTTTCAACAAATTTAAGACTCGTTGATCCGAGGAATCACTTCTTCAGGTCAACAGTATTATTAGTGAAATGCTAGAGGCTAGATAAGACTGGTGTGGTTTTGGTGAATGCAGATCAGGCAAAGGGAAAGGCCAGAAAATAATGTTTAATTTTAGCTAAATTCTTGACACCCGGGGTATTTCCCTATTAAAGTGCAATTCCGTAAGTATGTCCTTGCTGAAGTGAAATGCTGACAAGAACTTAGGTTTATTTGTTGCAACTGGCGAAACAAGATTGTGTTCATTTTGGATGAGTGCTCCGCTGCTTTGTTTTCATTTGGTTGGAAAAAGGAGAGGGGTGCAGCATGATGTTAAAGGATTGTTGCAGATTTTAGTGCATGTCCATTTGATAGTGAGTAGTTTTATGTTTGGGCTCTAAAGTTTGAGCATTATCTTGGTTATAGTGCTATATAGTGTGATCAACTAAATAAAGTAGCATTTTCTCACCAAAATTCAGCTGGTGCCATAATATGTGCGGAAAATCAGTTTTATGATTGCCACATCTAACAAACCAACAAGAAGTAGGAGTTACATAGTTAAATTTGCAGTGTGTTTGGTGCCTTTTCTTTCAGTGATGAATATCGCCTTTGTCTCTGTTGTTTTTCCATTATAATTCTTTAATCCTTTACCATCAGTTGAATTTATGATATTTTGCTGATTTCAGTTTTCATACTTGTTGAATTTTTATTTAAGCCTTGTTATTTATACCAAGTAGGTTACTACCCATGTGTCCCATTTTGTTAAATTCTATGGGATGTTTGACAATTTGCTTTTGACATATTGGATTCAGTACTGTACTATCTTATACTAATTTGAAAGTGTTGTTTTCGATTAATAGATTGCTCGCATGCTCACTATTAAACGGGAAAGAGAGATTAAGGAGGGAATTAACAAGAGATTGTCGAGAAAGCTTGATCGGCAATGGAAGAAAAGCATTGTGGTTAGACCACCTCCATCCTTGAAGAAGTTGCAAGAAGAAGAGGCAGCTGCAGAAACTGAGAAATCTGCATGAGGCATCTTACCTAGTCAATGAATATAATGTACTTTCATTGTTTAAGTAACAGCCTTTTACTTTTTGCACTTTTTGTTTTGGTTAGGACAATTTTTGTGTATAATGTTCTGTTATTTGTAGGTTTGTTCCTATTCTCCTGATAATATATTTTATTTCTTCTCCCCTCGAGCAAGCTTGAGAAATTGACTGCTCTATTCAAATTGAAGTTGTAGCTATTGCCTCATTTGACTCTATTTACAAGTTCTCTAACAATGTATTTTTATCTCTATGGTGTAAATATCCCCGGCGCCAATTCAGAGAAGCTCAGATGAGTTGTTTGTATTTAATGAATGGAGAAGACTAGGAAAATGTTTTACCAGGTTAGTAAAGATGTTAGCATTTTGGTGGATGAAATAGACTGCTTGTATGTAGGCCTTTATTGCTTGGTAGAAAATCGAATGAATTGAATTCTAGTAACCATATTTAATTGGATTTTGCAGTGTCGTTTTTCTCTTGCCTTAATTGAATCGAATCGATTAATGAAGAGATTAGCACAATATGAGATAGCTTTTTTTCTTTTTCTGTATGCATTTAGCTCAGTTCAGTCTTCTTGGTTCCATTTTTTGAGCTTTCCAGATCATTCTTAAGAGGGTGTTGGCAACAGTATGGCAATTGGATTTTGGTTGAGCAAGTGATCATTTTTGTTGGATTTTCTAACAAAGCTCTTTTTTGCTCTTAGGGAGGCAAATAAAGTAGCTCGTGGTTTTACTAAACTGGCATGCAGTCACTTAGAGGTATGATGTTTCAAAGACTCTTAGTTTTTATTATACAAGGATTCTCCTACAGTTTTAGTTTAAGCTCAATGCAAAGTTTACTTAAAAGTAAATAAATAAAGAAATAAAGAGATAGACAGTTCTTGCTCTGGTGATAACTCGAGAAGAGATTGAAGTTCCATGGTTAATAAATTACGAGGTATATTTTTTTTCTTTAATAGAGGAAGAATGGGTTTTTTATGGGCCACAGATTGGATCCTTCGTTCTTTATAGATAATTTGGGGCAATGAAATCAAAATTTTTTTATTCAAGTTATTTTCAAAATGGTTAGGTGGGTACTTTTGGATCAATTCGAGTGGAAAAAAAAAATTGGTTTTTTTTTAAAAGTAGATGGTGTGTCAAAGCACAAAGGTTTTTTTTAATCCTCTTAGTTGAACTTGGGTGTAACATAATATAAAAGTTTAACAATTATCACACTACACTCCTGAGAATTAAAAAATAAATAAAAATCAAATTAAATTCTTTTAATTTAGTTTGGTTTAATTCGATCAAGAGAGTTAGAACTGATTAGTTTGAATTCGCATCAATTCCAAACTAAACTAACTTAAAATTAAATTCCCTTATCCTAATTTTTTATTATTTTATTTTAAGATATAAAAGAAAAAAAAATATTTCTCATGTATATGATGAGCTCATTTAATACTGTAGGACTGTAATTTTGAAGCCACAACTGACTGTTACAAAACAAAAGTATTAACTGCTAACTAAAATGAGATAAATTACAAATTTTTATCAAACATTTCGAATGTTATGCTTTTAAAATTAAGCAGATCAGAAAACAATTAAGAATTGGCATGCATAGAAATGTCAAAAAACACCCTTGTTTTTACTATTCTCCATGCATGTGTCATGAAAAAAAGTAGGAAAATGAACTATTTCAGGAGAACAGAGAACAGAACAAGCACTGCACTTTGCTCTGCAGAAAGAAACATTGCTTTGCTTCATTAGAGACCACATTTATCTTATCATTTTTATTATTCCCCCCTCCCCTGAAATATAGGCTATTTAAATTGTTCTTGATAAAGACTGTTTTAATGAGAAGCTTTGACTTCAGTGTCAGCCTTTGACATTTTAGATGATAATTACCTTTACCAGCCATACCCATAACCATTCCAACTAAAATATTTTGTTTGTGTGATATTGTTTGAAAACACTGGATTTGTTTCCTTAATTTATGGTCTTGATGTGGATTTGTGGAAGGCCAAAACCCAAAAAAATTCAAAGATTCTTTCCAAAGTTTTGATCTGTTCTCCAAATACAATTACAATATAGAGAAATCAAATGTCAAAGTTTGATTTTCATCCAATATAAATCTGATCTCTGATTCTCTCTGACCAGCTTTGTCAAAGTTGGAGTTGGCAGCATGGCATCATCCAGCTTGTTTTAGGTAGGATTTTACTCTCATTTTTTTCACATCGTTTTTGGTTTTTAGCCACCAATTTTTTTTTTAACTTTTTCATTATTATTTCATTAATAAAATTTTCGTTTTCTCGAATTCGCCAAAAAAATAAAAATCATGCAGCTTGATTTGCTTATATATATCTAGTCTTGGAACCCATTAATCAACAGCTGATGTTGTTCGAAACAGATGGAGAGCTCACAGCAAAGTATGTGAGGGTGCCCTCATGGTAGCATAGCCACCCAGCTTGACTCTTGGTCCATATTATTTGACATTGATCATTTGATGTTCTCAAAATATGATCTTTACCAACTCCCACCATGTGATATATCTTCATCTTTACACACACAGACACACACACAGCAAGCTAAGCTTTGGCTAGATTCTTTTTATTATTAGTTATTATTATGTTCAAATCACTTTATAATAAATTTAAACATTTCATGTAAACAGCACAGATCTTCATTATCTTTGCAGCTCCTTTCTCTTTAATTATCTCCAACTCCAACACCAGCCATGCATTTACCCGTTTCTTGCTTCCCATGCAACTGCAACTTTTTTTTGAAGCTTAATTTGTGTACTGATCCCCTTGCAAGTTTTCAACATATTGAATCTTACAGAAATTCACAGGATTTGGCTTCGAAATTATAAGGTATGTGTTTCTTGTGCTTCCTCCCCCCCCCCCCCACAATTCTAAATTGAGTTTCTTCTTTTAATCAGCTCACTAAATTAATAATCTCATTAGGGTTTTTAATTGATGGTACTCGGTGCCTTATTGGATAAACACTTTGGATGATTTTGTTTAATTTCTGTTAGAGATCTTTGAGCGAGTCTCATAGGCTGTGCTCTTGCTATCAATCCAAAAACATTGCTATGCCATGTGATAATATTGTTGAATTGTTCATCTCACCCATCCTTTGTTCAAGTTTAATGCATAAATTTTAAGGGTTCACATGCGTAAAAAAATTTGAATTTATTTCGGTATCATTAATCATAGACTGAGCGCTTTTTATTAGTCTAAAAAATTAGCTTTGTTATGCAAATCCACCATCCAAAATTAGGAAAAAATGACCTATTTTCTATTATCCTAAGTGGGAGTGTGACAATATACACTCTTAAAATTAAATCTTGTTAATATATCTATTTTACATAAATAATATGTTTTTAACTTTTAGGAGATTGTAAATAGATAATAAGTCAAGGATAAATCCATTTTTTTCTATCTTAAAAAGCATAATCAATTCAAGTCATGTTGTACTATATTTTGCTTTTACTCTTAGTTATTGTTATTTGACACTGCAAAAGTTGTATCAAATATAAGGGCCTTAAAATGGGGTTAAGCCTAATTTAGAATCGTAATGGCCCAATCTTGGTAATTCTCATTTTCAGGTTGGGTCCTTTTTCTGTTTAATGGTTTTGGGTCCAGGGGTTGTTGGAATTGGAGGCCCCCTAATGTTGGTGAAAAATCCTAAATTTAAAAGCTTAACTTATATAGGCGAAGGTTGAACAATTATATTAATAATACATTTTAACAAGTCTCTTCATATAAAATATGAATCTTATAAAGTGGATGAAATTGGAATAGGCAATATTAGGAAATTAACCAGATTTATCAAAGACAAGATTATTGAAACTAGTAAAGACAAGTAGAGCAACTGAAAGTACAAATATTAGTTCTTAGTTTTTATGCTATATTAGTGAAGTTGCTTAATTAAAAATATTAGAAAAAACAAGTCTTAATTAATACCCAACGTAAAGCTAGCTTATATAAGCAAAAAAAAATTAAAAAAAAAAAGGAAAACAAAGAAAACTATTATAATAGTTTATTATAATTTTTTTTAAAAGAAAAAGATGATCATTAACTATATAGAAGGATGAAAATAGTCTAAAATGATAATAATCATTAACCAAATCTTGATTGGAAAGCAAATTTAGCAAGATTGGTATGCAAATATGACAAAAATAAGAACTACAACAGGATTATCAAGATTGCATCATTAGCTTATAAATATGACAATAATCATCAAAATTAGAACTTGTCAATTTCGCTTTCTAGTTAAAAATTTGTTAATAATTCTTATCACAAAAGAATACTCACCAACTGGCCAGAGACTTCATACAACCAAATTGAATAATCAACAGTTTCTAAATTTAATTTAGCTAGTTCATGAGCTCCCCCTGTTAGTAGCTCTAGGTGCATATGAAACCTTTTTGTTCACATATAGTTTCTCAATGTCATCAACCATGTCTTGAACTAACAGTTCTGATATCGAGAGGCTGCTTTGCTTATAGTTATTTAAGGCACCAATTGTAAACATTTTGGTATGTTTTTTCCAATGTAGGTTTGTTCATAGAGATAAGTGATTGCCGGAGTTGATATAATTTAAAATATGAACCGTATAATAAAATTTTATTTAAATTTATATAAATATAACATTAGGACAATTTCAACGGGTAATAAAATTTAAAAATAAAGTTGATAACATTTGTCAAGTGTTATGCACATTACTTATAATAAATTAACTTGCACACGAAGAGAATATGGAGTTATGTAGATTTTTCGAGCTATGACTAATTAAAATATAATGGCAGAGTACGTAAATGACTAACCAAAACATTAATTACGAAGATTATGTGATGATAATAAAGTAGATACAATACAATTATTGGGTTGTGACATTAATATTAAATTAATGACTCTCTATCACTCTATTATGTGTGTTGAATAAGCATGAAATTAAGGTTAATTTACTACATTAAACAAAAGTTAATTATGGGTGTGGACTTTGATCAATGTCTGCTGAATTAATTTGGTTGTAAAATGATGTTAGCAATGTCGGGCATATCAAATTGTATCTCAAATTATATCCTAAAAAATAATGTGTCAACAAATTATTAGGTGGTAAAATAGTTTAATAAGTAATTTTGGAATATTCACAATTTTTCCACCTATTGATTATTTGACACATTATTTTTAAAATACAATTTGAAATGTCTAACATTACTTAACAAATTATACCCCAAGTATATATCAATTTTATTATAATTTGCTAATTAATGATTTGTAATGCTCATTCTAAGGAAGCTACACATACATTAGATAAAAATGTAGGCAATGCATTGTGCATACATATACATGGATCTATCATCACTTTAATAAGATCTTTTTAGATGTATTAATATGTAATGAATAGCTTCATGCTAATAATAATACTAGTAGTATCTCTATTTTTTTTTTGTTACTGTGACATTCATCAATTAGTTAATAAAATAACATGAAGAGTTATTTTTAAACAATTTAAAAGTTTATCATCTAATAAATATACGACACATCTTAATTAGAATGAAAAAAAAAAGATAATACTCGAAAAATGTAGTGTTATTACTCCTCTTGCGAATAAGATTATCCCAAAATCCCAAGTATTAGTTTATTAAGTTGTAATTAAGTTGCAGTTTGTGATGTCATGGCCGACGGGAGTTAAGCAAACAATAAGATGTACGTAGTAGTTGATGGCTTCAAAAATAGATAAAAAAGAAGATAATCATTGAAAGGACATAATTAATAAGCGTGTCTTAATCTTTAATTACATCAATACTCATCAAAATGATGAAATATTTTATGTATGATTACTTACAAAACAATCATATTATATTCTATAAGTCCATAATCTTGGGCATAACCGTTGAGAAAAAAATTTAACTAAGATGCTATCGAGGAGTGACAAAGAAGATATCAACAACTTTTGGTCGATTAATTAATTGTAATTTTTTAATCGATCAACTGATTAGACAACGACTCCCACGTCCTTAATTAGTGTCATTTCATAAGTAAAGTTAATTTAATTAGTCTTTAAATAATCACCCATTTTAGTGATATTAAAATTAGAAACCCTAATTAATTTGATTATTAGTGAATAAAACCGTGTGGCCAGTTGAGAGTGACTCAAGACCCAATAGGCAATAGGGTTTTGGAAACCCTAGCACCATTGGAATTTGAAGCAGCAAAAGTGAACCTTTCCACACGTAATTATCAAAGAAACGGTAAAGATATGGTGATGAAATTAGCATAGACTTTTAAGACCCCACTTCGATTTCTTATTTTTAGGGTTGTTGGGTTTTTGTTAATAGTTTGAAAATAGAAAGTGAAGTTGGTGTTTGATGCATGCTTATACTAATACTATTCACGTGTAGTAGACGTAATATGAGTATTTATACATATACATATAAATATTAATTATCGAACTATTTTTCATTTATGGCCAATCTGTTGTAGTTTGTATTTGTTTAATGGGGAACACTCGCGATGCTGAAAGAGACTGTCACTGTCATTAATCAGAAAGATAGAAAATCTCAACAGTCTAATCCATTTGTTGGGTTTAATTAATTTATACACAGGGAGGAGATCAAACCTCAGAAATACTTTAGTTATATTGCTTTGTTTATTCTAAAAATTACTACGAGATAATTACTCATCATCATGGCCAATAGATTCTCTTCTAGTAAGCCACATACTAGATGTAGAAAATGCTCGATCATTATTATTTACAAGGGCGAGAGCTCAGTTTATGAGAGGATTATTTCGATCCCAATAGTTGAAGTTTTAATTTAAAAATGTGGCAAATTTAACCGCACACATGATGAATTACATTTGTACTCAACCGTGTTTTAGGTCTTTTTCTCTTTTTAATAAATTACACAATTCATTTACGGAAGAAACCCATTTGAAATAGCTTTGATTTTCTTCATCTAGATCATTCCAAGAAGCTAAAATTAATGTTTATTGTGGTCTTATTGAATTGGGGGTGGGGGGTTGTTTAATTTTTTCTCTTAATTTCTTTGCATAGAAAGAGAAAGAAATAGAATCACATACGTGGCATTGAAAAAGCATGAGAAAGTCCGAGTTTAGATATGTTGGGTAGAAACTTGACAGAGCAGGCAAATCAGTTGTTTAGCTGACACTACAACTATGATATTTTCTAATTAGACAAAATGAATTAACAATTAATAAACTGTTTAAAGGTGACATCACTTACCCCCTATAATCTTTCCTTTATTAAACCTGCTTCTTTTGATATGAACAAAGGTGGTCCACCCGACAAAGGAACCCTAGTTGAAGAAGCAATCTCAATAATCTTTCTAATTTCCATTTTCTCTGTGAAAAAAAATTCTTTATTAACAAACTAGTTTTAGCTTTCGTGAAGAAGGTGGTAACGGTCTGTTAATTTTAGTTCAATTTTCTTGCCGTTTGAAACCTAAATTAGAGAATATTTTGAGTTTCTTTTAAGAGTAAAACTTGTAGTTGACAACAAATGAGGTAAGTGAAGAAAAAAAGAGGAAAGAGAGAAAATGGGGGTGATCAAAATGCGGGTTCATTCTGATCACTTTTGCTGTCCTTGTTACTTTGACTCTGTGTATGTGTGGCCATTAGCCATTGATGTTGATCATCTTTTAATATGACTTTAGGTTTGAAAGAACTTAGCTTATGATGTAAGAAACATATGGCATTCTCTTGAGACAATATGGATCGGACCCCCCAATCTTTGCATCTATATCATTATAGCCATTGTACATAAGCTTCATATACATTAAACGACGTTTCATGGATATATGTATACATATTTTGAGGGAGTCAATTAATTCAACTGATAAAAATTCTGTTAGAGCTACATAAAAGATCTGACATTCAAACTCTGCTCGCATAGAGTATGGAAAAAAGGCTAGAAAATATGGTGAAGCTAGCTGGGGTTTAAGTAAATACATAAAGGGTACAATTATGGAGTAATAAAAACCCTAGATTCATGTTCAAAACAGGAAGAAGATTAATAATTTGGTTCTACATAGCATCATTTTCATCAAGCTAGCAGTGCTGCGTTTTCTGTTAACCATCTGGTGAACAACAAATTAAAGATTATTAATCTTTGCTTGACATATACAAATAATGTGTATTGTAATATCTGTCTCTTTCAGCAGCACTCTTCATAAAACGTGTGTTGTGTGATTAAGGACAAAGAAGAAAAGGACGAAGGCATCAAAACGAATGCCATTGACGCATTCTCAGGGCTAAATTTAAAGCAAGAAGCTAAGCTAGAGGAATTTTAATGTCTTATATTATATGGGGTTTCAAAAGAAAAAGAAGAAGAAGAAGAAGAAGAAGAAGAAATATGGTAGAAAATTTAGAGCGTTTGCTCCACCAACTTCCCCTCTAACCTTCTCCCTTATTAGTCAAACGAGTCACATTCATTCACGTTGGTATCTTTCTGTGAGTTTTTCTCTGATTAAACTCAATTATTTATTTATTTATAGGGTACTCAATTTTCTGCAAACTGTCGCATGCTTGATCATAAACGTCTAATATTGTGTTCTGTATGAATTTGTTGATGCACGATCGAGTATCATACACTATCATTAATGAAAGCATATATTTCATTGTACAAGCTCTTTTAGCCCAAGAATTTGGAGTGAAAATATTTAACCGAGTATTCAAGTTGCATCCATAAGTGCATATATTTATAGTTTTGTTTTAGTGAACACCTATGGACAGGACATGTGTGACATAATTTTGTAAAGAAAAATTATCACTTTAGTCTTTATATTTTTAGTTAATTATTTATGATGTTTCTAACATTTTAAAATTTGTCAATTGAGTCTTTTAGAGATGAAATTGATCATGTTTTGAGAATAAAAATAGTAACAAAAAAAGTTTATTTCAAAATAAAAATGGCAACAAAAACGCTTTTATAAGACGCAATTAATAATTTTTAAAATATTAAAAATTAAGTGAATAATTCAATAAAAATATAAGGATTAAATTATCAAATTTTCTTTTATAAAACATTGTAAATAATATAGAGGTTGTAAATTAACTAAACAATATTACATAATATTATTATTCAAATATTATAAGTTACCTAACTCAGTAAATTATTTCCTTATATATATATATATATTTCATCAAATATAAATTAAATCTCTCTATATTAGTAAGATTTAAACCTTAAATCTTTTGTTTCATTGTAAAAATTTTTACGAACTAAATAATTCACATTCACTGCATGCAAAAACACTTGTGCGTACAATTATATCCCTATTATAGCTAATGCATTCTTTAATTTTAGTGGAACTTAAATTTTAGATTTTTTTTTTAATTTAAAATCCTTTACCAATTAAACTAACTAGAACCCACCTCATGCAGAAGTACTTGTACATACAATTATATCCCTATTATTAGTATAAATTATACGCAAGTGTGTGTCTATATATATAACATATATATCTTGCTATCTCTTTTCTATCACACATGCATGCAGAGAGAGAGATCGGCCTATGAGAAATGTGTTTGGTCTAATTGCAAAATCATCAGTCACACGTGGAAAGAGACTCTCCTTTTAAAATTTGGTGTGATCATATTTCACTCGCAACATAATTGAGAATAACGTTAAATATTTTAAATTATATCATAAAAAATAATATATTAAGTAAATATTAGATAATTAAATAATATAAAATTTAAAATTATTTATTACACTTAAAATTTATTTGATATATTACTTTTTAAAAATAATTTAAAATACAATCTAAAATATTTAACATTACTCCATCATCAAACTCAATAATTAAAATTACGCAATATTCATAAAAACAAGTTAATAATCTCCCATTCAGCATTATTACCCCTCTATTACATCATGGCAATGGAGGCCGAGGCCCCCTATTCCTACCACCTTTGTTAGCAGGAATATATATATATATATATATATATAGGGAGAGAGAGTTGCTTTCGGATTCGGGCCATCTTGTTTGAGGAAATTATTCCCTACTTCTTGAACGCACAGTAATGTGATCATACACTGAAAGATCAAGGTAGTTGTCTGATGAGCATGGTCATTGCTAGTCTTATGTTAAAAGAAAAAGGTACTAAGCAGGGGCTGCTAATGCTTAAGCTGGCGAGAAATTAAATTAAATTTAAAAAAATTTGAGGACCCATCTATGATCTAGTGCTGGATATATAAAATTATACGTGAATTAATATGAATTATGAATATCCATGCAATCAATGACGATACATTGCGTGCATGGAATAGGTTACTCTTGACCATCCACGGCTCGCCATCTGTTACATGTACGTGTTGATTTATTTTTATTTTATTTTCTAAACGATGATTAATTATTTTAATCATCATAATCAAACTGTGTTGATGATCACCTTCATGTTGGAAAACCCCATATGGTCCTCAGTTGTTTAACATTAATTACCATTCTTGCCTCCTTTTTATTCTTTGTTAATCAAAGCTCATTTCCAACTCCAAGATGTATTATTTTATCTCCTCCCGATTAGTGCGCATCTCTCTCATCTAGGTTAAATACCTTTTCCCTTTTTAAGAAATTTATATCTCCCTTCTTTGTTAGGTATGTACTTTTATTTTTTTGGAAGTGTCTATATTTCCTTTCTTGAAAGCGTATATATTCTCATCATCTTAAGGTCTACTTTTTCAATATGAAATATGATTACTTCTCTTTTTTTTATAAGAGTGTATTTAAGCATATGTCAATGTACAAATGTAACGCTTTGTCTCGATATTCTTTTAATTATAGTATATATGAGGTTCTATAATATAATATTAATAATGTTTCATTAATAATATAATATCAATATTTTAAAGATAAAATTGATATTTAGGGAAGTATGCCACATGGCGCTATCTAATTAATTTATAATTTTTATACTATTTACAATGTGTTATATCATTATACCATGTATTCGGATATTCAATATATAATAAACTACATTGCTAGAACAAAATTCTCTTCTTTCTATATATAAAAATTCAACTTTAAATATACAAATCAAGATTAAAAAAACAATTTATATAATAATCACATGTTAAAATTAAGTTTTTTTTTTTGGTAAGTAAATTTTTTTATATAAATGCTAAATCCCGCTGGTATTACAGAGAAAAGCTTCAATAAAAGAGAGAAAGTAAAACAGTACAATCCCAGACAGTTAACTACATTTACCAAGCAACTGCAATGTGGTCAATCCCTTGGCCATTTACAGCACTTATACATCTAATCCAAATAACATCCTTAATCTTTTGGTAAACTTCGCTTGTAGAAGGAGTTTTCTGTTGGAAGACCTTCAAATTCCGTTCTCTCCAAATAAAGTAGATTGTAGCGCAGAACGATACTCTTCTAATCTTACTGAGAGTGGATTTGCCTTTAGATTTCTTGCACATGAAGGAGATTACTCGTTGCCATCTGTTCGGGCACTGATTGAGTTGACACGCCCTTAGTACTTTGTGCCAAATTTCACTACAAAAGTTGCATTGGAAGAATAAGTGTGAGATTGTTTCCTTGTCATTACCACAAAGGGGGCAATCATCTGATGGGATAACCCCCCATTTTTTAAGTCTCTCTCTGGTAGATAATCTGTTCTTCAAAGCTAACCAAGTAACGAAGCTGTGTCTAGGTATATGTTGCGTTCCCCATATCAGTTTACTCCATCCCACCTTAGCCTCATTGTTCTTAAGATATCTCCAAGTACTCGCAATGGAAAACTTTGCATTGGGACTTGCGGTGAATGAAATTCTATCTTCTCTTTCCGAAATTGAAATATTTTTACGGAGATAGTCCCATACCTGAGAAGTGTACTCGTCCAAAGGGTCAGGAAGGTTCCAATGACCATGCTGCCATAGTTCATTAACCTTTGCACCCCGAGGAATATCCGCATCGGAGATTTGTATGTGGGGGAATTTATTAACTATTGATTCTCCACCCAGCCATGGATCCCACCAAAATTGAAAGGACTTGCCGTTGCCCAATTCATAGGAGAACAGTTGTTTTATCTGACTTCTCAATCCCAGCATCTTCCTCCAAGTCCAGCTACCATCCATTGGCTTTGTGATGCCCCAAAAACTTAGTCTCCGCAGTTTGTTATCAATTACCCATTTTGCCCACAATGAGGCTTTCACAGCAACCAGCTCCCAGATGTGTTTAGTAACTGCCGCTGAATTCCACAAGCTTATAGATTTAATGCCAAGACCCCCCTCAATTTTATCTTTGCATACCTCATTCCAACTCACTAAACCTCTCTTCCCCTGCTGGTTACTTCCATGCCATAAGAAATTACGACATTTGCTTTCAATTTCTTTGGTGACCGACTTAGGCAGGGTGAACATAGAACTCCAGTAGACATGCATGCTCATTATGACTGATTTTATTAATTGCAACCACCCCGCATAGCTTAGATATTTCACAGTCCAGCTTGAGATTCTTGCAGAGATCCTATTAATGAGCTCCTGACAGTGGTCTTTCTTCAGTCCTCCAGAGATTAAGGGGATACCTAAGTATTTGATAGGCAAAACACCTTGCTGGAACTGAGTCACTTGAAGGATTGTCTCCTTGGTAGGTTGAGGCACATTCCCAAAGAAGATGAAGCTCTTACCAGCGTTTAGGTGCAACCCTGAGACCATTGAGAAATCATCAAGTGCTTGTTTAAAGAAGCCCACGGACTTGACATCCCCATTAGAGAACAACAATAGGTCATCTGCGAACATCAAGTGGTTTAGTTTCAGCCTGTTACACCCTTTGTGATATATAAACTGGTTTTGAGGAATACAACTTAGGCTCCTACTGAGGTATTCCATGGCCATAACAAAAAGCAAAGGGGACATGGGATCCCCCTGCCTCAAACCTTTCTTCCCCGGGAAAAAGCCTTCTAGTCTGCCATTTACCATAACTGAGTACGTGCTTGTTCTGACACACTTCATGATGATGTTGATAAAGTGATAAGGGAAATTCAGACCCATCAATACCTCTTCTAGGAAATCCCAAGATACTGAATCATAAGCTTTGCGGAGATCTATTTTAAGAGCACACCTTGGGCTCCCACTGTTGCGATCATAACCCCTCACAAGCTCATGAGCTAGTAAGACATTATCTGATATCTTCCTATTAGGGATAAATGCTGATTGACTAGGGCTGACCAAGTAGCTCACCACTCTCCTCAGTCTGCATGTTATAATTTTGGTAATACATTTGTAGAGGACGGTACAACATGCAATTGGTCTATAGTCCCCCAAGCTATGAGGATTATGAACCTTAGGCACAAGGGTAATGGCAGTGGCATTTATGGGGTTGTAGAACTGACCTGAGGAGAAGAGATGTTGCACAGCTGCAGTGACCTCCCTTCCTATTATGTGCCAGCATTTTTGAAAGAAGCAACTGTTATAGCCATCCGGTCCAGGGGCTTTATCACCATTGATGCTGAAGATAGCACTTCTGACTTCTTGTTCTGTGACAGGGGCATTCAACATGTCTCTATCATCAACCTTCAATTTAGGGCCCGCGTCCATAATTCTTTTTTGTATGGACGTCCTATGGGAGGTAGGGGAACCCAACAAATCTTTGTAGTATCGGACAATGGCTTCTTTCACAACCGTGGGGTCTTCAACAATTTCTCCGTTTGGGTTTTCAATCGAAATGATTCTATTCCGAGCTCTTCTTTGCTTAACTGACTTATGAAAGTAGCTGGTGTTTGAATCCCCCATTTGAATCCATCTGATTCTGGATTTTTGTCTGACAATGCTTTCTTCAGCATAAATAAGATTCCTTAAATGTTGGTAGATGCCCCTTTCCTCATCTTGAAGGGTTTGGTTGAAAGGGTCATAGATCAGACTACTCTGTAATGAGGCCAACATCAGTTTGTAATCTTCAATCTTTTGCTGGATGTCCGAGAAGAAGACCATATTAAGCTCTTTTAGCTTGGGCTTCAATAGCTTTAGTTTAAACCATACCTTGGCCATTGGGGGACCATGACAAACATGCTGCCACTCTCTCTCGACTGTGGGAAGAAAATCACTGTGATTACACCAGGCGTTGAAGAACTTGAAAGGAACCTTCCCAATATATGAAGCTCTAGAAATGGAGACCACGAGAGGAGAGTGATCTGAAATGCCCGCTGGAAGAACTTCACACTCAGAAAACTCCAATGCATCCAGCCACTTTCCATTAACAAATGCCCAGTCAATTTTCCTCCAAATTCGTTGTCCACCTGTTTGATTGTTACACCAAGTGTAGTGACAACCATGGTTCTTTAACTCGAATAACTCTAGTCTCGATATCCAGTTTTTGAACTGTTCTACCATGTTATCATTAACCCATTGACCGCCAATTCTGTCATTGTTGCTGAGTACATTGTTGAAGTCTCCTTGGATTAACCACGGTATAGTGTTGGGAGACAAATCCTCCCTAAGGTCCTTCCACAGGTTCTCTCTCTCAATACTAGCAGAGGCACCATAAACCAGAGTCCAGTAAAACATCATACCATCAATAATCACTCTACTATGTATGAATTGTTGGTGTTTTTGTAAGATCGTGACATTGCATTTAGCCGGATTAAAGGCGATCCATATTCTTCCCATGTCTAGGCACTCAGAATTATTATCTAGTTTCCACTCTCGTAATGCCAACTTCTTCCAAATGGTATCTAGATTAGACAGTTTCACTTTTGTTTCTAACAATCCCAAAATACATAATCGACAAGATTTAATCAGAGCCCGTACCTCTGATTGTTTGCAGGGGTCATGGAGACCCCGAATGTTCCAGCTTGCGATCATTGTCCCCTATGTGGGGATTTAGAGTTCCTTTTGGCACGTCGACCCTTCCCTATAATTCCCACATCATGTGTCAGAGTAATAGTCTTCCTTAGGTTAAATCTGTCCATTACCTGGATCTCCTCTGTTCCCCCGGTTCCTGGCATTTGTTTTGTTGCCTTATCTGTGTGGCCATGCGCCTCATTTCCCTCTGGCGTCTGTATCTCCCCTTCTGTTTTACTTAGATTTAACTCTTTTGGTTCTGGCATCTCCGGGTGGCCAATAGGTACTTCAGCTTCTCTTTGATTATTCTGATCATTCCCTTTTGCTTTCCACACTTGTTTTATCCCTGTCAAGCAGTCTTTCCCATCATGACCAACCCGTTTACATTTAGAGCATACTGATGGCTTCCACTCATAAGTCACCTCCTGCCTAACCCGTTTAAAATTAAGTTGATATTTGAGCACAACTTCATCTTAAAGAAAGATAGATCCCCTATTCCTTTAGAAAAGAAATTAATTACGTGGAAGAAATATTGAAAAATGGTTGCACATTCTACATCCTACTAGCTAGTTATGTCATATACACATAAAGAGGATGATTTTTATACGGTTCACTTGCATAAAGGGAGGCCTACAAAGTACAAATATTAAAGCATAATTATAACTCAATATGTAGTAAATTGCATGCACTCAAGTTTATTTATCCCCTTATTTCTGAATTATTTGCTTAAATTTGACATTTTCTAAGTTGTCTTGGCTCATGTAGACTTATTATTTCAAGAACAAAGATATGTGAGTGTTTGATATAAACAACATGATGGTGATGATGGACCAAAAACATTGATTCACTTTTCACATATATTTTAGAGATGGCAACTCCATATACCAGAGCCCTTTGTCTTCAATATGTTTGTGGGTCTGTGACATGCTATAACACAAAATTAGGGTCCACAAATTTACTAGATTAATTATTATTCAATGACAATTTTAAAAAACAACATGATTATTGAATATTAAACTTTTTAAAAATTTCTAGTTTAATTTCTAACTTCTATTAAATTTTATTTTATTTTAAAAATATCCAATTTAATCTATGTTCTCTTAGAAATAAAATCTGAAATGCACTTTTTGAGAGCAATAAGTTAAATTTGATTAAATACAAAATCATTTCTTATAATTAGACATGTCAATTTATTTTATTACACCTTAAAAAATATATTTTAAACGTTATTTTTTTAAATAATTTAAATTAAACTGAACTATTTCAAAAAATTTAAGTATAAACTGATAATTTTTCTTAATTCCATTAAATAGAATATTTTCAAGGACAGAAGAAGAAGGAGATAATCGACATTTTCAAGAGAAAAAATTGGGTACAGTTGTTTTGCTATAACAAATGAGAAGATAGCACGTTTCTTTTTTAATTAATTAATTGGGTCCTTGCACCAAGGGACATGTGCCAAAGAGTCTATATAAATAGAAAAGCTGCAGTTAAATAGTTGGATTTGAGGGGAGCAGACAAATCTTTATGATAAAGAAAAATTTATAGATAGATAGAAAGATAATAAGAAATGGGAAGGTCCCCTTGTTGTGATGAGACTGGGCTCAAAAAGGGTCCCTGGACCCCTGAAGAAGATCAGAAACTTGTCAAATTTATTCAAAAACACGGCCATGGAAGCTGGAGAGCCCTCCCCAAACTTGCAGGTTTCAGTTATATTCATAATTTCTGTTTTTTTTTTTTTTTTTTTCTGTATCTGATTATCGAGCCTCAGTATCCTAAGTTTGTGCTTTTGCTTTAATATTTTCAGGTCTTAACAGATGTGGCAAGAGCTGTAGATTGAGGTGGACAAATTACTTGCGGCCTGATATCAAGAGAGGCAAGTTTTCACAAGAAGAAGAGCAAACAATTCTCCATCTCCATTCAATCCTTGGAAACAAGTAAATATTCATTTAGTTGATTTCTTCAACAACTAATTAATCACTTGCCTTCTTATAAATTGTGTTTTCGAAATTTGGTATATATATGCAATACTTATAACTTTTTGCTTTCAGATGGTCAGCAATAGCAAGTCACCTACCAGGAAGAACTGACAATGAAATAAAAAACTTCTGGAACACCCATCTGAAGAAGAAGCTCATTCAGATGGGATTTGATCCCATGACTCACCGGCCTCGAAACGACATCTTCTCAAGCTTGCCTCATCTTATAGCTTTGGCTAACTTGAAAGAGCTTGTGGAGAGCCATTCATGGGAGGAACAAGCTGTGAGGTTACATGCAGAAATGGCTAAGCTTCAGTACTTGCAATATCTCCTTCAATCCTCGCCATCATCAGCTTCAATTAATAACCCAACAAACTCATCATCAAACAACATGAACAACAGCGCCTCTGGTGTTTTCACTGATATTGACACCATTAATCTTCTGAACCAACTTTCTTCATCAACCCATGATCAGTTGGATAATTTAGGGGCTGCCGCCTCTATTGATCATCTTCAAAATCTCAGCAACACATCAATTCCTTTCTCTCACATGCCGGATTTACAAGTCCCTTGTAGCTATCATCAAACACCAGTAACCAAAGCCGACGGCAGCACGGCTCATGCAGCTCCTCCGGAGTTTCCAGGGTTGAACCATGGAGAAAACTCACCAAATTCCCCATGGCAACTTGCTTCTTCTTCAACCCCTTCTCCTCCGTCCATTGCTCCGCCGGTACCGGCCGAGATGACGTCGATCAACAACTTGGGGGATGCTTCTAGTACTTCCAACAGCTATGGAGGAGCTGCAGCTTGGCCTGAACTCCTACTCGAAGATCCTTTGTTTTACGAGATTTCATAGTTTTCAATTAAATATATTATAAGCTTTAGATTGCAGGTTTGGAGTTGCACCATTACCACCTTATTAATGTGTATTAATTAATCTGAACATATATTACATATATATATTTTGTTTATTACATGTATAATCCTTTGCCACACGTATATCATCATCTAATTTGCTCTTGATCAATATACATAACTTTGCATGTGTTTCAAGTCTGTTATTTTTTGGTTTCCATCATACAAATTTCAAACCTAAACACCCATATGCACCCTTTGTTCATAATACTTGGTTATAATATAATTTGTATTGGTCAACTGAGCTACATGCATTTTATGCTCGTAGTCATCTGAGTTTGAATAAAGATAAAAAGTAAGTACTGATATTTAGTGCATCAAATTTTTTATCTCCATCCAAACTTTAAAAGAATTTATCCTGTTTTTAATTTTTTTCCTTCTAAATTTTCAGAATCTTAGTTAATTTCTGGGGATTGTCTTTGAATATGTCCATGCATATCCATCATATTCGCTTACCAAGAAAAAGTTTGGAAATTTCTAATAATTATAAGCAAAACTTGTTCTTGTTGACATTGCAATTGGTCCTCGTTGAAAACACAAACACAAACACACACACATATATATATTTATTATGCACAATATAATTGCCAAGGAAGTACTTGAAAACTAACATTTTTTTTTCTCAAAAACCCTGCACTAAGTTTTCAAAGTTTTCATATCATATGTTCTCATGGATCTCTGAAAAGAAACAAAAGTTACAGACAATTAGAAAGCAGGAGAATCTAATTACATTTTATAAACAAAAACATATAAAAGAAGAAGGAATTGCATATAGGTCTTGTTGTTCACACATGAGCAAACTTTACATGCTTTTGTTTGCCCTATTTCTAAATATATATTATGTGTTGCACATTTATAATAATAATATAGTAAATAGCTTAATACATATATAATGTGGGTAAGTAAAGATCAGACCATTGACCAAACCTTTTAGATCCAACCACTCTAGAGGAAGTGGCTACACTCATTATAACCATCGCTATCTTGTTCATGATCATAAGAAAACAAAAAAAATTAAATTGCCTTTATGTAAATTCATATGTTATATTAATGTTATGTTCATATATGTGAGTGTTTGAGAGAGAGAGACAGAGGATTGAAATTTGAAAGAGAGAGTTGACCAAAGTGCTAATGTCATAAAACGGTGACGTAAAAGGATTCTCAATGATAAGAGGGACCCAAGTAGTTAGGAAACACAAAATTTAATTTATTAGAATTCTCTGACCACACCATATCCATATTCCACACATATTGGTACCCTCAATTTTCAAGATCTGATTAAAATTCAGACCCGATTAATGAGAGTTAGTGTCAGTCGCGATAGTTTCGATTGTTATTTTTAAATTAATAACATTTTTTTTCTCTACTTATATTATACTAATAAAATTTTAATAAATATAAAGTATTAAAACAAGAGAAATGTGATTAATACAATCACGATTGATGCTAACACTGCTTTATAAATTTAACTTTTTCTTAGGTAGGTGGGCTCGGGTTAGTAAGATCGCTCATTTAACCCGGTCAAAATTAGATTCGAGGTTGTTAATAACTGATCTTTGACGAGGTCATATATTTACATTTGAAATATCTTGCATAGTATTTTTTGTTAGAGTATAAAGTGAATCCCTCTCCATACCTTTTTTTTCTCCTTGCATATGTAAATGGAACATGGCAAATGCCTCAAAGGTGTTGGTGACAACTACATCGCAAGTGTTGTAATTAAGATGAAATGATGAAAATGAGACCGATAAAAATGTGTTAATTTATTATTAGTCAACGTAAATAGTCTAAAATTATTCATTAACAGATATGCAAGTAAAAAAGATTTATCATAAAAAAAAAGAGAATTCGAATAATTCATGAATAAGCTATATATATATATATATTTTTTTTCTTTGAAGCCATATATGTTTTGTGAATCACCATCAATCGGCATGTATAGTTATTATTTCATGTATAATTTGTGTTTTAATTATAAGTTTTTTTTTGGATGAAAATGAGAAATTTTATCCACAAAATACTAATTATTATACTTTAGTTTTATGTGAATTTGGGTGATTTACGGGCACTAAACGCATTCACCAATCAAGCTACTTACAAAGACGTTTTAATTAGAAGTAAAACAACAGAAAGTTTTACTGGTCTAACCAATTGTTAAAGTGACCAAATTAAGGTAATTAATCTTTTCCACATCTACAGCGACGGATTACTTAATTAGGAAGAAATTGGTATTGAATTTTTTTTTTATATTAATAATATTATATATAAAAATAACGATCATATTAAACTTATAAAAAGTTGACATAATTAATGCAGCATATTATATAGCACTGATTAATATGCGTTTATAATTAATACATTAATATGAAAAAAAATATAAGTTAAGAATTACCATCACAAAATACTAATTAATTAATATCATATTAGTTGCGATATAAATTGCCGCCAAAATTTATTTATTGAAAAACATAGAAAGCATTAGAAATTATTTTTAATTTCATCTATTCCTTTATATATATATATATATGTAGTAATATTATATCTATATTATTAAGATATAAAATTTATATCTCAACTGATATAATATTTAATGTGTTGTTGTGAAAAAGAGAACAAGAGATTTTCAAACTTATTAAAAAAAATTATATCTTGAATCCTTTAGAATCAACTGGCAGGTAGTGACGTGTCCTGGGATATGCAAAATTTGGATCAGCCTTCCATATTGAGAGAGTTAGGTTCGAGACAGATTATGAATTAGACTTCATGATCTTTATAATTAACAATATGCTTTAATATTTCTGTGTTATTTTTATAGTTTAGTAATTATGTGCAAAAAAAGAAAGGAGGAGAAGAAACGCAATGAGACTATTTTGCTATTTTTTCTTGGGTGAGTAGCAGGTATACTTTTATGCTTCTATTTTCTTACAAGCTATTGACTGTAAAAATCGGTAATTAATCTTCTAATTAACTGATTCATTAGCTTCACTAATGGATTGTCAAAGCATTTTCTTGAAAATAATTAAGAGATTAATTAGCTAGTTGTCATGTTATTATTATAATTCAAATTGAATGACTCTTGAGTGTGAGTGGTGTATTAAGTCCTGTTCAGTAAACTATATTTCGAGCAGTTCTTGACACAATAGAAACTTGATCAAAAAGTCAAAATTGTAATGCATGATTTGTCAAAATTAAAACCGACATCAATTAATTAATTTTTTTTAAAAAAAATTAATTAACAAATGCCTAGATTTCATCTCTTCATCACAAGTCATAATATACATATATAAAAGAGACATTTTGCCACCTAATCCAAGTGCTTTTGTAAATTCTTCGATGATGACCAAAGTTTATTACTTGGGGATTGATCTTCTCCACTAATAATTTACAATATCAAAAACTTGCTCTAGCTAGTTGCACATATACTAATATTTTCAGTGAAATGACTGAATAGTATCTTTCAAATGCAAAAATGAAGTATCATTGTAATTAATTAAGTAAATATTATCAATGCTGTCATTTTGTTTGCTCATAAATGGATTAATTAAATAATAATGAAGATTAAGAAAAGATTAGAAGAATTAGAGAGTTGGATTAGGAGAAGATAACAATATATTCTAGAAGGAAAGCCATATAGCTCTCTAGGTAGCTTTGTTGTCAAGAATTTGGTAATTAAGGTGATATCACGATTCACAAAATTTCTCTGTACACTATGGACTTGACTATCATCGAATGGATTTGTTGCCGGTCTTCTATGCGTTCTTTTTCTAATTTTTATCTTTTTTTTTTTGTGTGTTGTTGCATACTTTTATAATCAAAAAGTCATTTATTTTGATGGTACGCTTATCAATAAATAGTGTTTTGATCTTTTTTTTTTAATATCATTAAAATTCCTAAAATTGTTGATGGCCATAAAAAGAAAGTGGTATATGATAAAAGAATTTTTTTTAGTGGAATTTGTTCGTTACTTCGTTATTATTTGATTTTTTATAAGTTTTTTCCCCCTGATTTTTAATAAGTACTACATATTTTAGAAAGTAGTTGATCACTTTTTTTTATTTATAAAAATACTATAATTTATTAAAAAAATAATAAAAATACTATAATTTATTAAAAAATTAATAAAAATACCGAGTAACAAGAGAATAATTGACCATTTTTCTTTCTCCGAAGACATTTTGCATATGTTTTGCAACATTATTAAGTTTTACCTTTAAAAATTAATTAGACTCTTCAATTTGATACCACTTATGTATCAATTTTAGTTATAGCACTAACACCATTTGTTAAAACTTTTTTGCGTACCTTAATATTTATATGGCTAATATTTAGCACCTTAAAATTATCTAAGCACTTTATAGAAGACTTCACCCATAAATAATAAAAAATATAAAAAATCACATACAATAGAGATAAAAAAATAATCATTATAAAATACAAGATATACAAGATTCAGCGACAAATATTTACGTCCATGGTGGATTAAAGATTTAGCTTCTTTTATTAGCTATTCATAAAGAACTCTAAATCACAAAGACTTATTAAATCACAATAATTTTTCGGATCACTAAGATCTTACAATAAAAAATTAATCAAGAAATACAACGAATAGTCAGCACTCTCTCTCAAAAGTTTATCATCACTCTCTTGCTCACTCGGCACTTAAATGAGTACATGGTAACACTTTTTTACGCACTCAGCACTTTAGTATCTATCTAACACTATATTTTTTTCTCATATTTATAACTTTGATGCTTCAATAATCTAATGATAGTTATGATTAGTAACGTATGTGAAATTGTGTGTGGTTTAAGAAATGCAAATGCATGTCATGCATGGCATGCAACGGAAACATAAAATTCATTTCAATAACCATATTCTCAAATTAAATTTTATTGCAATAGTAAAAATTATACTTTTGAAAACCGTCGATTTAGTTGGATAATTTAAAATATTGAATCTTACCTTGAAGCGCTCCCGTGAATAATTCTAGTCTTTAACTCCGGTGGGCTAAAAAAGCTAGAATGGCAACCTTAATTTTTGTAGGATTTAATTCTTGGTGTAATACTTTAAACTTAAGTATATGTATGGATGCATATAAATCATAAATTAGGATCTTAGAACAATATAATTCTCACAAAGTTATTTTGAGTCATACCTAATGCGGAAGAAATAGCCATTCTTATAAATTGATTTTTCTCCCTTCACCCTTTATCTACTTGCTAATTTACAATGCTTTTTATATAAATTACTTTATATAGAATTATATTTAATTTGAGAAAAACTTTAATGATGGATTCTTTAGTTATCAATTCTTTACAAGAGTTATCTTTATATAGATCACAAATAAATTGGAGCACTTATTAATAGAAATACCTTTTGAGCTTCTTAAAAATATTCATGAAAGTGCTATTTAACCTTCCCAGAAATATTAATAGAAGTTTCTTTTGAAATTTCTAGAAGCATTAATAGAAGTATCTCTTAAGCTTCTTGTACCCCTTAATATTCCTATTTATTGTCTCATTATATCTTATTCAATTATAAAATAATATGATTTTGTAACTTCTCAATTACTTTAATAGATAAGGAGATGACCAATTTATATATTTAGTAGTATTAATTTGATACGTCCATCAAGTAACCAAATGAACGTGTAAGATGTACTTTATCATTAACTTTTAGTGTTCTTCATTTATCTAATTATTAAGCTATCATTAAGATATAATCTAACACTTAGTGTTTAACACTTAAGCAATCTCACTTATTCTTTTGGTTTTCTTTTAATGGCGTAAGAACAATTCTTTCTCTTGTCATCTATTATGGCTGAACCAAATAACCCTTCACAATTGCAAACCATTGGCATATTCCTTTTGACTTTTGCCAATGGACATTTGTCCACTAATTAGACAAGCTGCCACCATTTGTGTAAATTAACAATACTTGTTAACTTTTCAACTTAAGCTTAACAAGTAAGCTTAGTTTTATAATAATCAAATGGTGGCTTTAATATTTGACACGAGTTGAATTTCAACACTTAGAATTTAACACATATGTTTTGTGAGAGGTCTTGAAATAAATTATGTTTATTTGAATTTTTTTTGAATCAAACCATTCGACCCAGTCTACTATCTCGATGTTCAACAAGTACATTTTATATTATGAAACTCTCTAGGTTCATACTAATTTATTTTATAAAACTTTTTCATAAGTCTGTGAATATTACCCTATACATAGGTTACGGATATTATAAAACGGTGCGTTGAACCACATAAGTTGAGGTCAATGCGTCTATCATCACTATCTTCTGCACTTAGCACTAAATTGATCTCATGGTAGTACTCTTTCACGCACTCAACACTATAGTGTCTACCTAACTCTCTATTCTCTTATGTTTACATATTTGATACTTGAATAATTTAATGGGGTTACAATGATTTATATAATGTTCAAAAAGTTCTTAGAAACTGTATTTCTAGTTAAAATAGGAGTCCATGTATTAAAAAATTCAAATGCTACTAAAATACAATTTTGAATCACTAAATTCCAATATAATTTCAATACCTAATGAATCTCTTTATATGACATTCTGCGTTATTACAGCGTTTGTGTTGTTTTTATCTGCTTGCTCTATCAGTCTCCTTTTTGCTTAAACTCAATAAATCATTTTTATTAAGAAATTATTCCAAAATAATTTCTTAATATTCTCCTATCATATATATATTATTAATTTAAATATTATTTCTTATTATGTATATGTCTTAAGCCTATATAAAGGAAAACCTTGTATTTTATTTGACATAGTGAAACATATGGTTTATTATTTTTCTCATATGGTATCAGAGACTTTTTGAACACTATATTATACTTTTCTCACATGGTATATTATAGTTTTTTCATTGTCTTTTTCCTTAGTCAGAGATTTGCTGAATTTTTTTCGAAAACTCTATGGAAGTTCAACGAAGTTTCACTAGAAAGCCGCTGAAAGTTTGCCAAAAGTCATAAAAAATTTGCCAAAAATTGTCGTGATTGACACCGCCCACCTTAAAACACTCAGACACAGTCGACCGTTTCAACGCTGTTGAAAACATACCAATCGGAGATTCGAACCACCGTCACGTGCCGTCTAAAACCTCCTTTCGCCGTTCACTGTCACTTCAGATCCCGGTAGTTCTACACTGCCGTGACTGACACCGCCCAGTCTAAAAGAAACAACAGTCTCCGTTCGTTCAAAGGCCATCGAAAACAGGTCAATTGGAGATCAGATAACATTATCTAGGTCAATGTTTGTCATTAGTGTTTTGTTTATTATTATTTACAATAAATCAAATGAAAATAAAACAAAATAAAAAATTATTTAAATGAATTTGGCCTTAATCTAGGCCAAATGAGAAAACACATTCTCATTATTAAGAAACATCTTAAGGCCTACCACTAATAAATTTGACCTATTTATACTTATTATATCATTTAATTAATATTAAACAAATAATTTAATCATATTAAATCATGATAGAAACACATGCCAATTTAAATTAAAAAATGAATTGTTTGATTATCTAGGTCAATGTTGCCATTAATGTTTTGTTTATTATTATTTACAATAAACCAAATGAAATAAAACAAAATAAAAAATCATTTAAATGAACTTGGCCTTAATCTAGGCCAAATGAGAAAACACTTTCTCATTATTAAGAAACATCTTAAGGCCTACCATTAACAAATGCCACCCATTTATACTTATCATATCATTTAATTAATATTAAATAAATAATTTAATCATAATTAATCATGATAAAAACACATGCTAATTTAAATTAAAAAATAAATTGTTTGATTTTAATTTAAATAATAATATCATATATTATTATTATTATTATTTTATTTAATAAACATTTTTAATGAATAAAATAATGATATTATTTGTCCAACAAATAAGGTCATTTTGATAATTTTTAAATCAAATAATAATTGGCCCACAATGTGCCATGTTTTAATATTCCATTGGTCAACAACTAATTATTAACTAATTGATGTACTTAACTTTTAAATCTTGACACGTGCACGACCAGAGGGAAACCGAAGTAAATGTCTGGTCTGCTGGAATTTTCTGGATTGAACTATTCAATCTGGTATACTGCCTCAATGCATAACGAGGATATTTCATGTTGCGAAACTCTCTAGGTTCACTCCCGATTTTTCAAACAGAACTATTCTGTAAGTCCAAGATCGATGCCCCACGCACACGTCATGGATATTACAAATTAGTGCAGTAGACCATACAAGTTGAAGTCATAGCGTATACATATAATCCTTCCGCCAATCATATCCTAGAAGAGTAGGGACATAGATCACTACTGTCAAATCTTTATGTGCTCATTCGTGAACTTATCTCCAGACACGTATCTTAATAAACAATATCTGCAAACACTTTTGTAATATTGTTTAACTCCGTGAGAAACTCTTTCTTGAGTTTGTTACTTATAGCCATAAGATTTTTTAGATACAGTCTCTGAGCATCCGAATATATAACTCATCCATGTGAGATGACAGATTGTATATTTGTACACACTGAACTCTATAAGCATCGGACCATACCCAGCAACATCCAGTGGTCACACCATAAAAGGGTTATGACATGCGTGGAACCAAAGTATGATGGATTACTTATAAGTCCATCGTGGTATGTTTACGCTCAAAATATAATGCTGCTATCACAGTATAGATTGAGGTGTCGATCCCACGAGGAAGCTCTTGGCAAAATAGGTTGGTGAAGTAAAATATTAAAGAGGTAGCAAAGGATAAAATTAATTGATGAAATAGAATTGTCTATGAATTGAGAAAAATATATTATGATGATTTAAATAAGGCTTCAAGAAAACACGGGATAGACGTTGTTTACGCTCAAAATATAACGCGGCTATCGCAGTATAGATTGAGGTGTTGATCCCACGAGGAAGCTCTTAGAAAAATAGGTTGGTGAAGTAAAATATTAAAGAGGTAGCAAAGGATAAAATTAATTGATGAAATAGAATTGTCTATGAATTGAGAAAAATATATTATGATGATTTAAATAAGGCTTCAAGAATCACAATTATGCTTTATAAATCTACCCTACACTTTGATTCAATGCTTATAACTCAATTGAAAGTTTTACATCCCAAACAATCAATCGGAAGATAGGTAAAATGTAGCACATTTGATAACACATGAATTTGATGTAATTAAACTCTTTGCAAGCATTAACACACATCATGTTCATTTATACAAGTTATCTAAGATCGACAATATATCACTTTGACAATATTACAGTAAAAGATCAACTTGAATATCAAACATTTATTGCCCTTATATGTTATCCAAGATCGACAATATATCAATTTGACAATACTACAGTAAAAGATTAACATATAAAACAATATAACCAGTAACAATTATAGTTCACAAAGAATCACATAAGGAAAGCATGATTGAAATTATATGAGACATGGGAGTTATAATCTCTTGATTATAGAAATAGAATAGATAAGATTTTAATCAAAACCAAACTTACAAATATTTGTAGCTCTTTGCAATGAATCAAAGCATAGAAGTAGATTTATTACACATAAAAGTTCATCTCTTAGCCTTGCTAAGAACTCTAGCCTAGATTACAATACATGTTAATGAGAAGAAAAGAAGAGAAAATTATCCAATATTAAAAACGTCCTAAGAGTCTCCTTATATAGGCAATGAATGGATATATGTCATGGATGACATCAATCTTTAATAAATTTAAGTCAATAACTTATTTATCTATTTGCAACACATTTTTGATAATGTAAATGATCGATTTAGCTTCTGTAACCGACATGAAAGTTGTAGAATTTTGACTCTTCTTTCCATAGGCACTAATTTCATGCAAATTGGATGAGTATCCAACAAGATATGAGTAAAATTCCAAGGATACATCAGAATTCGGCCAACAACCATTTTACCCACTTGCAATGCGATTTGGTCCATGATAACGGCTGATTTGGACTTTACCATCAACATACGAGTTGTTGATAATTAAGTCAGCATTTCACAGCTTCAAGAATTATACCAATTGAGTATGTAGTTTGTGAGATACGGTCCAAATACATGAGTTGGGTCAAGCTGGGTAGGAGTTGTAGCTCGATTCTGTTGTATCTCAATTTTTTGGCCCATAACATGTTGGATTTGGCTTTTTCACTATTCTTAAAATTTGTGTAAGATTGAGTCATGTTGTACCAGGTTCAAGAATATCTTTATTTTGATTTCTACATTGAGAGTTATGTCCATTTTACCTAAACCTGTCCAAATAACATTCATTAATCACAATTTAAGAAAAATACTTTATTTCAAGCTAAAATAGAAGAAAATGCTAAAAGTAGTGACATTAAATGGTGATTGAATCTCTTAATAAATATGTATTTTCATGTGTTCATCACAGCCCCCAACCAGCTTATTGCTAGTCTCTAGCAATTCAAGCGTAAATAGAATATGCAAAACTACCTAAGCATTTCAAACAAAATGTCAGTTCGAGATCACTGTTGCTATCATGGTTCTTTCAATTACAACTTTCAAAATTTTTGTGTGTGTGAACTAAGCCATAACAATCTAACCATAAACCACAATAGATATAGCCTTGAGAATTTCTCCAAGTAAAAGCCTCAACTCCATATCTTCATAGGTGTATGACTGTTTAAAAGGTTGGGACTTCTCTTATGGAGTTGGAAAATAGTTAAGCACTAAAGAAAAAGTCAATTTTAAGGACAGACATAAACTAACATTGATCTAAAGATAGGAAAATTATTTTTTTAAAAATCAATTATTCCTATCATACGCCAGCTTTAGAACTTTAATTGCCTTGTGAGAATAATACAATTATAACTTGGTAAGAAAACTGTTTTACAAAATATTTGTCTTCTAAAATTGAATGAAGACTTTATTAAACTGAATTGCTTCTTTTTTTTTTGGTATTTTTGCTCTCTTTTATTTATTTATTTTTGGTATTTTTGAAGAATACAAAGAAGCATTACAAAGGTTTCTCACCAAATTATATTATACACAAATGCAACCAATTCAAAGGATCAATGAAGGTTCATAAGCTGTTTTCTCAACCTTTTCACTTACTCACAAAATATATGTGAGATTAAAAAAATATATACTTAAATATGGAAATTCTCCTGGCTATATAAATTGAATCATCCATCTTACCATAAGGCTTAGCATTGTGTTCAAAAATATTTTGGAAGTCATTCTTTAGTAACCTAAATAGAAACAGTGACTCAACCTAAACAATTTTGAAATCATACCTAGGCAGAAAAGCAAATTCTTTTATACAAGAATTACCAAGACTACAAGCAATAAACAACAATACATGAAACATAAAACGAAAAAACAAAAAGTTAGTTAAAATGCGTTTCAAAAGTTAGAACTAAAACTCCTTACTCTGCCATTCTAACTTGACCTAGAATGCGTCTCAAGAGTTCCAGACTGAACTCTTTACTCTGCCATTTTAATTAAATATCGGACCAAAATTTTTTTTTTTTAAAATACGACTTGTGTCTACTATCTTCCCCCCAAACCAGATGAAATATTATCCTCAATGTTTAAATAGAAAGAGATGAAGTATAGAAGATATTACCTGAAACGCCAGTTATTTGAAAGAAACAAACCTGACAGACACTTAAACAAATATAAATTAAAATGATGATGCTGCTAAATAAATAAAACAAAGAAAAATTTACAAACGAAGTGTCAAATCCAATTTTCGCTTTTTAAGGCCCACTGACCAATCGATCCGAGTTATTGCTGGGTCAGGTTCGTAGGTAACTGCCTATAATTTGTTAATCAATTCATCTGCCTCAGTAGCAGAAACCAGGATCTGTCGCGTCGAATGTGAAATAAAATTCTGTTCCACAGCTTGATCAAGAAAACAAAGTAAGTAATCAAAATAGTTATTAACATTCAACAAACCTATGGGTTTTCGGTGGATATTCAGTTGGGCCCAAGAGACAATTTGAAAAATTTCTTCCAAGGTACCAAAACCATATGGTAAAGCAATAAAAGTGTCTGCATTGCAAAGCATTCTAGCTATACGTTCATGCATGGATGAGATTCATAATTCTTCTCCTATTGTTTTCCCGGTTAGGTTTTTCACGGCCAAAACTGTAGGAATAATACCTAAAACTTGACTTCCTCCTAAATGTGCAGCTGTTGATACACACCCCATTAGCCCAAGGCTACCCCTTCCATAAATCAAATGAATTTTTCTTGCAGATAATGTTTTTCCTAGATTGTTTGCTGCTTCTATAAACGCTTTACTCTCCCCAGGACTAGATCCATAAAATACACATATATTTCAAAATTGTTGAACTGGGGTTTCCTCCATATTTACACACACCTTTATCTCAATATATGAAAATGAAGAAAATGAGGTGCTATATTTATAGAGTACCAAATGATAACAATGATTATGGTAACCTGACAGTTTGTCAAAAGAGAGTTAAAAAATAAAACACAAAAATTTAAACGTAATGACCCACATGCATTATTGAACAAAAAGATTTGAATTTAAGACATCTACATAAGTAGCCATACTATTCATAAAATAAAGTTTGAAATTTAAAACACATGTATTTACAAGTAGTTGTGATTAAGGCTCACATCTTCCTCTGGTTTTACGTTCACTAATGGCTTAAACGCCCTCTATGGGTCGGGGATAGGCTTCCCATCCAATTTTCTTATAAATTGGCAAACAGGGTCTTTTAGAGTCAGATTCCCGAGACTATACCGTTGATGTTCATTTTTGAATTTGTTCCATAAGTCGAGAAGTTCACGTTGCACGAGCCCACAGGGTTGCGTCTCAAGAGTCAATAGGATATCATCCAAAGACTCCTTACTCAGTCTATCCTTAATGAACTAAATTTTGTTTTCTCGATTTCTAGATACAAATCCTAAAGAACGATAACTCCGGTTACAATTCCATTGAGCACATTTATGACAGACTTGTAACCTCTTTGCTCGTCGCCTTTTGACATAAGAGCTTCTTTCAAGACCAGGCATATGAGAAACAAAATCATTTTCAAACTCACCAGACAACCGAACCTTGACTTCAATTAACCAACGAAGGTCCATAGGGATATTACCCAACATCAACAGCCTTAGTCTTTCACACCGTGCTTTGTAAATCTTAAGTAGAGCATTTTGAGGCAATTAAGGAAAACATTTTTTAAGGTTGGCAAGAATGCGATCCATTTTGAAAGAAAGAAAAGAGATGAATGTACAGTTTGAGGGACAGTTTTTAGAGAACTGAGAAACCGACTTTCATAGTCATGGAGTACTGTATCTGCCACTTGACCGGAAAATAAAATCACACTAAAGAAGAAAAAAAAGTAAAATAAAATGTGACAGAAAATAAAAGCAAAACTAAAAAGTTAAAAGATAAAATATAAAATATGGTACAAATAGATTGAACCTAATCAAGCATGATAGACAGGATCCACAAGAGGGATCGCGCCTAGGTATATAGAGTCGTCTACCTTTTCCACGTAGCTATTTAGCCACTGTCCATTCACTTTGAAAGTCCGTCCATCAGTGGGGTCCTCTATTTCAACAGCACCATTAGGAAAAACATGTCTTACCATAAATGGATCAGTCCATCGAGATCTCAACTTTTCAAGGTGTAAATGCAATCGAGAATCATAAAGATAGACCCGTTGATTTGGCTCAAAGTGTTTCCTTGAGATCTGTTTATCATGAGCTACTTTCATTTTAACTTTGTAAATTCTGGAGTTGTCATATGCGTCATTTCATAGCTCTTCTATTTCTAATAATTGTAACTTTCTCTGGAGACCTGCAGTATTCAAATCAAAGTTAAGGGTTTTGATAGCCCAGTAAGCTTTATGCTCTAGCTCAACAGGTAAATGGCAAGCTTTTCCATAAACAAGCCGATATGGGGACATTCCTAAGATGGTTTTGTAGGCAGTGCAATATGCCCATAATGCATCAGAAAGGCGTAGAGATCAATCTTTGCGATTCGGGTTAACCGTCTTTTCCAAAATCTGTTTAACCTCTCTATTTGCTAGCTCGACTTGTCTATTTGTCTGTGGATGGTATGCAATAGAAACTTTGTGAAGAACACCATACCTGCTCATCAAAGCTTCAAAAGAACGATTACAAAAATATGTTCCTTGGTCACTAATGATGACACGTGGCGTACCGTACCTAGATAACACATTTTATTTTAAGAATTTTACCACAGTTGTATTATCATTAGTACGACAAGCTACAGCCTCCACCCATTTTGATACATAGTCAACAGCTAAAAGAATATAAAGGTAGCCAAAAGATGAGGAAAAAAGACCCATAAAATCGATACCCCAATAGTCAAATATCTCGATAATAAGAATAAGGTTAAGAGGCATCATATTTCTTCGAGATAAAGCACCTAACTTTTGACATCTTTTACAGGAACGACAAAAATTATTAGTGTCTTTGAACAAAGTAGGCCAGTAAAGACCACACTGTAAAATCTTCACAGCTGTCTTCTTCATAGAAAAATGGCCACCACAAGCAGCACTATGACAAAACTTTAAGACACTAGAAACTTCACTTTCAGGAATGCAACGTCTCATGATTTGGTCAGGATAATATTTGAAAAGATATAGATCATCCCAATAAAAATTACGTACCTCAACCAAGAACTTACGCTTATCTTGTGCACTCCAGTCAGATGGAAGTTCACCACAAACCAAATAATTTACGATATGTGCATACCAAGGTATTTGGCTTATAGCAAAAAGATGTTCATCAGAAAAATCATCTCAAATGGGTGACAAATCAGTGGAGTCAGTGAACTCAAGGCGGGATAGATGATCAGCAACAATATTTTCAACACCTTTTTTGTCTTTGATGGTTATATCAAATTCCTGCAAAAGAAGAATCCACCTAATTAAACGGGCTTTAGCATCCTTCTTAGAAATAAGGTACTTAAGGGCTGCGTGGTCAGTAAAAATAACAATAGGTGAACCAATCAAATAAGAACGAAATTTATCTAAGGCAAAAACAACAGCTAGTAGTTCTTTTTCAGTAGTAGTGTAATTCACTTGAGCATCATTTAAAGTCCTACTAGCATAATAAACAACAAAAGGTTTTTCCTCCCTACGTTGCCCAAGAATTGCTCCTACAACATAATTACTTGCATCACACATAATTTTAAATGGGAGGTTCCAATCCGGTGATTGCAGGATAGGAGCGGTGGTGAGTTTGGCAATGAGTGTTCGGAATGCCTCCTCACATTCTTCTGTCCATGTAAATTCTACATCTTTTAGCAAAAGGTTACACAATGGTCTGGATATGGTAGAAAAATTTTGTATAAACCTTCTGTAAAAGCCAACGTGTCCAAGAAAGGATCGGACATCTTTTACCATTTTGGGTGTAGATAATTTAGAGATTAATTCAATTTTTTCCTTGTCAACCTCTATCCCTCTTTCAGATACAATGTGCCCCAAAACGATTCCTGAAGATACCATGAAATGACATTTCTCCAAATTTAGCACAAGTCATTTTTCTTCACACCTACTCAAAACAGATTTCAAGTTAAGTAGGCATAAATCAAAAGAATTACCAAAAACAATCAAATCATCCATAAAGACTTCCATGCATTTTTCAACCATATCAGAGAAAATACTCAACATACAATGCTGAAAAGTAGCTGGTGCATTACATAATCCAAATGGCATTCTACAAAAAGCATAAGTACTAAAAGGGCATGTAAAAATGGTTTTTTCTTGATCTTCTATAGCTATCTCAATCTGGTAATATCTTGAATACCCATCAAGAAAGCAATAAAAAGGATGTCCAGCTACACGTTCTAAAATTTGGTCGATAAAAGGCAATGGAAAATAGTCTTTCCTAGTGGCTGTGTTTAACTTTCTATAATCAATGCACATTCTCCAACCACTTACTACTCTAGTTGGAACAGGTATCCCATTCTCATTTTCAACAACAGTAACCCCAGATTTCTTAGGAACTACTTGAGTTGGACTTACCCATTGACTATCATAAATTGGGTAGATTATACCCGCATCTAATAGTTTCAAGACCTCTTTCTTCACTACTTCTTTCATTGTTGGGTTAAGTCTTTTTTGTGGGTCCCTAGGAGGTTGGGCGCCTTCCTCTAAATGAATTCTATGGGAGCATATCAATGGAGAAATACCTTTAATATCAGCTATGGTCTAACATAGTATAGACTTATGTTCTTTTAACAATTTTATCAATTTTTTCTCTTGTTCAGCACTAAGTTCAGAAGAAATGATAATAGGAAAGGTATCACCTGGTCCCAAGAATGCATGTTTCAAACCTTTGGGTAGTGGAGAAAGCTCAACTTGTGGTGTCTCGAGGTTTGATGGTTTTGGTCTCTTCCTCTTTCGTGGCAACTCTTCAAAACGTGGCTGCCAAAATCGAGTCCCTTTATCCTGTGAGTAAAAAACACTAAACACATCAGTTGTTACATTAGGATAATACAATTCTTCAAAATTAAAATTGAGAAGGTTTTTCAAAGAATCATAGCCATGATTTTTATAAGCTTCCTCTGCTACAAGTGTGTCTATCATATATGAATGATAGCACTCGTATTCTTTTCGTGGTTGTTTGTCAATATTGAAAATATTCACCTCAAGAGTCATATTCCCAAAATATAATTTCATTAGACCATTTCTGCAATTAATAAGAGCGTTAGCAGTGGCTAGAAAAGGTCTCCCCAAAATAAGAGGGATTTTTGACTCTATGTTAACAACAGAATGAGTATCTAAAACAAGAAAATCAATAGGGTAGTAAAATTTATCAATTTGCAACAAAACATCTTCTACTATTCCCAGTGGTTTCTTGATTGATCGGTCAGCTAATTGTAGGACTACAGATGTTGGTTTAATCTCACCAAGTCCCAACTGCAAGTAAATAGAAGAAGGCATTAAATTTACACTTGCTCCTAAGTCCAATAAAACTTGACCAAACTCATGTGTCCTAATTTGGCAGGAGATTGTAGGACATCATGGGCCTTTATACTTAGGTGGTGTCTTTTGTTCAATCACTGCACTTATCTGTTCTGCCAAAAAAATAGTTTTCTTCACATGATGTTTTCTTTTGATAGTACATAAATCCTTGATGACTTTGGCATAAGTTGGAACCTACTTAATCAAATGCAACAAGGGAAGATTAATCTTAACTTGTTTCAAATGTTCTAAAATCTCACCTTGAATTTCTGAATTTTTTCCAACCGGTCGAAGAGCTTGAGGAAAAGGCACTGGGATTAAAAACTTACTTTCGGGCTTTTTTTCCACTGTGACTTCTTTTTCAAGGGGGGTGTCTTTACTACTCGTAGATGTGTTAATTTCAAAAAGAGGCTCACTTATAATCTTACCACTTCGAGTAGTAATAGCATTGACTTCTTTGAGATTTTAAACATCAGAAGTAGAAGCTTGTGCCATAAATTATCTTTTCGGATTGGATTGAGGTTGAGATAGAAACTTACCTCGCTCTTATACAGTTAAGGCACTGGTCAACTTTGTGATTTGACTCTTGATTGCTTTGTTTTCGTTTACCACCTGTGCAAGAATTGTTTCAAATTTTTGATTAGTCTTACTTTGTGCCTCTATAAATGCTTGCAATGTATCCTCTAAAGAACTCCTAGTTGGTCGTGCATTATATTGAGGTGCAACATAAGACTTGGGTGCTTGTTGGTCAGATTTTCAACTGAAATTTGGGTGGTTTCTCCAGCTAGGATTATATATTTCAGAGTAGGGTGAATAAGGCTTCTTGTACATTCCTAGGGCATTACATTGTTCCTCATATATCCCTCTCATCTTACTATAAGTGGGGTAATCCTGAGCTAAGTGTTCCGCTCCTCCACAGACAAAACAGACATCGTGTGACTCAACTCTAGCAACCGTGTGGGTGACCCTTCTATCTTTGGTTTTCAAGGCCTCTAACTCCCTATTTAAGACCTCTAATTGGGCTTTAAGGTTATCCTATTCTCTAAGATAAAAAACTCCATTGGGTCGTGACCTATTTGTGCTTTCAGTAATGCTAGGTCCAGTTCATGTATGGGCTTTTTCGGCTAAGTTATTAAGAAATTCTATGGCTTCCTCAGGATCTTTGTGAAGGAACTCCCCATTACACATCATCTCAACAAATTGGCGCTCTCTAATTGTGAGTCCCTCATAGAAATAACTAACTAAGCGCCAATTTTCATACCCATGGCGAGGGCACAGATTTAGCAACTCTTTAAACCTTTCCCATGCTTGATATAAGGTTTCACTGTCTTTTTGAGAGAAGGAAGAAATTTGTCTTTTCAGTCCATTAGTTTTGTGTTGTGGAAAGTATTTATTAAAAGATGCTTGGGTCATTTCTGCCCAAGTTCCTATAGATCTCAACCTCAAAGAGTATAGCCAACTCTTTGCTTTGTCTTTCAAGGAAAAAGGGAAAAATTTAAGTCTAACAGTGTCTATGGCTTCAGGTTGGCTATGGAAGGTGGCAATTACCTCTTCAAATTCCCTAACATGTACATAAGGATTTTCACTATCTAGACCATGAAAAGTGAGAAGAAATTGTATCATTCCAAGTTTAAAATCCGAATGTGGTGTATTAGATGAAAATATAATGCATGATGGTGTGGCTATGCGAGTAGGATGCAAGTAATCTTTTAGAGTTCTAACGGGGTTTTCTTCGTGTTGGCTCATTATGTTAGAATTATAAAATGAACTAGAAGGTGAATTCTCTTCACTTACAAATTGTGGGGGTGGTTCTAGTTCTAGTTCTCTCACAAATTTTCCTCGTTTGTCTCTAAGTCGATGCATACATCATAACAACAATTTTTTATTTTTTTTTTAGGGAAGGAAATGCTTAAGGAAAATTAAGAAGTGGAATAAAATACAACAAGAAATAGAAATGAGTTAAGTGGTAAGACCAACCATGAAATATAAATATAATAACTAAACAAAAGATAATAAACTGTAAAGTACGATAAAAAAAATATAATAAATAAATAATAAAAAGAAAATACAATAAGTAAATAAATAAAAGATTAGGCGGTAGAACTGGCCATTAAAAAAAAGAAAATACAACATATTAACTAAAGAAAATAAAGTGCAATAAATACGTAAAAGAAAATGAAAATAAAGTACAATAAATAAATGCAATAAATAAATAAAGTACAATAAAAAAAATAAAGAAACTAAGTTAGGCGGTAGAACCAGCCACAAAATAAAATATAATACAATAAATTAACTAAAGAAATAAAGTACAATAAATAAATAAAAGAAAGTGAACGAAGTTAGGCGGTAAAATCAGCCATTAAAAAAAGTGCAATAAATAAATAAAATAAAATAAAGTACGATATATAGATAAAAGAAAATAAATTAATTATGAGGTAAAACCAGTCATTAAGATAATATAAAATATAACAAATTAACTAAAGAAAACAAAATAAATTAGGTGGTAGAACCAACCATGAATAATAAATAAATTACAACAAAGGAAATAAAACTAAGATTTTACAAAGGAAAGAAAATGTACAAAGTTACCACTTTAGTATTTATAATCGCAATCGACTTTCGCTTAGTGTGCTTCCCCGGCAACGGCGCCAAATTTTTGTTTACGCTCAAAATATAATGCGGCTATCACAGTATAGATTGAGGTGTCGATCCCACGAGGAAGCTCTTGGCAAAATAGGTTGGTGAAGTAAAATATTAAAGAGGTAGCAAAGGATAAAATTAATTGATGAAATAAAATTGTCTATGAATTGAGAAAAATATATTATGATGATTTAAATAAGGCTTCAAGAATCACAATTATGCTTTATAAATCTACCCTACACTTTGATTCAATGCTTATAACTCAATTGAAAGTTTTACATCCCAAACAATCAATCGGAAGATAGGTAAAATGTAGCACATTTGATAACACATGTATTTGATGTAATTAAACTCTTTGCAAGCATTAACACACATCATGTTCATTTATACAAGTTATCTAAGATCGACAATATATCACTTTGACAATATTACAGTAAAAGATCAACTTGAATATCAAACATTTATTGCCCTTATATGTTATCTAAGATCGACAATATATCAATTTGACAATACTACAGTAAAAGATTAACATATAAAACAATATAACCAGTAACAATTATAGTTCACAAAGAATCACATAAGAAAAGCATGACTGAACTTATATGAGACATGAGAGTTATAATCTCTGGATTATAGAAATAGAATAGATAAGAGTTTAATCAAAACCAAACTTACAAATATTTGTAGCTCTTTGCAACGAATCAAAGCATAGAAGTAGATTTATTACACATAAAAGTTCATCTCTTAGCCTTGCCAAGAACTCTAGCCTAGATTACAATACATGTTAATGAAAAGAAAAGAAGAGAGAATTATCCAATATTAAAAACGTCCCAAGAGTCTCCTTATATAGGCAATGAATGGATATATGTCATGGATGACATCAATCTTTAATAATTTTAAGTCAATAACTTACTTATCTATTTGCAACACATTTTTGATAATGTAAATGACCGATTTAGCTTCTGTAGCTGACATGAAAGTTGTAGAATTTTGACTCTTCTTTCCATAGGCACTAATTATATGCAAATTGGATGAGTATCCAACGAGATATTAGCAAAGTTCCAAGGATACATCAGAATTCGGCCAACAACTATTTTACCCACTTGCAATGCGATTTGATCCATGATAACGGCTGATTTGGACTTTACCATCAACATACGAGTTGTTGATAGTTAAGTCAGCATTTCACAACTTTAATAATTATACCAATTGAGTACGTATTTTGTGAGATACGGTCCAAATACATGAGTTGGGTAAAGCTGGGTAGGAGTTGTAGCCCGATTCTGTTGTATCTCAATTTTTTGGCCCATAATATGTTGGATTTGACTTTTCCACTATTCTTCAAATTTGTATAAGATTGAGTCATGTTGCACCAGGTTCAAGAGTTTCTTCATTTTGATTTCTACATTGAGAGTTATGTCTAGTTTACCTAAACTTGTCCAAATTACATTCATTAATCACAATTTAAGGAGAATACTTTATTTCAAGCTAAAATAGAAGAAAATGCTAAACTTAGTGACATTAAATGGTGACTGAATCTCTTAATAAATATGTATTTTCATGTGTTCATCATGGTACTCAGGTCAAAGGACCACGTATACTACTCAACTCGAGAGGACCTTCCATTGATGGCTTCATGGGATGTCTATTGGGGTCCTCGTTGAGTCTGTTCAGTATTCAGTCTTTACTGAACACCTGCATGCTATACGAAATTTCAGTAAGCCCATAGTCAGCTAAGAATAACCATCTAGACCATCTAGGTATAGTATACACTAGTTTATTTAAAATGATTCTACCGACAGACCTGCATCGGTGAATTAAGACAAGGAACATATAATTTGATAATAGACTTGCATAATAATATTTTTTAGCACCTATTACAACTCTTGTAACTATGTTATTACTAATGTATTCTCAGGTCTTTGTACCGTTACAAACAAGATTATAATTGTTAGACTTCACTGATTAATATAACATATAAACTCTTTAACATTTATAGTTTTCAGTGATGTTAACTCTTGGCATTGATCTAAACTTTTTTAGATCAAATCTGAACTTCTTCAGATCATATAACGTCTATAGCGTCATAAACATTGAACCATTAATAATAGTAATTAGGGATTTAACAAATAATGTACTGTATAAATATTATAAAATAAAATATTCATACAACAATGGAATGACACGTGAGCACAAATCTCAATAAACTCCCACTTGCTCTAGTGCCATTCATAGTGGTATCTTATATCCATAGGCTCTACATGTTTCTCAAGCACCTTTGGAGTTAAGGTCTTAGTCAGTAGGTCGGCTACATTATTTACAAAGTCAACTCTATAAATTATTACATCTCCTCTAGCCAAAATTTCTCTAATTATGTGGTATTTTCTCTCCACATGCTTAGATCTCTGGTGCGCTCTTGGCTCTTTTGCTTGTGCAATGGCTCCGTTGTTGTCGCAGAATAATAGGATAAGATCTATCGTGCTTGGGACATTCCTGAGCTCGACGATAAACTTGTGTATCCATATTGTTTTCTTTGCTGCCTCGGAGACTACAATATATTCTACTTCAGTTGTTGAATCAGTTGTGGATCCCTGTTTGGTGCTCTTCTAACTCACTGTAGCACCGTTGAGGATAAATACATATCCAGATGTAGAATTTCTATCATCTGGATCAGACTGAAAGTCTGAATATGTGTATCCCCTAATCTGCAAGTCACTGTCTCTATAAATGAGACTTGTCTTTTGTACCCTAAAGGTATTTGAGGACATGTTTGACTGCCATCCAATGACTATCACCTAGATCAGATTGATACTGGCTTGTAACACTTATAGCCATACTGATGTCAGGTCTCGTGCACATCATAACATATATCAGGCCGCCTACAGCTGATGCATATGGCATATTAGACATTCTAACTCTTTTATCTTTTATCTAAGGAGAAATTCTCCTCGAAAGATGAATGCCATGTCTGAAAGGTACATTAGCCGTCTCACAGTTAGTAAAATTGTACCTTTCAAAGATACTATTGATGTATGATGATTGTGAGAGTCCTATCAGCTTCATAGCTCTATCTCTATAAAGCTTTATACCAAGTATATAGGAAGCCTCTCCCTAGTTTTTCATGGAGAAGTTTTTGTTTAAATAACTCTTGACTAATTGTAACATATCGATATCATTTTCAATGATTAGTTTGTCATCCACGTAAAGAATTAAGAAGATAACCATGCTCTCATTGACCTTTTTATACATACATGGTTCATCATCATTTTTGATAAAACCAAACCCTTTTATTACCTCATCAAAATGAAGGTTCCAACTCCAAAAAGCATGCTTAAGCCCATAAATGGACTTCTTCAGTTTGCATACTAGACCTGTAGATTGGCTGGATGCAAAACCTTCAGGCTATTCCATGTATATCTTTTCCTTAAGATATCCATTCAGGAATGTCGTCTTTACATCTATCTGCCATATCTCATTGTCATAATATGTAGCACTAGCCAATAAAATTCGTATTGACTTCAACATCACTACTGGTGCAAAGGTTTTCTCATAATCGATCCCAGATCATTGAAAATAACCTTTTGCAATCAATCGAGCTTTGAAGGTCTCTACCTTTTCATCGGGCCCACGTTTCCACTTGTAAATCTATTTACAACCGATAGGAACTATTCCTTCAGAAAACTCAACTAAGTCGCAGACTTGATTGTGATAAATTGAGTCAATTTTGAATTTCATGGCTTCTTGCCACTTTCTTAAGTCGATGTCTAACATCGCATCCTTATAAGTTAAAGGATCATTTTCTTCCACTAAAAAACTCCAAGTGCACCTTTAAGTATATAACCATACCTAGTAGGTGGCCTGGACATCCTTTCAGACATACGTGAAGGGTGTGTTAAAGGTATTTCGCTTAATTAATCTTGAGGTTCCATCTCGGGTTCATGTTAGCTTCATTTGAGTTCATTAAGTAGAATCTTTCCACAACCTCCACAATCTATGATAAACTCTTTCTAAAGAAAAGTGGCATATCGAGAAACAAATACATTTCGCTCCTCGAAATTATAGAATTGGTATCTCATTCAATTCTTGGGATACCTAACGAACCGGTACTTGTACCCCCTGGGTACAAGTTTATTCTGTTGCATAACGTTTACATAAACAGGACAGCCCCAAATCTTAAAATATTTAAGACTTGGTTCTTTTTCATTCAACATCTCATGTGGAGTGGTTGAAACAGCTTTGGATGGAACTTTGTTCAATATATGAGCAACAATTTTTATATCATAACCCCAAAGATATTCAGGTAGATCGATGAAGCTCATCATAGATTGGACCATATCCAATAATGTCTGATTCCTCCTCTCCGATACACCATTGTGTTGCAGAGTACCTGGAGGCATATATTGAGCCAAAATCCCATTCTCCTTGAAATAATTAGAGAATTCACTACTCATGTATTTACCACATCGGTCTAATCGAAGGCATTTGACATATATTCTGATTTATTTCTCTACTTCAAGTCTGAACTCTTTAAACTTTTTAAAAGTTTCTGACTTGTGTTTCATAAGAAACACATACCCGTATTGTGACAAATCATCGATAAAGGTAACAAAGTATCAAAATCCACCCATTGCAGCATGATTCAGTAGACGGCATACATCAATATGTATTAGTTCCAATAAATCAGTGGCATGATGTCCAACACCAATGAATGGAGATTTAGTTATTTTCCCTTGAATACAAGATTCATAAACTGGATAAGGTTCTATGGTCAGATTAGGTATCCAACCATCCTTAACTAGACGGGTTAAGCGTCTCACACCTATATGACTCAATCTCATGTGCCACAATTCAATATCATTTAAAGCTTCTGCACTATTGCTAGTGCTACCCTGTATATTCATGATATTTCTCCTTGTATCCAAAATATAATGCTCATTAATTAACTGACACTTAGCTAATAAAACATCAAACATATCATATAAATGTAAAGAACAGTTCTTAATATACATATAATACATTTCACTATCAAGTACAGGAAGAGAGATAATTTTTCTGATAATAGTAGGCACAAAATAATAGTTATGAAGTATAACGGTTTTATTACAAGGGAGAATCAAATCATAATGTCCTACAGCTATGACTCATAGGAGATCACCATTTCATACTCGAAGCTATACCTCTCTCGGCTATAGCAATCTAACTTTCTTCGAACCCTACAACATATTATAGATGTGATAAGGACTTGCGGTATCTAATACCCAGCCAATACTAGCATCAAATGCTAAAAATATATCAATAATGGAAAAGATAATACCTGAAGGAGTCTTTTTCATAATGGCAAGGTATTTTGGGTAGTTATATTTTCAGTGCCCATCCTCACTGCAACGAAAGTATTTGCCTTTCGCTTTCGATTTCTCCAGTGGCTTGGAAATCTGTCGCCACTGAGGACCCATCTTGGGTGTCTGCCTTACTTTTTTTTTCTTCTTTCCTTTGGACTTCCTAGAAGCCTTCGAGGTTGAATATGAAGTATCATGAATAAGGAGGGCTGAGCCTCCTTTATGCATATCCTCATTTGCTGTCTTTAGCATATTGTGAAGATCAGCATAAGTAGAGGTCATTCCTTGCATATTGAAGTTTATGATGAACTGTGCATATGACCTAGACATCGACTGGAGAATTAAACTGTTCCTTAAGTTATTGCTCAAAGAGATGTCTATGGACTCAAGCCTTTCGATTAATCCTATCATCTTGATAATATGAGGACTTATTGGACTACCCCCAGGAAGTTTTTTTTGAAACAGTGCTTTGGCAACCTTATAATTCTCAACTTGGGGTCAGTCACTAAAGAGTTCTTAAGATGGAGCATAATGCTACTGGCACTGTCCATGCAGACATGCTCAATCTACAGCTCAGTGGAAATTGAGGCAATGATATACGATTTAACTTTTAAATCATCATCCAATTATTTTTGATATGTCACATTTTCTTCCTCGGTGGCATTTTAAAAAATACCTCTGAGCATCTTTTGGTCAATAACATATCCCAATCTTTTTGAATCCAAAACAATTCTAAGATTCATGTACCAGTCAGAGAAATTCTCGACACCTTTGAGTTAGTGTGCATCTAGTATATGCACCAAGGGATTTAAAGATGTCATCCTAGCTTACACAAGTTAAATAAAATAATATTAGAAGATGTTAGTGAAAAATATTATTAAATCGCTAATAATACATTTTAAATCATGGGTATAACATTTATACATTTTTTAATTTAAAATGCTCTCCCACTTTTTTACATAATCCCTTTAATATCTCAAAATGGGATAACAACTATTTAAACTATTTTAAACTATACACAAGAAGTGAACCCCATTGATATTTTACTCGGCCTGCACATTGTAGCGATCTAGGCCTTTGTAAACCCAATAGATAGACAACTCTTGTCAATCGCATCTTATGCAACTCCTACTCTTGATCCCAAATACACCTTATCCGTACACTGTAGTGATCTAGGATAGGTGTATTTCAAATTAACTTGTTAATGATCAAATATATGCTACAGGTATTACCCGCATACTGTAGCGATCTAAGGCAATACTTTCGCATACATTTGCCTCATCTTATGTTTAACCGGTATAGTCTAAATCATATCGACTAAATCCCTCACACTGTAGCGATCTTGAAAAAGACCGATATAATACAGCTAACACCGTATTGATAAGACGGATCAACAATAAAATACTATTTAATAATATAATATTGTTCAATTTGATTAAAAGAGATTTTTACTCTTTTTTTTAGTATCACAAAGACATAATCTACATCTTACGAGGGGATAATTTTTAATCAAACATTAATTTGTATGTAAGCACAACTAACTCCTACCAGTAGAGCCCCTATTGTGTTTACCAACACAAAAAAAATGATCCCGATTTATAATACAACCTAATAACTCTTATCATTGCATCTCATAAATTCTCACATGATTAAAATAATATTTTAAATAATTTAAAACATAATTAGAGTGAGTGCCATTAGTGCCGCGGTGTTGGGCTCACTGTATGGTAACACTGGCGGGCATAGCCCCTGGCGCCATGGTGCCCAACTTTTGGCGCTGTGGCGCTCAATAACCAGCGCTGTTGAGCGCCACAGCATTGAGGTGCTAGAACAAAAATTTTCAGTGCTTTGGCGCTGAACACTTATGGCTGTGGCACTCCCCACATTTGGTATAGTCATTTTAACAACTTGAAATGCACCTTTTGAGCACTGGAACATCACCAACAACAATTTTGCCCTAAAAAATCCAATATCAACTCAAATATGCTCTGATATCATTTTGTGAGTGATTTTAAACCTGTCATGTATATGAGTTTGTGTCTATCATTCAAATATAGCATATGTATCATATACATACATGGACAACGGATGAGCAGAATATAAATTACTCAATGATAAACACAAATGAACTTTTACATGTTATCTCATAAATGTAAAATACTTTAAGATTGAGAAATAGTACACTGTCAAGCTTTGGGTATATGGTCGAACTAGAGTACTCGCCTTGAAGCAACCTATTCACAATTTTAGTTCCTTAACACGGTGGGCTTGAGAAAGCTAGAATAGCAGCTTTTTCAGCAAAGGATTCAACTTTTGAATCCTTGTTTCTACCTTATAGTATGGGTGACGAAAATGGAAGATAAAAATAGAGAGAATGTGTTTTTACTCTCAACATTTGAGAGAATTTTTTAACACTTAACTTTTCAAATTCTCTCTACCATTCCTACTAATCCCTTGGCCTAATTTTTACTTAATCAATTGAGCAACATATTGCTCTTTCATTTGTTTATTATTTTCTTTTATTTTCTCACCTAATGGCATCCATTATCTAGGTCAATGTTTGTCATTAGTGTTTTGTTTATTATTGTTTACAACAAACTAAATGAAAGTAAAACAAAATAGAAAATTATTTAAATGAACTTGACCTTAATCTAGGCCAAATGAGAAAATACTTTCTCATTATTAAGAAACATCTTAAGGCCTACAATTAACAAATGCCACCTATTTATACTTATCATATCATTTAATTAATATTAAATAAATAATTTAATCATATTAAATAAATGATTTAAAAAATTAAAAAATGAATTGTTTGATTTCAATTTAAATAATAATATCATATATTATTATTATTATTATTATTTTATTCAATAAATATTTTTCATGAATAAAATAATGATATTATTTGCCCAACAAATAAGGTCATTTTGATAATTTTCAAATCAAACAATAATTAGCCCACAATGTGCCATGTGTCAATATCCCATTGGTCAATAACTAATTATTAACTAATTAGTGTAATTAACTCTTAAGTCTTGATATGTGCACGACTAGAGGGAAACCGAAGTAAATGTCCGATCTATAGGAATTTTCTGGATCGAACTATTCAATCCTGTACGTTACCCCAGTGCACAACGAGTACACTTCATATTAAGAGACTCTCTAAATCTACTCCCGATTTGTCAAATAGAACTATTCTGTGAGTCCAAGATCGATGCCCCACGCACACGTCATGGATATTACAAATCAGTGCAGTAGACCATACAAGTTGAAGTTATAGCGCATACATATAATCTTTTTGCCAATCATATCCTGAAAGAGTAGGGACATAGATCATTACCATCAAATCTCTATGAGCTAATCCGTGAACTTATCTCCAGACACTTATCTTAATAAATAATATATACAAACACTTTTGTAATATTGTTTAACCTCGTGGGAAACTCTTTCTTGGATTTGTTGCTTATGGCTATAAGACTTTCTAAGATACAGTTTCTGAGCATCTGGATATATAACTCATCTATATGAGCTGACGGATTCTATATCTGTACACATCGGACTCCATAAGCATTGGACATACCCAGCGACACCCAGCGGTCACACCATGAAAGGTCTATAACGTGCATGAAACCAAAGTATGATGGATCACTTACAAGTCCACCGTAGTACTCAGGTCAAAGGACCACGTATACTACTCAACTCGAGAGGACTTTCTATTGACGGCTTCGTAGAATGTCTATTGGGGTCCTCGTTGAGTCTGTTCAGTATTCAGTCCTTACTGAATACTTGCATGCTATACGAACTTCCAGTAAGCCTATGGTTAGTTAAGAACAACTATCTAGGTATAGTATACACTGATTTATTTAAAAGGATTCTACTGACAAACCTGTATCGGTGAATTAAGACCAAGAACATATAATTTGAGAATAGACTTACATAATAATATTTCTTAGCACCTTCTGCAACTATGTTATTACTAATGTATTCTTAGGTCTTTGTACCGTTACAGACAATATTCTAACTTTTAGAGTTCAATGATTAATATAACATGCTAACTTTTTAGCATTTATAGTTTTCAGTGATGGTAACTCTTGGCATTGATATGAACTTCTTTAGACCAAATCTGAACTCCTTCAGATCATATAATGTCTATAGCCACATAAGCATTGAACCATTTAATAATAGTAATTAGCGATTTAACAAATAATGTACTGTATAAATATTATAAAATAAAAATTTATACAACAATGGGATGGCACGTGAGCACAAATTCTAACAAATGGTTCCTCTAGTAATCTTGAGTCTTTACTTCGTCTACTCCTTTCTAATTCTAGTAAACCTCTAATTTCTACTTCTTATAGTATTTCAAGTAATTCTTCTTGGTATTTTGACTCTGCATGTTGTAATCATGGTTGTCAAACTAATTTTATAGTTTTCTTCTCTAAAACTCTTAATTCCTATTTACCATCTATTCATACTGCTAATGGTTCTCTAATAAAAAGTTAATCATGTTGATCAAGTATCTTGCCCTAATATCTCTGTATCTAACATTTTTTTATTTTTAACCTTACATTAAATCTTTTATCTGTTGATCAATTATGCGAACTTAGTTTTAATATCCTGTTTACTGCTTTTGGTTGTTGTGTGCAGGATCTAAAGAATGGTCAGACGCTTGGGATAGGTCGTGAGGTTGGACATTTGTATGAACTCATTTCTTTAGATCTATCATTTCTATATCCTTTGTCTGCAGCATCTACCTCTTCAGTGCCTTCATTACATCTTTAGCACTCTCATTTGGGTTATGCGTCAGTCAATCACATCCAATCTTTGGTATCTAGTGGTTATTTAGGTATTGTTTCTGATAATAAAGATGATTGTCTTACATGTCCTTTAGTTAAATAATCAGCTTTACCTCTTGATAATAGTACTACCATATCTTATGTTTTGTTTGATCTTGTACATTCTAATATATGGGGCTCTTCTCCAAATGCCACAATGGAAGGATTTAAATATTTTGTGATCTTTGTTGATGACTATTCTTAATATACTTGGTTGTTTCTTATGAAACAACGATTAGAATTTACTAAAATTTACCGAGATTTTGTTCAGATGGTTAAAACTCAATTCTTATGTCCTATTAAATTTTTTTGCATTGATAATGCTATAGAGTATAGAGATTTTAACTTTCTAAATTTTTTACAAGTACATGGTACTATATATCAAAGGTTTTGTCTTGGTACATCTCAGCAAAATGGGAGAGCCGAACGTAAACACAGATATATTTTAGATACTACTCGTGCTCTTTTTATCTCTTCCTCTTGTCCTGAACATTTTTTAGGAGAAGCTGTTTTGACCGTTGTCTTTATCATTAATCTTGTTCCTTCTCCTATTATAGAGAACAATTCACCTTATTAGCATCTTTATGAAATTCTACGTAATTATAATCTTCTTAAAGTTTTTGGTTGTGTTTGTTTTGTCCTACTTCAAAAATATGAGCACACCAAACTTAAGCCACATACTCGATTATGTAACTTCTTAAGATACGAGATAAAACATAAGAGTTACAGGTGTTGGGGTCCTATATTTAACTACCTTCACGTTTCTCATCATGTAGTCTTTCTCAAGCATACGATGTTTTTCTTTGTATCTAACTTTCATTATGTGTCTCCTCCTCTTTCACAATTTTTTTATAGATAATTCTGTTAATCCTTTTTCCTATACTTCACCTACAGATAGTTCTTCTACGTTTCATACAAGTGAATCTGCTGATACGACGCCTGTTTTCGAGCCTCCTACCTTGTCTGAAGGATTTGCTCTCGACATCCTTGAGGCCTCCTCTACATCATCTCTTTGTCGTTCATCTCAGGAAAGAGAACTTCCTGTTAAACTTCGTGATTATTACTGTTTCTCTACTACACTTTCTTTATATGAGCCTCAATCCTATTCTGAGGCTAGCTCTAATCCTGTTTGGCAACAAGTAATGACAGAAGAATTACAGGCCCTTGAAAAGTCATATACTTGGGATTTATTGTTGCCAAAGGCTTTACTCAAGAATATGTAATTGATTATGAAGAAACATTTACTCCAGTTGCTAGAATTACTTCTGCTCGAAGTTTATTAGTTATTGTTGCAGTTCGCGGTTGGAAATTATTTCATATGGATGTCAAAAATGCTTTCCTTAATAGTGATCTCACTGATGAAGTATATATGAAGTCTCATCCTAGTTATCCACATTCTCCAAGTAAAGTTTGTAAACTTTATCGTGCTTTATACGGTCTTAAACAAACTCCTCGTGAATGGTTTGTAAAGTTTAGTGGGATTATTCTTCAGCATGATTTTCAGTCTAGTCCCTATGACTCAGCTCTTTTTGTTCACAAGACAGCACAAGGTTATGTTCTCATTCTTCTCTAAGTTGATGATATGATTATCATGGGTGATAATCTTTTTGGTATTTTATCTCAAGTATTTTCTTCAGTAACACTTTAAAATGAAAGATCTTGAGAACCTTAGTTATTTTCTTGGACTTGAAGTACTGTCTGATTCTACCAGATATTATCTCTCATAGGTTAAATACACATCAGATCTACTTGCTAGAGTTGGCTTGATAGATAGTAAGACCATCTCTACTCCTTTAGAGTCTAATATTAAACTTTGATCTTTTGGTTTACTCTCCTCAGTGATGTCATTCTTTAGTGCCAATTAGTTGGTAGTTTAGTATATCTTACTGTTACTCGGCCAGATATTGGTTATATTGTTCATAGTTTCAGTCAGTTTATGGCCGCTCCTTATACCTCTCACTTTACAACGGTTTTTCATATTTTTGCGTTATCTTAAAGGTACACTTTTTCATAGTCTCTATTTTTCAGCTCGATCTCCTCTTGTATTACAGGTTTATGTCGATGTAAATTGGGCAAGTGATCCTGCAGATCGACGATCAGCTACTAGATTTTATTTTTTCTTGGGAGATTCTATTCTTTCATGGAAAAGCAAAAAGCAAATAGCCACTGCCCGCTCTAATACTGAGGTTAAGTATCGTGCCATTACTAATACTACCCAAGAGATTGTTTGGCTTCGATGGTTCTTGGAGATATGGATATTATTCACTCTAGCGCTACACTTTTTTATTATTTTATTTTTTCTTGGGAGATTCTATTCTTTCATGGAAAAGCAAAAAGTAAATAGCCACTGCCCGCTCTAATACTGAGGTTAAGTATCGTGCCATTATTAATACTACCCAAGAGATTGTTTGGCTTCGATGGTTCTTAGAGATATGGATATTATTCACTCTAGCGCTACACTTTTTTATTGTGACAATCAAAGTGCTATCTAAATCATCCACAATGATGTTTTTTTATGAGCAGACTAAACATATTGAGATAAATTGTCATTTTATTTGGCAACACGTTTCTCACGGTACTGTTATACTTCACTCCATCTCATTTGAGGAGCAACCTGCTGATATCTTTATCAAATCTCTACTTCATAACTGCTTTCATGCTCTAGTCTCCAAACTCAAGCTTACTTCTATTGCACCATCTTGAGTTTGAAGAAGCTATTAAGAAATTATTCCAAAATAATTTTTTAATACTCTCCTACCATATATATATATATATTATTATTATTAATGTAAATATTAATTTCTATTATGTATATGTCTTAAGCTTATAAGGCAAATCTTGTATATTATTTGACATAGTAAAATATATGGTTTATTATTTTTCTCACAAACTTTTTGTGGAATGTCCATTTGCGGTTCGTTTTTGGGGTTGATTTGGATCTCTCTTCAGTTCTGTTTCTTTTATTTAAGATCTTTAGAGGTAATTAAAAAAAAATCTTCGATTTCTCAATATGTGGCTTATTGCAGCATGTTACGCATTTTATTCGTTCTAGCAAGCGAGAAATTTGCTTTGGCATGATGGTGTTTCCACTTCTCTTCATAAATTGAAGACAAATTGTTTGGTGCACATTTAATATTTTCGCAATTTTTGTCCGGGACATGTGCATTATGGTTCTGGTCGAATGATTCTTCTTTGGGTCGTGCCCCAAAAATTCATGTTTTTCAGTGGTATCCTCCGCCTTGTGGATGGGTTAAGGCGAATTATGATGGCCTTTCCAAGGCAATCCTGGCTATGTAGCTTGTGGCACTGTCTTTCAAGATTCTCAAGGCCAGTTTTTGGGAGGTATTGGCTTCCATCTGGGCAAACTTTCTATACAGAAATTTTGGAGACTATTTTAGTTATTGAGTGTGCTATGAAAAATGATGGTTGGCATCAGCTGTGCGGCTTGAGATGGGTTCATTGTTTGTGGTGGCTTTAAAGCGTCTTTAACTCTTAGAAACCGATGGTTTAACCGTCGACACTTTATTGAATAGATTAATTTTCGTAATTTTCATACATTTCGGAAAAATAATGCTGCCATGAACTATAATGATTATCGTTAATGGTCGTCTTCTCCTCCTGAGATTCAACTGTTTAATTTTAGGGATGTCCATGGTATCCTGTCTTATAGATTTTGGTTGTGCTTTGGTAGTAATTTGTCTTTACTTTCTGTTGCCTTTGTTTGCTATAGTGGCTTCAGATTTCTTATATTCTCTCTTTTTTATTTTCAATAATATTTTTGATCACTTTATCGAGGTTCACCCCAAAAAACAAAAAATGTTTTACCTGATGATTTCGAGTCCAAAAAAAGTGTAGAAATGCTAAATTTGTAACTTGAAAAATAGTGATGAGTTGATGCTAAAATTGACGCTGAATTGATGTACACTATGATAAGTTTTATAATGTAGATGGAAACGAGGGAATCTAATTTATTAAACCGCAATCGAATATGAGCTTCTTAATTTTTCCTCTTTGTTTTTGGACGTAGCTTGATTGGTCGTTTTGTTTGTCTCTTTGTTTCAGGATGTAGCTTGACTGGTATTTCCAATAATTGCAATATTATATAGCTACACAACTTTTCCCCCTTTAGGTAACAACGATTTTTTTGTTGTTAGGTTGAACACAACACAATTTGATTGATAATTAGAGAGATACAAAAGAATTTATATTTATTTATTGAAAAATTGTCAATTTAAATTTTAAATTTGGTTGAACTATCCCTTAAGTCTCTCTTTATTGTTGTAAATATCTTAGTTAGTCTCTACTATTAAAAATATAATGCCTAATGATTCACATTTTAGGGACAGCAAAATACATTTTGATCAAATATGAGACTATTTATCATTATTAGATATATCAATTAACTTAATAGTTCTTTAAAACATACAACTTAGACGTTATTTTTTTAAACAGTAAAGATTGTTCGAGATATTTTAAAAAAAATATAGAAATTAACATCAATAATTTGATAAAACTTCAAAGACGGACAAATTTCTCATATTTATTTATATACGTAATCTTGACACTTTGATCATCGAATTTGTCAGGGAAAGGAAGCCAGAGGAGTCCGTAGATTAAAGTAGCAGTTGTAGTTCCGAGAATAGGAGCCACGACGTAAAGCCAAAGGCAATCAAAGTCTCCGGAAACCAGGGCGGGGCTATGCTCCTAGCTGGATTCATCGAAGCTCTGGTTATATTCCTAACCCCAAGAAGAGGAAAAAAACATACAGTGTTATGGTTCATGTACGTGCTCGTTTAATGAAGGATTCAACACCAAATTGATAAAAAATTCCATATACCCAGCTATGAGCACGCTGAACAACACTGCAGCTCCAACAGTTACTCCAGAGAGCTCATTGATCTGGTAATTAGAAATTTAGTTAAGCTACTTATAAGATGATCGAATCGATGTTAGATAGTGATCAAATTATTAATGTGATTATAGAAGTACTGATACCGCTCTGTTGTCAGTGGCAACTCCGCAAATGGTGAGCATTAGAATGAATGAAAGTATGAACTCCCAAGCAAAGGCTTCGGATTTAGTTGTTGGAATTTGGTATTTAGTGACCGTGACATTTATTTTCACTTGGTGATGGAAAATAGTAAGTAGGGTTAGGGTTGCCAATGTTGAGCCTGCTAGCTGGGATGCTACATATGCTGGTACCTGCAGAAGTAGTATTCTTGATTTTGAATTTTTTTTTTTTTTGAAAGGAGAGTCAGTGGGGAGACACAAGACACCAGGAAAATTATCAAGAGCACTGTCTCGGGTAACACCAAGCATCTTTGAATTATTGGCCAAAGAATCAGCAAGTGCTATTATCTTCAAAAAATATGCAAGTGCAATGAAAGATGTATATTATTAAGGGCTTGTATGGTATTATTTTTCTTCTAATATAATTTTTTCAAAGCATAATAATTAAAGTATTCGGTAAAATATAGTATTTTTAAAACACTCGTATATTTTCATTTGGCAACTATAACTTTTACTGTGTAACAACTTTGTGACTTTAAAGCCGCATCACCGCACCAAGCAGACTCTGTCTAGTGACAATTTCAATCACTTCGATTGCAAAGGATATAATTAATTAACAACTAAAATTGTAATTAATTACTTAAGAGTGATACTATACTTTTAAAATAGTATTATAATTTTATCATTCTAAATAATATGTAAACAATTATTAGAAAATGAAAAAATGTCATAGATGATTTTAAAAGTTATAACGATCATTTAAAGTAAAATATATATATATATATATATGGGATACTACTTAAAAAGTATAGTAATATTGGTGATCTTAAAAGATAGCGGGTACCTGTCTCCAGGGAAATTTGTGACAAGCAGCAACGGCAATGGTGACAGCAGGATTGAAATGGCCACCTGAAACATGGCCAAGTGAATATGTCATCACCATCACAACCAAGCCCCATGCCACCGCAACACCCACGATGTTAAGCTGGTTTTCGTCGTCCATAATCCAGGACCCGCAGCCAATATACACAATTACATAGGTTCCCACAAGCTTTGCAATTATCTGACAGTTCCACATAAATAGGACGTTAGATATAAGAAGAAATCAACTTTAATAATATTAGTTACATATAAGTACCTTGTGAGCATTTGTGGGATAATAATTAACAGCTAGATTTGATGTTGTTGAGGCATGAGAAGGGCTGATTTTGCCTTCTTCCATCATTGATGGATCATTTGGTAATTGGGGTTTGGGGGAACATTCAATTAGCTCAGGCACAGAAGCCTCAGCCATTATGAAAAATTAAGCTTTTACAAACATACAAAACTCTGCAGCAAAAGAGCCTTTCTCCGATTTTGTTCCTGTTTATTGTGATTTGTGAAGATCAAGAGGATCATTATTTGTTCCTTTGAGATGGTTACCATTCTCAAAGGCCAGATAATCACATGTCGATGTCGATATAGTTTGCATTGTAATTGACTGCAAGATAATACAAAATTGATATAAAATAATATGTTTGCAAATGCGAAGTTATCGTCAGTAACTAGTGAACTTGGGAATTATAAATCTTAATTTTTGTCTCAAAGTTCTCACTTCTCAATTTCACTAAATGGGCTCCAAATTATGTTGTTGATGACAAATTTTTGTCTTTTGTCTCAAGTGATAGGAATTAAGGATGGACGCCGGTTCGATTTAATGAAAAATTGAACTGAACTTAATTAGAGTTTTGGTTTGATTTAGTTTTAAATTAAATTTTTCGTTCAATTCAGTTTAGTTTAATTTTTTTTTGAATTCGATTGGTTTAGTTTTAATTCAATTTTAATCTGATTCAATTCAAATTAAAAAATATATATTAAAAATTTAAAGAAAAATAAAAAATTGAACTGAATTAATTCAGTTCGATTCTATATGATTAAACCAATAAGTTCCAATTTCTTAAAACTAATCAGTTCGGTTTCCGCCCAAACCGAACCAAAACAAAAAACTTGTCCACTCTTAATAAAAATTAATCAGTAGTCACTAATTAGAGATTTTCAAGATTGTGAGTTGAATTATTAGTTTATACGTATAACAATGATAATCAAAATAAAAATTTATCAAATAGAGTTCATTCGTTCCTCTAAATAAACAGTTTTGAGTTCTTCCCGTTTTGGGAACAAATTAATTATTAATTTGATAGACATTGTAACAGGCAGAGGAAGAGGGCATACAACTCCAAGCAACACAATAAAAGATGAACAAAAAGCAACTAAATATAATATTTGCATGCATGCACCTACATTTGTGCTCATAAAAGTACATTAATATACACATGCAATAAGTAAAATCAGAGCAACTAGACAATCTTATATTTGCCCAAAGGCATCCTATGGTTCTCTCTGGATATCCATTTTGCAATTGTCTCTCAAATCTCTTAGAGTTTGTTCGATATAAAGGTGTTTATATTGTGTTTAATTTGAAAACGCAACAGTTAAAAAGTTTGATGAACATAACTTTCATCACACAATTCAGTTTTTTACCAAATATTTTTATTCTTTCATTTCACAATTAATACTTCCACTTGTGTTGTAACTTTGAAGTCACAACACCTAAAAAATTTGTTGTGTTTAATTTGAAAATACAAGAGTTAAAAAATTTGATAAACACAATTAACTTTTTACCAATTATTTTTATTCTTTCATTTCACAACTGGTGCTTCCACTTTACAACAATTATAACTTCAAAACCACAACACCTTTATACCAAATCAACTCTTAGTCTCACAAAACTACCTTGCTGCCAAGTAGATATGAAAACATTTATCACATCCGAGATCAGAAATGAAAATAAGATATGATTATATATGAAGAATGGGCAATTAAACAAACAAATAACCCAAGGATCAGGAAGTCACAAAATCAGTGACTTAATTAAAGTCTTAGATCCAGCAAAAGCAATAGGATTCAATACTTCCAATGGCAACATTAGCTCTTTAAGATTATTCATATATTGAATGAGAAGCATGTAAAATTTTAGGTTGAAAATTTATTCTCCAACAAAGATAAGTAAGGGAATCATTTTCCACCGAACAGAGTATATATTAAGAGACACGAAATTGAATGAATGAGTGCTTTGATGAATAGGTTTGAGGGGAGTAGTAAGAGTCGACTATTATATTTGGAGAGAGTCTATAAAAAATAATAGTGGATGAAGGGTTTATAAATTTTATTGAGACGGAATTCTTATTGTTAAACATATAATATTATTTATGTTCTTAAAGTATGTGAAATAATATTTTAATTGATTAATAAAAGTTTATTCATACATATAATTAAGCATACATTGATGAGCCCATATTTATAAAGTATGTGATTTATGTATTAGGCATATGATGCTAATACAGAGGGTATAGATCACAGGTTCTTTATAAATTAAATATAGTTCACAACCATTAATGAAAAATGGCATTTTATTATGTAAGGTAACAGTTTTTCTGCTTCTTATAATTGATGATTTACCTTGATCATCGAAGTAGAGACTTCGAGTAGAAAAACTAGTGTATATGTTACATTGAACGGAACTACTGTGAATTTCGATCTCGTTAACTAAATGTCGTAGATCTTAATTCATAAAAGCTTTAATAAGCTTAATTGATCTTAATCTTGAGCAGGTAATGAACTTACATTTATGCGTTATATCTTTTGAGCTATCACAGAGTAAGGTCCATATAAACGGTCAAAACCTCGATAGCTTGGAGATATAATTTCATGGGTCGTAAGAATATATATTTACAAAATAGAATCTAATAATTAATATCTACCTAAGATGTTTGCAGTACTTAATCATTAGAATCTGTGGCCAAAGTTTATTCAATAAATTATTTATTGAATAATAATATTTATTTGTAAATTTATTTACAAATATAGATATATTAAAAGTGATCATTAGAGCATTCAGTGAGTTAGGGGTAAATAAGTAATTAAAGAGGTAAGACATTTTTTCATGGTCTAACTTTAATTATGGACATAAATTAAAGGGTCAATTAAGTAGTTATTGTTAGTCTAAAGACCAAACCCAATTTAATTAAAATGAGTTTTAATTAAATGGGCTTTTATTTTATAACATAGGTTACTAGAGTATAGTCCTTAGCTTTTAGTAAAATAGCCTGGGGTTAACTTAGAAGAATTGGTGTATTATGAGATAATAAGGACTAGGCCTTTTAAGTTGGAGCTAGGAAGCCCATAGATCTTACAGTCCTTCTACTAGCTCAAATCCTAATCAAACTTTAATTTTCTAATCTTAATCAAATTCTAAATACCCAAGGGAGATCCCTATATATATATGGGAGGTATGTAATAAGAAAAGAGACCACAACTATACATAAAAAAATTCTTTTACGTATTTTTACGTGAGAAAAGAATTTAATTAATACAATTCTCTCAAATTTGGGTATTAGTATTTTTTAGAGATTAAGAAAGATCCACGTGCCCAGATGCGTTGAGTTTGAAGATTGAGGTAGTAGAGAAGATTGTAGCCAGTCAATTCAAGATTTGTCATGGCGAAAAATTGAGGTAATCTTCTATCCCTATACATGTAATTATGAACAAGACGATCTGACTTCTGTTGCATTTATTTTTATATAAACAGAAATGTTTTTACATACCAAACCCACAACTGGTATTAGAGCCGCCTTATTTCATATTACATGTGTCACGCTCCAGACCCAAAAGATCTGACTCACGACATCACTTACATTCATTCAATAATACTTAAACATTCATTTTAATTTCTTTCAGAATTATAGCAATTGAATTATGACTGGGACAATTAGTAAACCGGAGATACGCAGAGTTTTCTCAGAGATTAACACTCTACTACGTCACCAGTAGCAACTTTGTTACCGGAAGCCCAGAATATATTCATTGCAAATTCTTACTTAAAATCAATCCATTACTACACTTGGTGAAACTTAAACTAAATCCAACCACACACAATAAAATAATACATAAGTATTTATTCAATAGGGACAAATCAAATATCTTATCCCACGTGTCTCCAAATGAAACACTTAGCAACCTAACAACTTAGGGAACCCAAGGAATAGCAGAAGCCTTGCCAAATCCGCTAAGCACACATGTACCTTATTTACCTGAAATCACCATAAACTATAATGAGTATAAAACTCAGTAAGCATACTAGTTTTTCATATATCAAATACAAATACATATATATACACAATGCATATGTATGATATGCTGTGATCAATCAAAATCATAATCTTATCAAATCACATATCATGTAAGCACTTACACATTCTTTCAAAACACATAATAGGAAAACCATTACTCAACTACTACTTAGTAGGACTTACATATCACATATCACATAATGAGCCAAATGTCACTCGTAGGTGACATACCGTATGAGAGGAATAGTACAAGTGAGGCCTTCAAATTACACATATATAATGCTCATACCCGAAGGTAAAAGCCAAACCCTCACCCTGATCATCGGTGAGTCCTCTCACATGCACCAATACGCCACCACACGAATGTGATGATTCACACTTCCTTTAGGTACCAATAGGATCCTCCCTACATACGGAACACATAACATATACCAATCTCGAAGGAAAGGCCACACATAAAGGCTCCACAAATCACATAAAATGCCTACTAAGTTAACAGTGAGTTCAAGTACCCTCAAAACACAAAATATTTCTCATGGACATATTACACTTCAAAAGCTTTCTTTGTTAAACACATTTCACTTTGAAAGCTCACTTTCAAAAATACATGTATGTCCATGCTCAATGTCAATGCTCATATTCATAAACATATATTTACATTTCATATCAAAATATACTTTGACATAACATAAACATATTCTTAACCCCATTTGCAAAATCATACAAAACAATTACTATGTTTATTGTGATTTCAGTAAAAAGTCTAGTATACTTACCTCTTAACACTTTCAGCTACAAGGCTTAAATCTTCTTAACCTATCAATGGAGATTAATCCTTTCATAAGCCTCACAATTCACACAAAATACTTTAAATAGCTTACAAAATTATACACAATGCATTTATCACATCAAATTAGTCTAAATACTTGGTTTCTCAAAACCTGTCATTCTGACCACTTACACTTAACAAAATTTTCTAATACATCAAATGATGTCCAATTACTCCAAAATCAGAATATACCATTCTTGACTCATATATCCTTCTTATATATGAATATTATATCAAATTTTCTACACAATCCATTCCATACATACCATCGAATACAAACTACTAACCTGACAGGATCAAGATACTTACTGAACAGTATTCAATCTCCCAATTTTATAAAATCATATACTAACTCAAAAATTATAAAACTACCACATAATTACTCTTACCATATATCTCAGTCCATGATAAATATTTCACTTCCAAATCACTGCCAAAAGTATTTTAAAACTATTTTATTCTATAGCTTTAAAAATCTGTTAATCAAATACTGCAATGAGCTGATACACTTTAGAAAATCATAACACTTCAACCACATTGATCTAAATTCTCAATTCCGAGTATATCATATTAGATATATAAAATTATCATATTCCACAAATTCGTAACTTTTGAAGATCATTCAGTAGGACAAAAATTATGTTTCACTGTATCATACTGTTCATATAGGAAATTTCTAGAATTTCAGGGTCATTTTGGTAAATTCACAACAAATTCAATTTCTGGAATTTTGAATCGATTCAAAGTCTCAGATGATACTAAACATTTCTAATTTCATATAATCAAAATTAAAAACCAGAATCGAATCACAACAATTTATAAAATTCTTGGATCAAGAGACTATCAAACAGAAATTCTACAATCCATCATGATTTATCAAGCTATCTTATAGATCATCATCAATTCTCAAAATATCATACGAAATACACATCAAATCCTCAATTATACATATTTCCAGAAATCAAAACTTAAAGAAATTAACATAATTAACACCAATAAATTGAGAAATAGTTGTGATATACCTCTTAAAATCCAAAATTTCAATTTCTTCTTCTTTTTCTTCTCATTCTTCTCTTTCTCTCCCCTCTTTTTCTCTCTTCTCTCTCTCTAAAAGAGGTAGCTCGACCAAAATGAGAGAATTAGGGTTTTAAAAGTGTATTTTTATACTAAGTGGCTAATTTTTGATATTTACAAATTTACCCCAAAAACTTTCAAAGTATTACAATTTGGTCCCTAAAATAAATCTAAAGTCTTGCAATTAAATCCAATGCTAATAGTATGACCTTAACCTATACAAACACTACTAATAACAATATATAACTCAAGTATCACCCACATACAAATAAAATACGTATATTTATACATTTATAAATACTTATTCTTACCAGTCGTGGATACTGGTTACTACAACATGTATAATTTATTTTGTGTATGGTAGTAATTATTTATTGTGGCACCAATTGCATACTAATCTATATTGTTATTTTTATTAATTATGTGATGAATGGTTATGCCTAATAATTCATAGTTAGATATTTGTTTGTATTTTTTTTTTTGGAATTGTAACAAGAGGGGGTGATAAAATTGTATCACAATTTCCTCTCTTGATTAGGTTAATTCTTAGTGATTCTTTAGATTTCTTTATAAGTCAAATAAATGGCTTAGAGTTTTTATTTGTAATCCAAAGAATATGTATTTTATTATTTTAGTTGTAATAATAAAATTTAAAAAAAGAAGGAAAACGTAAAAAAAAAAAAAAAAAAAAAAAAAGGGAAGAATGGGCGGCGGCGTGAGGGACAATGGGGAAGAGATGTTTATTTAAAAATATCATTAAGACCCATTCATTTTTAATTAATTTTGATATAATTAAGATAATTTGCGTATATTATAAATTGATCCTTATAAGTTTGTAAATTATGCAAATAGATATTAATAGAATTATTTTATTGCATTAGCCCCCTCAGATGTTAGGTAATTAAAGTTTGAACAAATAACTTTAAGATATTTATAAATAGGTCCTAAATTTAACTCAAATTTATTTTTGAATTAATTTTGGATATTTGTAAAATTTAAAATTGGTCTAAACTTCTTTTAATTTTGGTTCAATTTTATAAAATTTTATTTGAACTATTTTATTAAAATTATTGGGTCTAAAAATATTTTTATTTAAATTTTTTGGAAGTCTCAAAGAAATTTTAAGCCTAAAATAAGTCCAATTTATTTTTAAAATAAGTGGACCAAAGAAAATTAAAAGGCCCAAAATCTAAGCCCAGAAAAGAAGACAAGTAAGAGGAGGTAACATTATGTAAGAGCCCAAGTTGACTTCAAGGAAGACTTTGAAGAATTTAAACTTAGTTTTAATGTTTTTCTTTTTAGGAAAAGTCATGAATTATGGTTATTTATTTATTTAGTTAATTGATTGGATGAATAACATGTCATATAGATTAAGGGTGCCATATTCACATGTCCATGCATAAAATATATCATATTGTATGACATTAATATTCTAATGAGATTATGATAAGATTATTGTCATATTTTTAATATTATATTAATTTATTATTTGACGTGGCCTTATTAATTATTTTATGAAAATAAAATTAGATATTAATAAGTAAAACGTCATTTTATAAATTAATTAAAAACTCTAAGAATTAAAATATTGAGTGAGAGAGGGCTTTAGGTATAAAGCCCATAGCTTCCATTATTAGTTATATAGTAAGGTAGATTAATGCCTTACCTCAAATCTTGTAAGCTCCCTACGGAGGGTATTAATCAGAACTGGTTACTAGATAAGACTTCCCTAAAGGATAAGATCCAATATAGAACTCATGTGAAACTGATAACCCTACGGTGGTTTTTTTAATTGAAAAATATAAAGGATTGAAATAATGATTATACACTCAACTTAGGTTGATTGATATCCTCCCTACGGAGTTCTTGTCAATTAAATCTAAGGGCTAAAGAATCGGTAGTTTATTATTTTTTTATATGAGATATCTAGATAATAATAATAAATTAGTATGATACTAGTTTGATTTATAATGGATCCGACCACCATACGGAGGCATATTTTGAATGAAAATTAAATTACTGATGTATAATGTAGTTAAAGAGTTCTATATAAATGCATTTTTTGTATTCATGCAAAAGTAACATATGCTTTTCAGAAAATGTATGCTCATGTATGAATTTATTTTTCAGAATCATGTCTTTATGCAGCCTACTAGCATCCATCATTAACCAAGACAAGTTAATCGAAAATAATTATATGGATTAGAAAAAGAACTTAGATATTGAACTCACAGTTGAAAAGCACGAACATGTCCTGACTGATAAATGCACAAACATGTTCTGACTGATAAATGCACTCAAATACCTAATGAAAATGCACCTCAAGATGAAATAAATGCTTATAATAGTCAATTGACTAAGGGCCCATCTTCATCTTTTGGTTTCAATCCTAGAGGAAAGAGTAGTAAGAAAAAGAAGAATAAGCCAAAAGAAGCATCTAATTCAGAGTTTGTGCAAATTCATAAAAAGGTAGTAAGGCCCAAAGGAAATTATTTTCAATGTGACATTAAAGGGCATAGGAAGAGAAATTATCATTTAGTTAAGTTTTCAATAACTAAAAGGACAGCTTCACATTCTGGTAAAATTCTTTTCATTGAGATATGCTTAGTGGTTGATTTTACTGATTCCTGAATAGTAGATTTTGGAGCCACTAATTATATTTGCAATTCATTGCAAGGGTTCTAGAAAATCAGATAACTCAATGAATGGGAGATCAGTCTTAAGCTAGGAAATAGCGCAACTGTTGCAATTAAGGCAGTAGGAATTGTTCAACTTTATTTTGATGATTTTAGGACATTAGTATTAGATGATTGTTTGTTGGCACCGAAACTCAAACATAATTTTATTTCAGTTAGTTATTTGAATAAATTTGGTTATTCTGTTATTTTTGACTCAACTGTGGATATCAAAAGAAATAAGTCGTTTATATGTTCAGTACACTAGTTAACAATCTATACTACATATATCCTAAAATTAACTCATTGCATGACACAGAATTGATTAATGAATCTAATCACCATAAGAGGATTAAAATGACTCCCACTAATCAAACGTATCTATGGCATCTACGTCTTAGTCATATTAGTCTAGATAGGATCCAAAAACTGGTCAAAGATAGACTTTTGAGTTCATTAGATATTGAACTATTACCAGTCTGCGAATCTTGTATAGAAGGTAAAATGACCAAAAGACCCTTTAATGCTAAAGGTAATAAAGCTATTGAAATGTTAGAATTAGTGCACTCTAAAGTGTATGGGCCCATGAGCACACAAGTTAAGGGAGGTTATGAATATTTCATCACTTTCATTGATGATTATTCTAGATTCGGTTATGTATACCTAATGCGCCATAAGTCTAAGGCGTTTGATAAATTCAAAGAGTTTCAGGCAAAAGTGGAAAGGCAATTAGGGAAACACATAAAGGCACTTCGATCTGATTGAGGTGGCAAATACCTCAATATTAAGTTCAAGACCTATTTGTTAGACAATGGGATATTATCCCAATTGACTGCACCAGGGTCACCCCAGCAAAATGGTGTAGTAGAAAGGAGAAATAGAACTCTTCTTGAAATGGTGAAGTCAATAATGAGTTATTCAACTTTACCCATCTCGTTCTCGGGTTATGCCTTAGAAACAGCCATATATCTTCTTAACTTAATTCCATCTAAGTCAATCCCTAAAATACCTCTGGAAATGTGGATAGGACGTAAACTAAGTTTACGTCATATATATATATGGGGTTGTCCAGCACATGTGCTAAAAGAAAAGACATATAAGTTAGAATCTAAGTCAAGTTTGTCTGTTTGTTGGCTATCCTAAAGGAACAAGAGGAAGTCTTTTCTATAGTTCTCAAGATAAGAAAGTATTAGTTAGCACTAATGCAATCTTTCTTGAACAAAACTATATGAAAGACTTCAAGCCTAGGAGTAAGATAATTCTTGATGAGTTATCTAGAAACTCTAATATCGTGTTTGATAGAGTCAATGAGTTAATTTTCAATCCAAATCATAATAACCAACCAGAGCTAATCGCAGAACAACAACCACCGGTACTTTCGCTGCGTTTAATTTTATATAAACAAAAAAAAAATTATTTTACCACTAACACTTATATCTAACCAAATCAATTTAGGGTTATAGTTTTACTCCACAAACACTATAAGTTGGTACGAATATATTCAACTAATTAATGAATTTGTTGAAGTGAAAGTACACAAATAAGTAATATCACTCAAACAAATAGTGCAGAACAAGTTATTAAGAAACTAGAGAGAGAAAAGGTAGAAGAAGAATACACAAAATTTACATGGTTTGGCAATTTGTCTACGTCCATGACGGATCAAGATTACCCACTCTTCTTATTGAATTACAAGACACTCACAAAGTATGCATTTTACAAGAAATATCACAAAGAACAACTCTCTCTTTCAATCTAGGAATTTTCTTTCACTAAGAATTACAAAGAAGGCTAAATCACAAAGATTTCTTCAATGATCACTAAGATCTCTTCTATGATCACTAAGATGTGTTTACAAGCCAATTGAGAGCCTTTATATAGGCTTTAGAATGTCTTAGGTTTACCTTATACGTGTGGAAATCGTATTAGGGAGTCCTGAAGCAAGTGGGAGACGAAATAAGAAAGTCTTTAATTTTGGGAAACTGTTCACTCGTCCAGCGCCACGGGGCTGAGTGTCCATCACTGCAGTGCTCACGTTCTGGTTTAGGCGCCTTGGCACCTGCTTCTGGTTGCCGTGGTGTAGGTGTCTGACACTCCCTCCTTCATTTTTCTCCTCCTTTCGCGTCTATCTTTGATCCTCGCGCACCCTACGTATTTAGCTTGATCTTCAAATCATATCCCGATAATATTCAATCAATATTCTCACAAAGCCCCTCCTTGGTTCAAAATTATCCACAAAGTAACTCGATCTCTTATTTTTGCATCTTTGATCACCCTTATAAAGTAGTGACTCCGGTTAAGTCCTTACATAGGATGAACTTAACCGGGGACAGTGGCTTAGTCAACATATCAGCAGAATGCTATCTTCGTTAGACTAACTTTACCACTTTGGACAATCTCTCTAATGTAATAGAGCCTCACACAATGTGTTTCAACCTCTCATGGAATACTTGATGCTTGCTTAGGTGTATGGCACTCTAACTGTCACAATATACATTGGTGTTCACATCTTCACTAGCCAATACCTTCCCGCATATGCCTTTCAATTACACGGCCTCCTTAATAGCTTCACCAACAGTTATGTAAGCTGCCTCTATAGTAGGTAGTGTAACCACATATTGTAGAACCGATCTCTAATATACATTATACCCAAACACTATGAATACGTAACCCGTCAATGATATTCTCTTATCTAGATCACCTACATAATCTGAGTCTACGTATCATCTTACCATTTTACTGTTGTCCTCATCCTTTTTATACATTAACCTGTGATTTGGCGTCCCTTTGAGATATCTCAGAATCCACTTCACTGTAAGTCAGTGATCCTTACCCGGATGATGCTCCCCATAGCGTTTGCCTATAGTACTTTACTCATCTGCAGTTTTTTCTCTTCGAATGTCGGTGATTGTGCTGTTGAAAGTCTGAAATGCATGGTTAAAAGAGTAAAGACAGCATTTGCGTTGGACATACCAAACGTTTCTAGAATTTTGAGTATATATCACTGTTGCGACAAAAAGATAACATCTCTTCTTTGCTTTACAATATCCATACCCATTATCCTCTTTACTGCTCTCAAATCTTTCATCTTAAACTCGCCACTCAACTGCTTCTTGAGCTTCTATATTTCTTCCATGTTCTTGCATGCGATCAATATATCATTGACGTATAGAAGCAAATACATCATCTCACAACTTATGTTCTTGAAGTACACACATCCATCATACTTGCTTCTACTAAAACCACAAGTCATCATAAACCCATTAAATTTCCTATACCACTGTCTAGGTGTTTGCTTTAAACCATACAATGACTTCTTTAGCAAATAAGCATGATATTTTTTCCTGGGCTCCTTAAACCTTTGCGGCTGTGCCATGTATATCGTCTCTTCAAGCTCTCCATGCAGAAAAGCTGTCTTTACATCCATCTGCTCTAGATATAAATCAAAGTTTGCACACATGGCTAACAAAATCCTAGATGTGTGCTTAACGACTAGAGAGAAAATCTCATGAAAGTTAACTCATTCTCTCTTAGTAAAACCTTATACAACTAACCTAACCTTGAATCTTGTAGGCTCTATCCCCAGTATCCCCTTCTTCACCTTATACACCCACTTGCACCCAACTAGATTCTTTTGAGGTATTTCTACCAACTTCCAGGTATTGTTCTTCTTAAGAGAACTAATCTCTTCTTCTATGGCCTACTGCCATTCTTTCTTGTTTTCACTCTTCATAGCCTCACCATATGTCCTAGGCTCATCATACTCAAGAATGTAAGAAGAATTAAAAGCATGAACAACTAAATATGCTTGTACATACCTGACTAGTAGGTTAATCGTTCTCTTTAGCCTGTCTCTGGCTAGCTAGTACTCTTCAAGTTCCATCTTAAGATTCCTAGTATTTCCTTAGGTGGACTTGGAGGAACTCGTTGGTGTTCTTGATTTTTCTTCAAGGATCTTCTCGCTGAAGTGCTGATCTAGAGGCATTTCAGATCTATTTTCAAGTTCCACTTCAACTTCTATTGACTCGAGTGCTGAGTCTTCCTTAAGCACAGGTTTTTCTTTCTCATCTTTTTGGGAGGTTTTCAGTATTATCATCTCATCGAACGTCACGTCACGGCTTATGATACTCTTGGTGGTGTCAAATATTTATACTACACTTTGTATCCTTTCACTCATTCGGGATATCTTATGAATACCCATTTGATAGCTCTAAATTCTAACTTCCCCTCTTTAACATGTACAAAGGCAGGGCAGCCAAATATTATGAGGTGATCATACTTCGAAGGATTGCTAGACCATTTCTCTTCTGGTGTCTTGAAGTCAATTGCTAAAGAAGGACTTCTATTAATCAAGTAAGCTACAGTTATTACAGCTTTTCCTCAAAATGTTTTGGATATCTTTACGTTGGTAAGCATGCATCTAACCTTTTCAAGTAGGGTCATATTCATCCTCTCAGCTATGTCATTCTGCTGTGGTGTTAATCTTACCGTTCTATGCCTCGCAATCCCATGCTTGACATAAAACCCATCTAACTCTCTATTGCAAAAACTCGAGGTCGTTGTCAGTTCTCAACATCTTCACCATTTTGCCAGTCTGATTCTCAATAAGAGCATTCCAAGTCTTGAATACATCAAACGCTTGATCCTTACTCTTTAACACATAGACCCAAAACTTCTTTAAATAGTCATCAATCAAACTGAAAAAATACTTGGCACCATCACGAGTAGCTGTCTAAGCTAGTCCCCAAATATCTAAGTATATGTAATCAAGAGTTCCCTTAGTCTTGTGCTAGCCGGTACTGAACCTCACCCTATGTGCTTTCCCAAGCACACAATGCTCACAAAACTCTAAGGGCTGGAATTTATTCTCACCAAACACCTTTTGACTAAATAACTCATTTATGTTTCTTTCGCCTAGGTACACCAGTGTAAGATGTCATAACTTGATTTGCATACTTTCATCATCTACAGAGAATAATGCAGAACTACTCACGACTTCTCCTTTAAGCATATAAATGCATCTGTGCTTTTCTCCTCTCATCATTACCATGGAACCTTTCAACACTCTCAAAACCCATTCGTCGATCCTGATAGAACGCTCATTCTGATCTAAAGTCCATAGTGAGATCAAGTTCCTCTTGAGGTCAGGAACATACCTAACATCTGTCAACTCTCTCACTCGCCCATCATGCAGCCTAAGTTTAACACTACTAATTTTCATCATCTGACATACAACGTCATTACCCATTAATACCTTACCACCACTAATGGGCTAAAAATTTACAAATTAAGATTTGTTTAGACACATGTGAAAAGTACAACCAGAGAATCAAGAACCCATTGTTCAAAATTTTTACCATCAATAGCGACGAGTATCTCTGCACTGTTATAACTATCATCATAGGCAAGCGCAGCATCCGCATTCTTATTCTCTTGTGCTCTCTTCTGAGAACAGTCTTTTATGAAATGCCCCTCTTTCTTACAGCGATAGCACTTCCTAAGAGTCCTAGACTTCGACCTTGAGCCATTTTTCCTTCCATCTCTATATGAGGGCCTTTTTTTTACAAATAAACTTTCTGCATTGCCCTTGATCTGATTTCCCAATAACTTTAAGTGTAATGATGAGTTCACATCCTTCATCATTAAACTCTCTCTGCCGTAGAGTAGTGTATCAACAAAGCTCTCATAACTTTTGGGGAGTGAACTCAGCATGATAATTGTTCTATCTTCATCTTCTATCTTGATGTTGGTAGTGTAGTAACCAGTATCCATAACCGGTAAGAATATGTATATTTATATATATAAATATACGTATTTTATTTGTATGTGGGTGATCCTTGATTTATATATTGTTATTAGTAGTGTTTTTATAGGTTAAGGATATACTATTAGTATTGGGTTTATTTGCAAGACTTTGGAATTATTTTAGGGACCAAATTGTTATACTTTGAAAGTTTTGGGGGTGAATTCGTAAATACCAAAAATTAACCACTTAGTATAAAAATACACTTTTAAAAACCCTAATTCTCTCATTTTTGTCGAGCTACCCATTTTTAGAGAGAGAAGAGAGAAATAAAGGAGAGAGAAAGAGAAGAAGAAGAAGAAAAAGAAGAAGAAATTGGAATTTTGGATCTTTAGAGGTATATCACAACTAATTATCAATTTATTGGTGTTAATTAAGTTAATTTCTTTAAGTTTTGATTTCTGGAAATATGTATAATTAAGGATTTGATGTGTATTTCGTTTGATGTTGTGAGAATTGATGATGATCTATAAGATAGTTTGATAAATCATGATGAATTATAAAATTTCTGCTGGATAACCTCTTGATCTAGGAATTTTATAAATTGTTGTGATTCGATTCTGGTTTTGAATTTTGAGTATATGAAATTAGACATGTTTAGGATCATCTGAGACTTTGAATCAACTGAAAATCTCGGAAATTGAATTTGTAGTGAATTTACCAAAATGACCCTGGAATTCTGGAAATTTCCTGCGTAAACAGTATGATACAGTGGAAAATAATTTTTGACCTGCTGAATGATCTTTAAAAATTATGAATTTGTGGAATATGATAATTTTATATGTCTAATATGATATACTCGGAATTGAGAATTTGGATCAATGTGGTTGAAGTGTTATGAATTTCTAAAGTGTATTAGCTCATTGTAGTATTTGATTAACAGATTTTTAAAGTTATGAAATAAAATAGTTTTAAAATACTTTTGGCAGTTATTTGGAAGCCAAATATTTATCATGGACTGAGATATGTGTCAAGAGTAATTATGTGGTAGTTTTATAATTTTTGAGTTAGTATATGATTTTATAAAATTGGGAGATTGAATACTGTTCAGTAAGTATCTTGATCCTGTCAGGTTTGTAGTTTGGATTCGATGGTGTGTATGGAATGGATTGTGTAGGAATTTTGATATAATATTCATATATAAGAAGTATATATGAGTCAAGAATGATATATTCTGATTTCGGAGTAATTGGACATCATTTGATGTATTAGAAATTTTTGTTAAGTGTAAGTGGTCAGAATGACAGGTTTTGAGAAACCAAATATTTAGACCAATTTGATGTGATAAATGCATTGTGTATAATTTTGTAAGCTATTTAAAGTATTTTGTGTGAATTGTGAGGCTTATGAAAGGATTAATCTCCATTGATAGGTTAAGGAGATTTAAGCCTTGTAGCTGAAAGTGTTAAGAGGTAAGTATACTAGACTTACTACTGGAATCACAATAAACATAATAATTGTTTTGTATGATTTTGTAAATGGGGTTAAGAATATGTTTATGATCTGTCAAAGTATATTTTGATATGAAATGTGAATATATGTTTATGAATGTGAGCATTGACATTGAGCATGGACATACATGTGTTTTTGAAAGTGAGCTTTCCAAAATAAGATGCGTTTAACAAAGAAAGCTTTTGAAGTGTAATATGTCCATGAGAAATATTTTGTGATTTGAGGGTACTTGAACTCACTGTTAACTTAGTAGGCATTTTATGTGATTTGTGGAGCCTTTATGTGTGGCCTTTCCTTCGGGATTGGTATATGTTATGTGTTCCGTATGTAGGGAGGATCCTATTGGTACCTAAAGGAAGTGTGAGTCATCACATTCGTGTGGTGGCGTATTGGTACATGTGAGAGGACTCACCGATGATCAGGGTGAGGGTTTGGCTTTTACCTTCGGGCATAAGCGTTATATATGTGTGATTTAAAGACCTCACTTGTACTATTCCTCTCATACGGTATGTCACCTACGAGTGACATTTGGCTCATTATGTGATATGTGATATGTAAGTCCTACTAAGTAGTAGTCGAGTAATGGTATTCCTATTATGTGTTTTGAAAGAATGTGTAAGCGCTTACATGATATGTGATTTGATAAGATTATGATTTTGATTGATCACAGCATATCATACATATGCATTGTGTACATATATGTATTTGTATTTGATATATGAAAAATTAGTATGCTTACTGAGTTTTATACTCATTATAGTTTATGGTGATTTCAGGTAAATAAGGTACATGTGTGCTTAGCGGATTTGGCAAGGCTTCTGTTGTTCCTTGGGTTCCCTAAGTTGCTAGGTTGTTGTGTGTTTCATTTGGGGACACGTGGGATAGGATATTTGGTTTGTCCCTATTGAATAAATACTTATGTATTATTTCATTGTGTGTGGATTGGATTTGGTTTAAGTTTTATAAAGTGTGGTTATTTGATGATTTTAAGTAAGAATTTGCAATGGATATATTCTGGGCTCCCGGTAACAAAGTTGCTACTGGTGACGTAGTAGAGTGTTAATCTCTGAGAAAACTCTGCGTATCTCCGGTTTAATAATTGTCCCAGTCATAATTCAATTGCTATAATTCTGAAAGAAATTGAAATGAAAGTTGAAAATTTTGTGTAATATTATTTATGAGTGCACATGCAGTGAATGAATGTAAGTGATGTCGTGTGTCGGATCTTTTGGGTCTGGGGCGTGACAGCTTTTATTGGTATCAGAGCTAAGATATGATTCTGTAGACTTTTAAGTGTCAAGTCAAGGGAACCGAGCAGATGCCAAATCCTTAGGATTGTATTTGTAGCTTTGTTGTGTAAAAGTTTGACATATTCCTTAAATTTTGTATGATTTTGTGAAGATGACACAGTATCCAAGAGCTGCTAAGATTGTTGTTGTTGTGGATAATGGTACCTTGTGGATCTTAATGTTACCATTTAGATTTTCTTTTAAGTTATGACTAATATGCTTAGTAAGAGTGATGTTGAATATCTTATAATGATAATTTGCATGTGATAGAGCAAATTGAGATAATTTTCTCAATGACAAAATATAGAGAAGTAGAGTATTGAAGACATCAATTGAAACAACTTTTATTGAAAAGGAAAACAACAACACAACAACAATAGCAGCAACAAAAATACAATAGAGGCTATGGAGTGAGATTTAAGTCTATTTTGCGCTTCTTTTGACTGTCATGAGTAGACCAATCTAACTGATGCAATGTTGGATTAGACAGAGGAATAAAAGACTGTAATTGATCAATCAGTTGATCAACAGTTGGAGCTGAAATAAGAATCCGTCGTGCTAGAAGTGGGATGAATTGTGTTCCCGCTGCATAGTCAAGAAAAGATATCAACCCGTCGTAAAAACCATTAACATTTAACAAACCAATGGGTTTTTGGTGGATTTGTAATTGTGCCCATGAGACAATTTGAAAAATTTCCTCCAAGGTCCCGAAACCTCCTGGTAGAGCTATGAAAGCATCCGCATGCCTAAGCATTTGAGCCATTCGCTCGTGCATAGATGAGACTTGTAACTCATCCCCAATTGTTTTTCCTACAACATTTTCAATAGCTAGAGGTTTTGGAATGATACCCAAAACTCGACTACCTTTATTGTGTGCAGCTTTTGCCACAGACCCCATTAACCCTCGGTTACCTCCTCCATATACTAAATGTATATTTCGCTCAGCTAATACCTTACCAAGATTTTCTGCAACTTTTGTAAACTCTTCAGTATTCCCAGGGTTGGATCCACAAAAGACACAAATTTTTGTGAATCGACGAGCTGAGGTTTCCTCCATTGTTATGCTCACCCTAATCTTTGAATATTTTTGAGTTTGTATAAGGATGCAATAATAATGTATTTATAGAGAAACAAATTGATAATAGCTGTGGAGCATATGTGTAAGTATGTTCAAGTATATATTTTTCTCGATTCTTGTGAGGTAAAACAAAAAAAACAAAAAAAACAAAAAAAAAGAATGAGTTTTACTTTATCATTTTATAAGGGACAATAGGTCGCAAAATCTTGAATAAATATATGTTGATATATAAGTGTGATAAAAATTGTGTCGGAAGTATGATAAGTTAGGTAAGATAATTAAGAAAAGTCAATAAAGGCCTATTTCATGGATTTAGGGACTTAGCCATTTTGGCACTAATGGTCGACAATACATCAATGACTTGAAGACTTTTTGAGCTAACAATTGGACTTTGGACATGATGCCAAATTAACTTTATTAATTACAAAGATTTTGTGGTCTTAACATTAATTTTTGGCCGATAGATTAAAAGAAGATATGAAGAAAGATAAAGCACACTTGACATAAAGATAAAGCAGTAATCAGTCTCTCTTTGATGTGATAGAGCAACACGGATCTAGTTTCTGTGAAAATAGAAACAGCAATGTAGGTCAAAATAAGTCTCCTTGGTCGCTTTCATCTGTGTCGTATCCGTGAGAGAGGAACTTATGGAGTTGTTGTTCCCATACATTGAATGAGGGCTCTGGCGAAGTGGAATGTGGGTCTACCATATCTTGATCTTCTCCAGGTGAGCTGGTCTGGATGAGGGATGTGCTAGCTTCCTCTTGGATTTGGGTGTCGGTTGGATAAGGTTGGGAGTCTTGAAAGAGGGATAAGTCAAGATTGGGTTGGTGTTGGTCAAGTTCTGTCGGGACAACTGGCTGAGATTGAGTAGGTTCTGTCGGGACAACTGGCTGAGATTGGGTAGGTTCTGTCGGGACAGTTAGCTGAGGCCATTGGTGAAGGTTATCCATTGCTTGTCTGTATCTGGCATAATAAGTCATGTTTGGGATATGGTGATGATGAGTAGAGTAATCTGTATTTCTGAGATGTGAAAGATGATATTTTTGTCTTTGTTGGAATTTGAGTATATTGGCAAAATTCAGGTCTTCTGTAAAGTCAGCTTCAACTTGTTCCCAAGGTGCAGCATCTTCTGGGGAGATCCAAACAGACGGAGGAATTATTTGATTTTCCTGAGCAAGAATTCTTTCAAGTTCTCTCTTTTGCTGAATTACTTCTTCAGGCCAGAGCTTAATTGATCCCTTTAGTGAAAGGGTAAATGTGAAGTAATCCTTAACAGTGGGGTAATAATGAATCTCGTGATCTGAAATAATCATACCCTTCCGTTGGAGAAGTAAGACTGACCAAAGATGTTGTCTGGGGACTGCAGCATTTGTGTTGTTTGCAATCATGTATTGAAATTTAGTTATCCACCATGTCTTTGGGTAAAACCATTGGAGAAAAATCAGGGCTGGATGATCTTCATCACATTTTTCTAATTTTTGGAGGGTTTTAAGTAATGGGAATTCCATGGCGATTGTATACAGATCCAACAGGTACCATAACAAGTAAAGGACAGGTTTGGACCATTGGGAAAATGGGAAAAAAGAGTGCAGGTGAAAGAAAGGGTATTCTAAGTTGAACAAAGGGCCACCAAGAACTGTGAGGCCGTGTTCTTGGACTGCTAAGATGGCGTAGTGTCTGATGAATTCTTTGGCACGGGAATGGAGTGTTCTGGTTTTGATTAGGTCTGGAAATTGTGGTGGAGAAAAAGGAACAGGAGGAGTTATGATAATGGGATTCATTATGAAGATGGTAAGAAGGTTGGTTTTATTTATTGCTAGAAAAGTGATTATGAGGTTTAGGCTATTTATAGAGTTTTATAAAAGAAAATCAATAATCGTTTTGTCCTTTCCTTTTACGTGGATGACGTTAAAGGAATAGTTAAAAGAATCATATTTGCCATCGCAGTAATTGTGCTAGTAGAATCTTTTCTATTTGAAATCGAGCATATTAGAAAAAGCAGACATGTCAATCTCAACGAGAAAATGATGTCCAATAAGGTGGACTATTTTTTTTTAAGAGTTAAAGTAAGAGATATAATGTTAAGATCTATAGTTTAAGAATCAGTTGAACTAAAGGTCTTTTTATTGAAGTTGATTTTTGATCGTTTAAGATAATGCTTTAAATATTCTGATTTGAATGACAACTTAGTTGCGTAGAAATACTACATTTTTTTTTTTTGAATGATATCAAGGTAGTGAATGATATTATGACGTATGAGTATATGTTGAAGGGATTAAAATTTTTTTAAAGGAGTTAAGAATTTTATGTAAGAGATTAGTATGGGTATTCTACATCTATGTTATTCTTTAATGAATGAAAGGTGAAGTGTATAGATACCCATTAAATATTGAACGAATGAGAAAAAAAAAAAGAATAAAAATATGTGTGTATAATTTTATAAGTCCATAATGTGTGTCATATGTTTATTTTATGGATATATGTTTCGTACTCCTCTCGTATACTCAGCTATGAGCCAACTTAGAGATAATCTAACATATGAATGAGTATTTATTAGGATTTTGGACCACAATGAGCAAATCCTATATACAAGGAAGATTGCTTTGTAAATGTTTTATGAATAAACTATACAGTTGAAAATGAAAATTGAGAATGAGAAGAAGAAATGAGATCTAAGTATCCTCATCTATGTGCTTAAGTTATGAATTTCGAGGACGAAATTCTTATAAGGAGGGGAGAATTGTAGTAACCAGTATCCATAACCGGTAAGAATATGTATATTTATATATATAAATATACGTATTTTATTTGTATGTGGGTGATCCTTGATTTATATATTGTTATTAGTAGTGTTTTTATAGGTTAAGAATATACTATTAGTATTGGGTTTATTTGCAAGACTTTGGAATTATTTTAGGGACCAAATTGTTATACTTTGAAAGTTTTGGGGGTGAATTCATAAATACCAAAAATTAACCACTTAGTATAAAAATACACTTTTAAAAACCCTAATTCTCTCATTTTTGTCGAGCTACCCATTTTTAGAGAGAGAAGAGAGAAATAAAGGAGAGAGAAAGAGAAGAAGAAGAAGAAAAAGAAGAAGAAATTGGAATTTTGGATCTTTAGAGGTATATCACAACTAATTATCAATTTATTGGTGTTAATTAAGTTAATTTCTTTAAGTTTTGATTTCTGGAAATATGTATAATTAAGGATTTGATGTGTATTTCGTTTGATGTTGTGAGAATTGATGATGATCTATAAGATAGTTTGATAAATCATGATGAATTATGAAATTTCTGCTGGATAACCTCTTGATCTAGGAATTTTATAAATTGTTGTGATTCGATTCTGGTTTTGAATTTTGAGTATATGAAATTAGACATGTTTAGGATCATCTGAGACTTTGAATCAACTGAAAATCTCGGAAATTGAATTTGTAGTGAATTTACCAAAATGACCCTGGAATTCTGGAAATTTCCTGCGTAAACAGTATGATACAGTGGAAAATAATTTTTGACCTGCTGAATGATCTTTAAAAATTATGAATTTGTGGAATATGATAATTTTATATGTCTAATATGATATACTCGGAATTGAGAATTTGGATCAATGTGGTTGAAGTGTTATGAATTTCTAAAGTGTATTAGCTCATTGTAGTATTTGATTAACAGATTTGTAAAGTTATGAAATAAAATAGTTTTAAAATACTTTTGGCAGTTATTTGGAAGCCAAATATTTATCATGGACTGAGATATGTGTCAAGAGTAATTATGTGGTAGTTTTATAATTTTTGAGTTAGTATATGATTTTATAAAATTGGGAGATTGAATACTGTTCAGTAAGTATCTTGATCCTGTCAGGTTTGTAGTTTGGATTCGATGGTGTGTATGGAATGGATTGTGTAGGAATTTTGATATAATATTCATATATAAGAAGTATATATGAGTCAAGAATGATATATTCTGATTTCGGAGTAATTGGACATCATTTGATGTATTAGAAATTTTTGTTAAGTGTAAGTGGTCAGAATGACAGGTTTTGAGAAACCAAATATTTAGACCAATTTGATGTGATAAATGCATTGTGTATAATTTTGTAAGCTATTTAAAGTATTTTGTGTGAATTGTGAGGCTTATGAAAGGATTAATCTCCATTGATAGGTTAAGGAGATTTAAGCCTTGTAGCTGAAAGTGTTAAGAGGTAAGTATACTAGACTTACTACTGGAATCACAATAAACATAATAATTGTTTTGTATGATTTTGTAAATGGGGTTAAGAATATGTTTATGATCTGTCAAAGTATATTTTGATATGAAATGTGAATATATGTTTATGAATGTGAGCATTGACATTGAGCATGGACATACATGTGTTTTTGAAAGTGAGCTTTCCAAAATAAGATGCGTTTAACAAAGAAAGCTTTTGAAGTGTAATATGTCCATGAGAAATATTTTGTGATTTGAGGGTACTTGAACTCACTGTTAACTTAGTAGGCATTTTATGTGATTTGTGGAGCCTTTATGTGTGGCATTTCCTTCGGGATTGGTATATGTTATGTGTTCCGTATGTAGGGAGGATCCTATTGGTACCTAAAGGAAGTGTGAGTCATCACATTCGTGTGGTGGCGTATTGGTACATGTGAGAGGACTCACCGATGATCAGGGTGAGGGTTTGGCTTTTACCTTCGGGCATAAGCGTTATATATGTGTGATTTAAAGACCTCACTTGTACTATTCCTCTCATACGGTATGTCACCTACGAGTGACATTTGGCTCATTATGTGATATGTGATATGTAAGTCCTACTAAGTAGTAGTCGAGTAATGGTATTCCTATTATGTGTTTTGAAAGAATGTGTAAGCGCTTACATGATATGTGATTTGATAAGATTATGATTTTGATTGATCACAGCATATCATACATATGCATTGTGTACATATATGTATTTGTATTTGATATATGAAAAATTAGTATGCTTACTGAGTTTTATACTCATTATAGTTTATGGTGATTTCAGGTAAATAAGGTACATGTGTGCTTAGCGGATTTGGCAAGGCTTCTGTTGTTCCTTGGGTTCCCTAAGTTGCTAGGTTGTTGTGTGTTTCATTTGGGGACACGTGGGATAGGATATTTGGTTTGTCCCTATTGAATAAATACTTATGTATTATTTCATTGTGTGTGGATTGGATTTGGTTTAAGTTTTATAAAGTGTGGTTATTTGATGATTTTAAGTAAGAATTTGCAATGGATATATTCTGGGCTCCCGGTAACAAAGTTGCTACTGGTGACGTAGTAGAGTGTTAATCTCTGAGAAAACTCTGCGTATCTCCGGTTTAATAATTGTCCCAGTCATAATTCAATTGCTATAATTCTGAAAGAAATTGAAATGAAAGTTGAAAATTTTGTGTAATATTATTTATGAGTGCACATGCAGTGAATGAATGTAAGTGATGTCGTGTGTCGGATCTTTTGGGTCTGGGGCGTGACAGGTAGACTCAAGATCAATGATGATCTTATTGAAAACGTCTATATGATCTTTCATCGGCGTCCCCTCTGATATGGATAGCTGATACAACTTATTATTTATATGCAATCTGTTGGCTAATGATTTTCGCATATAAAGAAAGCAAACTTCTTCCAAAGACCTATTGTTATCGTCTCACCTGCTACTTCCCTTAGTACTTTATCGCTTAATGACAGAATAATTATGCTATTAGCTCTTTCTTGAATGTCCATTCTTTCTACTTTAGTTTTAGATGACTCTAGCTTCTTTTCTTCATCACTAGATGGAATTGCAGTCTCCTCTAATGCCGAGCCTAGCCTTTGGCTCACTAACAACGCTTTTATTGTCATCTTCCACAGATTGAAGTCATTCGTACTATTAAATATCTCTACCTCATATTTGAGTGTGGCCATGTATGCTTAGAAAACTAAACTCTGATACTAGTTTATTGAACGGAAGCACACAAATAAGCAATATCACCCGAGTAAATAGTGCAGAACAAGTTATTAAGAAACTAGAGAAAGAAAGGGTAGAAGAAGAACACACAAACTTTACATGGTTCGGCAACTTGCCTACGTCCACGACGAATCAAGATCGCTCACTCTTCTTATTGAATCACAAGGCACTCACAAAGTATGCCTTTTATAAGAAAGATCACAAAAAATAACTCTCTCATTCAATCTAGGAATTTTCTCTCACTAAGAATCACAAAGAATGCTAAATCACAAAGATTTCTTCAATGATCACTAAGATCTCTTCTATGATCACTAAGATGTGTTTACAAGTCAATTGAGAACATTTATATAGGATTTAGGATGTTCTAGGTTTACCCTATACATGTGAAAGTCATATTAGGGAGTTTTGAAGTAAGTGGGAGACGAAATAAAGAAGTCTTCAATTTCGAGAAACTGTTCATGCGTCCAGCACCGCGGTGCTCAGCATCTATCGTCACGGCCCTGGTGCGCGCCTGTTTGGGTGCCGCGGCGCTAATAACCTGGCACTGCGGCGCTCATATTCTGGTTTGGGCGTTGCTATGCCCGTTCTAGTCATCGCGACGTTGGTGCCTGGTACTCCCTTCTTCTTTTTTCATCTCTTTTCGTGTTCGTCTTCGATTCTCGCACACTCTATACACTTGACTTGATTTTTAAATTATATCCCAATAATTTTCAATCAATATTTTTACAAAACTAATATAACCCTATTGCTATTCAAAAAATTAAATAAATAAATAACAAAAAAATTACAGTAAGATTTTGTTTATTGAGGAACCAATCTTCCAATGTTTCAAACTCTTGTTTGAAGAAGTAAACTTATAGTCTCCTCTTTTCATTCCACTTTTAGTTGGCAATATTATTGTATATGTTCAAGTAGTTAACTCTCTGTTTCAAATTGTAAAATTGATAAAGAAAAAGAATATATTTGTCTCTTGGACATAATTCAGATTGTCATGAATACACGTTCACGATCATCTGAATTCAAGTAAAAATAAAGAACAAAAATTTAATATTTAGTGAGTGAGATTTCTGATATCTATATAAATCTTTATAACAAAAACAAAAGTCTACAAAAAGATTAACATTGGAATGAAAAACAACTTAATGACCAACAAATCATAACAATTTACACTTATTCTAGAAAAAAAAAGAAAAGAAATAATAGGCCTAGGATTTCAGTTAAGGTATCAGCTCCTCTTGCTCTAATTCATAAATATTTTTCTAGAAGACATTTTTTTTTACCCAAAAAAAAAACCATAATATTTTCTTACAATGAAATATCTTTTAGCTTCACATACTTTGGGTTACAAAATAAATATGTATTTGAAAGCTTCAAGCATAGTAATTAATGTTATTCTTAACAACAATTGACTCAAACAATTGATTTTTGGATTAAATAAAGCTTAAACATGTGCACATCATATGCTTGGAAAAAAATTATTACTTAAAAATATTTTTTTTCTAAAAAAAATGTATGATTCAATCTGAAGACTTTTTCTTATCAAATCGAATAAGGGTAAAATGCTACATAAACAAATTATAATAAAAATTCTTTTTTATAACTTGTTCTCACATAAAAACTAATTAAAAAAGTAAAAATAAAATATAGGTGACGTGAAAGTAATTTTTATGTACTCCATGTTCTCCATTACTTTGTTGCTTTCATCAAAATTTTTAATTTTTAATTAATTGGTTTTTAGATTAAATTAAGTTACTAGCATGTGGACTCAATCAATTAAAATTTATTATTCATATAAAAATTGAAGACATAAAAAATATAAAAAAATTCAATTAATTTTTTTTTTGTCAATTGAACAAGATTAAATGTTATGTGCCTTTAGGTTGTAAGTTCCATTCCCCTTTTTCATGTATAAAAAAATATTATGTGCATAAATTATAAAATTAAAATTTTAATTAGTGCGAATGTTCACACTTTTTATAATACAAATTAAAATTATCTAATGTTATTTAATTTAAAATTAATTTTTTTTAATTATATAATTAAAATATGTTGTATAAAATCAAACAATGGTATGTAATTTGATGTTAATGTTTTAAACACGTATGAATGTCGCTTCCAATAATTTCGATCATAAAATAAATTAAAACTAAAAATAATAAAATAGGTGTAGTGAAAATAATTAAAAATACTCGGGCTAAGTTTGCAGCTGGCACCTAATATTTTAACACCATTGACGATTTCAAAGACTGAGACCTTCAAAGTAATTTGCATTGAAAAATGCTCGATCCCATCGAAGCATCATCGAAACAACCATAATGAAATGTAAATAAATTAATTAATCCAATAAACAAATCAATTATTATGTTTCTTCCTTGAAAAATAAATAAATAAAATTAATTGTCGATCAGACAAGTCCGATAAAGTGAGGCGAGGTCCATGATATAATATAAACATTTCCAAATATCATAATATATTTGTAAAATAATGAGATTATTACTCAAACAAGGATGAACGGAGCAATGGATGACAAATTATGCATCGCTAATTAGGAATTCAACATTGGCCCACTTTTTGTTTTGATGATAAAATATTAAATGTAGGGATAATTTGACATTCCCCCTTGAAATTTGGAGCAATTTCGCATTAGTCCATTAACTATCAAACTGTTTGACATACTCTCCTAAAATTTGAATAAATCCCACATACCCTCTATCTTGTATTTTCATTAGGTTTTTGTTATTAAATACCGCTTATTTTTATATAACATGACTACCTTACCCTTAGATACATTAATAAAAAAGTGAAAAGACATTTGTATTCTCTATATATCAAATTAATTCTATATTTGTTCGACAAAATTGCCATTAAAAAAATTATATATTTATTTGTAATTAATTCGATATATGAAGGATAAAAATGTCTTCTCACTTTTTATTAATATATCCAAAGGTAAGGTAGTCATTTACATAAAATAGTAGTATATTTTTGAATTGAAAACTTAATGGAAGCACAACGCAAGGGGAGTATGTGAGATTTATTCAAATTTCAGAGGGTATGTATCAAACGGTTTGATAACTAGTGGATTAATATGAAACTACTCTAAACTTTAGGGGGAATATAAAATTATTCCTTAAATGTAACACCTAGGTGCTAATTATTAATTAACTAGCAGAAAAATATATAAGATGCTTTGATTATAAATGTGAAAAGCAGACAATTCTTTTGAGATAATAATATTATGATGTATATGCTTGAGTTGAATATGGTTAGTCTTTGATAAAATTACTAAATAGGATATTAGTGATTCATTATTGAAAAAGAGAGAGAACCTAGAACACCTTTTTCTAAAAGTAAATCTAGAATTATCAAATTCAACATATATTTTTAAACAACACATACAATTGATCCTTCTAATAACACTTTCAATAATGATAAAAATCTCTTCTCTCTTCATAGTGAATTGGAGGAAATAAATAATTTCAACCCAGCATATATTCAAAACCTCAATAATCGAAATACCGCCATTAACAACCAAACTAAAAAGATAATTGGCACATATTATTATTTATATTGAAAATGAATTGGGGTGTTATAAAAAGATTTACCAATTAAACTAACTGTAACTTACAAATCCAATTATTATTGTAGATTGTAGTGGTGGGGCGTGTTTATAGTTTGCAAATTTTTATTTGCCTTCTTTTTACTACATGACCTACTTTTAAACCCGATTAATTATTAATATTTTATATTTAATTTTATTTATACAACTCAAGAAAAAAATTGATTAATTTAAAAGGTTTAATTGACCCTAGCATTAATTTATTGACCTTTGTAGCTGGCAAAGACTTCAAATATTTTAACTCTATTGACAACTTTTAGACAAAGACTTTCGAAGCCATTTCCATATTTATTTACTCCCATCGAAGCATCGTTGAAGCAACTAAAGTGAGATGATAATTAAAGGGATAATTTCACATACCCCCTAAAGTTTGGACTAATTTTATATTAGCTTACTAACTATTGAAGTATTTGACATACCCCCTTTAAATTTTAATAAAATTCAAACACTTCTTTAAGTTGTACTTCTATTAGGTTTCTGCTACAAAATATTGCTTATTCTATATAAAATAACTATCTTACCTATAAGTACATTAATAAAAAATGAGAAGACATTTTTTTTCTTCATATATCAAATTAATTGTAAATAAATATGCAATTCCTTTAATAGTATTTTAGTCAAACAAATAAGCGATTTTTTAATGGTATTTTTATAAAAAAAAATGAAATTAATTTGATATTTGAAAGATAAAAAGATTTTCTCACTTTTTCATTAATATATCTAAGAGTAAGATAATCATTGCATATGATGATAAGTAATATTTTGTAATGAAAATTTAACAGAAGTACAATTCAAGAAGAATATGTGAGATTTATTCAAATTTCAAGGAAGTATATTAAAACAATCAGACAATTAGTGGACTAATATGAAACAACTCCAAACATTAGGGGTGTGTCAAATTCTCAAATAATTAAAATAAATCGAATCCAATATAATAATAAAACTATTATTGTATTTCATATTTAAAAAATAAATTAAAATTAAGGGATAAAGACACCTACACCCTAAGGTTTGGCAAAACTGATAATTTTCTCCCTAAAATTTAAAACACACCCAAAAAGACCCTCGATTGTTACATTGGCAAGAATGTTTTATAGGTCAAGATATTTAAGATTCGTAGATCATGGCGGATGGAATTTCTTGTCCGAGGGATTTCGCCATGCCCATTGTGTGGCAATTTTTTTCGATATTTGGTTGGCTCGCAATGAGGATGGCCCGACCAACGATTTCGCTATCTTTGATCATTTGGAGAATTAAGCCAACTGCCTTGCGCATCGAGATTTGGTCCACCTTGCCTTTCGATACATCGCGGGGTTCAAGGGTTAAGTTGAGACCGAAGTCACGAGTGTAAGAGTGGCCACCTATGCACTCCATTCAGGCCAGCGCTCAACTTTCAGAGAGCCAAAGAGCTTTAACTCTACTATTCAATAGAAAGTAAGAGAAGAGAGAAGTTTGGTCAGGGTTTAGGGTTTTTTAGTTTTGTATAGAAACTAACAGTTGAGGATAATAACGTTAATTACTAGTCTGGTCTATTTAATCATTTGGCTATTTAGCCTCTTACGCTGTTTTTTTTTTTTTTTGTTCTTTTATTGATATGTATGTGTTTTTCTCTTTTTTTGAGGATGTGGGCCTCCATTTTCGAGTCTCAATCATATCCTTATCTTGTCACCTTTATCTCTTTACTGATCTCTTCCTAGATGATGGATTGGTATTGTCTTGTGAAAGAAATAAATGGGTTGACCAATAAATAGAAAGATGCAACAACAATTAGGTCAAAATTGGTGCACCGTGTCGGGTCTAAGGAAGTGGAAGAGGAGGATAATCTAGTTGGGAAAATGGCTTGGTGAAGAATTTTTTGAATTTACTAAATTTGGTCTCCATGAGTAATCTAGTTTCTGGGCTAGAAAAAAGTTGATAGTTTATGAATATGAATATCTAAAGAAGAGATGATATGAAGAAGAGAAGGGCTGTTTAAGGGCATTTTTGAGTTTTTATTAAACAGTTCCAAGGACAATTACGTCCACTTAAAAACAACATGCACTTTTATTTAATATGGGGTAAGAAAGTAATTATTGTCATTCTAACTACCATTTCATATAGAGGGCTGTTAAAAGTCTTCTTGAGTACATTTTAAATTTTGAGAAAGATTATCATTTTCGTCTAATTTTAAGGATTTAGATATTTTATCCCTCAAATCCCATCAACAAGTCCACAAAAGTAAGGTCCATTATGTAATCTAAATCTACCGATTGGCAATGGCCCCAATTTCAATTTGTTTTTTAATCATAAATTTATCAAACGGCCTCCATTACCATGGCCCACACCCTGCCAATCTAATGAAAGCTACTGATCGCCACGTGTACATCAATCTGCGCGGTGACCTACACTTTTTTGTCTTTTAAGTATTTACTTAAAATAAGTCAAAACACCCGAATTCTTTTAAACTTTTCATTAATTTTCGTGGTAGACCTTAGGCGCTGCGGGGTCGCACTGCTAAATTTTGGTTTTAAGAGTGATTTATATTTTTAAGTTGGGTTTAAATTTTTTTTCATTTATAAATTTTTCTTTCAACCCGATATAAAATTTTTAAAAATATTTAAGAATTTATATAAATTTTTATAAAATTATTAGAATAGCAAATATTAAAAAAATATCAAAAAATAAAATAAAATAAAGAGTTCAAAAAATATTAACTGTATAAGAAAATATTTAAATACTAAACATACAAAAGAATGTTGATATAAACCTTTAAAAAGTTTTGTCTATTAAATATTTATTGTAATTTGTTGAATGATCTTTGTGATTATTAAATAATTTATTAATAATTATTAAATAATAAAAAAAATTAAAATCTCATAATTTATTGTAGACAAATAAATTGTCAAAGCAAACATATATATTGTTGTGTCTTACATATGATTTATTATTTTCTCTTTTGCTTATATTTTTAAGTAAATATTTTTACTCAAAAATTTTAAAATTTTCAATTTCTTTAAAATCATCGGATTTTTTTTCTTAAGAATATTTAACTCAACAGACCTTTACAATGTGAGACACATCAATAAGGGGAAACTACCGTTTCCCTTCTAAGTTTCTCATTTATACATACAATTTTTTCTTTGAGTTTTTTTTAATTATTCATTATTTTTTAAAAAATAATACTAAAACACGACTAATTACTTTCTTAAAAGAAAATAATTAACAGTTTAAAAAAATGTAAATAAAATAAAACTTTAAGAAGTAATGGTCGTTTTTTCAATTGACAATTTGCATTGTGTGTGTATATATAAATATGTATGTATATAGTCATGGACACAATTAATATTTGTTGAAAATAATTTGCTGTGTTTTATTTCGTAATCACAATTCACAAACGTCACCAAACGTAATGAGATTTTGGTTTGTTCTCCCTTTCGGAATCATCGGTTGGTGAATTGTCAGAGTCGAGGCCTTCCAAGTCTAAAGATTTGCCAATTCATTGATTTTCTTTTTCCTTTTTTATTTTTGGAATTAAATAAATTTCAAACGTGTGCCTTCGACCCTTCGTATGTGGGAAATTTTGTTGATTATTTGAATATAAGCACGATTAGTTCAAATATTTTTTTTCTTTCTCATAAATCAAATAAGATTAATGTTATATAGACAAATAGCATATAGTTGTTGTTGTTGCTGTTGTTATTATTATAGATAAACATAATTTCCCTATAATGCTAGTAGATAATTAAATTAAATAGACATAATTTTGAGCAAATTAACTATAAAAAATACTTAATACAAGTAAAGGTCCTATACTAAAATTAAGTTACATTCTTTACCAACATATTTAAAGTTTAAAATATTTCATAATATGTTTATATACATAGAAAAAAATAATTTATTATATTACATAACTCACCGTATATTAAGCAGTATTACATATATCGTTATATAATTAATCAACAATTTTAATATTATTATTTATTATGTACTACATAATCATACCTTATATCAAATTACTCTTGAATTATATTACTCATTATAATATATTTTTTTTTTCTTTCTTTGTCTATATATACGTGTATATGTACGCGCGCACGACCATTATAAATAATATAATGTAATAACGCTATATGTTTCTTTCTTAATTTCAATTAGTTAACATGAGAAAGGGTTAGCAAGTGTACGTGGTGTTATTGTAAAGATTTAATCAACTCTAATTGATTAAGGTTATTAATAACCTGCAATGTTAAATAGTATTGTGTCTCATGTAATTAATTTATAATCTTACATTATTAATGAGACTTAATTGATTTACATAAGGTGAGGGTGTAACAAAAAAATTTATTAATCGACACTTACATATCTAATTATTATTTATATTGAACCTAAATTGAGCTGTTATAAAAACAAAATACCAATCAAATCAATTATAACTTATAAATTTAATTATTATTGTGGATTGTCGTGGTGGGGGTGTGTTTATGGTCCCAAATTTTAATTTCCCATCTTTTTATTATATGACCTACTTTTAAATTTGATTAATTATGTTATTAAATCATTTTTAGGGATGATAATTTAACTCGAATTCAGATTTAAATTTAAAAAAAATTCATAAAACCAATCCTATCTTAGATTAGGTTTGAGTCAAAAAAATTCATATATTTTTTTCGAATTCATATTCGGAAAACTTATTCTGAAACTAAAGTTTTGTCCTTTTTTTTAAATAAAAATTTTAAATTAATTTTTTAATTTTTAATATATATGAATTTAATAATTATTTTATAAAATAAATATTTAAAAACTTCAAATTTAACTTAAAATTAAAAAAAAGAAAAAAAAATCAGATTTAAACCCAATCCAAATTATTTGAATCGTCTTGACTTTAAATTTGAATCCAAATTACTTTAACTAAAAAAAACTTGAATAGAACTTAAGTTTTAATTTTATATAAAAAATTTAAATCCGAATTTAAGTGAAATAAAATCTAAATTTAAATTTTATAATTCCTAATCTCTTTAAAGAATAATTAAAAAAAAAATACTAGCATCAATTGTAATGTATGTATTTATTGCAACTTCTAAATCAATCACATATATAATATTTAATATTAACACAACTCAAGAAAAAATTGATTAGTTTAAAAGTTTAATTTACCCTAATATTAATTTGTTAAAAGATATCAGATCACTTTGTAGCTGGCAATGGCCTTAAATATTTTAACTTCATTGACGACTTCTAGACTGGCTTTCAAGGCAATTTACATATTTATTTACTTCTACCGAACCATCGTGGAAGCACCAACGAAAGTGCGATAATAATTAAAGGGATAATGTCACATATATACCCCCTTGAAGTTTGGAACAATTTCATATCAGTTCACTAACTACTGAACAATATAATATACCCCTTGTAATTTAAATAAAACTCAAATACTTCTTTAAGTTGTACTTTAATTGATTTTTTGCTACAAAATATTGTGTATTTTATATAAAATAACTATCTTATCCACAGATACATTAATAAAAAAATGAGAAGATATTTTTATTTTTTATATATTAAATTAATTACAAATAAATATGCTATCTTTTTAATGGTATTTTTTATCAAATAAATATACAATTAATTTGATATATGAAAGATAATTTTTTTTAATTTTTTATTAATACTTCTAAGAGTAAGATAATCGTTTATATAAATAAGCACTATTTTCTAATAAAAATCTAACAAAAGTACAACTCCGAACGATATGTGAGGATTATTCAAACTTTTAAGGGAATATGTCAATACGGTTGAATAGTTAATAGACTAATGTGAAATATCTTCAAACATTAGAGGTATGTCAAATTCTCACATAATTAAAAAAAATCCAATAAATATATTATTCGGTTTCTTATTTAGAAAAATAAAATAAAATAAAATAAATTTCCAATCAGACAAGTCCAAGAAAGTGAGGTCCATTATCTAATTCTAATCTAAATCTACCAATTGGCAATGGTCCCACTTTCCAAAAAAGACTTTTTATCATCAAACTGATCAAACGGCCACCATTAACCAGGCCCACACACCGCCAACGTGATGAAAGCCTACCCTGATCGCCACGTGCACATCAACATTTGTGGTGGCCCACACTTTTTGTCTTACTTAAGTCAAAACACACGAATTCTTTTAAGCGTTTCATCCATATACCTTTGTCCGAGAACCAAAAGCCGTCTCTTTTCTTCTCTCTGTTTTGCAATTTACGATGTCCAATCTCGGCGAATCTCGTCCGCATCGGCCGGAATATCCTTTTCAGAACTCCGATCCCGCGGTTCCGCTGACGAATCTGTCGGCGGTGAGAACGAGAATGGAGTCTCTTCACCAGTTCTTGTCGGAATCGGTGAACTCGAACACTCTCATCAGTCAACATCAGATGAACATGGTCTCCTCCGAAATCGCCTCCGCCATCCAACAAATCATCGTCAACGGTGCCGCCCTTCTCGCCTACTCCCACCAGCCAACTCCGCCTCCCCCAGATCCGGCAAACCTTGAAATCGGTTCAGTTTTGGAGAAAACAGAGCAAGTATCGGAGAAAACAGAGTACGAATCGGATTGCGAAATCGTGGAGATCGATGCGGTTGAGTTGCTGGCCGAGCACATCCATTTTTGTGATGTTTGCGGTAAAGGGTTCAAGCGAGACGCGAATTTGCGCATGCATATGCGAGCACACGGCAACGAGTTCAAAACCCCCGAGGCTTTGGTGAAACCCGATAAGGGGACCGAATCAGGGCGAAAGACGAGATTTTCGTGCCCGTATCAAGGGTGTAACCGAAACAAGAAGCACAAAAAGTTTCGGCCTTTGAAGTCAGTCATATGCGTGAAGAACCATTTCAAGAGGAGTCATTGTCCGAAAATGTACGCATGCGATAAGTGTCACAAGAAGAGCTTTTCAGTTGTCTCCGATTTGAAGAGTCACTACAAGCACTGTGGGGTAACTAAGTGGAAGTGTTCTTGTGGGACCAGTTTTTCGAGGAAGGATAAGTTGTTTGGACACGTGGCTTTGTTTGAAGGGCACATGCCTGAAGTTGAGGAGAAATTGAAGGATGATCATGATCATGATGATGATGATGACGATCATGTTGATGTTGACGTTGATGATGATGATGATGATGAAGTAGACAATCAAGAAAAGGCAGCAATGGTGAAGGGAAATGAGAAATTCTTGGATGATGGGTTTTTTGAAGGGTTGCTTGATGGGTTTGGTTCAATTGACAATTTTTGCTTGCAAGATGTGTTGAATGGTTCTCCTTCTCCTTCTTGGAATGGTGGGTTTTTGTGATTTCTTTTTAGTGTGTTTTGCTTTTCTTGTTTTTGAGCTTATATGTATATGGGTATTTGATTCTTTGTAACATTATGGATTAGTGTGAAGATGCAATAATATTGTTCAATTATGCAATCACTCATCAAGTCTCCTTTTGAAACCCTTGTTTTTTTTTTTTGGATTAAGAACAATATGATTGCCCATTTACATGATAATTTTTTATTGCCCATTTACATAATAATTTGTATCACAAAATTTTAGGCTCTAGGGTTGTTTTGCACCCATCTTTTTAATGTTAAAATGCTAGTAATTTTCCTCTATTTGCTGATTCCCATTGTAGCAATTTTAATAAAAGCTCAAGATTATTGAGGCCTGCAATTTGTGAGCGGAGTCATAGCTTTTCTTATCTTTGATACCAAAAGCTCCATCAATTATCATTGATTTTCACTTGGTTATAAAGCAATAAACAAGCACTTGCCGCGGTTGTGGTCTAGTAATAAAAGATTTGCAGTGTAATTAATTCGTAAAATCAATATTTCAAAATTTGCAAAAAACAATTTCACGATTCGTCACCAATGAAAGGAATTCGGTTCTTGACAAAATCAATATTTTGAAGAATTGCAATCAACAATTTCAGGGCAAAAAATAGGTGAAACACTTTTGCATGTTTTGATCAAAGCAATTATCCAATTAGTTATAAAACCAATTGTTCCCCAGAACATTACTTTTGAGCCTAAGACCTTCGTGCTAAAAAAGAGTCAATCTTCATGGGCTCAATTAGATATTTTTTTGTAGGACATCCTCTTCAGACCTTATCACTCTTTACAGAACAATCCACTTTAAAGATAAGTTCACGATAATAGTTATCGGGCCAACCCCTTACTGGCCAATCCCCCTACAGGGCTAGATAGCGAAGAACCTTCTCGAATTTAAAGGGTCTAATCGGCAATTTGAAACACTTGTTTGGCAGGAAAGGTTAGGATACGACTAAAACTATACTTTATACACTGACCAGATCGGTTCATCTCAGCACCTGCGTGATTAAAGATGAAATAAGGTCAGAATAGACACTAGGTCGACTGTCTGCCAAACAAGCCAATCAGGTACAGCCAGTGAAGTCACCAGAAGACCAACTCCTTGAGAAGACCATAGACCACGATCGAGCCAAATAAGAAGAGACTACCAGAAAATTAACCAAAGCAGACCGGATTTAGCCTCTCATTTAACCAAATCTACCGGTGAAGACAGACATGATGAATATGCCAAGAATATGCTTAATGTACATCAGAAAGATACCTAGTATATAGTAGAAGCATGTCAAGAGAAGATTAGTAGAATGATATTTTGCGTGTGTCAGAGGCACAGTAGAAATATGTCAGGAGAAGATCAGCAGAATGATATTTGACATGTGATAGAAGCAGAATTAGAAGCATGTCAAGGGATATATTGAAAAAAATACCTAGAAAGTCATCTGAAGACCAGTACTATAAAAAGGAGAGAAAGACACATAAGCAGAGGATGATGAAAAAATGCCCAGATGATGCCAAAAAAAATAAAGAACTAGACAGAGAGAAAAATGGTCTTTTTATTTATTTTTTAGCATTTTAATTAACCTTTTTACTAGTCTTCCACTGTAAAAATCGTTTCTGACTTAAGCACCGGAGAGTTTTCACTGAAACTCATCCCGACGAGACCAACACAATAGTTTCACTTGTATTTTGCAGGTTCTGTCATAACTGACGAGGAAGAGAAGACCAAAGCTTTTGCAAGTAAGTCTAACTAAGACAAGACCCAAATACTGATTCTCACTAACAAACAAATTCAAAATTCGTTAATCTGAAAAACTATTTCTTTTCGGTCAACACTAATAATTAACTTTTGTTATCTCCTCAAACAATTTTGCATTCTTTTGGTACCAACCAGTAGTAAAGCAACCATAATGAACCTGAAAAATAGTGTAGAGAACAGTGAATCCTAAGGCTTCAGCCATTCAACTTGCAATATTTTTTACTTTGCATAATTAACTAATTAATACTTTTTTTTTATTTATAGTTTTATTTTTTAAAGTAATGTCTACCTGGTAATTATTTTCAATTATATATATTATTAGTTTCATTATAATAGTTATTTCAATCGAATTCTTTTGTAATAACTTTATTGGAGGAATCATCATTCTCTCTGTGAGATTAGGTTAAAATAAAGAACTCTAATCAAATTCAATCTTGAACCCTAACATTTTTACGTAATGGAATAACTAAGATATTAAACAAAAATAGCAAGAATATAAAGCAGATAATCAAAAGCATAACACAATCACTTATGTGGTTCGGCCGATTGCCTATGTCTACGGTAGATCCAATGATCCTAATATCTCTTATTAACTCCCTAAAAATTTTACAGGAAAACACAATGAAGAACTCTCAAAATGATCTAATGTTTAGTGTACCTTTACTCTCTCGCGAATAATGAACACCCAATCAATGGTTTCACCTTAGCGCACATAAGCACTTAGTGTTTACTTAGTTCTTCATTCTCTTAGAGTTTCTTTTAATGCTTGATTTCAAATAAAGAGTTTACAAGGGTTTATATAGAGTTTAATTCGTGCCTACTAATCTTAATTTTAATTGAAATAAGAGTCCACGTATTTTGGAAGTCAAAATTTTTCAAAACTCAGAGATTCACAGTAGAAACGAATTTTCCCCGCTCTAGAGCCGCAGCATTGGGTCTTGTCGAGACCAGTGCCATGGCATCAAACATTCTTCCATGTGTGTCGTGGCGCCCAGTCATGTACTGAGCTTCGCGCTTTTCCCGTCTCATTTTGTATTTTTGAGTCTCAATTTGTTTCTTTCTTTGTGTTTCACACATCTTAAATTTTTTTATGTATATCCTACACATTTTAAGCTTTTGACTTTTGACTTTTTTTTTTTTATATTCTTCATAATTTTTATACAAGCAAAATTATTAAATTATCAAATTTTCAATAAACTTGATTATTTTGTGAATAACCATTGGTTCAATACTTCAACCGATATAATTTCTTAAATGATACAAAAATTTGAGGTTCACGCATCCTTCGCACTAGAATATATTAAGTTTGGTTCTTATTGGTGTAATAATTTTTAATTTTTTTTTTCAAATGATGATCTTAAAAGAAAAAAGATGACCAAATCAAATAAATCAATTTTGACATAATCATGATCTACAATATACATATTTTTATTTTAATAAAGAAGTGGATTGCATTCAAGTATCTAATAATCAAACTTAATTTTAATACTAGTTAATGGATTGATAATGTCCTTAAATGGTATTTTATAACAGGATCCGATGATTTTGAGTTCATGATAAGACAATCCAAAAATATATTAACAACCCCTTTATGTTTTGTTTCCCCTAATCATCATAATTCTTAGTAAGTTAATAAATAGGCAAATGGGTTAATTCACTAGTTAACTAATTCTTTAACCTAACAAATAATAATACACATCTTAAATTATATTCTAATTTTTTTATTATGCATATTTATATTTATATTTTAATAAATATATTTTATTGTCTGCTAAATACTTTTATTTAGTTATTATTTTAACTTTTATATATTGTGCTACATAAATCTAAATTTAAAAAGAATTCTTTTATTATATATATATCTATTTTGTGGTAAGATAGAATAAATTAATCTAAAGTTCGTTATACAATAATAATTAATTATTTGTGTCAAAGTTTTTTATAATTTATATATTACACAAAAATTAATAATTACGACGGAAGAATAGAAAGAGTCAAATATAAAACACTTGAAGTATATACATGTATATAAATAATATCTCTTGTATGAATCTTCGTGCACAAAAAGTCTAATAGTGCATTGAGAATAAATTGATAGATCTAATTAACATAAAATTTACTTATAATTAAAAATACATTCATTTTTCTATCAATTTATTCTATTAATAAAAATATTCTTTTTAAAATAAAAATAACATGTCAATTATTAAGTGGAATTAAAAGTTTTATAATTTTTATGACAGTTTATTACACTATTTATCGTCAACTTGATGAATGAATTGAATGACACATCATATGATTTGAAATAAAACTTTTCGAAAAATGAAAATTTGGGATAATTAAGGGATGCGTATCATTATTCTAACAAAAAATTTGACTATTACCATGTTGAGAATTACTGTATCTGCAGGGGCATCTAGGGTTTTTGATGCATGTGGGTCTTCTTTTTCTTACTTTGTTTTTTGTTTTATAATTTTTTGAAAAGAGACATGGAAATCAAATTTGAATCACATATAAATTCTGATTATAGTTTCAAAATCCAAACAACCCCTTCAAGCTTGCATCATGGCTTTACTCAATACAGCTTCAGCAAAGCAGCTGACAATATTGGCTTTGCTCTAGTACTTTTCAGAATTCCATTAGCTTATTATTTTGTATATATGTTCATGATCAAAATAGCTGAAATAATTACTTGGAGTCAATTCAATTATCACGAGAACCTGTTATTATTATTATTTTACTTTTCTGTAGCTGAAATGTTATTAATTGGGTCAATTCAATAATCACGAGAATATTGCTCCATTTTCTCGTGCAAATTTTAAACCGAGAAAGTTTCTCTCTGTGTTTTCCTCCTTCAAAGTTCCATTTGATTTGCATGCTACCTGTGATATTTGAAGAGATTTATTGAACATTCCCATTCGAACATTCATATATATATATATATATATATATATATACACACACACACACACACTTGCCATGAACGCACCGCTATATGCTATTAAAAATTACCATATCATAATTTTCAGAAATACCCTATACTTTAATTTGCACAATATAGTCATCATCATTATCATGTCGGTTTTGTTAGAGGCTGGGATTATGTTGAATGAGGCATGGATGTCGAAGAATGAGAGAGAGATGACTCAGAACCGCCACCACATTTACTAGCAGATGATGAAAAGAAGAAGAAGAAGAAGAGCTCAGATTAAGGGATATTAATAAATGTGATGTATGAACATACGAGAAAAAAATATATCATAATTTTCAAAGCCACCTCATAATGAGTTATTGAGAGATAAAGTTTCAAAATTGAAAATTTATCTACTATCTATGTGTAATATTACACGTACTGAATAATGAGTTATTGAGAGATAAAGTTTCAAAATTGAAAATTTATCTACTATCTATGTGTAATATTACACGTACTGAATGAAATCTTGCGTTGATTGCTTTAAAAAAAATTTTCTTTCTAAATTGCAGATTAATTCAGAATTTAAAGTTATATGCATTAAGTACATTGATTGCATTAATCGAATGAATTCATGTGGTATTCTTCAATCTTAGATTTGTGAATACGTAATTAAAAAAAAAGGAAGTTATATAATGCATGCAGTCAATGCATCTATTGTTGACAGATGCATTATTTGTATTTTGTTTTTAATTTTATTTTAACGGATTCAATTGATGGCATGCAAAATATTTGAATAATCATCAATTGTTGCTTCGTACGGATTTAATTTTGGAAACCTTTTTTTTTAATTGAATGCGTTATTATTATTTTTTTTTGTATTTAACTTTAAAATTTAAAAAATAAACAGGAAAAAAGGGATAAAAGTTAAAGTTTTATTTAAAGTTAAATTGATAATGTCAAATTTAATGAAATTTTTTTTTTAATTGTAGTGCATGTCAAGTAATTAGTGTCTACAAATTTTAAAAGTTTATTAGATCAATTTCACAAGGCCCATAAAGACTTTACTGAGCCTATATTTTTATACCTAACATACTACCAAATCAAGATAGTTCGGATAGACTTAATCCCATTTTGAGTTTAGGTTATTGAATAAAGTTTAGGGTTTGGATAATTTAGAAAGGTTATGTTTAATCTGACCCAACCACTTCGGTCCCGTCCTACTTTGACATGATTTGACTTTGACCATTTTATTTTTCCTCTATTTTCTTGCAAACTAATATATAATATTTTAAAATAAATTAAACTGAAATAAAATACCACAAAAGTGATATTTTTTATACCGATTTATTTATTTTAAAATATGTAGGTATTATTAAAGAAACTAAATAATTGTATTTAAATCTATGAAAAAAAATAATCAATTCAAAGTAAGATTATTTTTTTCGCCAGATAATAGACACATATGGTCGTAAATATGTGATAAACTTTGGCATTTTTCATACATATAATATGTCGGTCCAAAGAAAGGCGTATTATTTGCAATATCTATTATCAATATTTATTATCCAAATTTTTAGAGTACCGTTTATAAATTGTTATTTGTATCTAAAGATTAAATAGTAATGTTGTACTTAGTATCTTATAATGGTTCAATTCATTATATTTTATGCCATATGTGTATATGTATACATGATTAAATGACATGACTATTAATTGTGAGTTTTTTTGTCATATACAGTAAATGCTTCTTTTATAACTATCAATTTAAACAACATTCTAGTGCTTAGCGGCACTAACTTCAGGAAATGGAATGTGCACATTATCGTTGTGCTTGGGTGTATAGATCTAGACTATGCAATTCGGATGGAAGAACCTCCTGCCCCTACTGATAGTAGTATTGCTGAACAAATGGTACTTTATGAAAAATGAGAGCGTTCTAACTGCATGAATTTGATGATCATAAAGTACTCTATTCTAGATACCATTAGGGGCACAGTGCTTGAGGAAGAAAATGTTAAAAAGTTTCTGAGCCAAATAGTAAACCGATTCGTTGGTAATGAAAAAGGTCAAAACAAACACCATTTTGTCTATACTTGTTTCAATGCAGTATAAAGGCAAAGGAAATATAAGAGAGTACATTATGGAAATGTCTCATCTTATTACAAGATTAAGGGCACTAAAGTTAGAGTTGTCTGATGACATTCTTGTGCACCTAATCTTGATCTCTCTTCCTACACAATACAGTCCTTTTAAGATTAGTTATAATACTAAAAAAGAGAAATAGATTTTTAATGAGCTCATTGCTCAATGTTTGTAAGAGAAAGAAATTTTAAAATAAAAAAAGATTGAAAGTGCTCATTTAACAACTTCATTCAATGACAATGTTGCCAACAAGAAAAAGAAATAGAATAATTCAATGACAATGTTACCAACAAGAAAAAAAAATAGAATAATAAAAGAAAAAGAGCTGTATACATTGGAACTTCACAGCCTAAAGTGCAAAAGAAACAAAATGCTAAAATCTCTTGTTACTTTTATAAAAAAGTTAGATATGTGAGGAATAATTATTCTAAGTATGCAAAATAATTTGACAAAAATGGTAGACTTCTCAAATTTGTTTGTTTATAAGTTAATTTGGCTTTAATATTAAGTCACACTTAATAGATAGATACGGGTGCATTTATTCACATAAGTGTGACTATGCAGGGTTGTCTAAGGAGCCGACCACTAATTGATGCTAAAAGATTTATATGTGTGGGTAATGGCAACAAGGCTGCTGTTAATGTAATTGGATTATTTAGATTACAATTAGAATTTAGTTATTATTTGAATTTTCATAAGATATTTTATGTACTGTCATTTAGATGAAATTTGGTTTCTATTTCTTATTTGAAAAAATTCGGTTACTCTTGTTCTTTTGAAAATAAAAAGTTTAGTCTCTTTCAGAATTCAAATATTGTTGGTACCGATTCTTTAGTTGATAATCTATATCAATTAGATCTTCATGCCTTACATATTATTGAAACCTTGCATGTAAGCAATTGTGGTTTAAAGCACAAATTAATTAATAAGAATTCTTATATGTTATGACATAAGTGTTTAGGACACATTTCTAAACAAAGAATTCAACGGCTTGTGTCAGAAGAAATTCTAAATTCCCTTGATTTTTTAGATTTTGAAATATATATTGAATGCATTAAGGGAAAACAAACAAATATTAGAAAAATTAGTGCCAATAAGAGTTTAAACGTCTTAAAATTAATTCATACTGATATTTGTGATCCATTCTCTACGGCTTTTTAGAATGGTCAAAAATATTTTATTATTTTCATAGACGATTGTTCTTGTTATGGGTATTTATACTTGATTCATGAGAAGTCTCAATCATTGAATATTTTTAAGGCCTATAAAGCTGAAGTTAAAAATTAGCTTGGCAAGAAAATTAAAGCCATTAAATTTGACCGTGATAGTGAATTCTATGGTAGATATGACGGATTAGGTGAACAACGTCTATGCCCTTTTACGTGATATTTGCAAGAATGTGGCATCATTCCTCAATACACCATACCAAGGACTCCAAGTCAAAATAGTATAGTTGAGAGACAAAATAGGACCTTAAAAGAGATGGTTAAAAGTATGATAAATCATTCTTTACCAGAATCTCTTTGGGATGGAGTCTTAAAGACTGCAGTATATATCTTTAATCGAGTTCCAAGTAAAGCAGTGGCTAAAACCCCATATGAGCTATGGACTGAAAAGAAGCCTAGTATTAGACATTTGCATGTCTAGGGTTGTCCAGCAGAGGCTAGGCCATACAGAGCTAATGAAAGAAAGTTGGACTTAAGAATAATAAATTGCTACTTTATTAGATACTCGGAAAGATTGAAGGGTTTCAAGTTTTATAATCTCTTAAGCAGATCTTTTGTCGAGATAGGGAATGTTAAATTCATTGAAAATGTTGAATATAATGAGACTGCTAAACTCAGGAACATTGTCTTTGAAGAGGAATATATAACTATTCCTAATATTACAATTGATAATGACCAAGTAATTGCACCTATCATTATGCAGAATGTAAATATAGATAATCAAGACATTCTTGAGATACCTTATGCTAATATTGAAGAACTTGCTCCTACTCATATAGAGGAGCAACAACAATAATCTCAATTAAAAGTGTCATTAAGGAGATCCACTAGGGAGAGGAGATCAACGATCTTGGATGATTATATCGTGTATCTCCAAGAATATGAGTTTGACATAAGATTGAAAGATGATCTAATTGTCGGGGATCTAATATACATGGGTGTATGTATGTGTAATTGTATTTATTGCCTAAAATACGTATCATATACACATTAAGCACGACGAAAACATTAAAAACATGCAATAAACATGATTAATAATATATTAATCACATTAATATATTAGAAGAGTTAAGAAATCACCTGAACTTGTAAAGTTATACACATATATCATCGAAGTCCGCATAGAGACCAACTCATTGTCAGTTCTAGTCACCAACTCGGTGAGCTTGGCGAGCTAGAACAGCAGCCCCATATACAACACAGGATTAACTCTTAACCCCAAAATGATCACCAGTGTGTATTCTTTCTTTTCTCTAAAAGGAAAGAAAATATAATTTGAAACAATTCACAATTACTTCAATTGGCACCATAAAGAAAAATAAAATAATTTTTTTTTCTTTTTTTTTTCTTCTTCTTCTTCTCATTCTCAGTGCCACTAGGGAAATGAAACATTTCATTTCCTTTTCATTTCTCCATTTCCCATCACTTGCACACTTGCACTCTCATACACACATCTCTTAATATTCACACAATAAATAATAATAAAATAATATAAATAGGTGCCAACTATTTGGCACCCAAAATAAAATAATATAATAATATAATAATATATAATAATATAAAATAATGAAATATTTTGATTATTTAACAATTAAATAATTAATATGTGAAATGATCATTTTGCCATTTATGAATAGTTATCAAGTTTACCCTTAGTAGGTTCTACCAAATTCTACACTTGGGTAAACTCAACCGAGAGTTCACAATGCGCCACATATCATTATACAATTAGTAAATAATAATTATTGACTAATTGTTGTATTTAACACTTAAATACAGACACGCACACATTTCTATAATAATATTGAATATTGGTGGATTAAACAATTTAATCCGACATGCTGCCCCAGTGCACAACGAGTACACTTCATATTGTGGGACTCCCTATGTCTACGCCTGATTCGTCAAATCGAATTATTCCATGAGTCCGTGAGTCATGTCCTACGTACACGTCACGGATATTACAAATCAGCGCATTAAACCATACGAGCTGAGGTTACAACGCATACGTATAGTCCTTCCGTCATGATATCTTGGATGTGCTGAGGATATAGATTATAACCGTCAAATCCCTATGTGCTCATCTATATCTTATCTCCAAACTTGTATCTCATTAAATAATATGTACAAACTCCTTTGCCATATTGTTCTACTCTGGCACAAACTCTTTCCCAGGATTAATGCTTGTGGCCACAAGATTTTCTGAGTACAGTCTCAAAGTATCTGTATATTTAACTCACTATGTGAGTTGAAGGATCCCATATCTATACACACTACTTTATAAGCATCGGACCATATCTAGTGACACCCAGTGGTCACACCATGAAAGGTCTGTGACATGCATGTAACCAAAGTATGGTAGATAACTTACAAGCCCACCGTGGCACTCAGGTCAAAGGACCACGTATACTACTCAACCCGAGAGGACCCTCTGTTGATAGCTTATATAGGGTGTCTATCGAAGGCCCTCGTGAGTCTGTCCCATATCCAATCCTAACTAGATATCCATATATTAATATGAGCTCGAAGCTCATGGTCGGCTAGAAACAACAATCTATATCTTATAGGTACGACATACGCTAATCTATATAAAGGTATCCACCGGTAGACCCGCATCGGTAGAAATAAATCAGGAAAAATATTCAAGAACATACTTGCGCAATAGATATTTTCTAACACCTGATTGCAATTCTTACAACTATGCAGTTACTAGTATATTTCCGGGTCTATATCCCATTACAGATAAGGCTCCAACTTTTGAATCTTGCTGAGTATTATAATCAGCTAACACTTAGCTGTGCTAATATTTAGCATTTATATCTCTCAGTGTGATTAACTATGAGCCCTTATCTAAACTCCTTTAGATTTGATATGAACTTTTTCAAATCATGCAATGTCTGTAACGTTACATTACATAGTACCATGTAAATATGTATTAGCAATTTAATGAGAATATATACTTGTATAAATACACAAGTATATGTACATTCAGGGATGGCACGTAAGCACCAACCCTAACACTAATAACTTTCAGTCAAGTCAAATAAAATGTAAACTCCAAGAAATGGATAGATGCCATGAAAGATGAGATGAAATCAATGCAAGACAATGACGTTTGGGGTCTTGTCGAATTACTTAAAGGAGTGAAACCAATTGGTTGTAAATGAATTTCAAAACCAAACAGAATTCAAAAGGAAATGTTGAAAGATATAAGACGCGTCTAGTCGTAAAAGGTTTCACTCAAAAGGAAGGCATTAATTATAAAGAGACTTTTTTTCCAGTTTCATCAAAAGACTCTTTTAGAATTATTATGGTACTTGTAGCTTATTGTGATTTAGAGCTACATCAGATGGACATAAAGATTGCGTTTCTTAATAGTGGCATTGAAGAAACCATATACATGTTACAACCAGAGAACTTTGAATCTAAAGATTCAAAACATTTGGCGTGCAAATTAAAGAAGTCCATTTATGGTTTAAAGCAAGCATCCTGTCAATGATATCAGAAATTTGATCAAGTGATAACCTCCTTCGGTTTTAAGGAAAACACTGTTGATCAATGCATTTATCACAAGATTAGTGAGAGCAAATTTATTCTTCTTGTCTTATATGTGGACGACATTCTACTAACAAGCAGCGATGTAGGCTTATTGCATGAAACCAAGAGATTTCTTTCAAATAAATTTAAAATGAAAGATCTTAGGAATATCTCTTTCGTGTTAGGCATACAAATTCACCGAGATCGTTCTCGTGGTATACTTAGCTTATCACAAAAGGCATATATCAATAATGTGCTTAGTAGATTTGACAGAAAGAATTGTGCATCAAGAGGCAAACCCATTGGTAAATGTGATATATTTAGTCTACTTCAATGCCCAAGAAATGAGATTGAGAAGAAAGAGATGAAAAATATCCTTTATGCATTGGCAGTAGGGAGTCTTATGTGTGTTCAATTTTGTACGCGTCTAGATATTATATATGTAGTTGGAATGCTTTGCAGATATCTAAGTAACTCAGGAATAGATCACTAGAGAGTTGTTAAAAGGGTTATGTGATATCTACATAGAACAAAAAGTTACATTTTTACTTATCAACGATTAGATCATTTAGAGATCATTAGGTATTTAGACTCTAATTTTGCTGGTTGTCTCGATAGCAGAAGATCCATTTTAAGTTATGTCTTTATATTGATTGGAGAAGCTTTGTCATAGAAGAGTATCAAGCAGTCACTTGTAGCTTCATTCACCATGGAAGCAGAATTTGTAGCTTGCTGTGAGGCATCAAATAAAGCAATATGACTGCGAAATTTTATCACTGGACTGCAAATTATCGATGGCATTGAGAAACCATTAAGAATAAATTGTGATAATAAAGCCACTGAATTATATTCTAAGAACAACAAAAGCTTGTCAAAATCGGAGCATATTGACATTAAATTTTTTTGTTGTTAAAGAGAGAGTTCAGAGTCTTCAGGTGTCTATTGAACATATAAGTACAAACTTAATGATTGTGAATTCGCTTACTAAGGGTGTACCACCTAAGGTGTTTCATGAGCATGTGGCTCATATGGGTGTGGTTTATCTTAATGACATACTTTTATAGTGGAATTTTTTTTCTTAATGTTCAATTATAGTTGACATATTTTCTGATCAGACTAAGGTATTATTCTTTATTTATTTATTGAAAAAACTCTGAAATAAAATTATATTCTTTCACTTGCGATTTTGCATAAAATTTTGAAAGTGTATTATTAGTTTCTTTTGAGTTATAAAGTAGGACTAATTGGAAATATGCATGTTAAGGGATCACATTGCATGAAATTTTTATGTTATACATCCATGCTTGATCTATATCATTGATTATATTGATGTATGTGATAAAAAATGGGTCTAATTACAAAAGAGATAACGATGATCGCTTTGATCCTATATCAATATAATTGATGGACCAAATTGTTTAGAGATGTCTTATATTAAGATAGCAAATATTGAGTTCATAAAGTTATTTAATAATGTACAATTGTAAAGTAACATATGTGTTCAAAGTGGGAGATTGTTAGATATTATATTAAAGTGAGCCTGCATATATTAATTAATTGTACATTATTAACTATTTATTTTATTGTCTAATAAAATTAATCAAATAAAGCTTATGTATTTATTATTGAGCTTTTAAAGTATCACATATGACATGAACTTTAATGTGTAGAGATCTAATTATTTTATTTTATTTTTATAATGAGCTAAAATAAAATAAAAGAATTAGATCTCTATACATTGAATCCTATGCCATATATGATACTTTAAAAATTTAATAAAAAATAAATAAATTTTATTTAATCACTTTTAATAAACAACAAAATAAATAACCAATAATACACAATTTATTAATATATGCAAGCTCACTTTAATATAATACCTAATAGAACAATCCCATTTGAAGATTCATATTACAACTACATGTATATATATATATATATATATATATATCTTGCCATGAACGCACCTTGCTATATGTTATTAAGAGTTGCTATTAAAAATCCTCATATCATAATTTTAAAAAACACCCTATACTTTAATTTGCACAATAGAATCATCATCATCATCATCATATCAGTTTCGTTAGACGCTTTGGCAATGGTAGGCTGGGATTATGTTGAATGGGGCATGGATGTCGAAGAATGGGAGAGAGATGACTCAAAATCGCCACTACATTTGTTAGCAGATGATGATGATGATGATGAAGAAGAAGAAAAAAAGCACAGATTAAAGGATGTTAATAAATGTGATGTATGAACATATGAGAAAAAAATATTCATCGAGTACTATCAGTAATCAACCTTAGTTTTGAAAATTTTGATCATTTTTATATTAGGAAAATTGTCACTTATTTTTTAGTTTGGTATTTTTATATATTTTTTATAATTTTTTAATAAGTATTTATTTCTTTTTTTTAGTGTTACGTTTAACGTTTTCGGTTTAAAAATGACCAGTTACGTTCTATGTAAAAGAAATACAATGATATTTATTGAAAAAGAAAAAATAAATAAAAATGTTAAACAATAAGAGATAACAAACAAATTCCCTTCAAATTAGGAGATCATTAAACTCTTCCTACATCATTAATTGTATCTATATATGGATTCTTATTTTTTTTAATTTGTTGATAATTTGATTCTCATTTATTTACTTTTTTCTTGTTTCAATTCCTTCTTTTTAAGTAATAAAAATTCTAGAGTGCTCAATTTCCTGTTAGTGTATGGCATAGCGACCAAGTTAAATGGTCAACAATTCTTACAATTTTTATAAATGGGTTTATTTATTTTCATGGAATTAATAAGCTTGCCCAAAATTCAGTGCTAAATATGAAATAATGCCAAATATATTCAACTTTACAGTAATATTATCATTTATTAATTAGAAGCATAAGATTATTTTCATAATCCACCCGCATGTATGGTGTCCTGAAATTTAAATGCCTTCAGAATTTTGTGAATGCAATTTTCTTTTTAATTAATCCCCTGGCTGGTGCTAGAGGAGATACATTTCTTTTTATATATAAAGAAAAGAAGAAAAGTTAAGAAAGGTTACCTTGTAAATTAATTAATCGGCACGGTCAGATTCTCTTCCGTCTCTTAGCTGTTTATATTTTACTTTGATTTTTCTCACTGCCCATGGTGTGTTTTCTATTGACTTGTAAAATTGTGCAGCGGTGGTTGGTAGTAAGTTTGAAGCCAATGAATTTTTGCCGAGTCCAAACAAAGCTAATTATATATGAATTGGATTCTAAAATTTTTAGTACATCCAATTCGTTCCAACATTTTTTTTATTACAAAAAAATTAAGGGACGAAAATTTTTATCTATTAAATATCAAAATTTATCCTTTATTGTTAATCAAATTTAAATGATTATAAATAAAAAACACATTTACAACCATTTAAACTACACCTAAGAGGCATCGAATATTTTCAATAGCTCTCGAATTATTAAGACATGGTAGAAAGATAACTTGGGGTGACTCTTAAGAAGGTCCATCCAATTTAAATCAGTTCAATCTTATTTGACTGTAATTGACTTTAAATTCAAACTTAATTGATTTTTATGGATTCTTTATCGGTATTAATTAATAATTTAATATAAAAATTTAAGTTGTTAAGTGAAAGTTTTATATTAATTATTAAAGAAAGCAAACAATGTTTCATATTGAAAAGAAATAGAGAAAATTATGAATTTATAAGAAGTAAATCATATCTTTATTTATAAGAAGTCTTTTAGTTAAAACACAAAAATAAAATCACGAAAGTTTAAATTTAAAATTAATAATATCATATCAATGTATTGGTCATGTGGAAGAAATTTTTAATATCAAATGAAAATATAATAAATCTAATATGTCCCTATTTTGCTATAGAATTCATAATTGTGCTCTATAAATAAGCGGTGATATACTCTAAGACTTCGATAAAATTTATAACTTTACATAAAAACTCTTTTAAAGAATTTATTTGAAAAAAATCTCTCAAGATAATGTATTTGGGCCGTTTAGATATTTTTGCAACTAATAAAGAATATAAGAATTAGAAGAGAAACTTCGTAAGAATGAGAAATGCAAACATTTCCATTGTATTTCAAACACTTAATCTATAAGACTTGCATACTGCAATCTATAAACAAAAATCTCTTTGATTATGACAATTCATGTGTTAGAAATTTTACGTCTCCTAATATTATTTGTTGGTAATTTAGCACTTTTTTAACATATGTGAATGATTTTAATCATAAATAAAATAAAAATAATAAAATCACATAATTGAGATAAACAATCACACACAAGATATAAAAATTTATATAATTTAACAATTTATTTATATTCATAGTGGATCATGAGATCTTAATTTCTTTTTAACAATAATTATTAAAAAATTACTCAAAATCACAAAAAAAATTTCCAAGAGATTATAAAAAATATTGTAAAAAGTTGATTAAAAAAAACATCCCTAATCTTAAGTGAACTAGAATTTTATATTCTAAGTGAAATAAGACTTCCTAAATCAAATTCCACTAAGTTTAAAAATAACCTAAGACATCTAAGACCTATATAAAGGGTTTCAATTGGCTTGTAAATAAATCATAAGAAATCTTAATATTATCTTAGTGATTTTAGTGATTTTTAGACCTAGATTACAAGTGAAAAGTAATTTAGAGAGTTCTTTATGAGTTCTTAAGTTCTTGATTGTAAAATACATACTTTGTGAGTGCTTTATAATTCAATAATAAGAGAGTGAGATCTTGATCTGCCGTGGATGTAGGCAAGTTACCAAACCACATAAATTGTGTGTGTTTTTTTTCACTTTTTCTCTTTAATTTATTCTTAATTGTTTTGTTATTGCATTATATGCTTAGGATTATTGCTTCCACTTCAACTAACTGGTATAAAAGTTTGACTTAAAGTAAGACATTGCTGCACCCAAGTATAAGGTAGAAAAATTCAATAGGATGAATGACTTCAATCTGTGGAAGCTTAAGGTGAAAGTACTGTTGGTGAGCCAAAGGTTAGGATTGGCATTAGAGGAGACCGCAGTTCTATCTAATGAAGTAGAGAAGATGTCAGAGTCATCTAAAAATGAAGTAGAAAGAAAATACATTTAAGAAAGAGCTCACACTCTATTCGTTTTTTCATTTAGCAATGAAGTCTTAAGAGAAGTAGCAAATGAGGATACAACAATTAATCTATAGAAGAAACTTGATACGTTACATGCAAAAATTGTTGCCCAATAGATTGTATATAAAGAAGAAGCTGTATTAGTTGTCCATATCAAAGGGGACACCGATGAAAGACTATATAGACACCTTCAACAAGATCATTATTGATCTTGTGTCTATCAATATCAAGATAGAGGATGAAAATAAAGCGATTATCTTACTGAGTTTGCTTCTCAGAAGTTATGAGAGCTTTGTTGATACGCTACTTTATGGCAGAAAGCATTTAACGATGAGTGATGTGAATCATCATTAAACTCAAAGTTATTAGAAAAGAAATTTGAGGGCATACAAAAGGTTTATCTACAAGAGGAAGGTCCTCAAATAGAGATGAAAAAAAAGGGCTTAAGATTGAAGTCCAAGGCTTCTAAAGAGTGTTATTGCTGCAAAAAAGATGGGCATTTCATAAAGGACTTTTCTAAGAAAAAACACAAGACAAGAAGAAAGCAAATACTACACTTGCCTATGATGATAGTCACAATAACACAGAGACTCTAGTCACTATTGATGGTAAGAATACTGAACATTAGATTCTAGATTCTAGTTGTACTTTTCCCATATGCTTGCATAAATTATAGTTTGTGAATTTTCAACCCATTAGTGGTGGTAAGGTATTAACGGGTAATGACGTTACTTGTCAAGTGATGAAAATTGGTAGTATTAGACTTGGGATTCATAAAAAGCAAGTGAGAGAATTGTTAGACGCTAGGTATGTTTCTGATCTCAATAGAAACATAATCTCCCTAGGGACCTTAGACTATAATGGGTGTTCCATCAAGATTGAAGGAAGGGTTTTGAGAGTACTATAGGGTTCCATGGTTATAATGAGAGGTGAGAAGCGCAAAGAAGGATACATCATAGCATACATCAAACATGTATTAGTTACGAGCGGGTTTCAATTTGATTCAGGTGACCGCTACTTGTTGGTAGTCAAATATATCCTGAGGTACCTTTAGGGTACGAAGGATAAGTTTCTAAAATATGGAAAAAGTAACTTACAATTGAGAAGACGCATGAAGTCAGACTTTTAGTTTGACCTAGATGATGGAGAGTACATTTGGGAATGTGCTCATTCTCAATAGTACTTGGTGAGTTAGAATTGCACCAAACTGGGATTCACTGCTAATTTATTATGGGCGCAACGGAAGCGACAGTGAAGATTCGTAGGCTTATCGCTGGCCTTAGAAGAGTTCCAAGATACATGGATCATATCCCATAGTTTGCACAAAATAAGGCCATTGTACAAGCCAATGTGCCAAGAGGACATAAGTATTCTAATTATGTTGGGAAGAGTCTCACATAACTAGAGAGATCTTGGCCTAGGGAGATGTGATTATTTGTAAAAATGTTTCATAAATAATTTAGTGAACCCACTATCTAAAGGCCATGAATCTTAAAGTGTTTGCAAAACACGTAGAGTCGATGTGTATGAGATGCCATCAAGAATGGCAAGTGGGAGATCTCATAGTTAATAAAACTATACCCTTTTCAAGACGTTATTGATGTAAAATAATTTGGGAGAGTCCTATCAGTTTCCTAACTCTATCTCTATAAAGCTTTATACTTAGTATAAAGGAAGCCTCTCCTAAATCCTTTATGGAGAAATTCTTACAAGTTTCTTTTGATCGATTATAACATACTGACATCATTTTCAATGACCAGTATGTGATCAACAAAGAGCATCAAGAAGACTATTATGCTCCCACTGACCTTTCTTGCACACTTAACTAGAAGTTTGGCTGGACGTAAAACCTTCAGGCTGTTCCATGAATATCTCTTATTCGAGATATCTATTTTGGAACGCCTTCCTTACATCCATCTACCAAACCTCAAAGTCATAATATGCTGCAAAAGCCAATAACATTCTAATCAACTTTAACATCAATATTAGTCTAAAGGTTTCCTTTATAGGACCAATATAAGGCCTAGAAGGTCTCTACCTTCCATCTGGCTCCCACTACCTCTTTGTAAACCCTTTACAACCAATGATAATAATTCTTACGGATAGTTTAACCAAGTTCCATACTTGATTTTGATGCATATAGTGATTATTATTTTAATAGCTTCTTGCTACTCCCCGATTCGATGTCTAACATCGTCTCCCTATAGGTCAAAGGATTATTTTTCTTCTACCAAGAAAACTCCAAGTTCACCTTTAGGCATCAAACGTACTCAATAGGTGAACTGGACATCATTTCTGACCCATTGGGAAATGCGTGCTAAAAGGTCACTGCTTAATTGAGCCTAAATTCCCATCAATGGTTTATTGATTTCTAAATTGACTTCACCAAGCTCAATCTTTCTATGATTCCTATGATCTGTGAGAAACTCTTCCTCTTGAATAGTGGTATACCGAGAAACGAACACATTTTACTTTTTAGAATAATAGAATTAGTATCCTATTAAATTTACAAAATACACAATGAACCTATACTTGTGCCTCTTGGGTGTTATTTATCTTGCTAAGTAACTCTTATAAAACAAAATACCCTGCTGTGTAACTCTTACGTCAGCAGGATAACCACAAGTCTCAACATATTTAAGATACGGCTTATTTTCTTTTTGTATCTCATACGGAATGGAAGGAACAGCTTTTGATGGAATTATGCTTAATAAGCAGTTATCTTTGGAGCAGATACTCACAGATATAGATCCGTAACACTTATTATCAATCGGACTATATCTAATAAAGTAAAATTTCTCATTTCCTAAATGTCATTATGTTGAGGAGTACCTAGAGGACTATAGTGAATGAGAATCTTATTCTCCCTTGAACAAACGATAAACTTACTGTTAATGTACTCACTACCTTGATCTAATAGAAGAGATGTGATGTACATTGTGATATGTTTGGCCATCTTTGTGAATATATTATTCATAAATTGGTTAAGTCTTCATGGTCAAATTGGGAATCTAACCATCCTTATCCAGATGGATAAAGCCTCTCACGCTTATATGACCTAAACTTATATACCACAACTCTGTATCATTTAAGAATTCCAATCTATAGACATTTCTAATTGTATATAATGTCTATTTATTAACTGACATTCAGTTAATAAAACATTATACTTATTATGTAATACAACTATTGTATTGCATACAAGAAGTAAGTCAAGTTACCTAACAACTTGGACCTATAAGAAATCACCATTTTTTACTCTCAACTTTACTTCTACAAGCTGTTGCATTGAAGTCTCTCTCAATCCCTGCAACATATTGTAAATTTAAGAGGAATATGCGGTATCTCATACCCAGCTTGAACTGGCATCATATGCCACATAAATGTCTATGTTTGTCAAGAACAAATATGTGGGAGTCTTCCTGACAATTATAAGGCTTGAAGGGTAGAGAGATTTCCAATACTCAACCTTACTATAGTAGAAATACTTTCTATCTACACGCTTTCTTGTTGATCTTTGAATAAATGTTGCCTCTGAGGATTTATCTTACGTATTTGCCTTATCTTCTTCTTCTTACACATCTGGTCTCACCAGATATACTTGGAGTAAAAGGTAAAGCACCTTGAACAAAGAGGGTCACACTCTATCTATTGAATATCCCCTAGAGAGGTGTTATCAAAAATACCTTACGGCAAACTCTGATTAACAATAAATCTAATATTTTCTGAATCTAGAACACTTCTGAGATTTATCCACCGGTCAGAGTAATTTATAGCACTCTAGAGTTGGATTGCATCAACTATGCACACCAACTAATTCACAGTGGCCATTAGACTTGACAGGCCAAATTAACAGGAGATGTAAGCGGAATGATCATTAAATCACTAATAAAATATTTTAAATCATGGGTATACTAATTATACATTTTTGATTTAAAACGCCCTCCCACTGCTTTACATAATTTCGGTAATCTCTCAAATGGGAAGACGATAGTTTAAACTTTTTTAAACTATACAACGGGAAGCAGATCCCATTGAAATTTACTCTGGCCTCACGTTGTAGCAATATTGGCCTTTGTAAACCCAACATGTAGACAATATTTTTCAATTGCATCTCATGCAACTCTTACCACTTGATCTTGAATACACCTTATCCTCATGCTATAGCAATATTGGGTAAGTGTATTTCAGATTAACTTGCTAATGATTAAATATATGCTACCGATACTACCCTCACGCTGTAGTAATATTGGACAATACTTTCGCATATATTTGCCCTATCTCATGTTTAACCGGTATAGTCCAAACCCAACCAACCAAGTCTCTAACGCTGTAGCAATATTAGAAAAAGGTCGACGTGACTCGTCTAATACCGTATTGACAAGACGGATCAGAATAAAATATTATCTCATAACATAGTATTCTTCAATCTGATTAAAAGAGATTTTTGTATATCTTTAGTCTCCATTCTCCTAAAAAAGGGTGATTCTCAATTAATTAATTTTTCTATGTAAGCACAACTAACTCCTACCAGTAGGGCTCCCATTGTGGTTACCAACACAGAAAAATTAATCCTGGTTAATAATGCAGACCGATAACTCTTATCATTGCATCTAAAAAATCCTGATTTATAATGTAGACTGATAACTTTTATCACTATATCTCATAAATCTACATATGCAAAATTAATTTTGAAAGACTGTTCAAAAATATTATTCAAAATTATTGTAGTGGTGAACAGTAAAAATTCACAGTTCATGTGCTACTATTCAAGTGAACGGTGCCTCGTCGCAGCATCAGATGGCACCGTTTCAGCGTTGGGAGGTCAAACCCCCAGTGCCAAGTCACCTCGTTACAGCGTTGGAGCGCCCAGTGCACCCCTTTTGACATACTCATTTCAATGCTTGAAACGCGCCATTTATACTGGGCTTTTTGCATCCATTCACTCAAACAACACCCATATATATCATAAATGGCTCTGATACTATTTTTACTGGGGATCTAGTATACGTGAGTGTATGCATGTGAAATTGTGTCTATTGCCTAAAATACATATCATATACATATTTAACGCGGCGGAAGCGTAAACATGCAATAAACACAATAAATAAAATATATTAATCTCATTAATATATAAGTAAAAGTTGAAAACTCACCTTAACGTGTAATGTTATACACGTATTTTCTCGGAGTCCGCATGGAGACCAACTCGTGGGCAATTTTAGTCACCAACTCGGTGGGCTTGGTGAGCTAGAACAACAGCCCTATATCCAGCACGGGATGAACTCTTAATCCCCAAAATAGCTAAATGTGTATTTATATCATTTTCTCTAAAAGGATAAAAAATGAAAAATTTGAAGCAATCTACCATTACTTTAATTGAAATCATAGAGAAAAATGAAACAATTTCATTTTTTCTTTTTTTTTTCTTCTTCTCCTCCTTCTCGGTTTCATTTCTTTCTTTCTTCTCTTTCTCAATTTCATTTTACTCTCTCGGCAAAACACAAAAACACAACTTGCAAAACACACAATTTCACACCTTTATATATCTCACATAATAAAATAATAATATTATATATTATAATAATAAATAACACTTTTATGAAAAAAAATTATTATATTAAATAATAAAAAAAATTATGCTTGATAACTAATAGGTATTATTTAATATAATAATATATAATATATTATTTTATTTGAGATATTTTGATTATTTAATAATTAAATAATCAATGTGTGAAATGACCATTTTCTCCTCATGAATAGTTATCAAGTCTACCCTCTAGTAGGTCCTACCGAATCCCACACTCGGGTAAACTCAACCGAGGGTCCATAATATGCCACGTGTCATTATATAATTAGCAAATAATAATTATTGACTAATTGTTATATTTAACACTTAAATACAGACATGCACACATTTCCGTGGTAATGCTGAATATTTTTGGATTAAACACTTTAATTCGGCATGCTGCCCCAGTACTTAACGAGTACACTCCATATTGTGAGACTCCCTATGTCTACGCCCGATTCATCAAATGAAACTATTCCATGAGTCCGTGAACAATGCCCCACGCACATGTCACGGAGATTACAAATCAGCGCGTTGAACCGTGCAAGTTGAGGTTACAACGCATACGTATGGTCCTTCCGTCATGATATCCTGGATGTGCGGGGATATAGATCATCACCGTCAAATCTCCTAGTGCTCATCCATGTCTTATCTCTAGACTCCCATCTTACTAAACAATATGTGCAAATTCATTTGCCATATTGTTCTACCTTGGCACAAACTCTTTCTCAAGATTAATGCTTGTGACCACAAAAATTTCTGAGATACAGTCTCGAAGCATCTGGATATCTAACTCTCTATGCGAGCCGACAGATCCCATATCTATACACACTAGATTTTATAAGCATCGGATCATACCCAGTGAAACCTAACGGTCACACCATGATAGGTCTGTGACATGCGTGGAACCAAAGTATGGTGGGTTACTTGTAAGCCCATCGTGGCACTTAGGTCAAAGGACCACGTATACTACTCAACTCAAGAGTACCCTCTATTGACAGCTTATATAGGGTGTCTATCGAAGGCCCTCATGAGTCTATCCCATATCCAGTTCTAACTGAATACCCATATGTTAATACGAGCTCTAAGCTCACGGTCGGTTAGGAACAACTATCTATACCCTGTACGACATATGTTGATCTATATATAAAGGTATCCATTGACAGACCTGCATCGACAGAAATAGATCAGGGACAATTATTCAAGAACATACTTGCATAACTTGCATTTTCTAGCACTCGATTGTAACTATGCGGTTACTAGTATATTCTCAGGTCTATGTCCCATTACAGACAAGGCTCAAACTCTTGGATCTGCTGAGTATTATAATCAGTTAACACTTAACTGTGCTAACATTTAGCATTTATATCTCTCAGCGTGGCTTACGGTAGGCTCTTATCTAAACTGTTTTAGATCTGATCTAAACTCCTTCAGGTTTACAATATCTATAATGTTACATTGCATAATACCATACGAATGGGTATTAGCGATTTAATGGGAATGTACACTTGTATAAATACACAAGTATATGTACATTCAGAGATGCCATGTAAGCACTGACCCTAACAGGCCTACCATTGGCTAGGCCACTGCATTAGCATATGAGGCCGTGGTGCCACAACGAGCTAGACTTTTTATTTTTGTTACTTTTGACTTATTTGAGGTGGTTTTAGACTCTTAAACGAATAATGTGTCTTTGTTCTTTGAAATATTAGCACACGTAGCTCCACTTCAATATCAATTGACTCGGGTGCTGAGTTTTTCTTGGGCAAACATTTTTTTTCTCATCTTTTTGTGAGGCTTTTAACATCGTCATCTCATCGAACGTTACATCACTGCTAATGATACTTCTTAGTGGTGTCAAATCTCTACACCATACTTTATATCCCTGCACACCATCGGGGTACACTGTGAATATCCCCTTAATAGCTCTAGGTTCTAATTTTTCTCATTAACAAAGGTTGGATAACTAAATATCTTAAGTTGGTTATACTTGGGAGGGTTGACAGACCATTTCTCTTTTGGGGCCTTGATGTCTATCGTCAAGGAGGGACTTCTATTAATAAAACAAGCTATAGTCATCACAAATTCAGCCTAAAATACTTTGAACATCTTTGTATTAGTAAGCATGTATCTAACCTTTTCAAGTAGGGTCTTATTCATCCTCTCAACTACACCATTCTGTTGTGATGCTCATCTCACAATTCTATGTCTTACAATCCTATGCTTGGCACAAAACCCATCAAACTCTCTATTGCAAAACTTAAGTTCTTAGCCTCTTAAGCCCTTTGTCAGTTTGATTTTCAACGAGAACCTTCCAAGTCTTAAACGTATCAAATATTTGATCCTTACTGTTTAACATAAAGACCAACAACTTCCTTAAATAGTCATCAATAAAACTGAAAAATACCTAGCTCCATCACAAGTCGTTGTTTGCACTGGTCCCCAAAAATTCGAGTGTATATAGTCAAGAGTCCTCTTAATCTTATGTTTGCTAGTACTAAACATCACTCTATGTGCTTTTCCTAACATATAATGCTCATAAAACTCTAATGGTAGGAACTTATCCTCACCAAAAGCCTTTTAAATAAATAACTCTTTTAAATTTCTCTAAACTATGTGTGCTAGTCTTTCAGAGGAGGTGCAGCCTTTATTTTTGAAATCACCGTTCTCCATGTGAGATATACTATTCAAATTAGAATATAATTATTTATCAATTGTTTTAAGACTTAATTTGTGCAACCTTCATTAAAGTTATTAAAGATTATTATTGTTAATTAAATATCTCTGTTCATATTTTGGCATGTTAAGCAGTGATATATAGATGCTAACTAACAAGTTTCTGCTTTTTCCGAACTCTAAAATTTACAAGAGTAATATTATTTTTGTAAATCGTTTATACATATATGTATATATATATATATATATATATATTCATTCACACAAACTGATTTGTTAAGATATGAATTGACGCCTAAAAAAATTGATACTAAATTTTACATTTTTTAAAATTAATTATATCATAACTTGCCTGTTTATGAAGATGAATTTGCATAAATAGTGTGTTCTTTCTAAAACAAAGTAGTGCTTTTGTTATTTCTTAAAGAAAATAGTGATGACTGAATACTTTTTTTCTCTCTAAAATTTCTTATTAAACTTTTTACCTTCAGTTATGACTTTCCGTTTTAGAGATGCAAATGATTTTTAGTTAATTTTTAATATGTCTTGTGTGATTTTGATTTTTAATCTTCTCTCTTAAAGGTAAAATTCGTCATGTCTCACTTTTTTATTGTTTTCATTCTTAATTTTTAATAAATTATTCTCATCTCATTGAGGTTTATCCAAAAAAAGGAACAAAAACTTTGTAACAAAAAAATTGGGACATCTCAAAGAAATAAAAATTTAATGAAAGAATTTGAAAATGTCTAAAATGATGGTGATCTCAGATTGCACTATAGAACTATTTTAAAGCTACATTTCAGGTTTTATGAATGGGTTAGGTCAATGTAGTCATATTATGTAGTATTTATTAGGTTGGTCCTAAACGAGCTTAGCATCGGTCGATATTTGAATTTGAGTAAAAATAAAAAGTAAGAATTGGTATTTTATGGCTAAGATTTTTTATTCATAACCAAAGTTTTAATATATATTGTTGATATCGGTGGATGTTTGACATGTGACAAAAGTATAGTAAAAATATGTCAGGAGAAAATTAGTAGAAGAATATTTGGCATGTGACAAAAATAGAATCAAAAGTATGTCAGGGAATATATTTAAAAAATACCAAGAAAATCCTCTAAATATTAGTATTATAAAAATGAGAGAAAGACATAAAAGTAGGGATGATGAAAAAATTGCCTAGATGATGTCAGATGATGCCTAAAAAATAGAAAAACTAGACATAAAGAAAAAAAAAAAGGGGTTTTTTCATTTATTCTTCAACATCTTACTTAACCTTTACACTAGTTTTCCACCGTAAAGACCTTTTTTGGTTTAAGCATTGGAGAGTTTTTGCTAGAACCCACCTTGATAAGACTATCACAATAGTTTCACTTGTGTTTTATAGGTTCTGCAGTAGCCAATGAGAAAGAGAAAACCCAAACTTCTACAAATAAGTCCAACCAAGATGAGACCCTAGTGCTGATTTTCACTAACAAATAAATTTAAAACTCGTTAATTCAAAGAACTATTTTTTTAGTCAACACCAATAATTAACTTTTTGTATCTCCTCAAACAATTTGTGCATTGTTTTAGTATCAACCAATAGTGAAGCAACCATAATGAGCTTGAAAGTTAGTGTACAGAGCAGTGAATCCCTAGGCTTCAGGCATTCAACTTGCAATATTTTCTACTTTGCATAATTAACTAATTAATACTTCTTTTTGTTCATTCATAGCTTCAATATTTTTAAAGTAATATCTACTTGATAATTATTTTCAATTATACATATTATTAGTTTCATTATAATAGTTATTTCAGTTGAATTCTTTTGTAATAACTTTGTTTGAGGAATTATTGTTCTCTATGTGAGATTAAGTTAAAGCGAAGAATCATAACTTAGTTTAATTTTAAACCCTAACTTCTTTACGCAGTAAAATAATCAAGATATAAAAAAAAAATAGCAAAAATATAAAGCAACTAATCAAGAGCATAACACAATCACTTAAGTCATTTGATCAATTGCCTATGTCCACGGTGGATTCAAAGATCTTAGTGTCTCTAATTAATTCTCTAAATATTTTATAGGAAAAAATAATGAAGAACTCTCATAAGGATATAATGTTTAGTGTACCCCTTACTCTCCCACGAACAATGAACATCCAAACAACAGTTCCACTCTAACGTACACAAGTATTTAGTATCTACCTAGTTTCTCCATCTATTAAAATTTCTCTTAATGCTTGATTTTAAAATAAAGGGCTTCTAAGGATTTATATATATATATTTATTTATTTTGTACCTACTAACCTTAATCCTAATTGAAATAAAATTTCACGTATTTTAAAAGTTTAAAACTTCTTAAAACTCATAAATTTGTAGTAGAAACGGACTTTTTCCGCTCTGGCATCGCGGCGCTAGATCTTGCCGCTGCCAGTGCTGTAGCGGCAAACATTCTGTCATTGGCACCATGGCGCATAACCCTGTATCGAGCTTAGCGCTTTTCTCGCATTCTTTCGCATATTCGAGTCCTATTCCGCTTCTCTTTTCATGTTCCACACATCTTAGACTTCTTCACACATCTCACATGTTTTAGACTTATTATAATTTTTTTTTTTTATTTTTTATAATTCTTACCCAAACAAAATTGTTAAATTATCAACTTTTAATAAATTTAATTATTTTGTGAATATCAATTGCTTTAATACTTCAACCGATAAAATTTCTTAAATGATACAAAAAGGTTCATGCATTCTTCGCACCAGAATATTAAGTTTGGTTCTTATTGGTGTAATAATTTTTAATTTAATTTTTTTTTCGAATGATGATCTTCAAAAGAAAAAAGACGACCAAATCAAATAAATTAATTTTGACATAATCATGATGTACGATATACATATTTTTATTTTAATAAAGAAGTGGATTGCATTCAAGTACCTAATTATCAAACTAAATTTAAGACTAGTTATTGGATTGATATTGTCCTTAAATGGTATTTTATAACAGAATCCGATGATTTTGAGTTCATGATAAGACAATCCAAAAATATATTAACAACCCCTTTATGTTTTGTTTCCCTTAATCATCACAGTTCTTAGTAAGTTAATAAATAGGCAAATGGGTTAATTCACTACTTAACTAATTCTTTAACTTAAAAAATAATAGTACACATCTTAAATTATATTCTAAATTTTCTATTATATATATTTAAATTTTTTTTAATGAATATATTTTAGTGTCAGCTAAATACTTTAATTTGATTATTATTTTAAATTTTAAATTTTTATATATTGTGCTACTAAAATCTATATTTAAAATGAATACTTTTTTTTTGTATATATATATATATATTTTATAGTAAAATAGGATAAGTTAATCTAAAGTTCGATAATAATTAGTTGTTTGTGTTAGAGTTCTTTATAATTTACATATTATACTTTTAATCAACCGTTAAGACAAAAAAATTAAAAAGAGTCTAATATAAAGTACTTGAAATATATACATGTCTATAAATAATATCTCTTGTATGAATCTACGTGCACAAAAAGTCTAGTAGTGCATTGAGAATAAATTGATAGATCTAACTAACATAAAAATTAGTTATAATTAAAAATACATTCATTTTTCTATCAATTTATTCTATTAATAAAAATATTCTTTTCTAAAAAAAATAATGTCTATTTTTAAGTGAAATTAGAAGTTTTATAATTTTTATGACAATTTATTACACTATTTATCGTCAACTTGATGAATGAATTGAATGACACATCATATGATTTGAAATAAAACTTTTTGAAAAATGAAAATTTGGGATAATTAAGGGATGCATATCCTTATTCTAACAAAAAAAATTGACTATTACCATGTTGAGAATTACTGTATCTGCAGGGGCATCTAGAGGTTTTGATGCATGCGGGTCTTCTTTTTCTTACTTTTTTTTAGTTTTATAATTTTTTTTGAAAGAGACATCGAAATCAAATTTGAAATCACATATAAATTCTGATTACAGTTTCAAAATCCAAACAACCCCTTCAAGCTTGCATCATGGCTTTAATCAATACAGCATCAGCAAAGAACCTGACAATATTGGCTTTGCTCTAGTACTTTTCAGAATTCCATTAGCTTATTATTATTATTCAATTATCACGAGAACATGTTATTATTATTATTTTATTTTTTGGGTAGCTGAAATGTTATTAATTGGGTCAATTCAATAATCACGAGTATATTGCTCCATTTTCTCGTTCAAATTTTAAACCAAGAAAGTTTCTCTCTGTGTTTTCCTCCTTCAAAGTTCCATTTGATGTGCATGCTACATGTGATCTTTGAAGGGATTTGTTGAACATTCTCCATTTGAAGATTCATATTACAAATACATGTATGTATATATTTATATATATATATCTTGCCATGCACGCACCTTGCTATTAAGAGTTGCTATTAAAGATTCTCATATCATAATTTTCAAAAGCACCCTATACTTTAATTTGCATAATATAATAATCATCATCATCATCATCATGTCAGTTTCGTTAGACGCTTTGGCAATGGTAGGCTGGGATTATGTTGAATGGGGGAATGGATGTCGAAGAATGGGAGAGACATGACTCAGAATCGTCATCACATTTTCTAGCAGATGATGATGATGATGAAGAAGAAGAAGAAGCTCAAATTAAGGGATGTTAATAAATGTGATGTATGAACATACATGAAAAAAAAATTCATCGAGTAATATCAGTAATCAGCTTCAATTTTCAGAATTTTGATCATTTTTATATTAGGAAAATTGCCACTTATTTTTTAGTTGTTTGGTATTTTTATCAAATTTTTTATAATTTTTTAATAAGTATTTATGTCTCTTTTTTAGTGTTACGTTTAACGTTTTCGGTTTAAAAATGATCAATTACGTTCCATGTAAAAGAAATACAATGATATTTATTGAAAAAGAAAAAATAAATAAAAAATGTTAAACAATAAGAGATAACAAACAAATTCCCTTCAAATTAGGAGACCATTAAACTCTTCCTACATCATTAATTGTTTCTGTATATGGATTCTTATTTTTTTTAATTTGTTGATAATTTGATTCTCATTTATTTACTTTTTTCTTGTTTCAATTCCTTCTTTTTAAGTAATAAAAATTCTAGAGTGCTCAATTTCCTGTTAGTGTATGGCATAGCGACCAAATTAAATGGTCAACAATTCTTACAATTTTTATAAATGGGTTTATTTATTTTCATGGAATTAATAAGCTTGCCCAAAATTCAGTGCTAAATATGAAATAATGCCAAATATATTCAACTTTACAGTAATATTATCATTTATTAATTAGAAGCATAAGATTATTTTCAGAATCCACCCGCATGTATGGTGTCCTGAAATTTAAATGCCTTCAGAATTTTGTGAATGCAATTTTCTTATTAATTAATCCCCAGGCTGGTGATAGAGGAGATACTTTTCTTTATATATATAAAGAAAAGAAGAAAAGTTAACAAAGACTACCTATGCAAATTAATTAATCGGCATAGTTAGATTCTCTTCCGTCTCTTAGCTGTTTATATTTTACTTTGATTTTTCTCACTGCCTATGGTGTGTTTTCTATTGACTTGTAAAATTGTGCCGCGCCGGGGAAGGGGAAGTGGATTATAAAATTTTTAGTCCATTCAATTCGTTCCAACATTTTTTTTATAAAATATTTAAGGGATGAAAAATTTTATCTATTAAATATCAACATTTATCCTTTATCGTTATTTAAATTTAAATGATTATAAATGAAAAACACATTTACAACCATTTAAACTACACCTAAGAGCCATCTAATATTTTCGATAGCTCTTGAATTACTAAGACATGGCAGAAAGATAACTCGGGTTGACTTTTAAGAAGATCCATCCAATCTAAATCAATCCAATCTCATTTGATCGTAATTGACCTTAAATTCTAACCCAATTGATTCTTATGGATTCTTTACTGATATTAATTAATGGTTCAACATAAAAATTTAAGTTTTTAGGTCAAAGTTCTATATTAATTGTTAAGAAAAGCAAACAATATTTCATATTGAAAAGAAATAGAAAAAATTATGAATTTATAAGAAGTGAATTGTATTTTTATTTGTAGGAGGCTTTTTAGCAAAAACACAAAAATAAAATTATGAGAGTTTAGGCTCAAAATTGATAATATCATATCAATGTATACAAGAGATATCAGAGTCATGCTCTTGGGTTAGTCATGTGGAGAAAATTTTTAGTGTCAAACGAGAAGGTGGTGAGCCTAATATGCCCCTGGTTTACAATAGGATCCACGGTTATGCTCTATTAATAGGCAATGGTGTGCTCTAGGACTTCACGTAAGCATGTTCTTCAAATGCAGTGATACAGAGTTAACCTGATATAGTGGGTTCTCGAGGTAGACAGTACTTTAGTGCTTTATATAAGTCGTGCCCCTTCAATGCATTGAAGATTAGTAGCAGACTGGTGGGAGTGGGGTTTTTTTATGTGGAAGATAAACGGATGTGATATCATTTAAGGAAAAGCGCAGTGGTCCTTTGTTTGAAGAGAAGATTGTTAAGGAAAGCAAACAAATGTTCTACATTGGCAAGAAATTGAGAGCATCATGAGTTTATAAGGAGTGAACCATATCCCTATTAGTTTGAGGCTTTTTGGGTAAAATCCAAGAATAAAATCATGAGAGTTTAGACCTAAAGTAGATAATATCATACTATTGTAGATATGTGTGGTTCGTTGTGCTCTTTAGTTTTAAAAATAAATCTTAACAGTCCTATTCTCCTAAAATATGGGTCTGAGTTTAAAATTTGAGATAAAGACAAGTTTTAGCATCTTTCCTCACATGAAACGTATCGGTGGTCATTTGTTCGAAATGAAGATTGTTAAAGAAAGTGAACAAATGTTTCACATTAGCAAGAAATTGGGAAGCCTTTTGGGTAAAGTTCAAGAGTAAACCTATGAAAAGTTATGTTCAAAGTATATAATATCATACTAATATAGAGATACACGTGGCTCGTTGTGCTTCTTATATTAATATTAAAAATAAATCTTAACAGGCCCACTCTGATAAAATATAAATCCAAGTTTAAGATTTGAGACAAAAACAAGTCTTAACATATTTTCTCACATGAAACGTAAATTCAAGTTTACGATTTGAGATAGAGTTGATTCCAAGAGACTGAAACAAAATAATAAATTAATTAAAAATGACAAATTTTAATAAGTTCTTTTACATGAAACGTGGATCGAGTTTTTAAAAAAAATCAAGAAATTAATTTAAAAAGTAGACGTAGGGGTTTCATATTAGTTCTGTTACAATATTAATTAATCACTCAATTTAAAATTTTAAATTATTGAATAAAAACTCTATATTAATATTAAATATGAATCTTAACAATTAGTACGATGAGAGGCTGGAGAATTAAGATTTTTTTTTTCTTGACGGGGAAGCTGACTACTGAAGCCCACAGAACAAAGGAGGCACTGAACTTAGTTACGCAATTTCTTGAAGAGACGCGTTCAAACCAGGCTTACTTTGGAGACGGGAAGAACAAGGTAGTAATGCAGCCTGAGTGCCTGGCCTTTTCTCTCAATTTAGCACAGGTTTTCTAACAAAAAGGCTAATTAGTTTATTATTAAAAAAAAAAGGAAGATAACTACTAAATGAGGGAAAAATTGGTGATTTTTTTTTTTTACCTCTTCCCTTTTTGTTTATAACAATATTATTTAGTCTACGTTTCGCAAACGTCCAAGAAAAATGATATAAAAAGCCAAGATACGTAAATGAAATTTAATAAGTGACGAACAAATTAAAAGAGAGTTGATATATTAGAGACAAAAAGCAAGACTCAAGTGAAAGACGAGGAAATTAGTTAATTACAGCAGTTGGGTTCAAGAATATGAACAGATCGAGACAAAAGAAATATTTTGTTCATAAACCAATTAAAGATTTATTTATTAAGACTATGCCTGAAAATTCATGCCGCAAAATCAATACAAAGCAGAAAGTAATATTCTAGTAATACATGCAAACCCTAATTTGCAAATGTTTATTCTAGTTGATACATAAATGAAGATTAATTTATTGATAGAAGCCCTCCAATTTTTTGAAATACCTAATGTTTCTTGTTCCCCCAAGATGAAAGGGGTGGAATGCTTTGTTCATTTCTAAAGAAATTGTCGGGATCGACCTTAGTTTTCACATGAACCAACCTCTTGAAATTGTTCTTGAAATATTTCTTGCCCCAGATGCTAGCTTGTTTGTAGCTTGTTGAATGGCTTTTGTAGTAGTTATTATTTGATCCGATGTCAAGGTCCCTGTAATTGAGATAAGCTTCTCGAGGATTTTTAGAAACATAGGGAGCCATTTGACTGTACAAATTTCTCATCCAATTAATGTACCTTTGAGAATCTTCTTCATCTAACCAACACACAACGTATAGAATTTTGTATAAGTTGCCAGCTCTATGGGGGTATGGAATTTGGGATTCCGAAATCTCGTTCATTTTTCCACCAAAAGGAACCAGTGCTAGATAAGTAGTGTCTGCATCTTGTTCATAGAACCGATCGTATATCCCTTCAAAGGCTTTTTCAGGAATGGGCTCCTTCACAAAGTCTGATTTGGCTTTGAAAAAGCCTTTGCTAGTTGAGTTCCTGCCAAGCAATACATCCATGGATTCCCCGTTTTGGAACCCACCAAAGTGAAGGACGGATTCGATCCAACTCACTTCTCTGCAATCTTCTTTCTTCAAACCAAGCTCAGGGAAGCTCTCGTGCATCAATGGAAGGAGCCTATCAACCCCACCGAGAAACAAGGACTCGAATGCAACCAGCATGGCTCTCTCTCCTTTTGTGGTTGAATTTCTAGTTAAGATGACGCTAAGAGTTAAATCTTCAGAAAACTTGTTTGCAACATATTGCCATTTGTGGACGAGCTTTGTTGCATTTTGTTCTAGTGTCCGTACGAGTGGACATATAGTCACTGTTGATGGAACGGTGACTAGATTTACTTTCCATGCAACTATGACTCCAAAGCTAGCTCCTCCACCTCCTCGAATGGCCCAGAATAGATCTTCTCCCATTGATTTTCGATCGAGGAGCCTTCCTTTAACGTCAACGAAGTGTGCATCAATGACATTATCAGCAGCGAGGCCATATTTACGAAACATGAATCCATAACCTCCGCCGCTAATATGCCCACCAACGCCCACAGTAGGGCAAGTTCCCGCCGGAAATGCAAGAGTTTTGCTTTTCTCAGCAATTCTATAGTAAAGTTGGCCAAGGCTTGCACCTGCTTGAACCCATGCTGTTTTGTGCTGTACATCAACATTTATTGAGCTCATATTTATCAAATCAATGATGATGAATGGGACATGGGAAACATAGGACAGTCCCTCAAAGTCATGACCCCCACTCCGAACCCTAATTTCAAGTCCATATTTTTGGGAACATTTGATGGCTGCTCGAACATGGGATACGTGCAATGGTGTGATAATGACTTGAGGTTTTGGGGTATTGGATGTTGAGAACCTAAAATTTTGTAGGGTAAAGTCCAAGATGGATGAATATGAAGAATTGATTTGGGTGTAAATCACATTGGAAATGGATGTGGAGTTCTCTGAGTAGAGAGAAAGGCATTGAAGAAAATTCTCATGACGGTCATCGGCCGAAGTTATATGGGTGTTGGCCGAAGAAATACAACAATGATATGATAATAGAAGAACAAAAACAAATGGGAGGATTGTTAAAGAGCTAAGAGACTTCATCTTGTGTCGATGTTTAGTAATTTGGTGTATGCATAAGATTGTATTAAGACCCTCAACCCATTTATAGGATTAGAGGGGCATATCTCTTTCAAAATTCAGAAAAATATTAACGTCTGGGTGGTCAAAGCAGATTTTTGTTTTCTTTTTTTAATCCTAACAATACTTGGAAGAAGTGATCTCTTAAGAATCAAAATCTAGAAACTCAATTTTTCCATAGTTTAATATGATTTTGATCACCTGGACCTTCGTCGATTATTCATAAACGCTATTTAATATGTTATTGTATTATTATCCAGATGTTGGCATGGATAATCTTGACGCACGTGTATGACCTTTATAACTCCAATATTGCTTGTAGTCAATTCATTCCTGTGGATTCACCTCCCCTGAAAGAACCATCGTACCAGCTCTAGAATTTAGACCAACTTCTGCGTTTTGATTCGACAAAATAAGCTTAATTCAGTTTGAAAATTTCCTACTTTATTATTATTCTTTTTCTTTTAATGGTCAACACGAAGCAGGTGAAAAAATATATATAAAACTACAACAATGAAGGGGAGAATGGTGTTAGGCGAGAGAAATAAGGATTCGTTTGGAGGGTATTATAGTCTATTAGCTAGTTTATTTGACTAGAAAAATCTTGGAACTTTGGATTTTACTTTTTCATAAGAACTCTTTTAAAGAATTTGTTTGAAAAAAAATCTGTCAGGACAACTCTCAGGATAGTGTATTTGGGCCGTTTAGATATTTTTGCAACTAATAAAGAATATAAGAATTAGAAATATATTTAAACTAACGAAAATAGAAGAGAAACTTCGATAAGAATGAGAAATGCAAACACACTTCCATTGTATTTCAAACACTTAATCTATAAGACTTGCATACTGCAATCTATAAACAAAAATCTCTTTGATTATGACAATTCGTGTGTTAGAAATTTTACATGTTGTAATATTATCTATTGATAATTTAGTACTTTTTTTAACGAATGTAAAAGACTTTAATCACAAAAAAAAAAAGAATAAAATTACACAATTGAGATATACAATCACATATAAGGCATAAAAATTTATGTAATTTGATAATTTATTTATATTTATAATAAATTACGAGATTTTAATTTCTTTTTAACAGTTATTACTAAAAAATCACTCAAAATCACAAAGATCTCTTTTAAGAAATTATAAAAAATATTATGAAAAGTTGATTAAAAATCATCCTAAATCTTAAGTGGACTAGAATTTTATATCCTAAGTGAAATAAGACTTCCTAAATCAAATCCTACTAAGTTTAAAAATAACCTAAGATATCTAAGACCTATATAAAGGGTCTTAATTGGCTTGTAAATATATCATAAGAAATTTTAGTAATATCTTAGTAATTTTAGTGATTCTTAGACCTAGATTACAAGTGAAAGCAATTTAGAGAGTTCTTTGTGAGTTCTTGAGTTCTTTCTTGTAAAAGAAATCTTTGTGAGTGCCTAGTGATTCAATAATAAGAGAGTGAGATCTTGATCCGCCGTGGATGTAGGTAAGTTACCAAACCACGTAAATTGTGTGTGTTTTCTTTCGCTCTTTCTCTCTAATTTATTGTTAATTGTTTTGTTATTGCATTATATGCTTAGGATTATTGCTTCCGCTTCAACTAACTGGTATAAGAGCTTGACTTAAAGCAAGACATGACTGCACCCAAGTATGAGGTAGAAACATTCAATGGGACGAACGACTTCAATCTGTGGAAGCTCAAGGTGAAAGCATTGTTAGTGAGCCAAAGGTTAGGATCGATATTAGAGGAGACTACAGTTCTATCTAGTGAAGTAGAGAAGACGTTAGAGTCATCTAAAACTAAAGTAAAAATAAAAGACATTTACGAAAGAGCTTACAGTCGAATCATTTTGTCATTTAGCGATAAAGTCTTAAGAGAAGTAGCAAGTGAGGGTACAACAATTGATCTATAGAAGAAATTTGATACTTTACATGCGAAAATTGTTGGCCAATAGATTGTATATAAAGAAGAAGCTATATCAGTTGTCCATGTCAAAGGGGACACCGATGAAAGACCATATAGACATCTTCAACAAGATCATTATTGATCTTGTATCTATCAATATCAAGATAGAGGATGAAGATAAGGCGATCATTCTACTGAGTTCGCTTCTCAGAAGTTATGAAAACTTTGTTGATACGCTACTTTATAGCAGAAAGCATTTAACGACGAGTGATGTGAATCATCATTAAACTCAAAGTTATTAAAAAAGAAAATTGAGGGCAATGCAGAAAGTTTATCTATAAGACGAAGGTCCTCAAATAGAGATGAAAAAAAAAGGGCTCAAGATTGAAGTCCAAGACTCCTAGTGAGTGCTATTGCTACAAGAAAGATAGATATTTCATAAAGGACTTTTCGAAGAAAAGAACACAAGACAAAAAGAAAACAGATGCTACAATTGCCTATGATGATAACCACAATAGCACAAAGACTCTAGTCACTACTAATGGTAAAAATACTGAACATTGGGTTCTAGATTCTAGTTGTACTTTTTCCACGTGCTTGCATAAATCATAGTTTGTGAATTTTCAACACATTAGTGGTGATAAGGTATTAACGGGTAATGACGTTACTTGTCAAGTGATAAAAATTGGTAGTATTATACTTGGGATTCATAAGAAGCGAGTGAGAGAATTGTTAAACGTTAAGTATGTTTCTGATCTCAATAGAAACATAATCTCACTAGGGACCTTAGACTATAATGGGTGTTCCATCAAGATTGAAGGAGGGGTTTTGAGAGAACTACAAGGATCTATAATTATAATGAGAAGTCAAAAGCACAAAGTTGTTTATGTGCTGAAGGGAGAGGTTGTAAGTGATTCTGTATTATTTTTTATAGATGAAGAAAATATGTAAATCAAGTTGTAACATCTTAGACTAACACATATAGCTGAGAGAAACCTAAATGAGTTATTTATTCAAAAGGCTTTTGGTGAAAATAAGTTCGTACCATTAGATTTTTCTGAGCATTACGTGTTAGGGAAAGCACATAGAATGATGTTTAGTACTAGCGAACATAAGACTAAGAGGACTCTTGACTACATAAACTCGGATATTTTGGGACCAGCGTAAACAACTACTTATGGTGGAGTTAGGTATTTTCTTAGTTTTATTGATAACTATTTAAGAAAACTGTAGACCTTTGTGTTAAAGAATAAGGATCAAATGTTTGATATGTTCAAGACTTGGAAGGCTCTCATTGAGAATCAAACTGACAAAAGACTTAAGAGGCTAATTGACAAAAGACTTAAGAGGCTAACTGACAAGTCCAAAATATAGGAATTTATTCCCAAGTGCAGGATTGTCGAAGTAATAAATAACCCGATGAGAACGAAGTCGATCCACAGGGAAGTAGAATTAAAATTACAAACTATAAATACTTTAAAGATAATTAATGCAGTATAAGATGGTTGCAAATATTAATTCAATTAACCAATTCAAATAAAAGCTAAGGTTAGGGAAATCCACTCTTGGCATAAGAAGTAGGAATATATTTAACTCTTTTTATAACTCAATTGGAATCCTCACACAAAGGAGGTTCCAACCGAAAAAAATAACAATTAAAGTTCATCATCATTTATATATTAATTCGTATTTATTTCTTTCAATTATTATACACCAAATCTTATAAATGGGTTCAAGTATTTATTATGTCAATCTTTATATTTGTCTATAATAAATCAAGACTCCCACTTTACAAGAAATTATATATACGCCAAATCTTGTGAATGGTTTCAAGAATTTATTGTGCCAAGTATAAAGTTTATCAATAATAAATCAAGATACAACACTTAGAAGAAATGATATTAATATTACAAATAAAATAAATACATCATATATAATTTTGCATACGAAATTTGTCTAGTGCAAATATTACAGCAAATAGTTCTTTTTCAGTTGTTGTGTAATTCATTTGTGCACTGTTTAAAGTTTTACTTGCGCAATAAATTACATAGGATTTACCTTCCTTTTTTTGTCCTAATACAGCACCAACAGCGTAGTCACTAGCATCACACATGAGCTCAAAAGGTAAAGATCAGTCAGAAAATTGTATGATAGAAGCAGATGTTAAGAGGCCAATTAATTTTTCAAACGAATTTTGACATTCTTGAGTCCACTCAAATGATACATATTTTGCTAAGAGATTATAAAGAGATTTAGACATAACACTAAAAATTTTTATGAACCTCCTATAGAATCCAGCATGTCCTAAAAAGGATCAGACTTCTCTGACTGTTTTTTGTGGAGGCAAATGTGTAATGAGTTCGACTTTTGCCTTATCCACTTCAATTCCTTTAGAAGACACTACGTGTTCCAAAATAATTCCAGAAGTAACCATATAATGACATTTTTCTCAATTCAACATAAGACTTTTTTCTGCACATATTTTTAAGACTTTTTCTAAGTTTTCAAGACAATTATCAAAAGAATTTTCAAACACAGTTAAATCATCCATGAAAACTTCTAAATAATGCTCAATCATGTCACTAAAAATACTTAACATACATCTCTGAAATGTTGCTGGGGCATTACAAAGTCCAAAAGGCATTCTTTTAAAAGCAAATGTCTCAAAAAAGGCATGTGAATGTAGTCTTTTCTTAGTCCTCTAGTGCTATAAGAATTTGATAATAGCCAGAATAACCGTCTAGAAAGTAATAGTAGGGATGTCCTGCTACTCTTTCTACAATTTAATTAAGGAATGGTAAAGGAAAATGGTCTTTTCTAGTGGCCGAGTTTAACTTCCTATAATCTATGCACATCCTCCAACTAGATGAGACTTGAGTTGGTATTAACTCACATTTTTCATTTTCAATGACTGTGATTCCAAATGTTTTTTGTACCACCTGAGTAGGACTTACCCACTTACTATCTGAGATAGGATAGATAATTCCTATTTCAAGTAATTTGAGAACTTCAACTCTCACTACCTCTTTCATATGTGGATTTAATCTCATTTGAGGTTGTTGGGGAGTTTTGGCATTATCCTCTAGGTGTATTGAAAATAGCACATTTCATCCTTTTGACATACTCATTTCAATGCTTGAAACGCGCCATTTATACTGGGCTTTTTGCATCCATTCACTCAAACAACACCCATATATATCCTAAATGGCTCTGATACTATTTTTACTGGGGATCTAGTATACGTGAGTGTATGCATGTGAAATTGTGTCTATTGCCTAAAATACATATCATATACATATTTAACGCGGCGGAAGCGTAAACATGCAATAAACACAATAAATAAAATATATTAATCTCATTAATATATAAGTAAAAGTTGAAAACTCACCTTAACGTGTAATGTTATACACGTATTTTCTCGGAGTCCGCATGGAGACCAACTCGTGGGCAATTTTAGTCACCAACTCGGTGGGCTTGGTGAGCTAGAACAACAGCCCTATATCCAGCACGGGATGAACTCTTAATCCCCAAAATAGCTAAATGTGTATTTATATCATTTTCTCTAAAAGGATAAAAAATGAAAAATTTGAAGCAATCCACCATTACTTTAATTGAAATCATAAAGAAAAATGAAACAATTTCATTTTTTCTTTTTTTTTTCTTCTTCTCCTCCTTCTCGGTTTCATTTCTTTCTTTCTTCTCTTTCTCAATTTCATTTTACTCTCTCGGCAAAACACAAAAACACAACTTGCAAAACACACAATTTCACACCTTTATATATCTCACATAATAAAATAATAATATTATATATTATAATAATAAATAACACTTTTATGAAAAAAAATTATTATATTAAATAATAAAAAAAATTATGCTTGATAACTAATAGGTATTATTTAATATAATAATATATAATATATTATTTTATTTGAGATATTTTGATTATTTAATAATTAAATAATCAATGTGTGAAATGACCATTTTCTCCTCATGAATAGTTATCAAGTCTACCCTCTAGTAGGTCCTACCGAATCCCACACTCGGGTAAACTCAACCGAGGGTCCATAATATGCCACGTGTCATTATATAATTAGCAAATAATAATTATTGACTAATTGTTATATTTAACACTTAAATACAGACATGCACACATTTCCGTGGTAATGCTGAATATTTTTGGATTAAACACTTTAATTCGGCATGCTGCCCCAGTACTTAACGAGTACACTCCATATTGTGAGACTCCCTATGTCTACGCCCGATTCATCAAATGAAACTATTCCATGAGTCCGTGAACAATGCCCCACGCACATGTCACGGAGATTACAAATCAGCGCGTTGAACCGTGCAAGTTGAGGTTACAACGCATACGTATGGTCCTTCCGTCATGATATCCTGGATGTGCGGGGATATAGATCATCACCGTCAAATCTCCTAGTGCTCATCCATGTCTTATCTCTAGACTCCCATCTTACTAAACAATATGTGCAAATTCATTTGCCATATTGTTCTACCTTGGCACAAACTCTTTCTCAAGATTAATGCTTGTGACCACAAAAATTCTGAGATACAGTCTCGAAGCATCTGGATATCTAACTCTCTATGCGAGCCGACAGATCCCATATCTATACACACTAGATTTTATAAGCATCGGATCATACCCAGTGAAACCTAACGGTCACACCATGATAGGTCTGTGACATGCGTGGAACCAAAGTATGGTGGGTTACTTGTAAGCCCATCGTGGCACTTAGGTCAAAGGACCACGTATACTACTCAACTCAAGAGTACCCTCTATTGACAGCTTATATAGGGTGTCTATCGAAGGCCCTCATGAGTCTATCCCATATCCAGTTCTAACTGAATACCCATATGTTAATACGAGCTCTAAGCTCACGGTCGGTTAGGAACAACCATCTATACCCTGTACGACATATGTTGATCTATATATAAAGGTATCCATTGACAGACCTGCATCGACAGAAATAGATCAGGGATAATTATTCAAGAACATACTTGCATAACTTGCATTTTCTAGCACTCGATTGTAACTATGCGGTTACTAGTATATTCTCAGGTCTATGTCCCATTACAGACAAGGCTCAAACTCTTGGATCTGCTGAGTATTATAATCAGTTAACACTTAACTGTGCTAACATTTAGCATTTATATCTCTCAGCGTGGCTTACGGTAGGCTCTTATCTAAACTGTTTTAGATCTGATCTAAACTCCTTCAGGTTTACAATATCTATAATGTTACATTGCATAATACCATACGAATGGGTATTAGCGATTTAATGGGAATGTACACTTGTATAAATACACAAGTATATGTACATTCAGAGATGCCATGTAAGCACTGACCCTAACAGGCCTACCATTGGCTAGGCCACTGCATTAGCATATGAGGCCGTGGTGCCACAACGAGCTAGACTTTTTATTTTTGTTACTTTTGACTTATTTGAGGTGGTTTTAGACTCTTAAACGAATAATGTGTCTTTGTTCTTTGAAATATTAGCACACGTAGCTCCACTTCAATATCAATTGACTCGGGTGCTGAGTTTTTCTTGGGCAAACATTTTTTTTCTCATCTTTTTGTGAGGCTTTTAACATCGTCATCTCATCGAACGTTACATCACTGCTAATGATACTTCTTAGTGGTGTCAAATCTCTACACCATACTTTATATCCCTGCACACCATCGGGGTACACTGTGAATATCCCCTTAATAGCTCTAGGTTCTAATTTTTCTCATTAACAAAGGTTGGATAACTAAATATCTTAAGTTGGTTATACTTGGGAGGGTTGACAGACCATTTCTCTTTTGGGGTCTTGATGTCTATCGTCAAGGAGGGACTTCTATTAATAAAACAAGCTATAGTCATCACAAATTCAGCCTAAAATACTTTGAACATCTTTGTATTAGTAAGCATGTATCTAACCTTTTCAAGTAGGGTCTTATTCATCCTCTCAACTACACCATTCTGTTGTGATGCTCATCTCACAATTCTATGTCTTACAATCCTATGCTTGGCACAAAACCCATCAAACTCTCTATTGCAAAACTTAAGTTCTTAGCCTCTTAAGCCCTTTGTCAGTTTGATTCTCAACGAGAACCTTCCAAGTCTTAAACGTATCAAATATTTGATCCTTACTGTTTAACATAAAGACCAACAACTTCCTTAAATAGTCATCAATAAAACTGAAAAATACCTAGCTCCATCACAAGTCGTTGTTTGCACTGGTCCCCAAAAATTCGAGTGTATATAGTCAAGAGTCCTCTTAATCTTATGTTTGCTAGTACTAAACATCACTCTATGTGCTTTTCCTAATATATAATGCTCATAAAACTCTAATGGTAGGAACTTATCCTCACCAAAAGCCTTTCAAATAAATAACTCTTTTAAATTTCTCTAAACTATGTGTGCTAGTCTTTCAGAGGAGGTGCAGCCTTTATTTTTGAAATCACCGTTCTCCATGTGAGATATACTATTCAAATTAGAATATAATTATTTATCAATTGTTTTAAGACTTAATTTGTGCAACCTTCATTAAAGTTATTAAAGATTATTATTGTTAATTAAATATCTCTGTTCATATATTGGCATGTTAAGCAGTGATATATAGATGCTAACTAACAAGTTTCTGCTTTTTCCGAACTCTAAAATTTACAAGAGTAATATTATTTTTGTAAATCGTTTATACATATATGTATATATATATATATTCATTCACACAAACTGATTTGTTAAGATATGAATTGACGCCTAAAAAAATTGATACTAAATTTTACATTTTTTAAAATTAATTATATCATAACTTGCCTGTTTATGAAGATGAATTTGCATAAATAGTGTGTTCTTTCTAAAACAAAGTAGTGCTTTTGTTATTTCTTAAAGAAAATAGTGATGACTGAATACTTTTTTTCTCTCTAAAGTTTCTTATTAAACTTTTTACCTTCAGTTATGACCTTCCGTTTTAGAGATGCAAATGATTTTTAGTTAATTTTTAATATGTCTTGTGTGATTTTGATTTTTAATCTTCTCTCTTAAAGGTAAAATTCGTCATATCTCACTTTTTTATTGTTTTCATTCTTAATTTTTAATAAATTGTTCTCATCTCATTGAGGTTTATCCAAAAAAAGGAACAAAAACTTTGTAACAAAAAAATTGGGACATCTCAAAGAAATAAAAATTTAATGAAAGAATTTGAAAATGTCTAAAATGATGGTGATCTCAGATTGCACTGTAGAACTATTTTAAAGCTACATTTCAGGTTTTATGAATGGGTTAGGTCAATGTAGTCATATTATGTAGTATTTATTAGGTTGGTCCTAAACGAGCTTAGCATCGGTCGATATTTGAATTTGAGTAAAAATAAAAAGTAAGAATTGGTATTTTATGGCTAAGATTTTTTATTCATAACCAAAGTTTTAATATATATTGTTGATATCGGTGGATGTTTGACATGTGACAAAAGTATAGTAAAAATATGTCAGGAGAAAATTAGTAGAAGAATATTTGGCATGTGACAAAAATAGAATCAAAAGTATGTCAGGGAATATATTTAAAAAATACCAAGAAAATCCTCTAAATATTAGTATTATAAAAATGAGAGAAAGACATAAAAGTAGGGATGATGAAAAAATTGCCTAGATGATGTCAGATGATGCCTAAAAAATAGAAAAACTAGACAAAGAAAAAAAAAATGGGTTTTTTCATTTATTCTTCAACATCTTACTTAACCTTTACACTAGTTTTCCACCGTAAAGACCTTTTTTGGTTTAAGCATTGGAGAGTTTTTGCTAGAACCCACCTTGATAAGACTATCACAATAGTTTCACTTGTATTTTATAGGTTCTGCAGTAGCCAATGAGAAAGAGAAAACCCAAACTTCTACAAATAAGTCTAACCAAGATGAGACCCAAGTGCTGATTTTCACTAACAAATAAATTTAAAACTCGTTAATTCAAAGAACTATTTTTTTAGTCAACACCAATAATTAACTTTTTGTATCTCCTCAAACAATTTGTGCATTGTTTTAGTATCAACCAATAGTGAAGCAACCATAATGAGCTTGAAAGTTAGTGTACAGAGCAGTGAATCCCTAGGCTTCAGGCATTCAACTTGCAATATTTTCTACTTTGCATAATTAACTAATTAATACTTCTTTTTGTTCATTCATAGCTTCAATATTTTTAAAGTAATATCTATTTGATAATTATTTTCAATTATACATATTATTAGTTTCATTATAATAGTTATTTCAGTTGAATTCTTTTGTAATAACTTTATTTGAGGAATTATTGTTCTCTATGTGAGATTAAGTTAAAGCGAAGAATCATAACTTAGTTTAATTTTAAACCCTAACTTCTTTACGCAGTAAAATAATCAAGATATAAAAAAAAAATAGCAAAAATATAAAGCAACTAATCAAGAGCATAACACAATCACTTAAGTCATTTGATCAATTGCCTATGTCCACGGTGGATTCAAAGATCTTAGTGTCTCTAATTAATTCTCTAAATATTTTATAGGAAAAAATAATGAAGAACTCTCATAAGGATATAATGTTTAGTGTACCCCTTACTCTCCCACGAACAATGAACATCCAAACAACAGTTCCACTCTAACGTACACAAGTATTTAGTGTCTACCTAATTTCTCCATCTATTAAAATTTCTCTTAATGCTTGATTTTAAAATAAAGGGCTTCTAAGGATTTATATATATATATTTATTTATTTTGTACCTACTAACCTTAATCCTAATTGAAATAAAATTTCACGTATTTTAAAAGTTTAAAACTTCTTAAAACTCATAAATTTGTAGTAGAAACGGACTTTTTCCGCTCTGGCATCGCGGCGCTAGATCTTGCCGCTGCCAGTGCTGTAGCGGCAAACATTCTGTCATTGGCACCATGGCGCATAACCCTGTATCGAGCTTAGCGCTTTTCTCGCATTCTTTCGCATATTCGAGTCCTATTCCGCTTCTCTTTTCATGTTCCACACATCTTAAACTTCTTCACACATCTCACATGTTTTAGACTTATTATAATTTTTTTTTTTTATATTTTTTATAATTCTTACCCAAACAAAATTGTTAAATTATCAACTTTTAATAAACTTAATTATTTTGTGAATATCAATTGCTTTAATACTTCAACCGATAAAATTTCTTAAATGATACAAAAAGGTTCATGCATTCTTCGCACCAGAATATTAAGTTTGGTTCTTATTGGTGTAATAATTTTTAATTTAATTTTTTTTTCGAATGATGATCTTCAAAAGAAAAAAGACGACCAAATCAAATAAATTAATTTTGACATAATCATGATGTACGATATACATATTTTTATTTTAATAAAGAAGTGGATTGCATTCAAGTACCTAATTATCAAACTAAATTTAAGACTAGTTATTGGATTGATATTGTCCTTAAATGGTATTTTATAACAGAATCCGATGATTTTGAGTTCATGATAAGACAATCCAAAAATATATTAACAACCCCTTTATGTTTTGTTTCCCTTAATCATCACAGTTCTTAGTAAGTTAATAAATAGGCAAATGGGTTAATTCACTACTTAACTAATTCTTTAACTTAAAAAATAATAGTACACATCTTAAATTATATTCTAAATTTTCTATTATATATATTTAAATTTTTTTTAATGAATATATTTTAGTGTCAGCTAAATACTTTAATTTGATTATTATTTTAAATTTTAAATTTTTATATATTGTGCTACTAAAATCTATATTTAAAATGAATACTTTTTTTTTGTATATATATATATATATTTTATAGTAAAATAGGATAAGTTAATCTAAAGTTCGATAATAATTAGTTGTTTGTGTTAGAGTTCTTTATAATTTACATATTATACTTTTAATCAACCGTTAAGACAAAAAAATTAAAAAGAGTCTAATATAAAGTACTTGAAATATATACATGTCTATAAATAATATCTCTTGTATGAATCTACGTGCACAAAAAGTCTAGTAGTGCATTGAGAATAAATTGATAGATCTAACTAACATAAAAATTAGTTATAATTAAAAATACATTCATTTTTCTATCAATTTATTCTATTAATAAAAATATTCTTTTCTAAAAAAAATAATGTCTATTTTTAAGTGAAATTAGAAGTTTTATAATTTTTATGACAATTTATTACACTATTTATCGTCAACTTGATGAATGAATTGAATGACACATCATATGATTTGAAATAAAACTTTTTGAAAAATGAAAATTTGGGATAATTAAGGGATGCATATCCTTATTCTAACAAAAAAAATTGACTATTACCATGTTGAGAATTACTGTATCTGCAGGGGCATCTAGAGGTTTTGATGCATGCGGGTCTTCTTTTTCTTACTTTTTTTTAGTTTTATAATTTTTTTTGAAAGAGACATCGAAATCAAATTTGAAATCACATATAAATTCTGATTACAGTTTCAAAATCCAAACAACCCCTTCAAGCTTGCATCATGGCTTTAATCAATACAGCATCAGCAAAGAACCTGACAATATTGGCTTTGCTCTAGTACTTTTCAGAATTCCATTAGCTTATTATTATTATTCAATTATCACGAGAACATGTTATTATTATTATTTTATTTTTTGGGTAGCTGAAATGTTATTAATTGGGTCAATTCAATAATCACGAGTATATTGCTCCATTTTCTCGTTCAAATTTTAAACCAAGAAAGTTTCTCTCTGTGTTTTCCTCCTTCAAAGTTCCATTTGATGTGCATGCTACATGTGATCTTTGAAGGGATTTGTTGAACATTCTCCATTTGAAGATTCATATTACAAATACATGTATGTATATATTTATATATATATATATATATCTTGCCATGCACGCACCTTGCTATTAAGAGTTGCTATTAAAGATTCTCATATCATAATTTTCAAAAGCACCCTATACTTTAATTTGCATAATATAATAATAATCATCATCATCATCATGTCAGTTTCGTTAGACGCTTTGGCAATGGTAGGCTGGGATTATGTTGAATGGGGGAATGGATGTCGAAGAATGGGAGAGACATGACTCAGAATCGTCATCACATTTTCTAGCAGATGATGATGATGATGAAGAAGAAGAAGAAGCTCAAATTAAGGCATTTTAATAAATGTGATGTATGAACATACATGAAAAAAAAATTCATCGAGTAATATCAGTAATCAGCCTCAATTTTGAGAATTTTGATCATTTTTATATTAGGAAAATTGCCACTTATTTTTTAGTTGTTTGGTATTTTTATCAAATTTTTTATAATTTTTTAATAAGTATTTATGTCTCTTTTTTAGTGTTACGTTTAACGTTTTCGGTTTAAAAATGATCAATTACGTTCCATGTAAAAGAAATACAATGATATTTATTGAAAAAGAAAAAATAAATAAAAAATGTTAAACAATAAGAGATAACAAACAAATTCCCTTCAAATTAGGAGACCATTAAACTCTTCCTACATCATTAATTGTTTCTGTATATGGATTCTTATTTTTTTTAATTTGTTAATAATTTGATTCTCATTTATTTATTTTTTCTTGTTTCAATTTCTTCTTTTTAAGTAATAAAATTCTGGAGTGCACAATTTCCTGTTAGTGTATGGCATAGCGACCAAATTAAATTGTCAACAATTCTTACAGTTTTTATCAATGGGTTTATTTATTTTCATGGAATTAATAAGCTTGCCCAAAATTCAGTGCTAAATATGAAATAATACTAAAGATATTCAACTTTTCAGTAATACTATCATTTATTAATTAGAAGCATAAGATTATTTTCTTAATCCACCCGCATTTATGGTGTCGAAATTTAAATGCCTTCAGAATTTTGTGAATGCAATTTTCTTATTAATTAATCCCCAGGCTGGTGATAGAGGAGATACTTTTCTTTATATATATAAAGAAAAGAAGAAAAGTTAACAAAGACTACCTATGCAAATTAATTAATCGGCATAGTCAGATTCTCTTCCGTCTCTTAGCTGTTTATATTTTACTTTGATTTTTCTCACTGCCTATGGTGTGTTTTCTATTGACTTGTAAAATTGTGCCGCGCGGGGGGCGGGGGCGGGGGGGAGAAGGGGAAGTGGGGTTGGTCGTAAGTTTGAAGCCAATGAATTTTTGTTGAGTCCAAACCAAAGCTAATTATATATGAATTGGATTATAAAATTTTTAGTCCATCCAATTCGTTCCAACATTTTTTTTATAAAATATTTAAGGGATGAAAATTTTTATCTATTAAATATCAACATTTATCCTTTATCGTTATTTAAATTTAAATTATTATAAATAAAAAATACATTTACAACCATTTAAACTACACCTAAGAGCCATCTAATATTTTCGATAGCTCTTGAATTACTAAGACATGGCAGAAAGATAACTCGGATTGACTTTTAAGAAGGTCCATCTAATCTAAATCAATCCAATCTCATTTGACCGTAATTGACCTTAAATTCTAACCCAATTGATTCTTATGGATTCTTTACTGATATTAATTAATGGTTCAACATAAAAATTTAAGTTTTTAGGTCAAAGTTCTATATTAATTGTTAAGGAAAGCAAACAATGTTTCATATTGAAAAGAAATAGAAAAAATTATGAATTTATAAGAAGTGAATTGTATTTTTATTTGTAGGAGGCCTTTTAGCTAAAACACAAAAATAAAATTATGAGAGTTTAGGCTCAAAGTTGATAATATCATATCAATGTATATAAGAGATATCAGAGTCATGCTCTTGGGTTAGTCATGTGGAGAAAAATTTTAGTGTCAAACGAGAAGGTGGTGAGCCTAATATGCCCCTGGTTTACAATAGGATCCACGGTTATGCTCTATTAATAGGCGATGGTGTGCTCTAGGACTTCACGTAAGCATGTTCTTCAAATGCAGTGATACAGAGTTAACCTGATATAGTGGGTTCTCGAGGTAGACAGTACTTTAGTGCTTTATATAAGTCGTGCCCCTTCAATGCATTGAAGATTAGTAGCAGATTGGTGGGAGTGGGGTTTTTCTATGTGGAAGATAAACGGATGTGATATCATTTAAGGAAAAGTGCAGTGGTCCTTTGTTTGAAGAGAAGATTGTTAAGAAAAGCAAACAAATGTTCTACATTAGCAAGAAATTGAGAGCATCATGAGTTTATAAGGAGTGAACCATATCCCTATTAGTTTGAGGCTTTTTGGATAAAATCCAAGAATAAAATCATGAGAGTTTAGACTTAAAGTAGATAATATCATACTATTGTAGATATGTGTGGTTCGTTGTGCTCTTTAGTTTTAAAAATAAATCTTAACAGTCCTATTCTCCTAAAATATGGGTCTGAGTTTAAAATTTGAGATAAAGACAAGTCTTAGCATGTTTCCTCACATGAAACGTATCGGTGGTCATTTGTTCGAAATGAAGATTGTTAAAGAAAGTGAACAAATGTTTCACATTAGCAAGAAATTGGGAGGCCTTTTGGGTAAAGTTTGAGAGTAAACCTATGAAAAGTTATGTTCAAAGTATATAATATCATACTAATATAGAGATATACGTGGCTCATTGTGCTCCTTACATTAATATTAAAAATAAATCTTAACAGGCCCACTCTGATAAAATATAAGTCCAAGTTTAAGATTTGAGACAAAAACAAGTCTTAACATATTTTCTCACATGAAACGTAAATTCAAGTTTACGATTTGAGATAGAGTTGATTCCAAGAGACTGAAACAAAATAATAAATTAATTAAAAATGACAAATTTTAATAAGTTCTTTTACATGAAACGTGGATCGAGTTTTTAAAAAAAATCAAGAAATTAATTTAAAAAGTAGACGTAGGGGTTTCATATTAGTTCTGTTACAATATTAATTAATCACTCAATTTAAAATTTTAAATTATTGAATAAAAACTCTATATTAATATTAAATATGAATCTTAACAATTAGTACGATGAGAGGCTGGAGAATTAAGATTTTTTTTTTCTTGACGGGGAAGCTGACTACTGAAGCCCACAGAACAAAGGAGGCACTGAACTTAGTTACGCAATTTCTTGAAGAGACGCGTTCAAACCAGGCTTACTTTGGAGACGGGAAGAACAAGGTAGTAATGCAGCCTGAGTGCCTGGCCTTTTCTCTCAATTTAGCACAGGTTTTCTAACAAAAAGGCTAATTAGTTTATTATTAAAAAAAAAAGGAAGATAACTACTAAATGAGGGAAAAATTGGTGATTTTTTTTTTTTACCTCTTCCCTTTTTGTTTATAACAATATTATTTAGTCTACGTTTCGCAAACGTCCAAGAAAAATGATATAAAAAGCCAAGATACGTAAATGAAATTTAATAAGTGACGAACAAATTAAAAGAGAGTTGATATATTAGAGACAAAAAGCAAGACTCAAGTGAAAGACGAGGAAATTAGTTAATTACAGCAGTTGGGTTCAAGAATATGAACAGATCGAGACAAAAGAAATATTTTGTTCATAAACCAATTAAAGATTTATTTATTAAGACTATGCCTGAAAATTCATGCCGCAAAATCAATACAAAGCAGAAAGTAATATTCTAGTAATACATGCAAACCCTAATTTGCAAATGTTTATTCTAGTTGATACATAAATGAAGATTAATTTATTGATAGAAGCCCTCCAATTTTTTGAAATACCTAATGTTTCTTGTTCCCCCAAGATGAAAGGGGTGGAATGCTTTGTTCATTTCTAAAGAAATTGTCGGGATCGACCTTAGTTTTCACATGAACCAACCTCTTGAAATTGTTCTTGAAATATTTCTTGCCCCAGATGCTAGCTTGTTTGTAGCTTGATGAATGGCTTTTGTAGTAGTTATTATTTGATCCGATGTCAAGGTCCCTGTAATTGAGATAAGCTTCTCGAGGAGTTTTAGAAACATAGGGAGCCATTTGACTGTACAAATTTCTCATCCAATTAATGTACCTTTGAGAATCTTCTTCATCTAACCAACCCACAACGTATAGAATTTGGTATAAGTTGCCAGCTCTATGGGGGTATGGAATTTGGGATTCCGAAATCTCGTTCATTTTTCCACCAAAAGGAACCAGTGCTAGATAAGTAGTGTCTGCATCTTGTTCATAGAACCGATCGTATATCCCTTCAAAGGCTTTTTCAGGAATGGGCTCCTTCACAAAGTCTGATTTGGCTTTGAAAAAGCCTTTGCTAGTTGAGTTCCTGCCAAGCAATACATCCATGGATTCCCCGTTTTGGAACCCACCAAAGTGAAGGACGGATTCGATCCAACTCACTTCTCTGCAATCTTCTTTCTTCAAACCAAGCTCAGGGAAGCTCTCGTGCATCAATGGAAGGAGCCTATCAACCCCACCGAGAAACAAGGACTCGAATACAACCAGCATGGCTCTCTCTCCTTTTGTGGTTGAATTTCTAGTTAAGATGACGCTAAGAGTTAAATCTTCAGAAAACTTGTTTGCAACATATTGCCATTTGTGGACGAGCTTTGTTGCATTTTGTTCTAGTGTCCGTACGAGTGGACATATAGTCACTGTTGATGGAACGGTGACTAGATTTACTTTCCATGCAACTATGACTCCAAAGCTAGCTCCTCCACCTCCTCGAATGGCCCAGAATAGATCTTCTCCCATTGATTTTCGATCGAGGAGCCTTCCTTTAACGTCAACGAAGTGTGCATCAATGACATTATCAGCAGCGAGGCCATATTTACGAAACATGAATCCATAACCTCCGCCGCTAATATGCCCACCAACGCCCACAGTAGGGCAAGTTCCCGCCGGAAATGCAAGAGTTTTGCTTTTCTCAGCAATTCTATAGTAAAGTTGGCCAAGGCTTGCACCTGCTTGAACCCATGCTGTTTTGTGCTGTACATCAACATTTATTGAGCTCATATTTATCAAATCAATGATGATGAATGGGACATGGGAAACATAGGACAGTCCCTCAAAGTCATGACCCCCACTCCGAACCCTAATTTCAAGTCCATATTTTTGGGAACATTTGATGGCTGCTCGAACATGGGATACGTGCAATGGTGTGATAATGACTTGAGGTTTTGGGGTATTGGATGTTGAGAACCTAAAATTTTGTAGGGTAAAGTCCAAGATGGATGAATATGAAGAATTGATTTGGGTGTAAATCACATTGGAAATGGATGTGGAGTTCTCTGAGTAGAGAGAAAGGCATTGAAGAAAATTCTCATGACGGTCATCGGCCGAAGTTATATGGGTGTTGGCCGAAGAAATACAACAATGATATGATAATAGAAGAACAAAAACAAATGGGAGGATTGTTAAAGAGCTAAGAGACTTCATCTTGTGTCGATGTTTAGTAATTTGGTGTATGCATAAGATTGTATTAAGACCCTCAACCCATTTATAGGATTAGAGGGGCATATCTCTTTCAAAATTCAGAAAAATATTAACGTCTGGGTGGTCAAAGCAGATTTTTGTTTTCTTTTTTTAATCCTAACAATACTTGGAAGAAGTGATCTCTTAAGAATCAAAATCTAGAAACTCAATTTTTCCATAGTTTAATATGATTTTGATCACCTGGACCTTCGTCGATTATTCATAAACGCTATTTAATATGTTATTGTATTATTATCCAGATGTTGGCATGGATAATCTTGACGCACGTGTATGACCTTTATAACTCCAATATTGCTTGTAGTCAATTCATTCCTGTGGATTCACCTCCCCTGAAAGAACCATCGTACCAGCTCTAGAATTTAGACCAACTTCTGCGTTTTGATTCGACAAAATAAGCTTAATTCAGTTTGAAAATTTCCTACTTTATTATTATTCTTTTTCTTTTAATGGTCAACACGAAGCAGGTGAAAAAAAATATATATAAAACTACAACAATGAAGGGGAGAATGGTGTTAGGCGAGAGAAATAAGGATTCGTTTGGAGGGTATTATAATCTATTAGCTAGTTTATTTGACTAGAAAAATCTTGGAACTTTGGATTTTACTTTTTCATAAGAACTCTTTTAAAGAATTTGTTTGAAAAAAAATCTGTCAGGGCAACTCTCAGGATAGTGTATTTGGGCCGTTTAGATATTTTTGCAACTAATAAAGAATATAAGAATTAGAAATATATTTAAACTAACGAAAATAGAAGAGAAACTTCGATAAGAATGAGAAATGCAAACACACTTCCATTGTATTTCAAACACTTAATCTATAAGACTTGCATACTGCAATCTATAAACAAAAATCTCTTTGATTATGACAATTCGTGTGTTAGAAATTTGACATGTTGTAATATTATCTATTGATAATTTAGTACTTTTTTTAACGAATGTAAAAGACTTTAATCACAAATAAAAAAAAAAGAATAAGATTACACAATTGAGATATACAATCACATATAAGGCATAAAAATTTATGTAATTTGATAATTTATCTATATTTATAATAAATCACGAGATTTTAATTTCTTTTTAACAGTTATTACTAAAAAATCACTCAAAATCACAAAGATCTCTTTTAAGAAATTATAAAAAATATTATGAAAAGTTGATTAAAAATCATCCTTAATTTTAAGTGGACTAGAATTTTATATCCTAAGTGAAATAAGACTTCCTAAATCAAATCCTACTAAGTTTAAAAATAACCTAAGATATCTAAGACCTATATAAAGGGTCTTAATTGGCTTGTAAATATATCATAAGAAATTTTAGTAATATCTTAGTAATTTTAGTGATTCTTAGACCTAGATTACAAGTGAAAGCAATTTAGAGAGTTCTTTGTGAGTTCTTGAGTTCTTTCTTGTAAAAGAAATCTTTGTGAGTGCCTAGTGATTCAATAATAAGAGAGTGAGATCTTGATCCGCCGTGGATGTAGGTAAGTTACCAAACCACGTAAATTGTGTGTGTTTTCTTTCGCTCTTTCTCTCTAATTTATTGTTAATTGTTTTGTTATTGCATTATATGCTTAGGATTATTGCTTCCGCTTCAACTAACTGGTATAAGAGCTTGACTTAAAGCAAGACATGACTGCACCCAAGTATGAGGTAGAAACATTCAATGGGACGAACGACTTCAATCTGTGGAAGCTCAAGGTGAAAGCATTGTTAGTGAGCCAAAGGTTAGGATCGATATTAGAGGAGACTACAGTTCTATCTAGTGAAGTAGAGAAGACGTTAGAGTCATCTAAAACTAAAGTAAAAATAAAAGACATTTAAGAAAGAGCTTACAGTCGAATCATTTTGTCATTTAGCGATAAAGTCTTAAGAGAAGTAGCAAGTGAGGGTACAACAATTGATCTATAGAAGAAATTTGATACTTTACATGCGAAAATTGTTGGCCAATAGATTGTATATAAAGAAGAAGCTATATCAGTTGTCCATGTCAGAGGGGACACCGATGAAAGACTATATAGACATCTTCAACAAGATCATTATTGATCTTGTATCTATCAATATCAAGATAGAGGATGAAGATAAGGCGATCATTCTACTGAGTTCGCTTCTCAGAAGTTATGAAAACTTTGTTGATACGCTACTTTATAGCAGAAAGCATTTAACGACGAGTGATGTGAATCATCATTAAACTCAAAGTTATTAAAAAAGAAAATTGAGGGCAATGCAGAAAGTTTATCTATAAGACGAAGGTCCTCAAATAGAGATGAAAAAAGAAGGGCTCAAGATTGAAGTCCAAGACTCCTAGTGAGTGCTATTGCTACAAGAAAGATAGATATTTCATAAAGGACTTTTCGAAGAAAAGAACACAAGACAAAAAGAAAACAGATGCTACAATTGCCTATGATGATAACCACAATAGCACAAAGACTCTAGTCACTACTAATGGTAAAAATACTGAACATTGGGTTCTTGATTCTAGTTGTACTTTTTCCACGTGCTTGCATAAATCATAGTTTGTGAATTTTCAACACATTAGTGGTGATAAGGTATTAACGGGTAATGACGTTACTTATCAAGTGATAAAAATCGGTAGTATTATACTTGGGATTCATAAGAAGCGAGTGAGAGAATTGTTAAACGTTAAGTATGTTTCTGATCTCAATAGAAATATAATCTCACTAGGGACCTTAGACTATAATGGGTGTTCCATCAAGATTGAAGGAGGGGTTTTGAGAGAACTACAAGGATCCATGATTATAATGAGAAGTCAAAAGCACAAAGTTGTTTATGTGCTGAAGGGAGAGGTTGTAAGTGATTCTGTATTATTTTTTATAGATGAAGAAAATATGTAAATCAAGTTGTAACATCTTAGACTAACACATATAGCTGAGAGAAACCTAAATGAGTTATTTATTCAAAAGGCTTTTGGTGAAAATAAGTTCGTACCATTAGATTTTTCTGAGCATTACGTGTTAGGGAAAGCACATAGAATGATGTTTAGTACTAGCGAACATAAGACTAAGAGGACTCTTGACTACATACACTCGAATATTTTGGGACCAGCGTAAACAACTACTTATGGTGGAGTTAGGTATTTTCTTAGTTTTATTGATAACTATTTAAGAAAACTGTAGACCTTTGTGTTAAAGAATAAGGATCAAATGTTTGATATGTTCAAGACTTGGAAGGTTCTCATTGAGAATCAAACTGACAAAAGACTTAGGAGGCTAACTGACAAAAGACTTAAGAGGCTAACTGACAAGTCCAGAATATAGGAATTTATTCCCAAGTGCAGGATTGTCGAAGTAATAAATAACCCGATGAGAACGGAGTCGATCCACAGGGAAGTAAAATTAAAATTACAAACTATAAATACTTTAAAGACAATTAATGCAGTATAAGATGTTTGCAAATATTAATTCAATTAACCAATTCAAATAAAATTTAAGGTTAGGGAAATCCACTCTTAGCATAAGAAGTAGGAATATATTTAACTCTTTTTATAACTCAATTGGAATCCTCACACAAAGGATGTTCCAACTGAAAAAAATAACAATTAAAGTTCATCATCATTTATATATTAATTCGTATTTATTTCTTTCAATTATTATACACCAAATCTTATAAATGGGTTCAAGTATTTATTATGTCAATCTTTATATTTGTCTACAATAAATCAAGACTCTCACTTTACAAGAAATTATATATACGCCAAATCTTGTGAATAGTTTCAAGAATTTATTGTGTCAAGTATAAAGTTTGTCAATAATAAATCAAGATACAACACTTAGAAGAAATGATATTAATATTACAAATAAAATAAATACATCATATATAATTTTGCATACAAAATTTGTCTAGTGCAAATATTACAGCAAGTAGTTCTTTTTCAGTTGTTGTGTAATTCATATGTGCACTGCTTAAAGTTCTACTTGCGCAATAAATTACATAGGATTTACCTTCCTTTTTTTGTCCTAATACAGCACCAACAACGTAGTCACTAGCATCACACATGAGCTCAAAAGGTAAAGATCAGTCAGAAAATTGTATGATAGAAGCAGATGTTAAGAGGCCAATTAATTTTTCAAACGAATTTTGACATTTTTGAGTCCACTCAAATGATACATATTTTGCTAAGAGATTATAAAGAGATTTAGACATAACACTAAAATTTTTTATGAACCTCCTATAGAATCCAGCATGTCCTAAAAAGGATCAGACTTCTCTGACTGTTTTTTGTGGAGGCAAATGTGTAATGAGTTCGACTTTTGCCTTATCCACTTCAATTCCTTTAGAAGACACTACGTGTTCCAAAATAATTCCAGAAGTAACCATGTAATGACATTTTTCTCAATTCAACATAAGACTATTTTCTGCACATATTTTTAAGACTTTTTCTAAGTTTTCAAGACAATTATCAAAAGAATTTCCAAACACAGTTAAATCATCCATGAAAACTTCTAAATAATGCTCAATCATGTCACTAAAAATACTTAACATACATCTCTGAAATGTTGCTGGGGCATTACAAAGTCCAAAAGGCATTCTTTTAAAAGCAAATGTCTCAAAAAGGCATGTGAATGTAGTCTTTTCTTAGTCCTCTAGTGCTATAAGAATTTGATAATAGCCAGAATAACCGTCTAGAAAGTAATAGTAGGGATGTCCTGCTACTCTTTGTACAATTTAATCAAGGAATGGTAAAGGAAAATGGTCTTTTCTAGTGGCCGAGTTTAACTTCCTATAATCTATGCACATTCTCCAACTAGATGAGACTTGAGTTGGTATTAACTCACATTTTTCATTTTCAATGACTGTGATTCCAAATGTTTTTTGTACCACCTGAGTAGGACTTACCCACTTACTATCTGAGATAGGATAGATAATTCCTATTTCAAGTAATTTGAGAACTTCAACTCTCACTACCTCTTTCATATGTGGATTTAATCTCATTTGAGGTTGTTGGGAAGTTTTGGCATTATCCTCTAGGTGTATTCTATGTGTGCAAATCAAAGGATTAATGTCGTTTATGTCTTTTAAAGTCCATCAAATTGCATTTTTATGCATTTTCAATAATTTAATCAACTTACCTTCTTGTTCGCTTATGAGTGTAGAAGAGATTACCATTGGATAAGTTTGTTTCTCTCCAAGAAATGCATATTTCAATCCTTCAGGCAAAGGTTTTAACTTCAACTTTAAAATTTCGTTCTGTTTATCCTCGTTTTCTCCTAATTCTTCAAACTTTGATTTACATCTTTTATTTTCAATCACCTGTGCACAGTCAAGTAAAGAACACATGTCAGAGATTTCATGATCTAGTTGTATATTTGACTTAAATAAATTTATCAAACACATTTCTAAGGGATCAGTAGAACTCTCTTTTTGAATATGATCCTCCACAATCGTTTCAATATTGTTGGCTTCTTCACTTTCATCCTCCCCCTCATGTGGTTGCTTACACATATTGAAAACATTGAGCTTAAGTGTCATGTTTCTAAATGAAAGCTTCATTACTCCATTCCTGCAATTAATCAAAGCGTTAGAAGTTGATAAAATTGGAAGACCCAAAATAACAGGTATCGAATTACATCTTTTAACAGGTTCTGTGTCCAATGCAATAAAATCCACAGGATATATGAATTTATCAACTTGAACTAAAACATCTTTCATTGTCCCTCTTAGTACTTTTATTGATCTATCGGCAAGTAAAAGAGTTAAAGAAGTTGATTTTAACTCACCGAGATTGAGCTGCTGATAAACTGAATACGGCAGTAAATTCACACCAGCACCAAGATCATGTAAGGCTTGTTTAATTTTATGACTTCCAATAATACATGAAATTGTAGGGTAAACAGGGTTTTTATATTTTAAAGCATTATTATTCTGAAGAATGGCACTTACTTGTTTAGGTAAAAATGCTTTCTTTTTCACATTCAGTTTTCTTTTTACTGTGCATAAATCCTTCAAAAATTTTGCATAAGAGGGAACTTATTTAATAGCATCCAGTAAAGAAATATTAACTTTTACCTGTTTGAATATTTTGAAAATTTCAAGATTGTGATTCATCTTTTTAGTATTACGTAATGCATGAGAAAATGGGGATGGAGGTAAGGGTTTGGTGTTTTCTTCATTAGGTATAGATTCAACGATTTCCTTACCCTTAGAGATTGATTCATCGTTCTCATGAGGTTTAGTAATATCGGTTTCAACAATTTTACCATTCTGAAGAGTGATAACCGCTTTAACTTGATCTATGTGTTGGTTTCCTGAACTACATGCATTTGAGTTATATTGTCCTTTGGGGTTTGGTTGTGGTTGAGAAGGAAATTTTTCTTACTCATGAATGTTCAGTGTGGATGCAAATTTTGTAAGAGTATCTTTCAAATCAGCAAATATTTGAACATTTTGAGATACACTCTTGCGTTTTAATGAATGTATGCAAAGTTTCTTCAAGATTTTTCTTATGAGGTGGGATATATGGTGCATAACCTTGATGGTTTTAAAATTTTGGTGTGGTTGGAAAGGTGGTTGTGAAGCCTGTGCTTGAGTGTCATTCCTCCAACTAAAATTCGGGTGATTTCTCTATCTAGGATTGTAGTTTTGTGAATATGGGTTATTATTTGACCGTTTGAATGTGTTTAGAACATTGGTTTGTTCATGGAGACATTTCCTAAATGCAGGCAAAGTTGAGTAATCATTGGTAGAGTGATCATGAGTTTCACAAATGTGACATACAAATTCTTGAACAGATTTTATTTGACCACTCTTTTTTATTTCTAAGGTTTCGACTTTTCTAACTAGGGATGCTAATTTAACTTGAAGGTCGTGGTTTTCCCTAAGATGATAAATACCCCCACTAGATGTAATGGTTTTATTTTTGCTAGGTGCCTCATAGGTACCAACAATGTCCCAATTTTGAGCATTTTCTGCTAGTAAGTCTAGATAGTTCATTACCTCTTCTAAGTCTTTATCCTCAAATATTCCATTACACATCATTTCTACCATTTTTCTAACTTGGGGTAAAGCCCTCATAGAAATTTGATACTATTCTCCATATTTCAAAGCCATGATGGGGACAGGTACTAAGTAATTCCTTATACCTTTCCCAACATTGATAAAAGGTTTCTCCTAGTTTTTGGGCAAAAGTGGTAATTTGTCTTTTGAAAGAATTTGTTCTATGGAAAGGAAAAAACAAATTTAGGAATTGTTGTTGCATCTCATCCCATAAAGAAATGGATCTTGGCCTAAGGTTTTGTAGCCATGTTTTAGCTTCATCTTTTAAAGAAAAAAGAAAAAGGAAAAAGCTTAAGTCGAATTGTGTGCATGCTACAATTTTGGTCATTATACGTGTTACACACTTCTTCAAATTCTCTTAAATGCAGATAAGGGTTCTCTGCATCTAAGCCATAAAAAGTGGGTAAAAATTGGATAATGTCTAGCTTAAAATTAAAATGTGTTGCATCCGGAGAAAAAATTAAATAAGATGGTGCACCGGTTCGTATAGGGTTCATGTAATCTCTAAGTGTCCTAGGTCAGTTGTGGTCATTATGTTGGGACTGATTGTCTCCAGGGTCTATGAGTCCTTCAATTTGATTTTCGGTCATGGTGTTAATTTGTGAAGAATGAGAAGATGAAGGAAAATCTAACAAATTATCAAAGGAAGTTTCGAAATTACCTTTCACCAAACGATGAGAATTAGGATCTCGAAGCCAACCACTCATACAAAGAAATAAAACAAAATACAATTAAATAAAACAAAATATAATAACAATAAATAATACAAATAAGAGAAAAATAAAATAAAATAAAATATTAAACACCGGTAAATAAAATAGGTAAAACTAAAATTAAAATAAAATAAAGATAAATAATTAGAAGTTAGATTAGTATTGTTAGATTATGTAATAAAAAGTTCATAAATAAAGAGTAAGAGGCTTAGTCTTCCATAAAAATAAAAAGCGAATAATAAATCAAGTAAAATATGTTAGGAGGCTTAGCCTTTCATGAAAATAAAATAAACAAACAAACAACAACAAAATAAAATGTTAATTTCACTTCCCCGGCAACGGCGCCAAAAACTTGATAAGTGCAGAATATAAAAATTTATTCCCAAGTGCAGGATTGTCGAAATAATAAATAATCCGGTGAGAACGGGGTCGATCCACAAAAAAATAGAATTAAAATTACAAACTATAAATACTTTAAAGATAATTAATACAGTATAAGATGTTTGCAAATATTAATTCAATTAACCAATTCAAATAAAAGATAAAGTTAAGGGGATCCACTCTTGGCATAAGAAGTATGAATATATTTAACTCTTTTTATAACTCAATTGAAATCCTCACACAAAGAAGGTTCCAACCGAAAAATATAGCAATTAAAGTTCTTCATCATTTATATATTAATTAGTATTTATTTCTTTCAATTATTATACATCAAATCTTATAAATGGGTTCAAGTATTTATTATGTCAATTTTTATATTTGTCTACAATAAATCAAGACTCTCATTTTACAAGAAAGAGTATATATGCCAAATCTTGTAAATGCTTTCAAGAATTTATTGTGTCAAGTATAAAGTTTATCAATAATAAATCAAAATACACCACTTAGAAGAAAGGATATTAATATTACAAATAAAATAAATACATCATATATAAATTTGCATAACTTAAGAATAAAATATTAAATTCATAAATAAGAGTTAAGTATTACCTTGTCAAAATTTTCACCCTTTCACCTTAGCATAAATAAAATTACTTGAACATAATAAAACTAAAGAAAAAGAAAAGAAATTAAAGAAGAGATAGCATGATTTTATAATAGTAAACAAGAGAAATAATATTACAAAGAAATAATACAAAAGACAAGTGTTTTGAACTAAAATCTAGTTCTCTAATTACATGTTTTAGGTATAAACATGCTACTTATTTATATAAAAATATGGATAAATGGAGACAAATGAAGAGGGAACCACATGGATGATAAAAGTCAAGAATGGTGGCAAATAATTTACATTGATTATCATTAATGCACCCTCTTTCTTATCCAATTTAGAATTGATGTGGTCTTAATTATTTGTCACTCAAAACATAAAAGTTATAGATACATCTCTTATTTTTCTAAATTGAGTTTTCTCATACGTATTAGATACGTATTTATATAGTTATGGGTCAAATACCGATAACTGTTTGGATTGGGCCTGTATTGCAGATCAGTTCTATTTTAGGCCATTTTCACCCTCTAAATGCTCGAATTTCAAATGTCTTGTGAAATAAAATATATTAGCCCATTGAGTCAGCTCTTTACAGGATTAAGAATCACTCCAATTGAATTCCTAGGTAGAAAGTTATGCCAATTTTACCAAACCTACCACAAAACAGTTAAAAGCTAATTAAGTCCAATATTGTAAACATACTTAAGTTATAGGGTTAAAGACACTAGTAATACAAAATAATGATATAAAACCCTTATTAAATATATAATTTAAAGTGTTCATCACTAAGAACTGACAATGGCCTCGAGTTTGGCAATAGAAAGTTTGATGGGTTTTGTACCAAACATGGGATTGTAAGGCATAGAACTGTGAAATCAACGCCGCAACAGAATGGTGTAGTTGAGAGGATGAATAAGACCCTACTTGAAAGGGTTAAATGCATGCTTACTAATACAAAGATGTTCAAAGCATTTTGTTGTGAATTTGTGATGACTGTAGCTTATGTTATTAATAGAAGCCCTTCCTTGACGATAGATTTCAAGACTCAAGAAGAGAAATGGTTTGACAACCCTCCCAAGTATAACCAACTGAAGTTATTTAGTTACCTAACCTTTGTAAAAGAAGGGAAATTAGAACCTAGAGTTATCAAGGGGAAAGTCATAGTATACCCCGATGGTGTAAAAGGATATAAAGTATGGTGTAGAGATTTGACACCACTAAGAAGTATCATTAACTGTCATGTAACGCTCGATGAGATGATGATGTTGAAATCTTCTTAAGAAGATGAGAAAAAAAAACCTTTACCCAAGGAAGACTCAACACCCTACAAGTTCCTCCACGTCCACCCAAAGAATGACTAGGACTCTTAAGATGGAACTTGAAGAATAGCAGCTAGCTACAGATAGGCTAAAGAGAATGATTAACCCGCCAATTAGGTATACATAAGTAGATATGGATGCACACACTTTTAATTCTACTTACACTCTTGACTTTGATGAGTTTAGGACATATGGTAAAGCTATAAAGAGTGAAAATAGTGATAAATAACAGCATGACATAAAAAAATATGTTAGTTCTCTTAAGAAGAATAATTCTCAGGAGTTAGTAGAGAGACCTCAAAAGAAACTAGTGGAGTGCAAATGAATATATAAGGTTAAAAAAGGGATACCAGGGATAGAGCCTATAAGATTCAAGACTAGGCTAGTTGTACAAAGTTTTACTCAACGAAACGAGTTAAGTTTTATGAGATTTTCTCTCTGATCGTCAAGCACACGTCAATTAGAATGTTGTTAGCAATGTGTACAAATTTTTATTTACATCTAGAGCAAATGAATGTAAAGACAGCTTTCTGCATAAAGAGCTTGAAGAGATGATTTATATAACACAACCATAAGAGTTTATAGAGCCTAAAAAAGATGAGCATACTTGTTTACTAAAGAATTCATTGTATGGGTTGAAGCAATCTCCTAGGTAGTGATATAGAAGATTCGATGAGTTTATAATGACTTGTGATTTTAGTAGGGCAAATATGTTGGATGCGTGTACTTTAAGAGCTTGAGAAATAGGGTGATGTATTTACTTTTATACGTAAATGACTTATTGATCGCATGTAAAAATATTAAAAAAATACAGAAACTTAAGGAGCAGTTGAGTGACGAGTTTGAGATGAAAGATTTAGAAGCAACAAAGAGGATATTGGGTATGATATTGTGAGGGAAAGAAGAGACATTATCTTCTTCTCACAACAATGGTATATACTCAAGATCCTAGAGAAGTTTGACATGTCTAATACAAAGGTCATCTCACTCATTTGGCCATGCATTTCAAACTTTCAACAGCACAGTCGCCGACATTCGATGAGAAGAAACTGTAGATGAGTAAAATACCGTATGCAAGCGTTGTAAGGAGCATCATATATGTGATAGTTTGCAAGAAACCTGATATAGCATAGGCTGTGCATGTGGTGAGTAAATACATGGCAAATCTGGATAATGATCACTAACTTGCAGTGAAGTAGATTTTAAGATATCTCAAGAGAACATCATATTAGGGATTGGTTTATAAAAGAGTTAAGAATGAGACTAAAATTTTAAGAGGATATTTTGACTCAAATTATGCAGGTGATCTAGACAAGAGAAGACCATTGACGAGTTACGTATTCACAGTGTTTGGGTGTAGTGTGTGTTAGAGATCAATTTTACAATATGTGGTTGCATTATCTACCACATAAGCAAAGTACATAGCTGTTGGAGAAGCTATTAAGGAGGTCCTGTGGTTGAAAGGCTATGTGCGGAGGTAATGGTTATTGAAGATGTTAATATAATGTATATTGTGATGATCAGAATGTCATATATCTAAGCAAGCATCAATAATTTCATTAGAGGTCTAAACACATTAATGTATGGCTCCATTACATTCAAGAGATTGTTTAAAGTGGTGAAATTAGTCTAACGATGATTGCATTGTCTAAAAATCTTGTTGATATATTAACTAAGTTACTGCCCTCGATTAAGTTCATCTTATGCAAGGACTTAATCGAAATCACTGCTATGTGAGAGTGATCGAAGATGCGAAAATAAGATATCTTGGATACTTCATGGATGCTTTTGAATCAATAAAGGGGATTTGTGAAAAGTTGATTAAAAATCATTCCTAATCCTAAGTGAACTATAATTTTGTATGCTAAGTAAAATAAGACTTTCTAAACTAAATTTCACTAGGTTTAAGAATAATTCAAAATATCCACAGCCTTTGTATAAGATTTCAATTGTCTTGTAAATACATCATAAGAAGTTTTAGTAATATCTTATTAATTACAACAAATCTTAATGATTTTAATGATTCTTAATAAGAAAAAGATCTTATATTATAAGTGAAAATAATTTAAAAAAAATTTTGTGAGTTCTTGAATTTATTAGTCGAGCTAAAGTTATAAAGACAATTTGGAACTTTAATTTCCAACCGAAGAAATATATTATTTTGATATATACTTTTAGGAACTTTTTCGTTTATAGTTTTATGTATTATTATTCTTTCTTTAATCTTTTAATAAGTACTATTATCTTTTTTAGAATAGTAATTAATCTTTCAAAATAAAAATGTAGTATAAAAATATTAGTATTTATTAAAAAAATAAAAATAATAATAATAAGAGTGCAAAATTATAAGAATTAAAGGTAATTGACTTTTCATACTTTTATTCTTTATTAGATCATAATGTATTAAGTAAATTATCACAAGAAGCCTAAGATTTAAGAGCAACACTGACACGTCTGGACTTATATTTGCATTGACGCATGAGCAGCTTCCTCACTAAAAAATTCCTTGCATTTTGTTAATTACAAATACTATATGTATACATACATATATATATATATATACGTTCATGTGTTTATTATGACATCGTATTGTTCATGGAAGAATTTAATAATGAGAATTTTACAATTTTTAGGGCAATATTGCTGACATGTTCTTGATCACTATTTGGAAATCAACTATAACTTTGATTTTCTGTAGAGTTGCACACAAAATAGTAAGCAGCTTCACTCACTTGATCAAAATTCTATATAGATCAAATAGTGACACGTGCAATGCAAATTGTAAAATAATTCAGACTACACTCAGTCTACAATTTTTGGGACTAATAGACTATTGACAGGTGAAATCAGAGTTTAAAATATGAGGAGTCCAATGTCAAAGTAAAAAAATAAAAAAATAAACAATTAATTATATAAAAATTTTAATATCAAATCAAAAATTTTGAAGGAGCTAAATCATAAAAATATCTATATCATAAAATAAAATTATAAAAGTTTATTATTAAATTTAGAATCTTTCGACTCGGGGGGGGACACCATGGCCCCCTTAGGCCTAAGACAAGTCCGCACTGAATGATTTTAACTTATTTTGCAAGAAGCTGTTCATTTTCTTTTCGTCCGTTGACTGTTCAAATTTACCATTTTGATTTGAGTAATAGTATACTTTGATAATTAAGAGACAAATTTTATATTCCAATTTACATGCCATATAACATGACGTTAATTTAAGTAGCAATATAATTATGCAAATTTAACTTAAGAAAAACCACTAATACTCCCTTAAGATTCTTTTATATGCACCTCTTTCTCCTTTGAATTTTCTAAAACTATTCATTATCTTTTTTAATGAGGTAATTTATCATATTTTAATATTATTTTCTTTTCTAAAAACCTTTAAAGTGGGGTATTTGGTAGTTTTAAAAAATTTTAAGAACAAAAATAATATAAATGAAAAAACTTAAAGGGACAACGTTAGTTTTCCCTTTAATTTAATATGAAATTCTTCGTAGATTTAGTTACAAAAGTTTAATTTAAAATTTTATATTGAAAAAAATATGATTTATAGGACTTTATTTAAGAAAAAAAAATCTGTTTAATGAATTTAAATTTTTAATAAAACATTAATGGAATTTTAAGGGTGGGGTTATTGGAACTCACTGATATTTTTAAAAAAAATTTATTATTATTATATCATTGATGAAACATTACTAATATTATACCAGAGGATTATTAAGATAAAGCATTATATTGACAGATACTTAAATATATACTCTTATAAAGAAGAGAAGTAATTATACCCTATAGTGGGGAACACATACCCTTTTATAAAAAAAAAAAAAACACAAATTCTTTAAAAAAAAGAAGAATACAAACTCTTCCAAAAAAAAAAAGAATAAAGACCTTATAAAGAAAAAAGATAAAACCCATTAAAAAGAGAGAGATTATGTAACCTAGATAAGAAATATTTTATTCTAAAAATAAGAAAATACGTAAAAGATCATCCAAATACTAAATCACAGCCAACCACCGTAAGTTATTGGGTTATTTGACTGTTGGGATTTGCTTGCACGGGGCAATAGCAAAGTTGTTTGCTCAAGACGATAGTGAAGAAGCTTGAACTAGTCATTGGCCTCTAGATCCTTATAAAATGTCATACATAGTTGTTGATTCACCGAATCGGAATCATGGAAGCAACTATTGGAAATTGCATGCATAAAGTGGTAGGGTTACTTGATCGAATGACGGATGGCAAAGACAACAAACTGTATGATCTGAAAGAGAATGTAAAAAACGTAAAGAGAATATATTTCACTATGAATATAAACTGTACAATTGAGCCTTTATATAGGCTGTAACCTTATTACAAAATAGGAAAATAACATATATAAGAAAATAATATTTTACTTGCACGGGGGATTTGCTTGCACGGGGCAATAGCAAAGTTGTTTGCTCAAGACGGTAGTGAAGAAGCTTGAACTAGTCATTGGCCTCTAGATCCTTATAAAATGTCATACATAGTTGTTGATTCACCGAATCGGAATCATGGAAGCAACTATTGGAAATTGCATGCATAAAGTGGTAGGGTTACTTGATCGAATGACGGATGGCAAAGACAACAAACTGTATGATCTGAAAGAGAATGTAAAAAACGTAAAGAGAATATATTTCACTATGAATATAAACTGTACAATTGAGCCTTTATATAGGCTGTAACCTTATTACAAAATAGGAAAATAACATATATAAGAAAATAATATTTTACATTAATAACATGTATATATAGTAGGAGAGTATAAAAGAATTATTCTGGAATCATTCCAGAATAATTTCAGAATTATTCCTTAATACCTCCCCCCTTCCCCCTCAAACTCAAGATGACGCAGTGGAAGCAAGTTTGAGTTTGAAAACTAGAGCATAAAAACGGCGCTGAAGTAGAGATTTGATCAAGATATTAGCAGGTTGCTCCTTAGATGAGATGGAGTGGAGCATGATAGTGCCTTAAGAAACGTGTTGCCGAACAAAATGACAATCTATTTCAATATGTTTAGTCCGCTCATGAAATACATAATTGTGGATAATTTGAATATCACTTTGATTGTCACAATAAAGAGGTGTAGTTCCAGTGTAAGAAATACTCATATCTTCAAAAAGCCAGTGGAGCCAGACAATTTCTTAGATAGTATCTGCAAGAGCACGGTATTCAGCTTCAGTACTCGAGCGAGCAGTGGCTGTCTGTTTCTTACTTTTCCATGAAATAAGAGAATCACCCAAGAAAAGACAAAATCCAGTAGTTGATCGTCGATCCGTAAGATCACCAGCCCAATCCGCATCAATATAAGCTCGTAACACAAGAGGAGAGTAAGCTGAAAAATAGAGACTGTGAAAAAGTGTACCTTTGAGATAACGTAGGATATGAAGAACTGCTGCATAATGAGAGGTACGAGGAGCGGCCATAAACTGACTGACAACATGAACAGCATGAACAATGTCTGGGCGAGTAACTGTAAGGTAAACCAAACTACCAACCAATTGACGATATAGGGTAGCATCACTGAGAATAGTACCATCAAAGGATAGGAGTTTGGCATTAGGCTCTAGAGGAATGGAGGCAGTCTTACTGTATGTTAACCCAGCTTTAGCAAGTAGATCGGATGCATATTTAGCCTGAGAAAGATAATACCCAGTAGAGTCGAATAGTACTTCAAGGCCAAGGAAATAACTAAGATTGCCAATATCTTTCATCTCAAAATGTTGCTGAAGAAAGTTCTTGAGAGTAGAAATACCAAGAAGATCATCACCCGTGATAATCATATCATCAACATAGATAAAGAGAACACAACTTTGTGCTGTCTTGCAAACAAAAAGAGTTGAGTTATAGGGACTAGATTGAAAACCATGCTGAAGAATAGTTATACTAAACTTTACAAACCATGCACGAGGAGCTTGTTTAAAACCATACAGAGCACAACGAAGTTTACAAACTTTGCCTGGAGGATGTGGATAACCGAGATAAGGCTTCATATACACTTCTTCAGTGAGATCACCATTGAGGAAAGCATTTTTGACATCCATCTGAAATAATGTCCAACCACGAACTGCAGCAACAGTCAATAAACTTCGAACAGAAGTAAGTCTAGCAACTGGGGCAAAAGTTTCTTCATAATCTATTTCATATTCTTGGGTAAAGCCTTTGGCAACAAGGCGGACTTTATAACGCTCAATATATCCATCAGATTTGGTCTTGATCTTGTACACCCATTTACATCTAATGACAGTTTTATTAGATGGAATAGTAACAAAATTCCAAGTATGTGACTTCTCAAGGGCCTGCAATTCTTCTTCCATTGCTTGCTACCAAACAGGATTAGAACTAGTCTCGGAATATGATTAAGGCTCATATAAAGAAATAGTAGTAGAGAAACAGTGATAATCACAAAGTTTAACAGGAAGTTCTCTTACCCAATATGAACGACTAAGAGAGGGTATAGAGGAGGCCTCAGGTATGTTGAGAGCAGATCCTTCAGACGAGGTAGAAGGCTCAGAAGCAGGCGTCATTTCAGCAGATTCACCTGTATGAAACTCAGAAGAAATATCTATAGGTAAAGTATCAAGAAAAAAATCAACAGAATTATCTGTAAAAAGTTGTGACATAAGAGGAGACACAGCTTTAAAGTTAGATATATAGAAAAACATCGTATGCTCGAGAAAGACTACATGACGAGAAACACGAAGACGGTTAGATATAGGATCTCAACACCTATAACTTTTATGTTCTATCCCGTATCCTAAGAAGCAACATAATCGAGTACGTGGCTCGAGTTCAGTATGCTCATGTTTTTGAAGTAGGACAAAACAAACACAACTAAATACTTTGAGGAGTTTGTAATTAGGTAGAGTTCCATAAAGACGCTCATAAGGTGACTTATTCTTTATAACAGGAAAAGGAATACGATTAATGGTAAAGACAGCGGTTAAAGCAGCTTCTCCCCAAAAATGTTCAGGACAAGAGGAAGAGATAAGAAGAGCACGAGTAGTATTTAAAATGTGTCTGTGTTTACGTTCAGCTCTCCCATTTTGCTGAGATGTATCAGGACAAGACCTTTGACATATAGTACCGTGTTCCTGTAAAATATTTAGAAAATTATAATCTCTATACTCCATAGCATTATCAGTGCGGAAAACCTTAATAGGATATGAGAACTAAGTTTTAATCATCTGAGCATAATCTCGGTAAATTTTAGTAAATTCGGATCATTGTTTTATAAGAAACAACCAAGTATACCGAGAATAGTAATCAACGAAGATCACAAAATATTTGGATCCTCCCATTGTAGGATTTGGAGAAGGACCCCATATATCAGAATGTGCAAGATCAAATGGAGCATGAGAGACAGTAGTACTATTATCAAAAAGTAAGGCTAGTTGTTTAGCTAAAGGACATATAAGATAATCATCTTTATTATCGGAAACAATACCTAAATGACTACTGGATATTAGAGATCGGATGCGATTGACTGACCCATGACCCAAACGAGAGTGCCAAAGATGTAATGAAGGCACTAAAGAGGTAGATGTTGCAGACGAAGGATATAGAAAGGATAGATCTAAAGAAATAAGTTCATACAGACGTCCAACTTTGTGGCCTGTCCCAAGAGTCCGATCGGTCTTTGGATCCTACACACAATAACCAGAAGCAGTAAACAAGACATTAAGACCAAGTGCGCATAATTGACCAACAGAAAAAAGGTTTAATGTAAGGTTAGGAATAAAAAAAGTGTCAGATACAGATAGATTATGACAAGACACTTGACCAATATGGTTAACTTTCATGAGAGAACCATTAGCAGTTTGAATAAATGGTAAATAGGAATTAAGAGTTTTAAAGGAGAAAATTGTAGGATCAGAAGTCATGTGATTACAACATGCAGAGTCAAAATACCAAGAATATTTACCTGAAAAATTAGAAGAGGCAGAAATTAAGGGTTTATCAGAATTTAAAAAAAGTTGACAGAGTAAAGATTCAAGGTTATTAGGGGAACAATTCACACTATCCTATGCAGGAGTAATAGTAAGTCCTGTAGAAGCAGCACCTTGAGATGGCCCAGATATGTGGCATGGGCTAGATAGAGTAGAACCAGCAGAATAACATTGAGAAGTACCACATTTATCCATAAATTTCAAAACCCTCTTTTTTTGTTTTTTTTAACTAATGACAATTTAGTCCCTAAATTTATATTAATTACAAGTTGACCCCTGAACTTTTAATAATAATAAATTGACCCCTCAAATTTAAATAATTATAAATTAACCCTTATAAAATAATATAATTGCAAAATAGCCCCTGAATTTTTCAAAAATTACAAAATGATCACTAAAAATTATTATAATTATAAAATAACCTTGAAATTATTAAAAATTTCAAAAAAATCTCAAAAGAATAGAAAATTACGATCTGACCTTGAAATATTGAAAAGTTTGCAAACAGACCCCTAACAGAAAACAGTGAACTTCAGGTGGCGCGTCTGGCTTACTCCGACCTCCGATTAAGGTAAACTCAGCTTCGTTTGAACTACCGGTGAATGGAGTTTCTTTCATTCTGGGCATTGTCGGTCACGTCGTCGTAGAACAGCCAGGATCTGAAGTGAAAGTGACTGGTGGCGATGGCGTTTTGGCGGCGCATTCGGCTGTTTCAGACCTCGGATTGGCGCGTCGTCGACGGCATTGAAACGGCGGGTGACTAAGAATTATTTTGGTGTGGGTGGTGTCGGTCACGTCGCCGTAAAACGGAAGGGATCTGAAGTGATAGTGGTATTCTGGCGGCGCGTCTGACGGTTTTAGGCCTCGAATTGGCGTCGTCGACGGCGTTGAGATGACCGGAGGATTCTAAGTAATCTGAGATGGGCGGTGGTTAAGACGGTAATATTTCAAAATATTTCGACGACTTTTCAAAAAACTCCAATGAATTCCGTCGGGTTTTAAAAAAAAATTCGGTAAATTTCTAGCTAAACAAAATAACAGTGAAAAAATTAAAACTCTGATACTATGTAAAAAATGTAAAGAAAATATATTTTACTGTGAATATAAACTGTACAATGAAAAATTTATATAAACTGTAATTTTATTACAAAATAAAAAATAATATATATATAAAAAATAATATTTTACATTAATAACATATATATATATATATATATATATAATAAAAAAATCATTCCAACATAATTCTAAAATCATTTATTTCAGAATCTTTCCTTAACAGAGAACATGAAGCAAAGTTTCACTACTATTGGGCTGGCACGGTCGGCATGCTGGCTACTAGCAGTTGGCTATTGGCTTATGGCCATGCACGAAAGATAGCAGGCTACTGGAAGTCAAGCTGAAACTAGAATACCAACGATCAAAACATAATTAAGTGTAAAACTTAAAAACAACAACAACAAAAAAAAGAGATTTCTATCACAGAGAGAGCCAGAAACGTCTCCCTTTGATTAAAAAAAAAAAATTGGTTGTGAAATTTTGTGCAGGAGAGAGAATTCGTTCTCTTTTGAAAATTCTTTTATTTTTAGTGTTCATTTTAATTTTAATAGAAGAATTTGAAAATCACTATACTTTTAATCTAACCCACTTTTTAATAATCTTTTTAAATATCAATATACTCATTAATTTATGATAAAAGACATGATAATAATTAAGTAAAGTACTTGTTCACTTGAATCCCTAATTTTATTTTTCATCAAACATAATGTATCAATAAATAGTATATGTATGTACACACACACACACATATATATATATATATATATATAGAGAGAGAGAGAGAGAGAGAGATGGAGCTTAGTATTAATATATATTACATAGCTAGCAGAGAAGCAATTTAGTTTAGAGAGTAATGTAACTTTAAAAACTAGATTTTTGACAATGAAATTTAGGGAAATGACCCTTACTAAAGAGTTTCCTCAGTTTGAAATTTTTTTACTATGTGACTATTTTCTTTTAAAAAAATTTGACTTCAACGCCATATTTCTTTTTTTTTTTTTTGGAAAAAATATTGACTACTTTGATTGTATTGCTTCCTTTTTATTAAGTTCTTTTCATGCGTATCTTACAATTAATAATAAAAAAAGTAATAGGATGAATTAATGGAAGGAGTACAATATTATAAAAAAAAGTAATATCGCATTTACTTTGTATTTCAATTTTGTATACCTATTATGAGATATAAGATTCACTAATATTTGCACTACACTATTATATTAATAACGTAATACAAAAGTTCAATAAAAATAATACACGATACTCTTTGATAATTAATATCACATCACTAGTGATATAAAATATGTAAAATACAACATGTAAAAAATTTTATATAAAAGAGTAATCAATGAACAAGAGAGTACAATATGGCATGCTCCTGAGGAGTGAAAGAGATTTAGAGCTCCTTTTTTTTTTTATTATAGAGGTTAAAAGTAATTTTAAAAAGTTAAAAATCAATTTAGGTGTTTAGTAAAAATTACTTTTTGATAAAATCAGCCCCTCTCGCAGCAGATTTTGACAACCAAACTTTTATTTTGAGAATCAATTTTATTTTTAAATATGATTTCCATTTTATCTTTACAAAAATAAAAATATTCAAAATTATCCCATTACAAATTAGTTAATTTTAATTATATTTAAAAAAATAAAATCATTAAATTTTTAATAAATTAAACCTTATATTACGTTGCATCTCCTTTCTTCACTAATAATAATAATGTGAAAAAATAATAATTTAAAATATTATTATTATTATTACATGACCATCCGCATACATATAAAGTTCATTTCACTCATTAATTTTTACAACATTACAATAGCAAAATTTATTAAACACATATAAACTACTTTTAAATCTTACAACACTTTTGAAAATATAATTTATCAAACATTTAATTACTTTTCTTCATAACTGATTATTTCTCCAATACAATTAACATTGATTATGTTAAAAGCTATAAAATCTCAAACTAAATTTATTAATATTAAGTAATTGAAAATTCCTTTCTTTATTTTTTGTACTAGCCGTTGGGCTAGTTGTGGCTTTGTTGGCAAATACTCCCTTTAGTGCTTTCCTATTATATTATGCATTACTTGTCATTTACCAACATTGTTTCGTTTAACACAATGTATCGATAACACCTAAGATGTTACATTCATTTTCCCTTTTCTTTTTTGTTTATGCAACTTGTTTTCAGATTTCGCAAATGTTTGGGAAAAGTTTCTAAAAAGACGCCACACCCCTAGTAATAAGTGAATACACAAATTGAAAATAAAAAGAAAAGCAAGCTCGACGTGAAAGACAAGAAATTACTTTGTTCATAAACAATTATAAATATATATAGGTAAAATTAATTTAAAGAATTATATAACTTATTATACGGTGAATAATACTACTATATGATATTATTTAATTAATACACAATTTTTGTACCATTCACAATATGATATATAAAATCTTACTTTGTATCTAAATACTAACTATATAATAAATTAGTAACTTATTAGAATAAAACTCTCTCTATATATACATGCTTGAAAGATAATTAATATATGTGAAAAAGATGAAGACAACTATATGTTTCACTATATTAACTATTAAACTCAAAAGTTTAACTTATTAGGCAAAAATTTAATATTAGTATAAAAGATAAATTCTAAAAAACCTATTTATAGGAAATATAAATTCGAGTTTAAGGTTTGACATAGAATATATTCGTAGATATCAAAACAAATCAAAAAATTAACTAAAAAAGAAGGCTTGAAATTTAAACTTAGGACTTTAACTTTGATACTATGAGAGAATGATAAAGAAATAGAATATTTTATCATATATGTTTTGTCCAGTAAAAAATGAGTCTGTATATAAGCTTTAGTCTATATCAAAAGAAGAAAAAAAATATAAATTAGTTTGTTGAGGGAGGGAACGCCATTCTCTCTCTTGAGATTAAGTTAAAGCGAAGAGCCTCAAGTTTAATCTAGAACTCTAACTTCTTTGCGCAGCAGAATAATATGTTTATCAAGCAAAATAGAAAGAATCTAAAGTAGAAAATAAAATATCACAATACAATCTTACGTGGTTCGGCCAATTACCTACGTCTACAGTGAATCCAATGATCCTAACCTCTCTTATTAACTCCTTAGAGATTTTATAAGGAAAACCTAATTGAAGAACCCTCAAAATGACCTAATGTTTAGTGAACCCTTACTCTACTACGAACAATAAACACCCAAACGACGGTTCCACCCTAGCGCACATAAGTACGTAGTGTCTATCCAATTCTTCCCCTCTCTTAGAGTCTCTCTTAATGCTTACTCTTAATAAAATGATTTACAAGTGTTTATATATGGGTTATTTCGTGTTTACTAACTCTATTCCTTATTAGAGTAAAAGTTCTCTTATTTTGAAACTCCAAAACTTTTTAAAACTAGAAATTCGGATTAAAACCGACTTTCTGACTCTTCTAGAGCTGCGGTGATTATCCCTGGGCGCCACGATGCTGGCCATTGTCGTGCCCATCGTCGTGACGCTCAGCCCTGGTGCCCTTTATGCACATTTTCTTTATTTCCTTCGAGTCTTCTAGTCCCATTTTACTTCTCTCTTTGTATCTCACACGTTCTAAACTTATTGTAATTCTCTACTTTAATATTTATCTTAATTTTAATTTAACTAAAATTATTAAATTACCAATTTTTTAACATAATTATTACAATATATATATAAATATATATTTGGCAAGAGGTGACTTACCTATTAACTATATAGCTAATTGACAACTAATATATCATTAATTAATAGTAACTTGTTGCTTATCAAACCGTACCCATATATTAATAGGGCATTTGTCAAATACACTTTTATTATTGATATTCAGTTTTCCCTCATTTTTTAGTAAGTACTAGTATCACTTTTGTAATATTATTTTTTGTTTAAAGTAACTATTTGCCCCATTGAGAGACGATAATAGTATTTAGTGAAAAATCAAGAAGGAAACAGATAAAAATTTCAAGCAATAGTTTTCCTACGTTAATATTTCTAACATTGCTCTTCATGAAATACAACTTGAACCCATTTCAGGACAATTTATTTCTTTACATACATATGTGTCTAACTAGTCGTCTTGCTTATTCATCCAAGATGCAGAGGGTGGAATGCTTTGTTCATTTCTAAAGAAATTATGAGGATCCACCTTCGTTTTCACATGTACCAACCTGTCAAAATTGCTCTTGAAATATTTTTTGCCCCAAATGCTAGCTTGTTTGTAGCTTGTTGTATGGCCTTTGTAGTATTTATTATAGGATCCGATATCAAGATCCCTGTAATTGAGATAGGCTCCTCGAGGATTTTTAGAAACATAGGGAGCCATATGACCGTACAACTTTCTTATCCAATCAATGTGCCTTCGAGAAGCTTCATCTTCTCCCCAATCCACAGCGTACAGAATTTTGTATTTGTTTCCAGCTCTATGCGGGAACGGAATTTCGGACTCCAGAATCTCGCTCATTTTCCCACCATAAGGAATCAACGCCATGAACCCACTTAGTGCATCTTCTTCATATAAACGATCATATATCCCTTGTAAAGCTTCTTCAGGGATGGGCTCCTTCACATAGTCTGATTTTGCTTTGAAAAACGTTTTGGTGGTAGTTGAATTCCTGCTAAGTAACACATCCATGGACTCCCCGTTTTGGAATCCAGCAAAATGGAGGACTGATTCAATCCAGCTCATTTCAGTGCAATCTTCTTTCTTCAAACCAAGCTCAGGGAAGCTTCCTTGCATCAGTGGGAGGAGACTGTCAACCCCACCGAGAAACAAGGATTCAAAAACGGCTAGCATGGCTCTCTTTCGTTTTGTGCTTGAATTCACACTGAATAAGACGACGTTGATGAACAAATCTTCCGGAAGCTTATCAGCAACATGCTGCCATTTATGGATGAGCTTTGTTGCATTTTGTTCTAGGGTTCGTACGAGTGTGAATATGGTCACATTTGATGGAACAGTGACGAAATTCACTTTCCATGCAACTATGACTCCAAAGCTGGCTCCTCCACCTCCTCGAATGGCCCAGAATAGATCTTTCCCCATTGATTTTCGATCGAGGAGTCTTCCTCTAACGTCAATTAAGTGTGCATCAACAATATAATCGGCAGCAAGCCCGAATTTACGCAACATGAATCCATATCCTCCGCCGCTAAAATGCCCACCAACGCCAACAGTAGGGCAAGTTCCCGCTGGAAACGCAAGAGTTTTGCTTTTCTCGGCAATTCTGTAATAAAATTGGCCAATGGTTGCACCCGCTTGAACCCATGCTGTTTTATGCTCTGCATCAACATTGATTGAGCTCAGGTTTATCAAATCAATGATGATGAATGGGACCTGGGAAACATAGGACAATCCCTCAAAGTCATGACCCCCACTTCGAACCCTTATCTCAAGCCCATATTTTTGGGAACATTTGATGGCTGCTTGAACATGGGATACGTGCAATGGTGTGATAATGACTTGAGGTTTTGGGGTATTGGACTTTAAGAACCTAAAATTTTGTATGGAAAATTCCAAGATGGATGAATATGAAGAGTTGTTTTGGGTGTAAATAACTTTAGAAATGGACGTGGAGTTCCCAGAGATTAGAGAAAGGCATTGAAGAAAATTCTCAAGACGAGAATTGGCCGAAGTAACACAACAATAGTGATGTGATAATAGAAGAAGAAAAACAAATGGGTGGATCATTGAAGAGCTAAGAGACTTCATTTCTATTAATGTTCTTTCGGTACATAAGATTTAAGAGAAATATGTTGTTCAAAATCCAGAGAAATATGAACTTTTTTAGTTGCTTTGTAGTTGATGATCACACATGGACTTTAATTCCGCGATGATTCATAAGCATTATTTTGAATATAATATATATATATATATATATTATATGATTCAGAAGCTGGCATGGGATAATCCTGACAGATATTTTTGATATATTCTCAAAACTGTATACTAACTTGTCGTCAATTGATCAGTATTGTAAAATTCAGATTCTGTATTTCAATTCGGCAGAGGCTTATGGTAACTATCTGATTTGAACTCATGTTCAGCCACTAGAATTTCTTCATATTAGTTTTAGAGATTCGTGTAACTAGGGTCAGCTCCTAGCAAGTGAAAATATAAGTAAGAAAAATGCTCGTCTTGGGTCTTTAATTAATTAACGTTAGCTCTCTAATGAGATCCACCAAGACATGGGATATTTAATAATGTTAAGGGCTGGTTTGATTTGGAAAGTAGAGTTTTTAAAAATAAAGATTTAAGAAAAAGTTATTAATATTTAGTTGTTAATAAAAAAAAATTTTAATATTAGATTATTTGGTTATATATTGTTAAAAGTATTTATTTATTGTTAAATTATTAAAAAAAATATTTAATAAATTATTATATTTAATACAAAAATTAAAAATAAACTAAAAAAATAGCATTTATCGGTAATTAAAAGTTATTGAAAATGAGTATTATAATGATATGATAACTACAAAGAGATAGAGATACGACGTCTTTCAAGAAAGTATTAAAAATATATTAGTTAAATAAAGTTTAATTTTATAAAAAGTACACCATGGAATTAAAAAAATATTATTAATAGATGTGATATTGCACAACATTACACAATCAAGAAAGTATTCCAAATACTCAATATTATGGTCTTCAATCTCCAACACTGGAGCGCTACCACGATTATCAGGCCAATCTTTGGGCATTGAGCATACTAAAATCATTATCATGACATTGAGATCCTATCACCACAGCACTCATGCATTATATTCCCTCTTGTGTTTTCGTGTTCCTTCTTACATTTGACTTTTGTTTTTGACCCATGCTTGTCTACTCAACGTGTCTTTGACCTCATCTCATTTTCTCTTTATTTTTTAACTTAAAATCAAATTTATCCTTAATTTTAAATCATTAAATTTTAATAAAACCTTTATAAAGTTAAAAAATATGAAAGAAAAATATAAAAATTTCTTTTTATTTTTTTATTTTTCAATACTCAAACTTGTAAAAGAAAACAAATAATGAGAGTAATGCCATATGTATTTACAATGTTCTTTTCTTAACAAAAAAAAAATGTAAATAAATTCAGTTCTCACTTAATATAAAAAAATTGTTGTTATGATTGCATTATTTCCTTTTCGGCCTTCTTGTTCTTGTTGGTTTTGTTCTTATTCTTCTTGTTTTTCTCTTCCTTCTTTTTCGTCTTCTTATTTTTTTTTTCTTATTCTTATTCTTCTTCTAAACGAAAAGGGGAATTATCATTACATTTAAAACCAAATTAATTAACCTAATCTAATTGTACAAGGACAAAGACCATCAGGTTAACCTCAAAACAAATTGTCATAAGATTATTGACATCACATAATAATGTATATAAGAATCGGTAACATATTTGAACCAATAAAGTGGCTTCTAAATTACTTTTGTGAGTATCAATTGATTTAATTTGCAAGAACCGCTCAAAGAGATTTCAGGCCGTTTGACGAAAATAAATTATTTGTTTTTCTTTTAAGATGTAAAATTATAATTAAAGTTTTATATTAATCTTTCTCAATAAATAATATAGCTAGTTCATTTATTCTCTTTTCTTTTTCTTTAACACGTTGATCTTACATAAAAATTTACTAACTTTAATGTTGAATTTCCGTTCTAATTAAGAACAGAAAATTGTTACTGGTGTCTTTAATAGTACTTGTAAGCAATTTATGCATTTGGAGAATCTAGTTGGAATTTTCTTTTTTCCTTTTTCTTTCATTGTTTCATCATTTAGTTAATTCAATTTCAACTAATTGTCCAAGTTACTAATTTTTAAAATTGGTGATTCAACAATTTTATGTGGGTAAAAATTAAAATAAATACCAAAGAAAAAGTAATGTTGAAGTTAACTATGCATCGGCGTACATGAAAAGAGCAAAACAGAGAACTAAAAGTAAAAAGGGACTTGGAATGTGCATAAAGAGTGAAGAAGGGTTTAAAACGCACATAGGAAGCAATCTGGAATGTGGAGTCGCAACCAAGAGAAAACCAAGCCATGACCCCACATTGGGCAGCAAGTGGGCACCGCGGCCTAGCATTGGCTAGGCTGCAGCACCAGCATATGAGGCCGCGGCACCACAACAAACTGAACTTTTTGTTTTTGTGTCTTTTAACTTATTTGAGGTGGTTTTAGACTCTTAAACGAATTAGCTCTTATTCCAATTAAGATTAGAATTTGTAGACACATTTGAATTACTATATAAGTCTTTGAAAACTCTTTATTAGAGATCAAACATTACAAAAAAGACTCTAAGAGAGAGAAAAAAAAATTAGGTAGATATTAAATGCTTGTGAGCACTATAGTAAAACTATTGTTTGAGTATTAATTGTTCTTGAAAGAATAAAGATATACTATTCAATAGAAGGTGTATGAAATGAACCCATTCGCATATCTACATAATTGTGTAAAATATTTTGAGAGGGTAAACCACCAAGTAAAGCTATTATGACAAACTCCTAAATTTGCTAGTCTATCAGCCACAATTTTAGGAAAAGATAATTATTAAGGTAATGTACGTATTTTGAAAAATGATAACATTTAAGCCAATAATTTGAATTAAAATTAGAATATAATTATTTACCAATTGTTTTAAGACTTAATTTGTGCAACCTTTATAAAAGTTATTAAAAATTATTATTGTTAATCAAATATCTCTGTTCATATTTTGGCTTGTTAAGCAGTAACATATAGACGCTAACTAACAAGTTTCTGCTTTTTCTAAACTCTAGAATTTACAAGAGTAATATTATTTTTATAAATCGTTTATATATATATATATATATATATTCGTTCACACAAACTGATTTGTTAATGTTGAAGCGGAAGTACACAAACAAAGTTAAACAATTCACTCAAGTAATATAATAATGCAGAACAAGTTATTATGAAATAAAAGAGAGAAATGGTAGAAGAAGAACACACAAAGAATTACGTGGTTCGGCAACTTGCCTACATCCACGGCGGATCAAGATCACACTCTTCTCTTATTATGAATCACAAGGCAACCATAAAGTATGCCTATTAAAAGAAAGATCACAAAGAAAACTCTCTCTTACTCTCTAGGGATTTTCTCTCACAAAGAACCACTAAGAATAATCACTAAGATTATTGTTGATCACCAAGATCTCTCTAAGATCACAAAGATCTCACTAACTTGATCACAAAGATTGTCAAGATCACAAAGTTATGTTTACAAGCCAATTGATAGCCTTTATATAGGCCTTGGGATGTCCTAGGTATTCCCTATACGTGTGGGAGTCGTATTAGAGAGTCATAAAGCAAGTGGGAGACAAAATTAGAAAGTTTCCTAATTTTGGGATACTATTCTCGTGTCCAGCGCTGCAGCGCTGGGATCTCGTCGCTCCAGCACTGGCGTGCTTTTGCTGAGCACTGCGGAGTTGGCTTCCTGGCGCTGTGGCGCTGAGTGTTCTATTCTGGCGCTGTGGCGCCTACTCCTGGTCGCCGCGGCACTAGTCGCATGGTGCGCCTTCTCATTTTTCGCCTCCTTTCGCGTTCGTCTTCGATCTGTGTGCACCCTACACACTTGACTTGATCCCCAAATCATATTCCAATGATTTTTAATCAATATTCTCACAAATCCCCTCCTTAATTCAAAATCATTCACAAAGTAAATCGATCTCTCATTTTCGCATCTTCGGTCACCCTCACAAAGTAGTGACTCCGGTTAAGTCCTTACATAGAACGAACTTAACCGAGGGCAGTGGCTTAGTCAACATATCAACAGGGTTTTTAGATGACGCTATCTTTGTCAAACTAACTTCACCACTTTGGACAATCTCACGAATGTAATGGAGCCTCACATCAATGTGTTTCGACCTCTCATGGAACACTTGATGCTGGCTTAGGTGTATGGCACTCTGGCTGTCACAGTATACACCGATGTTTACATCTTTATGAGCTAATATCTCCGCGCATATGCCTTTTAACCACACGGCCTCCTTTATAGCTTCACCAACAGCTATGTACTCTGCCTCTGTGGTAGAAAGTACAACCACATGTTGTAGAACTGATCTCCAACACACACTACACCCAAACACTGTGAATACGTAACCCGTCAACGATCTTCTCTTGTCAAGATCACCTGCATAATCTGAGTCTATGTACCCTCTTACCATTTCATTGATGTCCTCGTCCCTCTTATACACCAACCCGTGATTCGACGTTCCTTTGAGATATCTCAGAATCCACTTTACTGCAAGTTAGTGATCTTTACCCGGATTCACCATGTATCTACTCACCACACTCACAGCCTGTGCTATGTTTGGTCTTGTGCAAACCATTGCATATATGATGCTCCTCACAGCACTTGCATACGGTACTTTGCTCATCTGCAGTTTCTCATCCTCGGATGTCGGCGACTGTGCTGCTGACAGTCTGAAATGCATGGCCAAAGGAGTAGAGACAGCCTTCGCGTTTGACATACTGAACTTCTCCAGAATTTTGACTATATATCGCTGTTGGGACAAGAAGATAACATCTCTTCTTTCCCTCACAATGTCCATACCCAAAATTCTCTTCGCTGCTCCCAAATCCTTCATTTCAAACTTGCCACTTAACTGCTTCTTGAGCTTTTGTATTTCTTCCATATTCTTGCATGCGATCAACATATCATCGACGTATAGAAGCAAATACATCATCCCACAACTCATGTTCTTGAAGTACACGCATCCATCATACTTGCTCCTACTAAAGCCACAAGCCATCATAAACTCATCAAATCTCCTATACCACTGTCTAGGTGATTGCTTTAACCCATATAATGACTTCTTTAGCAAACAAGCATGATCTTCTTTACCGGGCTCCTCAAACCCTTGCGGCTGTGCCATGTATATTGTTTCTTCAAGCTCTCCATGTAAAAAAGTTGTCTTTACATCCATCTACTCTAGATGTAAATCAAGGTTTATACACATAGCTAACAAAATCCTAATAGATGTGTGCTTGACAACTGGAGAGAATATCTCATGAAAATCGACTCCCTCTCTCTGAGAAAAACCTTATGCTACTAACCTAACCTTAAATCTCGTAGGCTCAATCCCCGATATCCCCTCCTTCACCTTATACACCCACTTGCACCCAACTAGCTTCTTTTGAAGTCTCTCTACCAACTTCCAGGTATTGTTCTTCCTAAGAGAACAAATTTCTTCTTCCATGGCCTGCTGCCATTCTTTTTTGTTTTCACTCTTCATAGCCTCACCATATGTCCTAGACTCATCATACTCAAGAGTGTAAGCAGAATTAAAAGCATGAGCAACTAAGTCTGCTTGTGCATATCTGACTGGTGGGTTAATCGTTCTCCTTAGCCTGTCTCTAGCAAGCTGGTACTCTTCAAGTTCCAACTCAGGAGTTCTAGTCTTCTTTTGGGTGGACTTGGAGGAACTCGCCGGTGTTCTTGGTTCATATTCAAGGATTTCCTTATTGAAGTGTTGATCTGGGGGCATATCAGATCCGTTTTCAGGCGCTACTTCAACTTCTATTGACTCGGGTGCTGAGTTTTCCTTAGTCACAGGTTCTTCTTTCTCATCTACTTGGGAGGTTTTCAACATCGTCATCTCATCGAACGTCACATCACGACTTATGATACTCCTTGGTGGTGTTAAGTCTTTACACCACACCTTGTATCCTTTTACTCCTTCGGGATATCCTATGAATACCTCTTTGATAGCTCTAGGTTCCAAATTTCCCTCCTTAACATGTACAAAGGCAGGGCAACCAAATATTCTAAGATGGTCATACTTCGGAGAATTGCCAGACCATTTCTCTTCTGGCGTCTTGAAGTCAATTAATGAGGAGGGACTTCTGTTTATCAAGTAAGTAGCGGTCACTACAACTTCTCGCCAGAATGTCTTGGACATCTTCGCATTGGTAAGCAAGCATCTATCCCTTTCAAGTAGGGTCCTGTTCATCCTCTCAGCTACCTCATTCTGCTGCAGTGTTGATCTTACTGTTCTGTGCCTTGCAATCCCATGCTTGGCACAAAACCCATCAAACTCTCTGTTGCAAAACTCGAGGCCGTTGTCAGTTCTCAACCTCTTCACTCTTTTGCCAGTTTGATTCTCAACAAGAGCCTTTCAAGTCTTGAACACATCAAATACTTGATCCTTACTCTTCAACACATAGACCCACAGCTTCCTCGAATAGTCATCAATCAAGTTGAGAAAATATCTAGCACCACCACGAGTAGCTGTCTGAGCTGGTCCCCAAAGATCCGAGTGTATGTAGTCAAGAGTCCCCTTAGTCTTATGCTCGCCGGTACTGAACCTCACTCTATGTGCTTTCCCTAGCACACAATGCTCACAAAACTCCAAGGGCGGGAACTTATCTTTACCAAACGCCTTTTGACTATATAACTCCTTTAGGTTTCTCTCGCCTAAGTGTGCCAGTCTAAGATGCCATAACTTAGTTTGCATACTCTCATCATCTACAGAGAATAGTGCAGAACCACTCACGACTTCACCCTTAAGCACATAAACACCTTTGTGCTTCTCTCCTCTCATCACCACCATGGAACCTCTCAAAACTCTTAAAATCCCTCCGTCGATCCTGATGGAACACCCATTCTGGTCTAAAGTCCCTAGTGAGATCAAGTTTCTCTTCAAGTCAGGAACATACCTAACATCTGTCAACTCTCTTACTCGCCCATCATGCAGCCTAAGCTTAACACTACCAATTCCCATCATCTGACATGCAATGTCATTACCCATTAAGACCTTACCACCACTAATAGGCTGGAAATTTGTAAACCAAGACTTGTGCGGGCACATGTGAAAAGTACAACCAGAATCTAAAACCCATTGTTTAGAGTTTATACCATCAGTAGCGACGAGTGTCTCTGCGCTGTCATAGCTATTATCATAGGCAAGCGCAGCATCCGCTTTCTTCTTGTCATGTGCTTTCTTTTCAGGACATTCCTTTATGAAGTGCCCCTCTTTCTTGCAGCAATGGCACTTCCTAGAAGTCCTATACTTTGACCTTGAGCTTTTTTTCTTTCCATCTCTATATGAGGGCCTTCCTCTTACAGATAAACTTTCTGCATTGCCCTCAACCTGCTTTCCTAATAACTTTGAGTTTAATGATGATTTCACATCACTCATCATTAAACTCTCTCTGCCGTAGAGTAGCGTATCAACAAAACTCTCATAGCTCTTGGGGAGTGAACTCAGCAGAATAATTGCTCTATCTTCATCTTCTATCTTGATGTTGATAGACTCAAGATCAAGGATGATCTTATTGAAGGCGTCTATATGATCTTTCATCGGCGTCCCCTCTGACATAGACAGCTGATACAGCTTCTTCTTTATATGTAGTCTGTTGGCCAACGATTTTCTCATATAAAGAGAATCAAGCTTCTTCCAAAGATCTATTGCCGTCGTCTCACTTGCTACTTCCCTTAGTACTTCATCACTCAATGACAGAACGATTGTGCTATGAGCTCTTTCTTGAATGTCCCTTCTTTCTGCTTCTGCTCTAGATGACTTTGGCGTCTTCTCTTCATCACTAGATAAAGCTGCAGTCTCCTCTAATGCCGAATCAAGTCTTTGGCTCACCAACAACGCCTTAACCTTCATCTTCTACAGATTAAAGTCATTCGTACCGTTGAATTTCTCTACCTCATACTTGGGTGTGGCCATGTTTGCTTAGAACCAAAGCTCTGATACTTGTTTGTTGAAGCGGAAGCACACAAATAAAGTTAAACAATTCACCCAAGTAATATAATAATGCAGAACAAGTTATTATGAAATAAAAGAGAGAAAGAGTAGAAGAAGAACACACAAAGAATTACGTGGTTCGATAACTTACCTACGTCCACGGCGGATCAAGATCACACTCTTCTCTTATTATGAATCACAAGGCAACCACAAAGTATGCCTATTACAAGAAAGATCACAAAGAAAACTCTCTCTTACTCTCTAGGAATTTTCTCTCACAAAGAACTACTAAAAATAATCACTAAGATTATTGTTGATCACCAAGATCTCTCTAAGATCACAAAGATTGTCAAGATCACAAAGTTATGTTTACAAGCTAATTGATAGCCTTTATATAGGTTTTGGGATGTCCTAGGTATTCTCTATACGTGTGGGAGTCGTATTAGGGAGTCATAAAGTAAGTGGGAGACAAAATTAGGAATTTTTCTAATTTCGGGATACTGTTCCCGTGTCCAGCACTGCAGCGCTGGGATGTCGTCGCTCCAGCGCTAGCGTGCTTCTGCTGAGCGCTGCGGCGCTGGCTTCCTAGCGCTGCGGCGTTGAGTGTTCTGTTCTGGCGCCATGGCGCCCATTCCTGGTCGCCGCGGCGCTGGTCGCATGGTGCGCCTTCTCTTTTTTCATCTCCTTTCGTGTCCGTCTTCGATCCGTGTGCACCCTACACACTTAATTTGATCCCCAAATCATATTTCAATAATTTTTAATCAATATTCTCACAGTTAATATATGAATTGACAAAGTAAAAAAATTGATACTAAATTTTATATTTTTTATAATTAATTATATCATAACTTGCCTATTTATAAAGATGAATTTGCATAAATAGTATGTTCTTCCTATAAAAAAAAGTAGTGCTTTTGTTATTCCTAAAAGAAATTAGTGATGACCGAATACCTTTTTATTCTAAAGTTTCTTATTAAACTTTTTAGCTTCAGTTATGACTTTTCTTTTTAGAGATGCAAATGATTTTTATTTAATTTTTAATGTCTTATGTGATTTTGATTTTTAATCTTCTCTCTTAAAGGTAAAATTCGTCATGTCTCACTTTTTTATTGTTTTCATTCTTAATTTTTAATAAATCGTTCTCGTCTCATTGAGGTTTATCCCAAAAAAGGAACAAAAACATTATAAGACAAAAATTGGAAAATCGCAAATTTGATTTAAATGGATGATGGTATTCTCTGATAGAAAAAGACATTTAGACCTTAAAATTTAATTTAAATAACAATTTTATCCTTTATTTTTAAAATTATTTAAAAACATCTCTTTTTCATTAAATTTTTTTATCTTTCTCACCAAATTTTGCTCTTTCCTTAATATTCTTTTAAATGAAATAATTCTATTATCACGTAGATCAATAAAATAATATTATTGTCATATAGATCACAAAGTTTATAATATAACGGTGTTAATAATAAATTAAAATTTTGTTGTCGTCGCCATTGAAAAATGTTTTTTTGAGTTATTTTAAAAATAATTGATAAAATTATCTTTTTATGTCAAATTTTGACAGTTTTAATGTCTTTTTCCCTTCTCAAATTACACTACAGAGCTATTTTAATACTACATTCTATTTTTTGAATGGGCTAGTTATTGGATTAAGTCAAATGTTGTCATCATATATAGTCTTTATTAGGTTGGTCCTAAACGAGCTTAGTGCCCACACGGCCATTCGTGTTTAACAAAAATACAAAGTAAGAGTTGATATTTTGTGAGTAAAATTTTTTATTCACATTCAAATCTTTAATATATATAGAAATGATCTAATAGACTATATACTTCATTATATTGTAAACAATAATATCACATAATATTATCCGATTAATTCATGACTTTTGCATTATTCACAATGTACTTCATAATCATTTTACGTATCCAAATACTCACTATATTATAAGTTATATTATTTATTAGAACAAAACTCTCAATATATTTAGTCTTTGCTTTTAAAGTTGAGACAATAAACCCAGTGTTAAAAGAGAGGGAGAGAGAGATTGATCATGGGCGCAGTGATGGAAACTTTGAAACACTGCATGCAACATCCGTGTATAGTTCTCTTTTTTAACCAAAACATAAATAGCAAAATGGAAATTACTACCTATAAATATATATATAGATAATCTTGTTTGTTCCTCATCTATTAATTAATTCTCCAAAAACCACAATGCAAATTAAAGAAGCAACAATATTAATGTCGATTGAAAGTCTGGCAATTGCGGGTGCTGATTACAGAGAATGTGGCATTGAGCTTCAAGTATGGGACCATAGTTGCTTGGAGAAGCCACCAGCTCATCTGCTAGCTGAGCAAAACTTGGGGAAGTTTAGAAGTAGCGATTTATTACTTATTTTGAGTGTTAATTGTCGAAACGATTTTAAAATTTTATTATGGCTATTTAATTTAACAATAATAAAGTATAAAAAAATACTTTAATTTGCAAATTTTCAACGATTATTTTTTAATAACACCTAATAAATTATTCACGTTATATTTCTCACCAATATATTACTGTGTGGGCGAATTTAATTAATTATGAAAGATCTAAATTTTATGTTCTTAATTTTTTTTCTTTAAAAAAATTTAGTCCAAATGAAGTACACAAAGAAAAATATATTATAAGTGGTTCTAAAAACCCTTTTTTATAGTGTAAGTATCCTTATTTTATCTAAACTCTAATTTTTAATAAGATTTGAATAAAATAATATCTTTATATTATTTTAATTTAAATAATTAAAAGAATAAATCCTTTTCTGATAAGGATTATAATAATATACAATATTATCTTTAATTAAATCATTTATAATTATCTAAATAATCTAATTATATAATTTAAATAAATAATCTAATTATTTAATTTAAATAAATAATCTCATTATTTAATTTAAATAAATAATTTAATTATTTAATTATGTAACACCCAAGATTCAAGATGTCTGAGATTATAAATAATAAGACCAAAATAGATGAAATGAGAGTAAGGTGCAGAATCTCACATCGCCTAGTTAAAGAAAGTTTTTAGACTTTTATGTAGAGCCATTTTTTCAAACAGTATGAGATCTTTTGAAAAGACTCAAGAACAAAATTGAGGGCCTAACTTCAAAGTAGGCAATATCATATTGTGTGGGAGCAGACCGTTATAAATTATTTTCATAACTATTATAAATTTGGTCAACAATTGATTGGACTTAACAAGTTTAATCAAATTAAATATGGAGTAATAATATTAATTAATTGATCCTAATAAAGTTAATCAAATTAAACTTGGGTCAATTAATATTTTAGATCTAACAATTAATTTAATAGTCCATTTTAGTATTTTATGGAGACAACATAGGGACCTGATGGACCTACAAAATTAAACTCTAATAGATTAAATCATATTATTAAACTATTTAATCAATATTAATTTATTTATTAACTTTATATTACTCCACTAAAAATATAAAGTTAAATTCTTAATTTTATAGATAAATTATAAAATAGAAAAAATGTCTTTGTTTATTTAATAATTATTTCATATAAATTAATTTTTCATAAGTATTCATAATTAAAGTTAGGTTGAGTGTCCGTTAACCTCTCTACTTACATCTTCATCCTTATCTACATTGACTCTCTTTTAAATATTTAATTTGTGAAATTCAAAATTTTATTATTTTCTTTAACCTTTAAAGAAAACTAAAAGCTCATATATTCAAGACCAGAATTAATTATTAAGAAAATAACTCATCTAACTTCTTCTCATAAGGAGTGGATTCCTTATTTGTGAAAAATATTTTCAACTATCCATTTTATTATATTTATAAAATACTTAGTAATTGATTGAAATTATTTTACAGTCTTTTCTTTGTAAACTAATAAATATAGTTCAAATAAAAAGAGTTCATTAATCACTCAGGATTAAAATTAATTCATATATGATTATATTGTGATAAAATAAATTCTTTTTATTAACTGAGATTAACAGAGAATTAATTTTATCGTGGTCCAGTCCTATATAATCAATATTATATAAAGCACCTCCACTTTCTATATCATTATATAGAATGATCTTAATAAGATTATTATATACAATATACAAATTGACCACACTTATAATCTATCAAATAAAATTTTCATCTTCATTTAGATTAAGAACTTGTTTAAATTATTATGTTTAAACTTAGTCCTCTTGTATATAATTATTATATATTAAATTTAAGATTAAATATAATAATTAAAAAAAATTATGATATTTGAATAAAAACAATCAAAATTATAAATATGAAATTAAATAAATTATCTCTATAATTTATCTTTAATAATATTTAAATATAAATCATTATACTTTTAAATCACACACCTAACAATAAAATAATAATAAAGAGTTGTTGAAAGCGAATAGGCTTCAATGGGCCAAAGCTGTTGCTTCAATGAATGAGATTGAGGTTGATTTTAAGTTCAAATGCAAAATTGTATTTTAGCGAAACGCATTATATATATAGCAATGTTATATATCTTAAAAGTGCTTTTTTTCAATTTCATGCCAAGTATAGGTGACTCTATGCTTGGGGTGTCTATTCTGTACGTTCTTTCTATCAACGAAGCTGAAAAGAAAGGGGGAAAAAAGATAAAATGGAAATTAATAATACAGAAAAAGTACTTTTGCATGCATGGGAATCACTTGTGGTTTCATGTATTAACAATCTGTGCAATGAAGTGAAGCCCTAAATTAATCTGGTTTGTAATGTCTCCTTTTTAACATTCGACTACAAGCCAGACCCAGAAGCGAATATTATCACGCCACATGAGAGCGAACGCAAACATTTGACATTTGTCTCATAATTGTTTGATATTTTTACTATTTTTTCATAATTTTTCAATAAATATTATTATCTTTATTTTAAAGATATAATTAATTATTTTTAAGCAAAAAATTAATTTTAAAAAATATATTAGTACTTATTAAAAATCAAGAAGGAAACTAGTAAAGAATATTAGTACTTATTAAAAAATTTAAAAAATTAGTAAAAATTTTAAATAACAAAGAAGTAATTAACATTTCTTTTTAAGATTTAGTAAATTTTGTTGTTGTAAAAATTGGTAATTATAAATTATAATTGAGTATGATTTTTGAGTCGAGACCAATAAAGAGACGACACGTGTCTAAAAAAGTACTAGACAAACGAGATAATGACAAAAACTGAAAGCAAGAAGCACGAAGGAGTTTTGGCCACGACACTAACCAGGCCACAGTGCAACCATGGGCAGTGGCTGGGCACTGCGGCCCAGCTAAAGCTAGGCTGCTGCATGAGGCCAACTTCATGGTAGAGCCACAGCCCCAAGTGTTGGCTTCGACTCGTATGCTATTTTGTGCTATTTAGAGTTCCTTTGTACATGAACTTCTATTCCAAGTCGGTTTGGGGTTCTTTAAAGCAACAAAGACCTATATATATATACCCTAGTTTCACATGTGCTATAATAGTTTAGCGCAAGTGCACGCTATTATATCAAGTAATATAGGATTTAAGTCCAAGTATCGGTCTCACAGGGATTACGTGATCTAATTCTTCAATCAATTACTAAAATTATATCTACTTAACTTTTATTCAAAAAAAAAATCTGAAACTAAATTTATTAACCTAATTCTATCAAATTAAACTAAACCTAAATAGCAAATAAATAAGAGATATAAATTCACCAAAAGATAATAATCTAGGGTATAAACTCATCCCCTAATATTTCATTGGATTCATTAACCACTTAGTTCATCCCTTAATATAAATTGTTGGCTTAGACACTAATCTCATCACATGCCTCTATCGATGATAGAATGACTATATTACACATTTTAACAATTACCTATATGTCTATAGTAATCAAATTAGAATGTAATTTATTAAGATCGAGACTAAATCATATCATACATGCCACCTAAGTATATGTCTATCCTAGATAGAACTCATAGTTGTTACCCTATAATCATGCATCAAACTATTCTAGGCTAAACATATGAATCCCTCTGTCGAGTTTATCATGGTTCCTCAATCATTCAAAATATTGATCAGGTATAATGAAAGCATTAAACACAAGATAGAATGAATCAATTAAATGTATCAAGTTCATAAACTAAAATTTAACACAATCCAAATCCATGCTAAGTTCACATAGTCTAACCCTAGATAAATAATTTAACCCATCACAAAACCAAAAGTATCTAATCAATTCATAACGATCAATAAGAACAAGAATATAATGATAAAGAAAGAGAAGAAAAACTAATCAAAGTGACTCTTTGATGTGCTTCTTGCTTAATCATGACTTGAAACTTGAATCTTGATCTTGATTCTTCAATTTTTTGCGTTGATCTTTGATTTTGTGTTGTGAATTACTTCTCTAATGTTTTATCTCTTTTGTTCTCTTTCCCCCTAATTAGGGTTTTTGACCTTCTATTTATAAGTTTATGTCTTCAAATTAGGTTTAAACATCAAATACAAGTCAACGTAGAAATACTGTTCATGAGTTACTGTAATAAAATACTATTTACCATACTGTTCATCGTTGCTGTTTGCATGTCGCGGGCCTTATCTCTGGCTCTACAGGCTGAGGGTATTGTAGTGAATCACTGTAGCTCGTTATTGTAGAAAATCATTGTAGCAAAACTGTAGCAATTTGATTTTTTGGCTTATTTTCATTAGAGTTTCAACCCTATTTACTCCATTGACTCCAAACCTACAAAAGTAATAATAAAATACATCAAAAGCCAAATAATTTTAATTTTTATGAACAAATATTAAATTTTGAAGATGAAAATATTAGACTTAATGAACCCTTATCAGTAATGCATAAAGGAAGCATCAAAGAGAATGCCAAATAGAGAGTTTTAAGAGCGAGAAAGAGCTTTAAGTGTGGGAGTGCTATATAGACCCTTAGAAGCTCGTTCTATTGTGTATTTCTTATGTATCTCTTGAGTGATTCGTGATAATCAGAGTAATAAAGAAGTTGAGATATTTGATTTACCGTAGACATAGACAATTTGTCAAACCATGGCAATTTAGTCTGAATCTGAAAAATTTTAAAATTTCTACTCGGTCTAAATTCGGTTGAGCTCAAGAAATCTGACTTTTTTTTCGAATCTAGGCTCAATTTGTTTAGGTAATCCAGATCTAGATTTTTGCTTAATTCAGGAAACCCAGCTCAAAACCAAAGTTCTATCTTTTTTAAAAAAAAAGGTCCTAAATTAATTCTTAAAATTCTTAATCTTTAATATATATATATATATATATATGAAACTAACAATTATGTTATAAAATAAATATCCCAAATTTAACTTTTAAAAAAAAAAGGTTTAAACCTAGATCCAGCCCAAACTTGAGTAAAACCCAGGTTTAGGATTTATACATAAACCTAAATCTGGATCTGTGTCGAGTAAAACCCAAATTCAGATTTAAGTTTTGCCATCCTTACGTAAATCTTTGTGCCTTGTGTGTTTAGTTGTTTTCTCTATTTACTTTATATAATCTTTGCAATTCTTGAATACTTATAGGTAAATTCTTATGCGTTCTCAACAAACTAATATCAAAACTAAGGTTGTTTCAACAATGGCAACTAACAAGTATGAAAATGAGAAGTTCAATGGGTTTGATGATTATAATCTATAAAATGTGAAAGTAATGGTTTTGCTAATGAGTTAAGGGCTTGAATCAACTCTTAAAGAGATTTCTGCCACAACCAGTGATGAGAAAAAACCTAGGATATCAAGACCCAACCCTAATTAGGAAACTTTTTAGAATAAAACCCATAATATAGTTATTCTGTCGTTGAGTAATGAAGTTCTTAAAGAAGTTGTTAAAGAGAAGACTGTAATTTGTCTTTGGAAGAAGCTTGATGATCTTTATATTACGAAATCCCTCGCGAATCATCTGCACATCAAGAAGAAGTTGTATTAGTTATCTATGTTTGAAAGCAATTCAATTAAAAATCATATTGAGACCTTTAATAAGATTGTCATTTATTTTGAGACAATTGACATCAAAATAAATGATGAAGACAAGGCAATTATTTTGTTGAGTTCTCTACTATATAGTTATAAGCAGTTCATCAATACACTCATATATGGGAAAGATTTTTTAACAATGACTGATGTTAAAGTTTCATTAAACTCGATAAAAAAATTAGGGAAAAGATTAGAGCCTACTAACGATTTTGACTGCAAGAGAAAATGCTAAAAATATAGATGAAAAATAGAACAATCATAAATTAGAATCAAAAGGCAAATCCAGAAAGTGTTATTGTTGCAAAAAATAATGACACTTCATAAAGGAATGTCCAAAGAGAAAGTCTAAGATGAATGAAAAAAAAGGATTGTGATATTGTGATAATCTATAAAGAGGACTATGATAATGTAGAAACTTTGGTAACTTTAAATAGAAAGAATGCTGGAGAGTGAATACTTGATTCTGGTTGTACTTTCTATATATGTCTTGATATATCCTTATTTACCAATTATCAGTCCATCAATAGTAACAAAGTGTTAATGGATTATAATATGACTTATAAAGTCATTAAAATTGGTATAATAAGATTGAGATAAGATGATGGGAAAGTTAAGAAGTTATTAGATGTAAGACATATTTTTAACCTTGAAAGAAATTTAATATCCATAGGTATGCTAGATCAAGTGGGATAGCCATTCAAGACTAAAAAAGGAATATTGAAAGTGATTAAGGGTTCTGTAGTAGTAATGAAGGGTAAGAAGCACAATGGGTTGTATGTGCTGAATGGAAAACTATTTTTGCTTCAACATCTGTTGTTTGAGGACATGCAAACCAAGAAACAACATATAAGATTAGCTCACTAAAGTAAAAGAGGTTAAAAGAAATTGTATAATATAGGTGTTGTTGGTAAGAATAAGTTTCAGCCACTAAGATTTTGTGGATATTGTTTACTTAGAAAAACTCAATAAGTCAAGTATAACATTGTAGAACACAACACTAAAACTATCTGAGCGGTGTACAATATTATCTTTGGTGACATAAGTTATTGTTCTCAGTTAAGTTAAGTCTGTACAAAGACTTAACTTAAATCATCATTGTGTAATTGAGTGTGTAATGTGGAGAGGAAGGATTCTGGAAAGCTTTTTAGTGATTTTGAATTAATGAAGAAATTATAAAATTTGGTGATTAAAAATCAAAGTTGAGTATAGTTTTAAGTCAAGACCAATAAGAAGATAATATATGATCGAGAAAGCATCGAACAAACGAAAGAATGACTGAAATGAAAGCTGAAAGCTCAAAGGGATTCCGATCACAGCACGGACCAGGTCATTACCTAGGGGCCCTAGCCCCAAAAGCAAAGTCGCGGCGTCGCCATGGGCAGTGGTTAGGCTCTACAGCCAGGCCAACTTCATGGTAGGGCTATGGTCCCATAAGATAAGGCCAAGGCGCCAATGGCCAATTCATGGTAAGGTCAAGGCCCTAAGTGTTAAGCTCTAACCCGTATGCATATTTTGTGATGTTTAGAGTTTTTTTGCACGTGAATTTTTATTCTAAATCAGTGTAGGGTTCCTTAAGGTGGCAAATACATATATATATCCTAATTTCACCCTTTAGGTGGTAATGCATGAATGGGGCATCAAAGAGAATGTCGAATAGAGAACTTTAAGAAAGATAGCTTTGAGTGTGAAAGTGTGTATAGACGGTTGAAATTGTATATTTTTTACATATTTTTTGAGTGATTCGTGATAATCACTAAATAATAATAAAAAAATTAAAATCTTTAATTTACCATAAATATAAATAATTTATCGAACTACATAAATCCTTATACCTTACATGTTTAATTATTATTTTTATTTACTTTATCTAACCTTTACAATTCGTAAATACTTATAAATTCGTCACATTCCTTAAGAGTTGACTTAGTACTTTTACTACACAAAAGAACATTTTTTTTCTCCTTACACTGTATCTGCACTATACTCATCCAAGACCAAGTATTAACCTAAAAGAAATCACATGCAGATAAGTCGTGTCGAAAATATTAGTGTTTTGTTCTGCATATCTAGGGAGCACTTGGATAAATAGCATAATTTTGTCATTTATTATAATAGTGCAGAAATTATATATTATCTATATACTCTCACGTGTTAGTGTTGTTTACGATATAATTGAGGTCATCAAGTTAAATTGATAATTCAATAAATTTATAATATAAAACATTAAAAATAAATCCTTATAGTTTCATAATAATACCTATTTTCTATATAAAATTATGTAATATGTTTAAGAAATCTTTGTAATATATCAAATGTTATTTATTTAAAAAAAGAAATTAATGCCGATTTGAATCCCATCTTCACTCAATGAATACAATCGCATAGGATCAAGGTAACTGAATTTTTCTGAGGCCGTAACAAATTTATAATACTTTAATTAAAAAAGAAAATAGTATATGGCGTTTCTGATTTATCAAAGTCTTCAAAAGAGAGAAAGAACAAATAAAAAAATGATGATACCTAACTATCAAAAGTAAAAGTTGCTGACACATCACAGATATACAACTAAATATCAACTTAGCTCATGTATCTTCTGTGATATTGTTCATCACTGAAGATGGTTCGATGCCACACACACACACACACACACACACATATATATATATATATTCACCAACAACACTCACTGCTTATTGTTTGTCTTCACACGTTAAATTTCTTCAAACTCCAAGACTCAAAGATCCTCTTGAGTTTCAGGCATGTCAATAGAAGCTCTAGCAATGGCAGGTGTTGATTGTATCACCTGTGGCACCGACCTTGAAAAGATGGAGCTTGGAGACATGGAGAAGACGCCTCTGCATCTTTTGGGAGAAGAACCGTGCACAGAGACTACAAAAAAGGAAATTGTAATAGTAACAAAATGGCTGCAGGACATGCCGGAGATGGAAGAGAGAGACAGCAGTTGCTTCCAGTTCCACAGATGCCATCAACTCATAGTATGCAAGTATTTGTACTTTCTTTGAGATATATATAAACTATGAGATGGGCACTTTTCAACAATTATGATATAGAATTATAGATTCCTACTGGATTTTAACCCTCTTTTGATCTTTTAGGTTCTGCTGAAAGAACCTGTGATCCATCATGTCACGAAACTTTTCGTGCAAAATGTAACTGAAAATAGTCAAGTCTCCTATCTTGCTTCGTATCTTGATCTTTTTCATTCTTTCCCTTTCTAATCTTTTTTCCGGTCTATTTGGAGATTCGGTGTTGAGTTTACCGGGACTTCAAAAGAGAGGCTCCTGGCATTGGAGACAAATGATATTGGCATACACCAATGCCAGCTACTAATATAAACCATGAAAAACTAAACAAGACTTCAAAAGAGAGGCTCCTGGCGTTGGAGACAAATGATATTGGCATACACCAATGCCAGCTACTAATATAAACCATGAAAAACTTACCTTGTTTCTTGCTTGATAACCAACAAGCAGACTCACCATTCTTTGGTTGCAGTATGGGGAGAACCACTGTTTTATTTGAAGGCCCATATTCACTTCTAGATGCTGCTATAGCAAGTTTAATTCGCAACAAGAAGCATCAATTTAACCCAAAAAAAAAAGCTAGTTAACTTTTTGCAACAAGTGATGAACAATCACATGAAATAGAAGGCCAAATCTTTATATCCTAGTGACAAGAAATCGCTGAGATCAGAATCTGACTGCATTAACCAAAAAAAAAAGATTCATGGAATAGAAGGTGAGATCTTCCCTTTCATTTGAGTTTTGCTCAAGGATGCAAAAGCACTTAACAACCAAAATTTAAATACAACAAGAGGTACAAAAGCCAAGAGCTTTTACAAACAGCATATCATATACAAAAATAAGAACACTTGTATTCTTTTTTCCTTTTTATTTTTTTTACTTCCACCCATCATTTTGGAGTTAAAATGATGTTAACCGAAGAAAGCGTCAAGCTAACCTAACAAAACAGAGAATTACCTCATCTTCCACCAGATAATTCTATTGCTTGCTGGTTGTATACAGAATCTTCGCCCCAGTCAAATCTTCTCTGCAGTCTCTCGTACTCTTGCCTGCGGGTAACTTCAACATGTTGCCACTCTTCCCACCTCTCAGCCAACCCCTCTCCTTCTAGCATCCGTACAACCTCTGACATTGCTGGACGGTCCTCTGGTGATGCTTGTGTACCGAGCAGTGCAACTTGAATCATTGTCTCCACCTCTTGGATGTTATAATTTTTACCAAGGTTGCGATCTACTATAGCGTCCAGTCTTTTCTCTCTCTCCAGCTTCTTGACCTGCAAAAGACAAATGGACACACAATAATGCAGTCAGCAAGAACTCCACTAGGTTTAAAACTTTGAAATTATAAGCAAATCAAATATATCAACTTCAGTCATTCTCAAATAAGTAAAAAAGGTACTTGCACTGGAACTTAAAATTTGAAACACAAAAATCCATGCACCAAGGGAAAGCAACATTTGCATTTAGCTATATTCGTTTGTCATCAAACATCTTTGAGAAAGCAAGAAAGACTATATCTATTGAGAAAATAAGATTTAACATCTAAGGTTGTGCCATAATTTACTCAAATTACAGTGGAAATCAATTTCTTAACACGCAAGTCATATATAACCAGTCAATCATTAAAAGGAAACAAAGGGAGAAATTAATGCATGCACAGAAAGCAAGATAGTACATCATCATATCTGGCTTACATGGTCAAGCAATAAGACATCATCCTCTTCTTCCAAGCGAGAAAAGTCAATTGCCCTTTGACCTGTTACGAGCTCGAGAAGCATAATTCCATAACCAAAAACATCTGTCCTTTCCGATGATTTTCCAGTGGACAAGTATTCAGGTGCTATATGGCCCATTGTCCCACGAACTTGAGTTGTCACATTAGTCTTTCTCACATCCACAAGTTTTGCCAAGCCAAAGTCACCAACAACTGCCTCAAAATCTTCGTCCAGTAATACATTAGCAGCCTTCACATCCCTATGAATGATCTTAGGATTGCAATGTTCATGAAGATATTCCAGCCCACGAGCTGCACCTAATGCTATTCGTTTTCTTGTAGGCCAGTCTAAAACAGGCTCCTCAGGTTTAATTTCTGCAGCAATGCTTAGAATTAGTACCCATGGCCTTCTTCTGAGTAATCAATTTTAAGTTAGTTTGGGGCATTTGTATTCTTGATGATGTATTCTTATTGAACATATTAATATTGAGAACAAACAATAATTTGGAGAGATCACTCTCAAATCCCAATTTAGTAATTTCCTTTAGTACCATTATCAACCTATTATCAAACTTCTTATAACACCAAACAGAAATGACAAGAACTTTCCACAAAAGCTATAAACAACTCCTCCCTACCCCCTCTAGCATTAAGAGATCTTACATTATATCTTGAAAGAAATTCAGCTATAAATAAGACTCAAAGCAAAGAGATAATAACTTGAAAGAATTAATTAAGTTTACTTGCATTCAGAAGCTTCCACAAAAAAATTGTTTGGGAAAAAATACCTCGTAAGCGATAGGCTACACTTAAGTTCTGCATGAATGGATACACCAAGAGACGTTCTGTTGGTGTTGTGCAAAACCCAATAAGCCTTAATAGATTTCTATGGACCGCTACACTTATCATCTCAACTTCACGCTGGAAAGCTGCATCTCCCCCGGGACTCTCAAAATCAGTTAATCGCTTCACAGCAACTTTTGTGTTATCAGCAAGCACTCCTCTGTAGACCTTCCCAAAACCTCCCTGTCCAAGGACATTTTTTTCATTGAAATTGTCTGTAGCCAACTGCAATTCCCTCCAAGAATATCTTTTCAATTGACCAAATGCAATTCTTCGGTCAACTTCACCTAATAACACAATTCAAACAAGAGATTAAAAACAAATTCACTAAGGAACCAACTAAAAAAGAAACATAAATCAAAGCATTTCATTCCAAAATCTCAAGATGGTAAAGAATTAAGCAGATGTTAAGAACTTAAACCCATGAACTTCTTTAAGAGTAGAACATAATGGAAAACAGAGAACTTTTGTAAAGCGTGTATACACCAAGTTTGGGGAGGGTGATTATAAGTTTATGTCATTGTACAATATTAAGGAACTACTGTGTGCTCTACAATGTTGTGTCAAGTAATCAACAAATGAGTAGAATTAAGATTTCATATTAACTACATTTTGCTCACCAGATAAAACAGTAAAATCCAGCAAAATTTACCCAATTACTGAATTAAAGCCAGGATATGCTGACATGCTGAAGAAAAGCCATTTACCGTCCACAGACTAAGCAAATTGCAGATTAAGCCCAAGCATGAATTTGAAAGCATGACTGGCATGCTAAATGCACTAATATATAACAATAATTCTCCCAAAAGTGCAGGTAAATGAGAAACAATATGATCCAATAATTCTTTTTAATATGGTCTCATACAAAGATATCTTGAAAAAAGAGTTCAACCTCAGTCATGATAAGACCTACAGAATGTTTTAAGTCCTAGACATTTGTATTATGCGGCAACTGCACTTTATGAGAAGTTAAGGTGTACAAAGATAGCGCCTCAATGTTCATTGCGATGATAATGGGAAGTTGTTTAAGCCATGTGGAAAGGGAATCAACATTCAAAAAATTAAAAGGAGATAACTAAAGAAAGCAAGGGAAAGAAACAAATATTTGAACATCAAAAGTCAATGACTAAAAGTACAAAAATGAAATAAAATAAATAACCAACATTTTTCATCCAAATCAATTAAGTGAAAAGTAAAACCTACCTGCAACATCGACAAATACTTCATGCTTGTACCGTTTATGTCTACCCTTGCACAGAAAAAACAGCAAGCCTCCACAAAGAAGAACTATAAGTCCTCCTACAACTCCAACTATTATTCCAATTTTTGGCTTCTTTGAAGACCCTGTGAAGATAAGGTGAGCCTTGGAAATTAGCCAATCTAAGAAATTTTAATAGCTCTACTTCAGAAAAAGTCTCCTAAATTATTTACAAAAATAAATAAATAAAGAAGGAACACTAACACAAAATAACTTACCTGAATCATTGCTACTAGATTCACAAGAGGGCAGAAATCGTTGACCACAATTCAAGTTGTTGCCTGTGAAACTGATATAAGCCAACCCAACCCGAATTTAGTGCTGGTGATTATGAGTAATAAGAGAGACTAAATCCAATAAAGCATATAAATGAGATATTCAAAGTGGTGCACTAGTGACTAATTTACGAGTTGAAATAATGGTAAAACTGTTGCTCATACTTGTATTTTGGGATTTGGAACAAATGGGCAGGAATTTGACCACTGAGATTATTTGAATCCAGCTGACTGCAATGATGGTTACATGAATGCAATCAGTAACGTAAAAGAAGTCAAGTTTGTTCTCAGAAACATGAATCCATCAAAGCAACCCCGCATAAATTAACACCAAGAGCTAAGAAACAATGGGGGAAAAATCAATTATTCATACTTTATGCAGAAGTCAAGTTTGTTCTCAGATCACTTACATATTGATTAAGTTTGAAAGACCTGTAAGTGACTCAGGGATAGTCCCATTAAGATCGTTTTGACTCAGAGTCCTGATTACATGATCAAACACAAATCAAACTTTGTGTGGAAATTCATGAAAAAAACAAAGACACATTTACACCACAGAAGCTAAGAGTACTATAGATGGAATTACTTACAAGAACTGAAGCCTTTTAAGATTACTAAGGGAAGATGGAATTTTGCCAATTAAACGATTATTTTCCAAGTCCAAGCTGGTCAAACTTGAAAGATTACCAAGCTCTTCAGGTATTTCACCAGTGATTCCATTTCCTTTCAATGTACTGCATGACAAATATTCATCCTATATATATTAGGAATACATTTACAAACATCTTGCTTGCAAATACAAACAGACACATATCTCTCCTGATCATTTTCTTCTCCTACAAAATTTGAGCTAGTCTCAAGAAGCTTGTCATCTATATATCATAAAAACACAAAGGAAGTAATTTTCCTCTCCATTTGCAATCTAATTTGTTCTTCTGTTATCTTATCAATTAAGGAATACCTTTTCTGGTTACTATGTTTCAATTTTACCTAGACTTTTGTTGCGTACCAGAAACATTAAATGATCATTAACACACATGATAGAGACAAAACTAAGATATTTCTATTATGATATTTCTAAATTAAAAATAAAGAAATGAAGATTTTTGAAATTTTCATCAGTTTTATTCCAGATGCAATGATCAGAGAACATAATAGATGTTTATAACACAGGTCGGCATCCCCGAATCAGGGGAACAAACATGCGACATACTCTAAAGACTAGTTTTCACAACTCAATCAACGATCACAGGTTGTCATGATTCTGGAAAATTCCTGGCTGCTGCCAACGTCTTTGACTCCTATAGAATCATTTCAGTCTCCTCCAAAATAGATAAAATGCAGCAACCATAAATAGAGATCATTTGAAGCCTCAAGGATAACATAGCATCATAACAAAATAAGAATATTCACCATTAGATATAATTTTTGAAACATGAGAATAAGCGCATCAGAGATGAGTGAAGCAAGTTTATAAAATACTATAACTCAAAATAGATAATGATTGCTCCAATATACTCCTTACATACAGTGTTGTGAGAGTCTTCAGGACTCCTATTCTAGGAGACAAGGTTCCAGAAAAGTTCATGGATGACAATGTTCTGCAGAAGAGAAAAATCATAAGCACAGCTTCAAACAAGGTACAAGAATGCAACTAAATAATGCCGCACGAATCACTAGATAATTTTAGCAAATGTATGCCATTTATGCATAATATCATCAAAAGGTCCAAGTACATTAAAAATAACTTACACAGAGATAACGCTGTTGTTACTATCACAGATGACATTTGACCAAGTGCATGGATTCACTTGGTTCTGATTCCAATCTGTCAGCTGATTATTGGGACCATGCAAGGAAGTCATCAATGCATATAATGCATCTCCTGAAAGAGAACATACGAATGCTTAACCATTACCACCACAATCATCAGTACCCAAAATATTCAAAAGCCTGACAAATTCAAACATAAAAGAGGAAGATCAATCAGTACCATATCATTTGAAACAGTTAATTGCCTACTTGACTGACTTATTTAACATTTGAATTTGACTTTATTGCCAATGAACTATCTCTCTCTTCACGTCTAAACTATCTTTTCATTCAATCTAGTGCAATAAAAGTTCTTCCACTACTCCAAACCACTGATTACTATGAGTACATTAAACTAATAATAGAATTGAGCACTTCATTGCCTCCCTATTGCTCCTTTAGCATAGAATATGAATTCTCTCTCCAAATCAGCATTAGTCCAATGTCTGAAGAAAAAAAATGCCAATACCAAACTAGGCAAATAATTGAGACAAAACTATACTTGGCATATCTATATGCTGAATGTAAGGTTGTCAGATAATAAACAAATCATACCTTGATAATCAGACAATGCCAGATAATGTAAGCAAGCCAATATTAAAGCAGTGAGGAGCAGCTCCATCTTCAGCGTCATCAACTGCAGAGAGCACCAACACAACAGAACATGTAATCTACAACAAATACATGAGTGAGAACCATCTCCATCAAAACAATCATAGCACCAAATTTACATATAATGAAATATACAACTTAGTAGAATTAGAACTAATTGATCAAGAAACCAAAACATAGAGAAAATGATAAGTCTAGCAGTGCAATTATGCACATAGCTCCTGGTGAATTAACTTTCCCACAAGTGGATACAAATACTTGTTTCTCAGCAATAATTGGTCAATAATGATTATGAAAAAAGAAAAAAAAATTTTGAATGGTGTCAAGCATATGTATCAATCTCAAGCAGGTTTTCTTTAGTCACTTGACTCCTGACACGAATTTGAGTGTGTTTAGCCATCTCTATACCATTTTTAAAGGGAACAATAAGTAATCATATCTTTTGGGGACTTTACAGATAAAAGACATATCAAAGAAAAGACTATCAACAACCACGATTTGTGTAATTGCAAAGCACATTTGATGTAAATCCTTCGATAAATTACTGTGCTTATGTGTTTTCGTCCTAGTTAAAGATCTTTCTACACATGATTTGGGTAATTGTAATAACAGTTATAATGGGTTTCAGCAGTCAACAATACCAAATTACAAGAACAGAACCTCAAAATGAAAAACGAAAAAATCATCCTACTTCAAGAATGTCAGGATAACACACAGACATATGGGTGTTTAGAGCTTTAACCAGAGCCGACAAATCAGAAATTTAACACAAAACATGAAAGAAATCAACATAATTCTGGCAAATAATAAACGGAACTAAATCACTCTCTCAGTAGTTGAGAAAATACCAAGTAAAATTTGCTCACCGGGAATAATCCGAGAACATAGGTTCATTTTTTGCCGCATCTCAAAATAAAACCAGAATTTGCTCTACTGGGTATCATCCAAAAATCAAAAAAAAAAATCACTTCTTTTCCGACATTTTCTCATAAATCAGATAAAGTTTGGAACTTTATAGGAAAAAAATTCAACCCACAAAAATCCCAGAAACAAGATCACACGAAAACTACAGATCAAAATGGAAAAACTAAAAAAGAATAAAATTCGCAACAAAGAAATGATAATTCAGTTAGCACAAGGTACCTTTTCTAGAGTAGAATCAGATTGGAACTGAAAAAGAAGAAAAGGGGTTTCATTTGTTAGGAAGGGCTTTAAAAAAAAATCACCTGCTCTTGAGTTTGAACTGGCTGCTGCTGAGCAAATTTTCAGCAGTTTTAATTTTTAATTTTTCCTTTTAATTTTTTTTTTTTTTTTGAGCAGCCAAAAATCTGAGAAGGTTCTGTCCCTTTGTTTTTCTCTAACAAGTCTTCATTGATCAGTCAGCTTTGTTTAGAGATAGAATTCTGTTAAATAAATAAAATAAATTACATAAAGAAACCAAAAGTAGAAGGCAATCATTATTGTTGGCTGGTGATGTTTTAACTTAAATTCTTTCTAGTTTCAAATTGATAGAAAGAATTAATTGACACTAATTGTAAACTGTAATTTTATTTATTAAATATAATAAATACTTTAATTCATAAATCTAAATTGACATTTTTTTTTTATAAAAATAAAATTTTGAATGGTATCACTCCCAACTCTAAACTCTAAAAGTTTTTTAATTTTTGTTGACTACTTAGCTTTAAGCTTTAGTGTTTTTATTGTCCTAACTTTGTAAGAACATAACTTGTACTTTGTCCAACTTCAGATCAATTTATCCAAACTAGACTTTTAAGATAAATATTGTCACTTTCTTTAAAATTTTAGGAACTTATTTTTTAAAATAAATTAAATAAAAATTAAAAATTTTGCTCACTAAATCAGAAATTATCCTTCTCAAAAATTTCAAACTTTGTTTAAAAAAATCAAAAAAAAATATTGAAATTGTTTTAAAAAATAGTCTTAAAAAATTCTTAAGATTTATGAAAAAAAATTTGTAAAGATATAGTTGACATGAAAATGACTCGAGTGATATGACCTCTGTTCTTCTAGGTAGATATGATCTACATTCTTATTTTATCAAAAATGGACAAATATAAAAAGCATAATTTGGAGTTGTTTGATTGGTTTTTTTTAATTTTTTACCTTTTTTTTTTAATTACAATATAAGGATGTGTAGTATTATCCTTATATAATTGAGATATGAAATTTTGTATTTTAACTAATGTGTTATTAATAAATAACTATCATATATTAAATAATGATTATTTTTTTATTTTTTTATTAATATGATAATTATACAATATTAATTAATAATAGATATATCAAATACTATCTCAATTATGATATAAATTTTATAATTCAATTATGTAAATATAACATTATTTTGTAAAATGAGAAGAATAATAGCTAAATGTCAACTTATTAAAAGCAAAATCTTGATAAAATGAAACAAAAATAAGGAAATTGTAAGTTACTATTTCTAAGTCAAAAGAAGTATTTCTTCTGTTATGTAAAGCTCTTTATTTAACTGTTGTAAACAAAAATAAATAAACAACCAACAAAATTTGCAACACATTCTATGTGATTACTAAAAAAAAATCTTTCACACCATTTACAAGTTTTTAATGGTTTGCCCACGAGTCAATAAAATGTGATAGCACTAATATATATATATATATATAAAATATTAATTTAATATGTCACGTAATTCATTCATACGGTAAATAATATTATTATATATTATTATTTAATAAATTTATAATTTTTATATATTTTATAATATACTATAAAAAAATTTCACATGTTCAATAACTCATTATATAATGAGTTACGTTATGTATTAGATTATTTATATATATAATAAAATGACTAATATTTTTTTCTTAAGGGGATTACAATATATTTTAATTTTTGCACCACTTGAGAAGATGAGAGATTCGAACTCAAATAAATATGTGAGTTTTAAAGGAGTTCAACCAACTAGGCTAAGCCCTCATACCCGTAAAAATACCAATATTAATGACGAAGACATAAATATGATAAAGATCTTCACCCTTAATATTACTTCAATTTATATATTATCTAGTGGTATATATGAAAACCCCCGTAATTTATATTTTAGAGAAAAAAAATTAAAAAAGTTGAAAGCAAAACAAGATCAATCCATCTAGATGAGGGATTTTTTTTTTTAATGGCCATATTGCTTTAACTTTGCCTTTGGTCTTCAATGTTATTGATTTAAAATATATTTAGGTCAAACTTGACCTGCCTAAGTAATGAAAATGTCATTTATTTTGCTAATTTATCCTTCACCACAAGGAAAATGGGTGATTCAGATTGTCTTATTGGGAAAAATATTAGGCACATTGAATGTGTGAAGAATCAATCAATGAAATGATATATCACAACTTTATTAGTTAAATTGTTTATGTGTTCATTATTCTAATTGAGTAGCCAACACGTTTTTCTTTTAACTTATGTGGGAGGTTTCAAATTCAGACAATATAGAGTACAGAATTATTTTTCTTCTCATGCTCTTAGCTTAACTTACATGATTATGAATACGTTTTGTGTGTTTGCGCCCAATTGAGTTTAAATAAGAATAGGATGTAAAAGTTAGTGTTTAATGAATGAAATTTTTTGGTTTCATTTAAACTTTTATAATTACATGATAAAATTTCAATCTTAATAATTATGTACTTTTTTTTTTAATAGGGTAAATCACACTCGCACCCTCAAAGGTGTTATTCAATATATAATTACATTCTTATAATTTCAATAATATCTTTAATAAAATGACACCCACACCATTAAAGGTGTTATTCAATATCTAATTACACTCTTATAATTTTAATAATACCCTTAATAAAAAGTATTATAGTAAATTAATAAATAACCTATTATAAATAGTATTACGCCACTGCTTATAGAGTAGAATTGATTATCGATGAATACTGTTTGACTGGCAGACGGTCACTGTTCACATGAATAATACTAAAATGTGAACAGTGCAATGCATTTTTTAAATAATTGATGGTGAACTATATATGCTGCAGCAAACTATTCATGTGTAGTACTATTCACATAAACAGTGTCACCGCGCACAATTCAATGAAATCCTATTAAAAATCATTGTCGTTTTCTCTGTAGCAGCGAATTTCGCCTGTAAGGCCTTTCCCCAATGGGTGGGCTGCCATGATCATGTTATGGCAAAGAACTTACGTAAATACAGCCCGCAAATGCCGTCTAAAGTTTGCTACCCATGGCATTCTCTATATCCGTTGTAAATCAAATTTAGATGCTCCTAGTTTTAGAAACTAGGGATTCGGGCACCAAAATAATAAAATTTAGATGAAAATTTGATGTCCAAATTATCAGTTTCACTAAATAGTGTGTGAATAGTACTGTTCACATGAACAGTATTACTGCGGCATATACTGTTCACCATCAATAAAAATGCATACACTGTTTATGTGTGATACTGCTCATATAAACAGTGATCGTCCGCTGGCCAAACAGTATCCACCAATAACTGATTCTGGTCCCTAATCAACAGCGAGATACTATTTATAATAAACACTTTATTAATTTACTATAATATCATTTTATTAAAGATGTAGATTGGTATTAATAAAATCATGTAGAAGTAATTGGATATTGAACAAGACGTGTGAATGTCCTTTACCTTTCTTTATAAAAATAAATAACTCGAGTATTTATTAATATATTCATAATATTGAATAGTTGTACTTTTTTTTAATAAGAATAAATAAATGGAGTGTGTATCAATATGGTTATAATTTTACATAATTGTATTTTTTTTAATTAAAATTAATAACTTTGAGTAAGTATCAATATGGTTATAATCTTAAGTAGTCTTTATATAAAAAGCTTTACATGTTTCATAACTTTTTTTAGAAGAATAATGATAATAATACATTTTTGTATGTTGTACTATAGAATATAGAAAATGAGTTGGGTATAGAGATGCAAAATGGTAGTCATTATAAATCATAATTAGTAGGCAAAAGAAAAGATTATATATAATTATGGAGGGTTTAAATTCACTCAAAGCATATGCATGTGAGTTGTTGTTTACTGACTTTTCTTTTGTTTTTGGTTTTTGAATTTTGATGTTGGGAATTGGCTTATTTAGTCAACATCCGAAATGAAGGTACCCCACATAATGCCATATTAAACGGGTTGGCATGGGATGATATGATATCCATCACTTGAATGTGGTCGTTAAGTGTGAAGAGTGTGCAAAGTCTAATTTGCATTTTAGGAGCAGTGCTAAGTGCTAACATTATTCGCGATCGACATAGTAATTGCTTTCCAACTCATCAAAATTAAATAGTAATTAGCACTTGAGGGTAAGAGTGTTCTCTAATTTTAGATATTATTGATTTTATATTGGGAGATTATATTTTAATATTAATAATTTAATCAATAATATTACACATAAATTTAAAAATAAAAAATAAATACAAATGGCGATTGTCAGTTGGTTCAATTGATAAAAGGAAATGAGGTTTAAGTTCTGTTTGTACAAAGTTGAGGAAATGTTTTAATTTATATTTTTAATAATAATTTTTTTAAAAGTAATAATAAAAAAATAATAATATAGATTATAAATGTTGTTTTGAAAAAAATTGTTATTTGTAACCTTTTCTTTTAAAGCAATTTTAATATCCTTGAAATCAATATATTATAAAGTTTATTATTATAAAATAGAGAAGTAGTAGAACAACATAAATACAAATTTGTTAATAACCGCCAAACTTTATGTTGTCTTTATAGAGGGAAAAATAACAAATCTCATGATTAGGGACCATTCACATATACATTTTTTATTTTTATTAAAGGCAGAGATATTTTACTCTTACACACGAGAGATTTTACCTCACTAATGAGGATATTTACCTCACACAAAAAGATAAATACATACAAAAAAAATTTCAAGTAGGAGGGGTACACACAATTTATTATTTACATATATATCCTCCATAATTACAAATTTAAACTATTTCAAACACTCAAAATTCACCAATAATACACCTAAAAAAAACAACAAAATAATAAAATATATAATAATAAAGTTATTCTTTGCTATGATAACATAGAGTTTGAAGGCTACTGGTATTTGTTTTTATCACATTAGACGAGAGCACGTCTGCAAAGAGCAATGTTTGCTCGGATGTAGGGGATGAGTGTCTGATGGTAGTTAGCTCAGTGGCAGGTTCAGAAAGATGACTGGAGGAGCACACGTATCTCTGGTGTTGGCTAGATTAGAGTAGATCTAGGGCAATAGGACCGATGAAACTACGGAGGCATCCGTTGAAGCAGATCTATCGGAGTCTAGTCAGAGAATGGTCTGAAAAGTAAACGGCGACAATCAAAAAAGTTTGGCATGGGCTGAGAGGCTTGGCGTGGGCCAAAGAAGTCGAAGGCAGCTAAGAAACTCCCCAACAGAACACCAGTCAAAAAAGAATAAAAAACAAAAATGAAAAGAAAAAAACCGAAGAAAAAAGAAAAAAAATAAGCTACAACTAAAGAAAATAGATGAATGGTGTGAGGGTCCATTAGAGAGGTGCCATTCGGGGGAAGTGAGTATTGTGGCACCTCTTCTTAGATTTTGAGAAAAAAAGTGTTTAAAATTTTTTTTGGACTTGAGCGTTTTTCCCCTTTTTTTGTAATACATTCTTTTGTTACTTGTAATTTTTAGATGTTAATATACTTGAAAATTTTATTTTATTTTTATGTTAAGACTTACTTCTAATATTAATATCAGCCTCTACTTAACAACTTAATCTACTTGAGTCGCAAAAAAGGCAATTTGTTTAAAGTTTTTAATTATTCATAGTTACAAGAAAGCAAAAAAGGTAATCGAAAATAAAATTATAATCTATTTGATTTTTGAGCATAGAAAAATAAAATTATAATCTATTTGATTTTCGAGCATGGATTTTTCTAGTCCAAATGATAAGTCATGGAAAGAATTTGTGGTATGGAGTAGTATTGGCTCAATTGCTCTTAACAACAACCATTAATTTCAGGCAAAAAAATCTCTTTGTAGTTGAATTAAATAATTTTTTTAATATATTATAATTTTTATTTTACTAAAATATAAATACAAAAAAAGAGAGATCATTTTTTTTTTCAATCATATTCCTATTCATCTCATCTTTCACATCTTTTTCAAGTATATAAATAATATGGTTAAAAGCCTCATTTATAGGGTTGAAATCATAATGAATGGAGAGAGTGGATGAAAATGCAAGAGACAATGGATCATAAAATAAGGAGATAAAAGGGAGAAAGTAAGAGAAATTAGAAATTGTAGGCAATTAAATGTGTGTGTATATATATATATATATATATATATATATATGATGGACATGGACACCCACTTATATAATTGATCGTATTCATAATATTTCTAAAACTCTCTCTTTTTTGTCCCTAAAAAATAACCCCTCTTTATACCCGTTTCATTATTCTAAAAAAACTAATGCCTCTTACACCAAGCAATTTTTAAGTGTTGATGCTCAAGTGATAGAGACAATAGTGCTCTCGTTAATACCTATCTAACTTGATGTGGTTTGTGTGGTGTGGGAAGCTGCATAAAGTGTTTGTAAAAACTTTCATAATGAGATTGAGATGGGCACTAAGGATGGCAAATTTAAGCTTGCAATGTAATTGAAATGAGGCCCTGAAAATGATGGCTGAGTATACAAATTATAATGATGTCACAGCATGTGTAGTTGTATAATATATTAGAAAGTGGGGTGGGGTAGAAATGGTAAATGAATATGATGAAGGCAAGGGGGCCTGCGTTCCTTAATTGAATGTGCTATCAAGTTATTTGGCCCTGCTTCATTGTTGACATTCCTCAAGTTTCTACACAAATAGATTTCTTTCTAACAAATTAACAACATAATCATAGTTAGCCCCAATACCCTTGTACAGATATTGATGACACGATTTCATAGTTGAAACACATTATTAAACAAACAGTGCTAATGACAGCCGTGATTGCATCCTTCGGAGTTGTACTTGCTTATAGTGTGAAGTCATTTGACAGATTTAATTATTTCAGTTAGTGGGAGGTAGTTTTGGTTGATTATATTTGTAATTAGTTGGTATTTAAATTGTAATGTTATAATACTTTATGATTTAAGTTGTGATTTGTAATTAAGATGTAATACTTATGATAAAAAAAAATCTGAAGGTAGGGGCAAGAAAGCAAACTATACTTAAAACTAGTGATTTGCTTACATTTCTTTTAACAAAAGAAAAGCCTCAGCCAACTCGGCAACGTTCAGTTCACTTAGCCCTTTTCACAAACACCTGGCAGGTGCAGAAGAATATGCTGTATTGCTTATTTGCTATGCTTGTAACTTTATGGGCATTTTTTGGGTAGTGGAAAATTGACATCAATTTATATTATCCAGGAAAAAAAGTATTTATCTTAACGAAATGAAAAATGTAATCCTAATTTTTTTTCCTCATTTCCCGTTTTGTTGATTGAATCAATCATTGTTCCTAAGATTATTTTTTTTGAAAAAAGTTCACAAATAATTTTTTAATTATTTTATTATTTTTTTAATTAAATATAAAATAATTATACTTTATTAACCAAATAACTTATTTTTGAACATATTTATTTTTATATTAAATTTATAATTTCTTTTTTTTAAAAAATTTTTTTAAAGATATATTGAACAAAGTTTATTGATGACCGAATATTTTTGAAGTTGCTATTGTAAAAATTAAAGTGTTGCTGAAGATCGCTTCGAATCAAATCAAAGAAATAGTTCCGGTAAATTTTCTAAACTTTATTAGAAATTAGATAAATTTACATTTGAAGTTAAAAGTAGTTGTTATTAACGAATTAAATGAGTTAGAATGGTATAAACGGTGTTGAAATCCGGCCAAAAATAAGTTTTGGAGTGTGTTTGACGAAAACCAGCCGCCGTCGCGGGGCACATCTCGGGCCCGAGATGTGCCTCGAGATGCGCATATTATTCGCGCCGCGGGCCCGAGATGGCCCTGTGGCGTGCACATTGTGTGCATCTCGGGTTCGAGATGCCCCGCGATGCGCACATAGTGCGCGCCGCGGGGCCATCTCGGGCCCGAGATGTGCCCCCGCGATGCGCATTTTTTCATTTTTAAATATTTTATCTTTTTAAAATATTTTACTAATTTTTTCATTTGTGAACTTTTCTTAATTTTTTTTTTGTTTTTTCAGGTCATATGGAGTATGATGCGATAGTTATTTGTTTTGGAGGAAAGTGGGAGAGTTCTAGTGACGGGGAAGAAAGTTATGTTGATTATAGTAATTTTGGAATTTCGGTTCCGAAAGATATTAATTTTGAAGATCTTTTAAATGCAGTATGTTATACCTTGGGAGTCGACAATGTGAAGTGTAAGGTGATTTTGAAAATCAAAATTGATGCAACGAGGTATAACCTAAAGCCTATTGAGATTAGAAATGACAATGATGTTCGGTTTTTTTTAAGCGCCAATAGAAAATCGTACTGTCCTTTATGTGTAACAGTGGATCCTAGAGCTCCTGTTTATGAAGAAAATGTGCAGTCCCTCAATCAAAATCCACCATCAATTCATGCTCATTTTATGTCAACTAGCGGTAGCAACCAAGTGAGCCATACATCTCTATCAGTTCCAGCAGTGGTTCCTGTAAACACAACGAACGAGTATCACAATGTTTCTCCTATACCCTTTAATGAAGACCCAGCCTATACACATTACGCTTGTGATGACATTGAAAATGTTGGGGATATGGAAGGGGACTATGATGATGTTAGAAATGTTGATAATTTAAAAGGGGATGATTTAGCAGAAGGCGGACGTTGTTATGTTTCGACAAGCTCCCTAAATATTGAAGCTAGAAGAATAGATTTTTGTGAAGCGGAAAACCCCTTTGCGTTTATGCCTTCAATACCACCATCAGACTTAGGCATTTCAGATAAGAATTCGAGTAGTGGAATTGACGATGTGTTTGTAGAAAAGTTGTTTGATAGCAAAGACGAACTTCACCAGGCTATTAGTATGGTAGCACTTAAAGGTAATTGGAGCTTTAAAGTGTCAAGGTCGACAAAAGATCGTTTTGAGATCAAACGTGACGATGATAGATGTCGATGGCGATTACGTGCAGTGTCAACAGATGCAAGGAAACATTTTATTGTGCGCAGAATTGATTCAAGTCACGTGTGCCAATTAGATTGATTGCGCGATGGTCATCGACAAGCAAAGTCTCGGATTATTGACAAATTTATAAAAAATAAGTTTGCATCTGCGAGTCGACTTTATAGACCGAAGGAAATCCAAGCAGACATACGTGAGGAGTTTGGCATTGAATTAACTTACCCTACTGCTTGGCGGTCTAAGGAGCATGCATTGGTGTTGATACGTGGTACTCCAGAGGGTTCATATAAATTACTTCCTGCATACTGTCATATATTGGAACAACAGAACCCTGGTACAGTCACGCATTTGGAGATTGACGATTGCAAGCACTTTAAATATTTCTTCATGGCTCTTGGACCATGTATTAGAGGGTTCCAGTCTTCCATCCGACCAGTTATTGCAGTTGATGGTGCATTTTTAAAAAATGCATACTTGGGAACAATGTTTGTGGCTGTTTGCAATGATGGAAACAACCAGATTTTTTCACTTGCATGGGGTATTGCTGACTCTGAAAATGATGCTTCATGGAAGTGGTTTATGGAAAAACTCCGAGGAGTTATTGGCGATCTTGCGAATCTTGTATTTATATCTGATCGACATGCTAGTATCAAGAAGGCCATTAAAGAGGTATTTCCTAATGTATATCATGGTGTATGCATCCATCACTTGAAGTGTAATTTGGTAGCACGATATAAGATACCATCGCATACAACAAAAGGAGGGGGATACTTGGCCTCCTATTTTGTTGCTGCCAAGGCATATCGCATAGCTGACTTTCAAAGGGAAATATATAAGATGCGAGAAATGAAACCGGAGGCAACGAGATACTTGGAGGAGGAGGTTGGTTTTTCAAAATGGGCTCGATCAATAGGAGCATTCAGAAGATATGACATCATGACCACCAACATTGCAGAGAGCATTAACGTTGTTGCGAAGGATGCATGTGCCATGACGGTGACTGCCTTAATTGAGTGGATTCGAGAGTTAATGCAAAAATGGTTTGTTAAGAAACGTGAGGCTGCAGAAAATATGTCAAACTTCTTAACCACTTGGGCCCATGACAAGATTTGGAAGCACAATGATGATTCCGCTCACATGACAGTGCATGCAATAGATCGATCTCGTTTTGTTGTTAAGGACGAAAAAAGAAATGGAATAGTAGACATCCCGGGGAAGTCATGTAGTTGTCAAAAGTTTGATATACGACAACTACTGTGTCCTCATGCACTTACAGTATGCAGGCAGGTCAGATTCCAGTACCAGACTCTTTGTTCGCGATATTACACGACTGAGTGTTTGTTGCGTGCATACAGTGAACCAGTAAATTCGGTTGGTCATCCGTTAGATTGGATTGTTCCAGAGGAGTTGAGAGCTGCTGACATCCAGCCTCCTATAGTACGTCGGCAATCAGAAAGACGTCAGAAGAATCGAATTCTATCGCAAGGTGAGGCTCCCACGAAGAATGTATGCAGTCGCTGTAAGCAGCATGGACATAATCGACAAACTTGTCGAAACTCAATTCCATTACATAGTAGTTGATGTGCTCTTTATGAGTTATATTTGTATTTTAAAGTCATGTAGTTATGGACTTTATTTGACTAGTTAATTTGCATTTTTTTTTACGATTGCGTTTAATTGATAAGTTTATTGTATTCTTATAAACATGAAAAATTTATTTTATTTTTTAAAATTTCTGGATTAAAACGGACATAGTTTCCCCTATTTTTTCTCAAAATCTATATTTCATAAACCTGCAGAAAATACACTTCAAATATTTCTCACATCTCTTAGCTATAAAGGGGACCTCCCGTCCCTACCCAAATTAATCAACATCATTTTACAATCTTTATAAACATACATAAAAAACTTTATAAACATACAAAGGTTAATTTTCTTTCACTACTTTTTTGCACATTTTCATAAGTCAGTCGCCATTTTGATCCTAAAAAATGACCCATGCTCAGGACCAAAATCTAGAGGATGACAACACATCAAAAACTCTATAAACATACAAACATAAACCCCACAATCTCTACTATTCACTGTCTGTTGTGGCACTCCATCCTTTAATCTAATTACATGAAAAGGGATTAAGTCAGGTGTAATTTGTCGTTGCTTATATAATCTACAAGCATCTAGGTAACAGGGTAACAACGTAGCTAATGGCAGGACATGATTCTCAATCACGCCATCGACAAATCCCTTGATGCTAGAATCATAGATCAATATTTGCCGATGCAAGATGTCCACCTCAGCCGTTACCCAATGTTGTTGATTGTAGTTGACAGAAATATAAATCTACATACAATTCAAATAAGTCTTAGAAATAGTACTACAAGTTATAAACAAAAATAACAACATTTACACAAAATAGCACTACAAGTTATAAACAAAAATAACAACATTCACACAAAATAATACTACAAGTTATAAACAAAAATAACAACATTTACCTTATCAACCTCAATCCACATACGTGCACCGAGTAAATCTTCTTTAGCGCCTTGAGCATATGCCATCACTTCATCACTCCATACAATGCTAGTAATGTCATTTTTGTGCTGCTCATAAAGGAGTCTAAAAGACTCCTACAAATGCAGGGCCATCGAATAATCAATAAAATTGAAATAATAAAATATAAATAATTTAATTCATCACTCACAAAGAAGTACGAATCCACAAAAGTGGATAATTGAGGCAATGCATTAGTGCAACCGTATTGCCTAAGCCGAATCACCTTCAAATACTCATTAATATGCTGCATTTAGAAACAATAACCATCAAGTGAGTCTGTAAATTTAAAAAAAAATAAAATGAGATAATTATTCAATAATTTACTTATAAAGTCATCCAGCCAGCTGTGTAGCAATTCCCGAAACCATGTCGGGTTAGCTTCTAGCCCAGGTAAGCTGACTACACCCTCATCCTTGTCCATCCAAGCCTGGGGCGCTTGCTCTCGCTAAAATCAGACATATTTGGTAAGTCCCCAGCATAACTTCCGCTTGGAATGCCTACACGTCTAGCCAGGCGCACAATTGCCTCTCTCTTCTCATGGTCTTTTGGTACTAATTTACGATGTACCGAAAGAACCTATAAATCAACCAACCATATTAAGTTACGCTTAAAACAAAATAAAAGTTATAAACCAATATATATATTTTTCATTCATATCAACACATACCAAATCCTTTGCTAACATTATATCCTGAACCTCATCGAACAATGGAGTCCCTCGAGTCGTCCAATTCAAAATACGAGGGAAGCGATCACCATTATGATAACCAAAAATCTCTCCGCACACTGAAATTGTCTCGAAAATTCATACCTAATATAATTATATTTAAAATATAAATTTGACGTATACAAACAAAATATATAATTAAGATCAAAAAGTTAAGTACACAAAAATTATGGCGTACCAGAAGTGCGTGCGAAAAGCCATATACGTTGTAACTCTCAAACTTCTTCTGTACAAACCCTTTCCTTTTTATTTTCTTAAGTTTTTGGAATGCAGCCTTCTTAAGTGAGTTATGAAGCACGGTCCATGCAATATTGCCCCATGGATACTTATTAAACTCATCAAGGTCATCCACTAAACATAGAACAAAATTTTGAATTCCACTACGCTCGTCACGTGGAATCAAAACATGATGCACAAAATAAAATAAACTCAACTTTACTGCATCTGCATCGTCCATTTTCTCCAAATTTAGACGTGCGTACCATTGATCAAGAAATATGTAAGATAATTTCTTTACCCCAGAAAAATATGTATCCCATAATCGAGTGCCCAATTTCCTATGCAGCTGCTGGGCGGGAGGGTAATCTCGCATTTGTAGTCCAGTGATTAGTACAAACTCCTGCCGGCTAAAACGGATGCGTTTCCTCCCTATGTAAAACCACATCTCATCTTCTACATTAGAGGTATGCACCTCATGCAACAATAACTCGTGCACCGAAATACCAGAGAATGTCAACTCTGACATATCTAAGAAATGCCCTATACACGTCTGCCTAAATAATATTTTCTAATTTGTTGTCAGTTTATCTTTAATGCAATTTAGACCCCACATCTTAGCACAAGCTGTCACTGATGCACAAAAAAACATATGCTCTGAAATTCTATATTCTTTCGATACGTTCTTTTTCCTGTAACAATAAAAAAAAAAAACAAAATACATTAATATTAAGAAAAATAATAATCAGAGAAATATTATTTACACAAACAATTAATTTAACATACATAAAAATCATAATACATTAAAATAATTAATTACTAACATATTAATTAACATATTATAATAAAATCAAACCAATTTACTAACATATTAATATTAATCAACATTAATTAATTATATATTAAAATCAAAATAATCATATATAATTATAATTACATAAGGTACTCACAATAATAATAAGAAATGTTACAAACCAAAATTAATGAGTTATTTAAGCAAATTTTTCCATCTATTAGATCAATTTCTTCTAAATTCATGAAATTTTTTTCTTTATTTAATTTAAATAAAATTACATTTATCTAAATTCTATTAATGTAATTTTATTAATATATATATTTAATTAATTTAAATATAATTAAATTTAATTAATTAAAAAACCAAAAAAATTTCGCACCACGTGGCATCTCATACAAGCGCCACGTGGCGCGAATTTTGCTGCATCGCGGACGTTCACGGTGCTGCACGCGATGCGCCCTAAGGGCGCATCGCGGGCCCGAGATGACCACGCGATGCGCCTGTTAAACGCGCATCGCGGGCCCGAGATGGCCATGCGATGCGCCTGTTAAACGCGCATCGCGGGGCCATCTCGGGCCCGAGATGGCCCCGAGATTGGCAACGGTGGCCGCCGTCTGCATCGCGAATATGACCCAAAAATCACGATTTTTTGCCCATTTTCAACGTTTCTTACACTATTCAAACCCATTTTCACATAGAATTCAATAATTTCATCTATTTCTAACTTTAAATACAAATTCTAATAATTTTATAAACAAATTTAAATTTTTTTAAAATTAAACAAAACTCACTAAAATTCGGCCATTTTCTTTGTTTGAAGTGAGAAATATGTTGTACAAGCTCCGATCTATGCAATGATAACTTCAAAATTTTCGATCTAACAAGTTTTGATAATTTTCGATTTTTTTTGGGTGATTTTTGGGTGAGAGAAAAGTTAATAAGAAAAATGGGCAAATGTGTCCAAAATGTATATATTTGATTAATAAAATATATTTGATTTTAAGTTGGTTAAAATATTATAATAAAAAAATAAAGGGGTTATTTGTGAAATTTTCCCTATTTTTTTTCGCTGTCTTGAAGGTAAATACTTCGTTCTCCATCCTAATTATAACGCGTGCAATTGCAATTTCCTTTTTTTTTTTTCTTTTAGTTTAAATTTTGGTACCAATTTCGTCCATGATAGATTTTCGTGTCTATATATACATTGGATTTCACAGTTATGATCAAAGCATGGATTTTTATTCGGGTTTTCTTTCATTTTCATACGTGGAGCAACAAATTATATTACTTTTTAATACTTAATGTGGCTTATGCTCTGTTTATTTTGATTGGAGGGATTATCTGGGAATATTATTATATGTTATGATTTGGGCATTTCGCAGTGATGAGCAATAACAATGCAGAGATCATATAAAGCTTTTCTGCCAAGAAAAGCTTATAATAATTTCTCTGTGCCTCTGCTGCTTCTTTATTGGTGGGTTTGCTTCTTGATCATTGCTTATGTTCATGCTGACACAGGTATGCGCTCCTTGTAAGGGTCATAATGTTTCACTCTTGTTCTTATATTATCATGTATATTTGATATGGAGGCGTAAGAAATGAAGGGAACTTTATGAATTGTTTTGCTAGAAATTGCAACTTTTGTATCCTTTGGATTTGTTTATTGACCCGAGTTTACTTCTCTTGCTATAAATATATTTGACAATTTCATGAATTCATGCAGTTTCTTCAATGCTTGATGGTTGCTTCTGTTAAGGATGCAAATTATTCAATAAGATTGTCAATGGTAACTTAATGTATGTATGTCATCTAATGCACATGGAACTCCATGATAGTATGAAAGTAAATAGTTTGTGTTGAATCCATATTGTTATGGTGTTGTGTTTTTATCAAAATAAATGGTTTATATTGAATCTATATATTGTTATGGTATTTTGTTTTTATTAATTTAGGAGGTTACATGAGATCTAACATTATATCAGTCTTCACTAATGGCTTCTGTGACTTTGTTTCTGATAGTTTTAGAGTCTTAGTCCTCTTGGCAATGCCTTATAGTGTGTAGTCATTTGGTACATGATTTTCTTTGTTTTTATTTATATTAATGTAATCCTTTTCTTACCATACCACCTCTTCCCTCTAAATATTGGTTGTAGGCAAATCGGTCACCCTGACTGATAGAATATGTCGTCAAGAAGTTCAGCAAGGACTCATCAAAGGGTCTTTTCTTGGAGATGAGTATCTGTCTGCACATATGTGTTGTCAATCTGCTGATTGGAATCCATATTCCACACACGCTAACACAAGTGGTTCTGGCAGTGAGAAGCAGTCCGAAGAAGAATATGCAAATTTTGGTACAACAGTCAAAGAGCAAGTTGAGGCTGGAAATCTTAGTCTGGGTGGAGGATCTGTAAAGGATACACATAAGAGTGATAGATTAATTCGGGATGTGCCAGTACATTTAAATGAATTCAAATATAAAGCAATGAATCCCAAGGGAAAGCATGCAAATCACCAATCAGGAAGCATCATGCACAGAGTAGAGCCAGGTGGGAAAGAGTATAATTTTGCTTCTGCTTCAAAGGGAGCTAAGGTCTTGGCTGTCAACAAGGAAGCAAAGGGGGCACCTAATATCCTGGGGAAAGACGTGGATAAGTACCTTCGCAATCCATGCTCAACTGAAGGAAAATTTGTAGTCATAGAACATTCTGAAGAAACTTTAGTAGATACCATTGAAATTGCAAATTTTGAGCACCATTCCAACATACAGCATTTTGAGCTATTGGGTAGTTTGGTTTATCCGACTGAGTCATGGGTGTTACCTGGGAATTTTACTGCTAAAAATGTAAAACAATCTCAAAAGTTCACTCTTAAGGAGCCTAAGTGGGTGCGTTATCTGAAATTAATTTTTCTCAGCCACTATGGCTCAGAGTTCTACTGTACTCTTAGTACTGTGCAAGTATATGGAGTGGATGCCGTCGAGCACATGCTAGAGGATTTGATCTCCGTCCAAGAAAATTTCTTTGCATCAGATGAATCAACTGATGATCCTAGAGCAATTCCTCAAGTGAAACACTCTCAGGTTGATGGCTTGCATCAAAATCACGTTAAGGAACTTGATGACCAATCTGCTCCTGATGAATCTATGCCAAATCTAGAAGCTTCTGTCAATGACGCAGGTGATAAAGTTGGAGATTTGAGGCAGCAACCTCTGGGAAGGACACCTGGGGACTCTGCTCTTAAGATACTGATGCAAAAGGTGCGATCTCTGGATTTAAATTTGTCTGTGCTGGAGCGATACTTGGAAGAGTTGAACTCTAGGTACGGGAGCATTTTCACTGATTTTGAGCAGGAAATAACCGAGAAGGATGCACTACTAAAAAGGATGAGATCAGATTTGACGACTCTCAGTGATAAGAAGGAGGCCCTTGTTTGTGAGTTTTCAACACCTACATCTTTTTTTTTCTGCTATTTGCTTAATTACTATCTTTTTGTTATAATGGTACTCAATGTTTTCATTGCAGGGGGAAGATGTTCAAGATATTATGTCTTGGAAATTACTTGTTTCCTTGCAAATGGATATTTTAGAGAGGGAGAATGCAAGTCTCAGGTAGCTGATAACTTTGAACATTGTCAATTCATCACTTTCATGTTCTCTATAAATACTAGGTCTTTTGCTTAATGAGCAATGGAATTCATCAAGCATGTTAAGGATTTTTGGTGATTTTAAATCTGGCTGAGATTATGGCACATGCAGGTTCATGAATCTTAGTACTACACAGAATGTCCGTATGATTTTAGCTATGAATATCAGTTAGATACAAATTCTTCAGTACTAAACCAATGATATAATTTTAGTTTTGTACTAAAATAGTTGTTGGGCTCCATCTACTACCTATCTAAAGCCTTGATGCGGGAGAGTTATAAAGCTCCATAATCCACTCTCATTTTCACTTTTGTGGCATACTCTGTCCTATAATGTTTCGCCGGACATCCATTAGCAAGGGCTAAACTTTTGTATCAATTAGATGACAGTATCAACTACTCTGTTCTTATTGTAGAAAATTGTGCTTTAAATTAGTTGCTTAAAAACAGCCAGAAGAAAAAATACGGTCACTAATTGCTAGTTGAGATGACTTGATTAAGTCCAAGAAGCTTTTGATAATGGCTGGGAATCAACGTTATGTATGTACTAGCAGAAGTCACCATGAAGGAGGACATGTACGAGATTGCGCTAACATGATTTCTTTTTAATTTGATACTAAAGTAGTGTCTTTTAGTTCCAAATCCCATCTGAGCACGGCCCTTAATAGATTAGTTTAGAATTGGTGAACATAGAAAGGTCGAGGATTTCTGGATTTTGTGAAAAAATATATACAAATACATTTAGGTCGATAATAAAAATGAAAAATTAATAACATTAAAAAGATAAATAAAAATTGCTTTTTTGAAATGTTGGTTTCGGAGCTCAAAATTTTCTAGAATGTGGTTTACAGGTTTTCTCTCTCTAAATTTTTTAGAACATGGTTTACAGGTTTTCTATCATGCTGTATCGTATATTTAACTGCAAGCAACTATATTTATGATGTGTCCACGCACACAGCCATACCTGATCATTGATGGGATAGGTTGAGTTGGATCAGGTGAATCTGGACGCACCCTAGGTCCTAGAGTTAGATATCAGGGTTGGTCCTGGTTGACAGTAAGGCCTATTAATACCCATCCAAGCATAAATGTTAAGGACAAGGACATTGCGAATACTTACAATCTCCTGCAATTTTCCCTCCAACTTGCAGGAATGTTTCAGAAAAGAGGGGCTTCTTTCATTGAGTGGTCTCTCACTCTCTCTGGTTAAAAGGATACAGGCAATTGTCTTTCTTTATAGACAGCATATATGCAAATGTTGATTGGAAATAATAGGCAGTGTGGAGAAAAAATAGTTCTAGTACTCATAATTTAAATAGTAACTTCGAGAATAGAAATAGTGAATTCTTTTTCTTATCATCTCAATCTTCTCTCTTTCTTGAAGACTTCGCAAAATGACATTACCCAGTAAGAGACTTCTGTTATTCTCGAAGTACTCATATGCAAATGTTGATTGGAAATAATAGGCAGTTTGGAGAAAAAAAAATAGTTCTAGTCCTCATAATTTAAATAGTAACTTCGAGAATAGCAATAGTGAATTCTTTTTCTTATCATCTCAATCTTCTCTCTCTCTTGAAGACTTCTCAAAATAACATTACCCAGTAAGAGACTTCTGTTCCATTTGGCAGTTCTTTTAAAACATTTAAATATTGGATTTTCTGCCACAGGCCATTCCAGGCTTTGCCTGTTCTGTGGATCTCGCACCTAACCATGAAGTAGCTGGAATGTTAAATATGATGTCTGGCCCAGCTCAATGAAACAAAAATATTTTGTTAAAACACAGCTATTCAACAATGTCTTAGTACACATGGACTTCATCTGATTGTTGTTTATTCCATGCGTTTTGGTTTGTTTGTGATTTTTGTTCTTTCCTCACCCCTTCCCTCTTTTAGTTTCTTATTGTACTGTCAGTAATTGGTGGATCATAAATGTGTTTGGCTGTAAACGTCCTATTCTAATTCTGATAAAATGATTTCTATTTGCAGATCGAAGATGGAAGAGATCTTGGATAAACAGGTACACATGGAAAATAAAGAAATAGTTGTGCTTCTTATAAGCTTACTTTGTAGTATATTAACAACAATTAAGTTATTTATAGATACGACAACAATTATATGTACAAGAAACAAGAATTGAGAAGCTTTTTTAGGACTAACTTTTCCTTGATTTTTGTGCTTTTAAGTTTTAGCACAATAGGAATCATTTGCTGCTTGTAATGAAAGATTGATAACCAATTGAATTTCAGTGTATAGATGTGAGAGATTTCACTTACTGTATTTTCTTTAATTTTCATTTTTTTTCCTTTTTCTTTTTTTGTAAAATTGTACAACTTTCAAATACTGTTATAAGTTAGGCACTCGTTGTTTTTCTCATTGTTATTGTAAATGATACAAGTCTATTTTGACATAGTATTTGTTCCGTGTTATGTTTTCATCATATTTTTTCTAATCTTCGTGCATTGGCCGTTTAAAGTTCCGCATTAGGTTCCATGTTTCAAGAATTTAGGTGCTATGTTACAACTACCATTCTATTAATCACCAGTTGTGAATGTCATAAAGACCTGAATGGACTTGCATATTGTAGTGTACGATGGGAATGTTGCATGGAAATGAACCCTTTTGACTGTCTAAATGTAACATTCAAGAGTCTTTTTCGTGGAGACATTCCCCTTCAATCAATAATCTCATTTCCATGAAGACTAACCACCGTACTAATCATTTGCTGTCGGCAAGATCAAATACCCAAAGAATAACACAGATAACCAAATTCACCAAATAATATTATTTGTGACGCTTGATATGGGGGTATCGTCCCAACACGTGCTCCGGCATAAAATCATGTCGTGTCAAAATTCCGACAATTGGAGGCCTCTGCAATGAGTAGACATGAGAGCAGCAGGGTCATTAGACATCATGGAAGTTCTAAAATGAATAAAGAAACAAAATGATAGGAAAAGAGAAGAGCAGTGGAATAGCAGAGAAAGAGAGAATTACCCCTTGACTCTTTGGTACAACACACATGTGCCTGAGACCAATCTGTCGAAAGAGAATTGCTGCTTTGGCAAGCGACATTGTCTCAACCACTGTGTATGGGGATGCATTGGTGATAGGATGGAGATCAATGTACATTTCCATCTCTTCCTCTTCAATATCCAGATCCTCCACTTTAATTCCCTTCCCTGAGCGTGGCTTGGCGAAATCAAATGCAGCAAATCTACGCACTATCTCATCTCCGGCGAGTACTCTATCCCTTGAAAAAGCTTTGCCCTTAAGCAGAACAAGCAAATGAGACCTCAAAACAAGGCCCCATAATTCCAGTGCCCCTGAGAAGGGTGGCTCATCAATCACCGGAAACCCGTTATGCCCTGTGGTCCTCAAAACATGCAATATGTTCCCCACCTTTTCAACACCAGAAAATGTGACCAATGGACCGGAAGCAACATCAAGTGCAACCAGTTGCCGCATGTAAGGCTCAGCATGCGCCTCCATGAATGGAAATCCCTTTAACTTCACTATTTGATCATACACACCTTTGTTAAAGTTATCAGCAACTGTTTTTGAGATGAGGAGCACCATCATCACAAGGGGAAGCAGCAACAAGTCATTTGTAAGCTCAAGCAGTATGACACAAAGGGAAACTGTCATCCTCATGGTGCCACCGAGGAAGGATGCAGATCCAAGGAGGGCAAAGAGACCGGTATCGAGTTTGGAGATTGATTCAAAGAGCCGCCCAACAAGACGACCATAGCAAGCTCCAGTTAACATGACAGGGATGAAAAGCCCCGAGGGAACAGCAATCCCATAAGTTATAATCCCAAGGCAGTACACAGCACCGAAGAAGATGAAAAGACTGGAAATTCGGAACTCTTTTGTAGTGCTGGTACTCGTTAGGTTGCGGATAGCGTCGTCGTTGGTGTTCAGAAAGAGAGAAGCGAGGTCATTGTAGTAACCCGGTGGGCATTGGAATCTTTTGTAGTTGCTGGATTTATCAGTATTGGGACAGATAACGGATGCATCGGCAGGGCAGGGTGTGCATTTTTGCAAACCACGGCAGGCCATAAGAACAACATGATGTTAGGACGGCGATGGTGATGACAAGCAAGATTTTAAATGCAGCTCCTTTTCTGCAGCAGCAGGAGAACCATAAAAGTAGTTGGTTTCAGAAAAACAAGGTCAGTGTATAGCGCCACGATGAATCAGGGTCTTATCTATCAACACGTGTTTTTGTATTAATTACATATATGAGATTAAGAGAGGATCCTGGTTTAGGCATGATTCGTCCCCTAAATGAAGCAACGTGCTCATCACTTAATATAAGATCATTATATAATGAGAAGACATATTCGTTAACGATGCTATAAATGCGAAGGACCTTGTCCACAAGATAATTGTACAGGCTTCCTAAAATTCCTTCAATTCAATGGTACCCAAAAGCAAGATTACGGTTGGGAAAGATTATAAAATATTATACAGTAAAAATAATTCTTTTTCTCACATTGTGTTATTAAAATAAGTAATGTATTATTAAAATTAGTACAATAATATTACCACAAATATTAACTATCAATCAATCACAATAAATACTAAATTTTTATGTAAAAAACTCAATTCGAAAAAAATCACGGGACCGTAGTCCGATATCAACACTTCTACTATGTAATAATAATGAGAGTACAATAATATCCTTTATAAAATCACCACTAGAGGCTTACCACAACATCAAGAATATTAATTTTAACTCAACAACAATAAATTTACTAGATAATACTAAATCAGAGGCTAAATCGAAAATCAAATCTGATAGAAGTGTAGAGTAAGATGCTGGGAACTCACCTTCAAAATTTGAGCAAAATTTGAGCTCAAATTGACATCCAATCATCAAAGAGAAAACTAAAACCCTAAGTTTTTCTTTTCTTCTTCCTCTCACTTTTTCTCCGTTTTTATTTATGCATACTGAAAAATACTTTTAGGCTAAAATCAACTAAACCCAAATGGTGTACTGTGCATTTACGAAAATTTTCAATCAGCTCCCTTCATGGTTAATTTCATAGAAGCCTTTGGACCCATATGATGTGGATCCCACCAACAAATCTCTCCTTCCATGTCATGTGAAATGATCCACTAAATCCGTTTTTCCTTTACAAACTTGAAGCTTTTCCTTGGACAATGATTTAGTTATCATATCCGATCCATTCTCACTTGTATGTATCTTTTCAAGTTGTAACAATTTTGATTCTAATACGTCACGTACCCAATGATACCTAACATCAATGTGCTTGGATCTTGAGTGGAATGTTGGGTTCTTTGCCAAATAAATGGCACTCTGACTGTCACAGTAAACTATATAGCTCTTTTGCTTCACACTCAACTCTTATAAGAACTTCTTCATCCACAAGGTTTCCTTGCAAGCTTCAATAACTGCAATATACTTAGCCTCTGTGGTAGACAAAGTAACACATTTCTGAAGTCTGGATTGTCATGACACAGCTCCCCCTGCAAAGGTAATCAGGTATCCTGATGTAGACTTCCTAGAATCCATATCTCATGCCATGTTTGCATCTGTGTACCCATACAACACAACTTTATCACCACCAAAACACAAACATATCTTAGAGATGCCTCTAAGGTATCTGAAAATCCACTTCACTACTGTCCAATGCTCTTTGTCAAGATTAGACTAACAACACCAACTGCATGAGCAATATCTGACCTAGTACAAACTATAGCATACATCAAACTACCAATAGCTGATGCATAAGGCACTGCACTCATTTCTTCCTTTTCTTTCTCACTTGTAGGACATTGCTTGGAACTAAGCTTGAAGTAACTTGCAAGTGGTGAACTAACTAGTTTTGCCTTACTCATGTTGAATCTTTCAAGAACCTTTTCAATGTAGTTTTCTTGAGATAACCATAACTTCCCATTTTTCCTGTCACGAGAGATCTTCATGCCAAGGATTTTTTAGCCTGTCCTAAATCCTTTATAGCAAATGACTTACTGAGTTCTCTCTTCAACCCTTCAATTTTACTACCATCATGGCCAATAATTAACATATCATCTACATAAAGCAAGAGAATAATGAAATTATTATTTGCAAACCTCTTCATAAAAACACAGTGGTCTGATGTAGTTCTGTTGAAACTATGATTTTCCATGAAAGAATCAAATTTCTTGTACCACTGTCTCGGTGCCTGTTTCAGCCTATATAAGCTTTTCTTTAACTTGCACACTAAATCTTCCTTGCCTTTGACTCTGAATCCCTCAGACTGCTCCATGTTAATTTTCTCTTTCAAATCACTATGAAGGAAAGTTATCTTTACATCAAGCTGCTCAATCTCTAAGTTTAAACTTGCTGCTAAACTAAGGACAACTCGGATAGAAGACATCTTCACTACAGGAAAAAAAAATTCTTCAAAATCAATTCATTTCTTCTGACTATACCCTTTCACAACTAACATAGCCTTATACCTTAGTTGTGAGTTGTTTTCAGTCTTCAGCCTGTAAACCCATTTGTTTTTCAAAGCTCTCTTACTTTTAGGCAATTTTACTAACTCATAAGTGTAGTTCTCATGCAAGGATTTTATCTCCTCTTGCATAGCTTTAAACCACTCATTCTTATGTTGGTGAGACATAACTTTATGAAAGTTTTCAGGTTCTCCCCCATCTATAAGCATCACATACTCATGTGGTGGATATTTGGAGGAGTGATGGCGCTCTCTCATAGATCTTCTTAACTGAGGCTCAACAGGTGGATCATATGATTCTTGAGGTGCTTGCTCAACTTGTTCTGTTGGACCATCATCATCAACTCTATCATTAAAATCTTCTTATGCATCTCCCCCATAATCATCATAAATTACAGGTGGAAGAACTGATCTGGAAATATCAGGAATATGAATTTTATCACATTCTTGAGGCTTCTCATCTTTCTCTATCCCATTAACTATCTAATCTTCAAGAAATGTAACATCACTACTTCTGATGATTTTCTGACTCACTGGATCCTATAATCTATACCCAAAGTCTTTATGTGCATAACCCAAAAAGATACACTCCCTGGCCTTATTATTAAGCTTCGACCTCTCATCTTTTAGAATATGAACAAATGCCCTGCAACCAAACACTCTTAAGTGCTTATATGAAACATCTTTTTCGGTCCAAACTCTTTCAGGTATATCATCATCCAAATGAGCTGAAGGAGAAAGGTTAATTAAATTAACTGCAGTCCGCATTGCTTCACCCCAAAAGAATTTAGGTAGCTTTGCATCAAAGAGCATACACCTAATTCTTTCTTGAATCGTTCTGTTCATTCTCTCTGCCACACTATTTTGCTGAGGAGTTTTTGGCACGGTCTTCTCAAGTCTGATACCATAGGATCCACAATATTGCTCAAATGGTCCTTTATACTCACCACCATTGTCCACCCTTACACATTTCAACTGTTTCCCTGTCGCTCTCTCAACCTTAACATAAAAATCTTTAAAGATATCAAGTACCTGGTCTTTAGATTTTAGAGTAAAAATCCACACTTTTCTAGAACAATCATCAATAAAAGTTACAAAGTAAGTGCACCTCCACGTGTTCTAGTTTACATAGTACATATGTCAGTGTGTATCAAATCAAGTAAGTTTTCTCTTCTAGATGGATGAAAATTATGAAATGCAACTCTATGTGCCTTTCCTGCTAAACAATGATCACAAGGTTTGAGAGACTTACCTGCCAAGTTAGGCAGAAAATTCTTTTTGATTAGAACTTGAAGCCCTTTCTTACTTATGTGATCAAGCCTTTTATGCCACAACTCAATGTCAGATTCTTTTGCTGCTACATTGACATCTTCTTTTATGAGCTTAGCTTCCATAACATAAAGAGTGTTTACCTTCCTTCCTTTGGCTAAAATTATAGAACCTTTGGTGAGCTTCCATTTACCTTCACCAAAGTAGTTGCAATAACCATCATCATCAAGTTTGCTAATGGAGATCAAATTCAGACGCATTTCTAGAACATGTCTGACATCCTTGAGTAGTAATCTGCTACCAACACTGGACTCCAAGTAAATATCCCTTATGCCCACAATCTTGGATGCACCATCATTTCTCATTCTAACATAGCCAAAATCACCACTAGTATAGGATGTGAAGAAATCACAATTTGAAGTAACATGAAATGAAGCACCCTAATCAATTACCCAATCACTTGTATGACATGTGAGATTTATGGAGTTTTCATCATAAATAATAGTCATATCCCCATCAACAATTACTATATTGCTTACTTGTTCATTTTTCTGTGATTCACCTCTTTCCATAGCCTGTTCCCTTTTTCATATTCTACACTCTCTCTTTATATGCCCAATTTTGTTGCAATAGTAACACTTGACATTTTTCCGTTGAGATTTGGATCTTCCTCTGTAGTTGTTATTACCAGAACTTCTACTTTGGCTTCTTCCACGTCTTTCATGTTTTTCTGTAACAAGTGTGTGTCTCAGAAGAACTCATACTTGCATTCTTTCTTTTGGCTTCTTCATTTTGCATTCTATTCTTAATCATTTCCATGGTTAGTTTCCCATTTGGCGCTGAATTGTTTACTGACACCACTAATGTCTCCCAACTATCCGGTAAGAAACTAAGCAATAACAATACTTGTAATTTACCATCTAGTGAAATATTGATAGTTGTTAACTGGTTCACTAGGCCTTGAAACTCACTAGTGTGCTCAGCTATACTGCGCCCTTCCTTGTATTTTAGATTCACAAGCCTCTTCATTAAATTGACTTTATTTTGTGGTGTAGGCTGCTCATAAATGGACTCCAATTTTCTCCACATAACATCAGTCTTGGTCTCTTTTGCCACATGGTGAAATACACTCTGATCTATCCATTGCCTAATGGTGCCTACACATTTTCTATGTAATTGGATCCACTCATTATCACTCATTTTCTCGGGTTTTACAGCATCCCCTTCAATGGGTTCATGTAGGTCTTTTACAAAAAGTAAATCCTCTATTCTAGACTTCCATATATCATAATTCCATGCCTTCAATTTAATCATGCATGCAGAATTTTCATCCATTTTAATCAACATAAATTAAGTACTGCACAACCTGGCTAGCTTTGATACCACTTTGTTGGGAAAGATCACAAAATACTACATAGCGGAAACAATTCTTTCTCCCACTTTTTGTTATTAAAATGGGCAATGTATCACCAAAATTAGCACAATAATATTACCACAAATATTAACCATCAATCAATTACAATGAACACCAAATTTTTACGTGAAAAACCCAATTCAGGAAAAACCACGAGACCGTAGTCCGATATCAACACTTTCACTATGTAATAATAATGGGATTACAACAATATCCTCTCTAGAATCACCATTAGAGGCTCACCACAACGTCAAGAATATTAATCTTGACTCAACAATAATAAATCTAACAAATTCTCTTTAAATGTAAATTTACTAGATAATACTAAATCAGAGACTAAATTGAAAATTAAATCTGATAGAAGTGTAGAGCAAAACGTTGGAAACTCACTTTCAAAATTTAAGTAAAATCGGAGCTCAAATTGACATCCAATCATTAAAGAAAAAATTAAAACCCTAAATTTTTCTTTTCTTCTTCCTCTCGCTTCTTCTCTGTTTTTTTTTTCTGATACTAAAAAATGCTTCTCGCTTTATAATTAATTTTATAAAAACCCCTAAACTCACATGACGTAGATCCCACCCACAACTGCTAATATATCTGAGCTGCTTTATGTAACCTTTGCAGAGCTGACATCGTACACTATCAGGCCTCCTTCACCAAAGAGTTCACAGCTTCTAGCGGAGCAGAGTTGTATAAAAGCTCTCAAGACTATTGCAACAACTGCTGTTGTCAAAATGTTCTCCAAAGAAGAGCACTCCGCCACCTTAAAGCATGTCCAAACAAAAGAAACGACACTAATTAGGATCGTCTCTTAATTAATCTACTCTGATCAATTAGAATAAGATCTGATGCCATGCATGCATCAAAACTTGAAATAGGAAAGACGTTGTGTATGGGAAAATAAGAGAGTTGGTACCATGAAGCTGCCTCTTCAAGAGCAAAGAGGACGCCACCAACTGGAGCTCGAAAGGCAGCAGCCACACCGGCAGCAAGTCCACAAGTGATCAAATCTCTACGGTCCCGATCATTTTTGAAGTATCTTAGCCATGTCCAAGCTAAACGGTACTTGCGGGAACCCCCATGCCCAAGTAAAGAGGCTATGCAAGCACCAGTGTGAACCATTGGACCTTCTTTGCCCCACCACAAATCCAGCAGAAACACCAAGCACCGAACCAAAGATCTCTTCGGATTCAGAAAAATATAGAGGTCGGGCAAGATCTAATTTACAACCCTGCACAACCAACTGCCCACAACACCTGAGTACTTGATACACAGAGAGGTACCAATTTTGGCTCACCTTTACAAAAAGGGTAGCTGGAGCCAATATTGAATAAGCATCTACGCCATCAAGATAAGCTTTCACCTCTGGGATACAAGACCCCGCCGCCACCGGAGAAAGGAAAGCACAAAAAACTCCGGCAGCAGCTGCCAAACATATATTGCATCCAGCATATATAGCAAAAGGTTTAATATATCTGCACCAGAACCGTTATCATGTCAAGAGTTACCAAGTCATAAGCAATAAAAAGAATAAAAAATATGAACACCGTGCAGAATTAACAGATGAAGGACTCAAGTACTATGAAATGTTACAATATACAATACTTGCCCATAGCCATATAAATATACATGTTTAGTAGGAAATTGATTAGAGCAGTATTATTTTACTAATAGAAAATAGACTTGCTTCAAAAAGAAAAAAGAAATAGACTGGAATAGTTTTCTTCCATTAGTAAAAAGCAAATTAAGACCAGTAAAAGTAGAAATAAATTACACATATATATTCCTAACAAAACTTTAGGTCGAGGATCCGCCCTTAATCTCTTGGAGGTGGGTTTATTACCCTCTTCTAACCCCCACGTCGACCTTACCGCGAAAGTCGATCCATGTTAATATGTTTACATAAGGCGATAATTAGAAACACAAGGGATTCAAAAAAAAAAAACTAAAGAGGTGTGGCAGAGAGAAGGGCTCACTTATGCTGAATCATGAGATCAGTAGTAAGCAGCAGCTTAAAACCAGATATATTCTCAACTGCTATGTTATTGAAGATGCCAACAAGTCCAGTAAATAGCCCTATAACAAGTGCAAATGCCCACTTGAGGATAGCATACTGGAATGCCCGAATCCTCTTCCTCGACCTCCAATCTTGCTTGAACAACTCGTTTTCTACAATCCTGAATATCCCCCACAAAACCACAAAACAAGTGAAACAACAAATAAATGTGCAATGTCTTGCAAACCTTTTGCTCAAAGTTTAAGAGGAAATATGAAGGGGGCTTGGCTTAGTCATAGTCAAGGCTTTCGATGAGGCAAACCCTGCCACCAACAATGGCAATCTGTGAATATGTGTTGACTCCTTTGGAAAATAGAAGTGGTTGGTTCATCAGTGGTTCATCACTTTCAATGTCAACCCCATCAACATCTTCCCCATGATCATTCACCACAATCTTCTCTCTATCCATATAATTCTCCTTTGCCAAAAACTATAACCTGCTCCATGGCTAAAAATCACAAGCTTTTTGCTTAACCAGCATATATATACATCACCTGGCCTGCAGCTCCAATGGAATATCACCATGAAGCCATAGTAAGAAAAAAAAAAGGACGTTAAAGAAGAGCTATTTACAAAACTAATATGTCTGAAAGATAGAAGATGACAACGAGACAAACAGAATCCCATCTGATCCAAAAGAGTTTTCAGTTGCTCGAAAGTTGATGAACGATCATCAACCATTCAGAAGCTTTATTGGCTTCAAAAGCACACGTGGACCATATTTATTATGTAGTAGTATTATTGTTCTTATCATAATCATAATTGCCAATGAGAATCTATCAATTTATTTTCCATCTTTGTTGTAATGATTGAATTTCTGGTCACTATTCTATGAGTTCTTAGTTGATACACGTGACCCATCTTTTTTATTTTTTTTTGGGTTCTATGTGAAAGTAATAAAAGATAGTAATAATTTTTTCAACTTTGGGGACATGTAATACCATCCTTAAATTTTTTTTTTAAGTCAAACACGTAATAAGTTCATAAGTATTAAATAAAATTTAAAAGATATTTAATAATATATGGGAACTTTTTTGTTAATAGTAAAATTTTTCACTCTCTAATATGCCATATACACTTTAGTTTTAGTTTCTAAGTTTTGTGTTATATATTTTAAGTTTTGCATTAAAAATTTTTAAATTTTATGTTGAGGTTTCAAATTTTATATAAAACGTTTCAATTTTTGTGTTGATTATGTATGAATATAAATTTGTAATATAATAAAAAGTTGAGAAATTATTTGAGTAAGACACCTCACCTAATTAAGTGCGACAAAAATGTATATAATTATTGATAATTAAAAAATTATTAAGAAAAAATATTATATATATATACATTAAGATATGTTCAATCACAAATTTACAAAAGATAAAATAACACATACTTTGGAGAAATACATTCAATAAAAGAAGAACACTAACTCCATAAAAAGGGTAAAAAAGAGACCTTTATATAAATAAAAAAAAAATTAGAAAAAATTATTTACTATTTCAATATTCGAGCACATGATTTAATTAAGTAGGATAATTATATGTTGACATTCGCGCTAAAATAATAATGACGATGATAGTAGTAAAGATGGTTTTTGAGAACTCTCAAGGGTCATGAAAGAATGAAAATGTAAATGATGAATGACATATAAAAATAGGAATAATCAATTTAATAAATATATAAAAAAATCCGACTTCAATGCCTAACTTAAATCTTTTTATTTTTCTTATTTGTAATAGTCCGACAATGACAAAATTATTAATTATGGTCGTTAATGTATGATAATTTTTTTTATTATTTTTCTAAATTGTGAGAGATGACGATATCGATAATGACATCAATTACGTTCGAGTTGATGTAGGGCTTTTTCATTAGCCCTGCCCCAATTCCACAAATAATTTGATAAATTTATTATAAATTAAACCAAATAATGAGAATAAAAATCATACCTAATCTTAATTTTTCCCCATTTATTTATATGTGAAGTCATATGTTTGTATTTTAAAATAGAAATAATACTACATTTTTCATATGTTATTTATAATTTTTATCTTAAATTATGTATCGATTAATTATTGGGTGATTAAATAATAAATAATAATTTTAAAAGTTGAACTATTTTGTCATTTAAATATTGTTTGACACATCAAAATTAATAAAAAAAATTAGAATAATGTTTAAAAAATGTAGCATTACTTTTTAAAATAATTCTCTTTATTTAGTTATACTAATTTTAATTTATAATTAATTTTATATAATTATTACATTAATAAAAAAATTAAAAAAATATATTATTATTTAACACGCACCAATTAAACATTAAAAACAAATATATATATATATAATAAAGATTCTCTTTCGAGAAATCTCAGGTATCCAAATAATAAAATAAAGATAATAAATTTCTAAACTATATATAAATAATTAATCAAATATTACTCCAACGCCTTTTTTATAGTCAGCTTTATTATTTAATTATTTTTTTTCTTTTTTAATTAATGGGTAAGCTTAGCTTTTCGCCCCATATCTCAAATTTTAAGGATCTTATTATAAATATTCTTAAATTTTGGTCTAATTTTATTAATATCACTAACTTTGAAAAATAGGCACTAATACTTAATTTCATACGTGGCAATTTCGCCAAAATTTCTTTGTTAATTGGGGAAAGAATTCGCATGAATCAAATTTTTTGAAGAACATATCGAGGGAGAATTGATTTAGAATGTTCAATCGTTAAAGAATCTTTTGTTAGAATTATTTTAAAAAAATGTAATATCATCATTTTAATATTATTTTATTTAAATAACTCTTATTTCGTATCCAAACATCGTTATCCATGTATCCAAACACTCTTATTTATGTATTCAAATAATCCTATTTCTAAATCCAACACTCCCAAAACACTTTTTTTATTATTTTTTAAGAAAATAATAAGAAATAGATAAAAATAAATAGAACAAAAAACAAAAAAGACCGTTGGCAGCCAAAAGTGGTCGCTGTATTTTCAACCACTACACATAGTCAAAAGTGACTACTGTTGCAGCAACCACAAATAGCCCCACGCGACCAAAAGTGACAATTGTTGCAGTAACCATTAATTTATTTTTTAATGCAATAATCATTTTATTTTAATAATATAATTTAAAAGTAAAAAAAATATTATTAATTTATTGGTATAAAATCAATTTTTTATGAAAAATATGTTTCTTGTTTATTGTGTAGAAATAAAATGGTCATTTTATTACTTTTTATGTTTAAAAAATAATTTTATTAATTCTAACGAAATATTTTTTAATAATTAAATATTATTATCTATTTTTTAAAATTTAAAATACCGATAAAATTAAGTCAAAGCTCATTGCTATTCATAATAATATCCCTAAATTCAATATCAACACTACATGAAATTAACAATTTTGATGAATTAATTTAAAGTACTGCAATCATTCAAACAAAATTTAAAGTATTGTGATTATTGAATAAATGACGTAAATATTATATTATTAATAGAAAAATATATTTAGATCTCAAAACTTGATCCAAAGAATAGTTTCATACCTTTATTTTTTAAATTATCTGAAAAGACAAAAAATATTTTTCTTCCATTTTTGCTATTCTTCAATATTCTTTTGATTGAAACAATATTATCATTGTGTGTGTATATATATATCAATAAGTTTTGAATGATGGTGCCAATTGTGTGTCAAAAATCTCGTCGTCGCCGACAAGGAGTCTTTTGAATAATATTAAAACATAAAGGTGAATTTGTCATTTAAATCAAATTTTAGAAATTTAGATGTCTCTATTCTCAATTTATATTTTTATTTCTAGTGGAATTATCTATTTAAAAGTTGCTTATGGAGTTTTATTTAAATCTTGTTTATTAAACTATTTTAAGTTTAGAAGCGCATTTATCCTCGTTTATTAGAATATATGTGTAAGAATTTAGTGATTCAAAATTGTATTTGAGTAGGATTTGTATTTTCTAACACATGAACTCTTATTTCAATTAGATATAGAGTTTCTAAGGACCTTTTAAAATCTATATAAATCATTGTAATTCATTAGAATAACAATACATCAACAAGAGAGAGAATAGAGGGTTAAAGGCAGTCATAGGGCATTGAGTGCACGAGAAAGGATGTCATTGAAGTGCTTAAGTGCTGAGTGCACGAGATAGTACTGAGTAGATCTTTTAAGAGCTCATCTATTGGTGTACTCTTTTGAATATCTTGTATTAGATTTCTGTGATTTGAAGTTCTTTGTGAACTGAATAAAAGAAGTTAGGATCGCATGATCTACCGTGGCCACAGGCGTTTGTTACTGAACCATATATATTGTTGTGCCTTGTGTGTGTAATTGTTTTCTTTATTGTATGGTTGATCTTATTTATTATTATTTTACTTATGAATGAAATTTTTTGCAATGCACATAAGGTATTATGGTGTTAAATACCAAGCCAATAGGTATTAAGGCACGTATACCTCAACGAATGAGATTAATACTAATGTTAATTAGTAAGTGAGATTAATGCCAAGAATAATTTTTCTTAATAAACTGGTATCAAAGTCAGGTTAAAATCTATAAGCCAAATTGTAAATCATAGATTGCAAAGCGTAGGTTAATTCTACCATAATAACTCACAAGTAGAAAAACGGAAGAATTTGAGAAAATATCAAATAGCTTAAGAGTACAATAGCTTGACTACAAGAGAAATAGTTAAGAATAGAGATTAAAGAGCAATTAGAAAAGAAGGTAAAGAATGATATATATATATATATATATATATATATTGCAATTAGTATATGAATAGGACTTGAAGGCTTTTTGTAGAAGGAATATGTAAGATATTTAAATAGTTTATGGGTAAGAAAGCACGGTTGAGGTTATATACTTGATGGAATTCTATGAGATTTCAACATGAAGTTGTTGACGGGATGTATATCAAAAGCACCATTATAGATTATCTCATTGGTGTGGATAAGGTAAAATATATGGTAATGGGAGAAATATAACTATGAAGATATTATGATGGTGTTAAATGACATTAGATATCATAATATGATGGCTACTCGGAGAGAAATACATTCGAAATCTTTAGAGACAAAAGTTAAGTTTAAAGATATGAATTAACTAAATCAGCACTAGAATAATTTAGACATTGGTTGACAATGGGGTAAATTTTATAAAGCTTCTTGAAAAAACTTTTAATCAATGAGGAGTTTATTAGAATTTAGTGAATCAAAATTATATTTGTGCAAGATTTGTGTTCCTTAATACACGAACTCCTATTCCAATTATAAATAGAGTTTATAAGGACCTTTTGAAACATATATAAACTTTTATAATTTATTAAAATAGACAATACATCAATAAGATAGAGAATAAAAGGCTAAGGGCAACATTAGGATGTTAAGTGCACAAGAGAGGTTGCTATGAGAGTGTTTGAGTATTGAGTGCACGAGATAACACTGTATAAATCTTTTAGGATCTTGTCTATTAATGTATTCCTTAGAATCTCATATGTTATATCTTTGTGATTTGAAGTTCTTTGTGAACTGAATAAAAGATTTTAAAATTTCATAATCCGCCTTAGACGTAGATATTTATTGTCTAATTATGTATATTATTGTGCTTTTGTGTGTGTGATTATTTTTTTTATTGTGTTGTTGATTTTTATTTTATTTGTAAATAAAGTTTTTCACAAAATGATTTGGGTGTTATAATTTCAAATATCAAGTAAAAGATATTAGGATATATATACCCCAACAAATAAAATCAATACTAATATTAATTATTAAATAAAATTAATAATAAAACTAATTTCCCATAACAAAATCTAATCAATTTCTACCAATGATCATATAATTGAGACAATATCCATTTTAATTTACGACAACATTATTATCCACTTCCACTCTCGTGTCCAAAATAAAGAATTTCAAAGTGTTCTTTTTGGATAAGATAGTATTATTGTAAATATATCAATTGATTACAAAGACAAAATTTAACAATAAAACATATGACGGATAATACAACAATTTTCAATTTTGATCTCAAGATTTTACATTCTAAGTTATATATATTAATTATTATTAGATAACTAATTTTTGTAAGTTATAAAATTATTTATTACATTATTTCACCACTCAATAGTACCACTTTAAATAATAAAACTATTAAGATAAAAAATAAAAAATATAATATTAATCATATATAACATATCAATTTGATCTATCATTTTTAAATGACTGAAAGAATAATGTGATACATAATCTAATCACTTAAACCTGAGACTTCTATCTCTTGAGATCTCAATTATATTTTATACTTTAATCTTGATTTGAGATCTGATTCCTTAAATTCGAAACATGGTATCAAGATGATGCAAAGACGCAAGCCCTTCCCCCACCCGAGACCCGACTCCAAGACCCTAGACCTTATGATTATAGATATGAATTTAATCTTGAAAGTAATTTAATTGTCAACCAAAAAAATATTTACATAATTTAGTAGTTATTATAAATTATTTTTAAAATATTTTATTGGCATAAAAAAATAGTTTTTAATCACACAACTGAACACTCTTTATAAAATATTACAACTCTTCAAAACACATAATTTATTGTCAAATACAAATTACTAATTTTTTTTTTTAAAAGCACCAAGTATTGAAGCATTTTGGGTAAAAGGTGTTTCTTAATAAAGATTTGTATAAAATTCATTCGTGAAATTGAAAACATAGATATTTGATATTGCTTTATTTATTAAGAATATTATAGTCTTTTACTAGCCCATTTTTTAGGGTTAGTTTTCACAGATTACAAAGTTTGGATTACTTTAGCAGTGAAAATAAAAAACTAATATTCTTAGTTCTTCCGTGTCAAGGGTAACAATTAGGGTTCTCAGTTTTGGGTTTTGCGGACGCGCAGTAGAGAGAAAGGAAGCTTCTTCGCGTCGGCAATGGCAAACAGTTCGGTGTTCCCATTCCTGCTCTTGATTTTATATATGTTTGTTTATTAATAACTTTTTTTTTATGGTATATATATGATGTTTTTATGAATTAGGGTTTTAATTTCTGTGTTCTGCATCATTTGTAGCAGCAACTGCCAGATCTTTTCTCCAAGTCGCGTCCACGGAGGAGGTCGCTCCGCCTCTCAGAGTTGTTCAGATTGAGGGATTGGTATCGTATTCTCTCTTTTTCTCTGTTTGTTTTTACGATTAGATTATTCTCGATTAATTTAATTTTGAAATCGTGTTGTTAACCGAAACTAACAACAGGCGATACTGAAGATAATCAAACACTGCAAAGAGTTCGCACCATCTTTGGTCACGGGACAGCTTCTTGGCTTAGATGTTGGCCGCGTTCTTGAAGTTACTAACTGTTTCCCCTTCCCCCCGGTATGGTTATAGTAGCTCTGGCTCCTTGTTCTCTGCAATCTACAATCTTCATACTCATGTAATGGTAGTGACTATTGCTTATTATAAATGTAAATGGGTACTTACAGGTCTCGGAAGATGATGAAGAGATTGAAGCTGATGGTGCTAATTACCAGCTTGAAATGATGAGGTGTCTCCGAGAGGTTAATGTCGACAACAACACTGTTGGATGGTATGGTCTAAGCTGCTTTTCTAGGTTAAAGGGACAAGGGGGTCTTGAATGTTTTAGTTTTTCAGAGTCATTTGTTGTCTCTAACTCTAGGCATATTGATGTTCTTTCGGGTTTTGTTTAAGCTGTGTCAGATCTCTCTCTTTATATATGGGTTCACTAGTTGTTCTTTGAGGCTTCAATGAAAGAGTTACTGGGAATTTCAGCCTCTAATGCTATAAGTTATGATTGTGTGCTGCAATTAGCCAATGTGCGATGTCGAGGCTGATTTGGGTGTGGTGCCTCTTCATCTCTTTTACTTTCTCTTCCAACATATATTCAGATCCAAAAAGCAGTGCCGCACCCTGTTTGTTAGCCACATTTAGTTCCAAACTCTATCTCAAATCTTCACTTAACATTCACAAAAAACAGAAAATTGCTTGCTTCTATAAGTCTACAACAGATTACTTTGATGAAATGTCAACAAGTTGATTTGCATTATTTTGCCCTTATGTATTGTTAGAATTTCTATATTTGGTCTTCGACTTCCATGTATAACTACCTTACTCTTTTTCTCAATTGAAATGGCTTTTGTCCCGAATATTTTTCAGGTATCAATCAACAATGCTAGGCTCTTTTCAAACAGTGGAATTGATTGAGACATTTATGAACTACCAGGTTTGTTTTGAAATTTGCTAGATCACTTCTATAATACTCGGTGCTTTTCCGCCAATTTTCTTCTGCTTTATTGTGGATGCTGCTCTTAGAATTAATTTGACTTTTGTTATTATGACCAATTCTCAATATAAATGCTTTTATTGAGGAACACTTTTCATGTTGCAGTCCCTTAGGCTCTAGGTCATTGAGTAATCGTGACTTGGCATGCAATGGTGCAGAACTAGGATACTCGGCCATACAAGTTTAGTTCTTTAAACAATTGGCAATAGTCTATTGTTCTTTGAGGCATGAATGAAGGAATGATGTCTTCACCTAGCAACATTGAAAGAAGAGAAGGCGATGAAGAGATGAAAATATCAAAGATGAAAAGGAGAAGTAAAAAAATAAAGGTGACGTAGGTAGTCACCAGGAAGACAATTGCCATACTTTGAAATGAAGCTTCAAAAGCTGCTGGTGGTTCTTTGCTATTCGCTTCTTAAATTGACATACTATAAAGACTCGTAATCCTTAGAGGAAAAGAACTCTTGAATTTTAAATAAAAGATATTATTAGAGATGCCATAATACCTTGTTAATAGAGAAAGAACCATGTAGGTTGAGAGAACCTAAAAGGAGTACATTGTTATTAATTTGTTGTTCTATGGAGCATTATAGCCCTGTGTTGAAAACCAATGAGTTTCCAACATTCTAGAACCGATTGCAAATATCCCACTAAAATTTTAGAAATTGTTCAACAAAATATTCCTACAATATTTGAATTGAATGCATGCTTATTGCCTGCAATTTCTCCACTGCCATAGACTAATCAAGAAACTACTTTTTGGCTAATAGTTTGGTAATAAAAATTTATTGTAATGGCTTACTACAGTCAATTGAGAACCAATCTATGCAGCCTATAAATACATATGATTGACTATTGCAATGATTAAGTAAAGTAGAGAGTCAGAAAGTTGGAAAGGATAAGAGTGAGCAGTGTGAGAGATGAGAGTGTAATTGTGTAAATGATAAATACTAGTGTGTATATTGTATATCATGAGTTAGTGTGATAGCGAGGTTTTCTTGAGTGTAGTCACTTGTACTTTGTGTTGTGGATAAGTGGATTTTATAATAATAAAAGTGTCTTAGTTTTCTACAAGTGGTCTTAGAGTGGGACAATCCTAAAGTTGAGCCAATTAGTCAAGGATCATATTGAGGTGATACTAGAAGTTTGAGAACAGTCAAGGACTGTTGATGAAGCGCTCTTAGGATTTCCACAAGATGGTTAGGACCATGTTGGAATTTGATTTTTGGTGAAGTGGTAAATCCAGCATTTAGCTATTATTCTATTGTAACTTGTGATGGCAGATTTAGCAAGCACCACTAGTAGAGTCACAAAGCTCATTAATGCAAATACTAGTGTTTCTTATTTACAGACTTACACTTTCTCACTTTTCTCTCACATCTCTCACGCCACTAGCTCGTTATCTTCCCAAATTTGTAACTCTCTTTCTTAATCATTACAATAGGCAATCAAATGTATTTATAGGATTCATAGGTCGGTTATCAATCGACTTCTTCGATTAGTCTATGGCAGTGGAGAAATTGGGGCCAATAAGCATGCATTCAAGTCAAATGTTGTAGGGATATTTTGTTGAAGATCTTATAGAATTTCAGTGGGATATTTGCAATTGATACTAGAATGTTGGGAAGTCAGTGTTAATTTTCAACACTCCCCTTTGCTGCAACTTCTCCTTCAGTCTCCGTGACAATTATTATGGATATCTTGGATTAAGCTTCCGCTATCTGTTTGATCTCCTCTAGGAAATACTAATAGAAACACAAAATAGGCACCAACTACCAATACCCCATATATTCCTATATTAGCTTCAAGAAAAGATTTTTTAACAAAACATAAAATATTTTATAAAACCAGTAGAACTAAACTTCAAATAAGATGAATAGGCACTACTATTGCTAGTTTAAACAATTGTGGAAATTATAGATGCACCTTTGATTCTTTAAACTTTAGGAAACTTAAAATGTAGGAACCAACTAAATGCAAAGGTACATAAAATTAGATCGAAATTGACTCTTAATTGACTTTATGTGAGGTTCCATCTAATTCTCATTTCATCATGTTCATTACCTAGGGCAATAGATTGACTTCATAATGTGGGATAACATATTGGTTTTTTCTTTTGTACCTTGAAACCCCTCATAGGTAGCTTGCCCATAGAGGTTTTGAACCCCTGACCTCTTGGTTGGATGTCTTCTTCTACTCAACCCATTGGGTCATTATATGGGATTTGTTGGCTCCATTGATTTTTTTATTATTAATAAGGAATTCATTGTTTCTTATCAATACTAATAGTCTTCATAACATCATAGTATTTGTAATATATATGTTACTATTTTATTATTAAATCTTAAGATTTATTAGATGAGATTTTTATTATTTGGGTTTTCATTATGTTTTTTCTGTTACTTTTTGGCTTGCTTTGCCCTTGTCCTATTGATTTGATTTTATTTGGTTATGATGATGAATGGGTTTTGGTGATTGCTTTTCTTGACGTTTTATATCAATCTGTTATAATAATTAGATTTTTATTATTTAGGGATTTGTTCACCTTTCTTTTATTACTTTGGATTCCTTACTTTTAGATGCTTGTTATTGGGGTAGCCAAGTTTTATTATACATATCCATATTAAGCTGGTGTGGAGTTGCACAATTTGTCAAAGGAGTGGAAGTTTGAATTCAACTAAAGGAACCATGAAACTGTTAACAGATGAAAGAACTTAAAGCAAGTTCTTAATATTCACTCTATGGAATCTTAGTTCTTTCCCTCGCTTGTTTTTTTTATCTTGTTTGTATTTCATTTTGGGTGGTTGCAGGAAAATATTAGAAGGTGTGTGTGCATAATTTATGATCCTTCAAGGGCCAATCAAGGTGCATTAGCTCTTAAGGCGTTGAAGCTTTCTGATTCCTTCATGGATCTTTACCGCAATAACAATTTTACCGGGGAGAAGTATGTCATTTTTTATGTCCATTCTGGAAAAATCTTGTTTGCATTTTAACTATTTGATGCAAAATGAAATTTTAATATCTTTTTTCTTTCCGATAGGTTGAGGGAGAAAAACTTATCGTGGGTTGATATCTTTGAAGAAATTCCTGTAAGCTTATGAACCCTTTCTTCTTTGGAAAATAGATGCATTTTTATTATCGTGTTTACATTATTTGTTATCATAGTTTCCTTATGTTATTTGAAATCCTTCCAAAAGCAATAACATTGTGTAGTTGCTGAAAGAATTTATTTATTTATTCTCTTTTTGTTTTGGAGGCTGGTTAGGATAATACTACTTCCACATGTACAAGGCCTCAAGATTTTATTCTTCTGTAACTTTTTTTTGTTCTCAGACTTGAGGTAAACCTGATAATTGGAAGAAACGGTGGCAACACAACCTATTCAACACACACACACACACACACACTAGTCCTGTTGTGAGATATGAGCTGTCAATGGTTTACAATTGCATGGACTGAACTAATATGAGCTTGGATTGTATCATCCTTTAACTGCCACATCTTTCGAGTTCCAAAAATTGGAATTTGGTTATTTTCTGTAGGTGTACTGTATGGAGTTAATAATCAAATGACACCTAGTTCCTATTTGTGCCGGTTTATTATGTTGCAGATAAAAGTCTCAAATTCTGCACTTATTAGTGCCTTTATGACCAAGCTAGAACCCGCTACACCAGTTACTCAGGTAAAATAGCAACTGTTACTGGAGACTTACTGTAAGATCAAATTTAAAGTCTAATTTGGTTTTACTGACTGGTTTCAGTGTGATTTTGACCGCCTGCAACTATCAAGCAATCCATTTTTAGAGAGGAATATGGAATTTTTGATTGAGAGCATGGATGATTTGTCAGCTGAACACCAGAAGGTTGATGCCCTTTTGTACTTAGTATTATATTGTTTTCTAGACTTTTACCATAACATTTTCCTTGCCTCTTCCAGTTTCAATATTACTACAGAACCCTGGCACGTCACCAAGCTCAGCAGCAAGTATGGCTTCAGAAGAGAAGGTAAGATGCTGGCTTAATTTTTACTGTCATTTTCTATTTTGCTTTATATCTAATATACGTCTGTTACTTATGCTGTTTTCTTAGACTAAATTTTCTTGTAGGCACAATAGTGAAATTTGCATTTTCTTAAACATTGTTGTCTTTTCTGACACTGCATGGTGTTGCTGTTATGCATAGTTTCTGTTGCTGCGTCTGTCTTCCTCAACTTTTTCATCTTCTGTTAATTATTCTTATAATGTTAATATTTTATTATTTTGAGGTTATTAACTTATTTTGTCCACAAGTAAACATCTGCACAACTCATAGTCCATGTATATGTGTTTATTATAGGGATGAGAACAAGGCTCGTAAAGCTTCTGGAGAAGAGCCTTTGCCTGAGGAGGATCCTTCAAATCCCATCTTTAAGCCAATTCCTGAGCCTTCTCGGTTGGATAGTTTTCTGATACCAAATCGCATTTCCAACTATTGCAACCAAATTAATGGGTATGTTGTATATCTTAGAAGACTTGTATGGAATGCATCTGCCCATGTCTTTTGTTATTATATTGTTATTGTTTTAGAAAAGACATTTACTAAAGGGACAATGAGACATCCTTAAATCAAGGAAAAGCTGTCATAAAAAATCCCTAATGGGTTACTCAAAAGTTTTAAAGAAAAGTTATCACTCAGCTCAAAACCTACAAACAATTAGAATTTGTCGGACCAAACATTTGCTAAAAATCTCCTCCATACTCACTCCATGTGGTTGATAAAGAAGAATGACACATCTCGATTCTTGGAGGAAATAGAAGCCCAAAGAGATGCCAAAGACAACTTTATTCAATATGCCAATAACCTCTCCCTTGAATAGAATTCAAAGATTCTTTATTTCTCAAGAGTTCAGAAAACCTGAAGAATTAAATTACTTATGTTGCTGCAAATTGCCAAATGTTGTTCTAACTACTTGTCATAACTTAACGAAAAGTATCTCTTTCTCTTGTCCTGTGCTGATTTTGAAGAAGAGTTACATGATCTGGTTGCACAATATTAAATCCATATACTGCTTTCTTTTCATCTATTCCTAGATGATAGAATTTTATTTTGAAAGGTTTGAACCTCGGTTCTTGAACCATATTAAAGCCATACTCTTAGATTGTCCATGAAGTGTGTTATCTTTTACCACTTCCTCTTTTTTTGTTCATTGGTATGGTACGACTTGCTTTCGTTGTTTTAAAATAATCTAGTAACTCTTGCAAATGGCATGGGTTATCCCTCTTTTATACATTCACATCTGAAGTGATTAGAAACATCTTATTCTCTTGGATTTTTTCATCAGAATTTTAATTTTATAGTAAGCTGGTTGTCATGAAGCCTTATTTTTCCAGTCTGCAGTTACCGTGTTACTCGTTGCTTTTCAATTTTTGTACTGTGATTCATCACTTGATTGAAGATATTATCTAGTTGCCGCATTTTTTTAGCAGGGATCGTTCGCATAATTCTTGATGTCTATTATGGAAGGGGAGAGAGCCCTTCGTTTTAGTTGCCCCTCTTCTTGAGTCTCAAATGTTGCTTTCTTATTACTCATCATTTGATGATTGTTATAATATTGTCAAACTTGTTTCAGGGTTACTGGACAGAGCTTCAGCAGATTATATTTGACGAAAGCTTTGCATGATAATTGATGGAAAGCTTGACGGCAGGCATCAGCGTTATATTTCATTTGTTTCTTTGCTATTGGTGGCTGGTTTAGATGTTTGAAGATGAGAATGCGGATGGAATATAGTCAAAGGTTGTAATGTGTTTGAAAACGAAAATTTTGGACTGCAGCTTGATTTTTATTTTGTTTTAGTTAAATTTAGAGCAGCAGAAGAGAGAACAGCATTAGAATGTAATTTCAAGAACCCACAATTTCTCTTTAAAGGCTACTGAATCATTTTAACAATTTTTGTCAAAATTATTTGATATATTATCACTAAACTGATTAACTATCTACTACTAGTGCTATTATAAAGGGACCCACCCCGAATTTACGGTAAATTCGTTTCCTATGGTATACATATTCTTTCATTTTTTTCTCTATACATTCGAAATTCTAGCACTGCCGACGTGTGAACGGGCAAATTTAGGTTGTCACCGCACGTATTTGGATAATTGAATACTTTTACTAAAAAGAAACCAGTTCACAGAAGTTGATACACTAGAAAATGAGAATCATTCTAACAAATTTGTTTTTTCGTTTTTCTTTTAGTATTTTGCCTTTTTTTATTAAATCAATGCCTACTCAAGCATGCATCATTCGAATGTCTGTCCACCAAAGTATATAAAGGGGAATTGAATTTGCCACAAAATATTCGAACCCCACCACGCCACATTTTTTAAAAAGAAAAAAAAAATTAAAGTGTGACTGGCACATGGGGGCTACAAAATTCTAAGAGGACAATTCTTTAAAAACCTCGTCAGAAAACAATGAGGTTCACACAGGATAAAACATCATAGCCTTCCCGTTTGTGTACAAAATCCAAATGAACACGAATACATATAGCTGAAGGCAACAGCAGGCAATAACCCCAAATAACCCAAAATTTTCATAAGAGCTCGGAAATAATCCTTGGATGGCCAGCAGCAACAGCAAACCAGAATTTCTCTTGATTACTTAATATTGCATAGTCAGTCCAACTGTTAACATTGGACTCAGTCAGGCAGTATTTGCTCACTGTCTGCATCAGCTTCTGTCTCAATCTGGGGCTTTGATGGAGCTTGGCCTGCTCCGGGGGCTTGCTTCTTCTTAATCCCACTTACAATGTCATCAATCCTTAAAAGCATGCAAGCAGCTTCAATTGCTGTTTTAAAGGTCTGTGCTTTCACATTATAGGCATCCCAGATCTGACAACAAATTCACAAATTCATCAACAAAAGAATTCTACCATAAAGAGGAGAAAGAATTAGTTATAACAGTATCATCATACCTTTCGCTCTTTCGTGTCAGTAATTGCACCAGTGTTGCCATCTATACCAATCCATGCATTTTCACCATTTGCATGCTAAATTAATAGTTTAAAAACAACAGAAAGATGGATCAGTGTATGTATCATTTGAAGAAAAATAATTTCATAAATTAATGGTCAAACAAAGCACAACCCTAGCACTAGTAAAAAAGAGAGGACCATGCAGAGTTAATCCCAAGCCTTCAAGATCAGGAAACTTTAACTCCAAAAGAAATCCTAAAAGATCAGCTTCATCAGAAATGACAATGTCCACTGTATATGTTTCTGATAATCTTTTTCTTTTTATTTACTAATTTATTTTGGCAGTAAACAGAAATCATTTATTAATAATGAAATGGGGACTGGGTGTCCAGACAAGAAAGCAATGGCAGCCCTGATATATGCAACTATATATACAATGAAAAATATTCTGTAAGCCTCGGTAACTATAGGAGCCAAAGACAGCCCAGATCACTCAAAACAACATTCAAGGAGATGTCTTAGCTCAAAACTTCTTCCCCATTGAATAACCAAATACATAAGCTTTCCTGACAATCTCAGAATTAGAATATGCAAATACAACCACTCTCTGAAAGGATTCATACCTTTCCCTGCAGCGCAGTCATGGTCCGGATTACATTAACTCCACAATTCTGCGCCAGAGTTCGTGGTATAGCCTCAAAAGCTATAGCTGCAGCTTCATAAGGCCACTGGTTTACAATCATTGAGCATGAATATCAGAGTAATATAAAAAAAGCCACTTCTAAATTTCACCTATTACATTCTTAATAAATAAAAGAAAATTTTGCATCTCAAAATCATTCAGAAATTCAGAGATCAGTGACCAAATTGATACAAGAAAATCATTCACCTTTTCGATGCCTTCAATTGATGAACTCTTTTGCTTCAGAGTGGCAGATACAGTTAATTCTGTAGCCCCACCACCTGGCACAAGCTTTGGATTCTTAATTATATTTCTTGCCACAGACATAGCATCCTGTAATGCAACCAAACTTCAGAAAACATGTCCTCAAGAAAAAAATTTGAATACATGACCTCACTGTTTCTCATCAATCAAGTAAAGACCTTTCATATACCTGCAAATTTCTTTCCACTTCATTCAGGAGATCCTTACTGGCACCTCTTAAGAGTACAGTACAAGCTTTTGGATCTTTGCAATCAACAATAAATGCAAAGAACTCATCCCCAATTTTCTTAACCTCAAATAGCCCAGCACCTGTACCAACATCAGACTCCTGCAACTCATCTGGTCTGTTCACAATAACAGCACCACATGCTTTGGCAATTCTATTATTATCTGTCTTCCTTAACCTCCTAATTGCACTAACACCAGCTTTGCTCAGATAATGGCATGCCAGATCACTTATCCCCTTCTCTGTGATCACCAAGTCTGGTTTAAACTTCAGAATCTGCATGCACAGATTTTCGATGTACTCCTCTTCCATTTTCAATAGGACTCCCCAGTCTTCTTCCTTAACCAACTCAGCATTTGTTTGATTCTCTCCTTTCTTATATTCAAGGGGACAATCAAGAAGGATAATACGTGGGTTGACAATCTTTCTTCTCATTTTCCCAGGGGCAACGACATCTTTGTTGAACATAACTCCTTTAAGAACCCTAGAATCTTCCAACTGGCCACCTGGGACCTTCTCGACTTTAATGTACTTCTTGATATCTACCTCTTTCAATCCATGGCCAAGGTCGACACCAACTGTTGTGGTTGCATCAATTGCTAGATCCTTAGTTAAAGAAAGATACAAAGCATGTTAGATTAAGTAACAACAAAAGTTGCAGCCAATGACTCAAACAAATAGTATATAACATTTCTTGCTTTACCTTTGGGTTATTTACAACTTTGCAAAACAAAGTACCAGCATAACAAATTAAGCTCAAACAATGCATATGCATATGCATAAGCATGAGGAACTTACAATTGGAAAAAAAAAAATCCAACCATAGAACTGGAAAATATAAAGATATTCAACAGAGGAGAAAAGAAAAATAATGAAATTTAATGTGTGTTTTCCTTTGTGTTTCTTTTCATGCATAGAGATATGGCACACCGATCAACTTCCAAGCATGCCAAGCTCACTTCACCTTCGCTAGGAAGTAAGATCATACATTCAAAATTAGAAGCAATATCCATAATATGAAAATTTCTTCTAAGTGTAAGGAAGTTTTAGATACACATCTTTACAAATTAATAAATCACATTAAGAAATTTTCTCTAGGTAATGGATTTGACATGAGCAGGCGTAATGGGAGGCAGGGGCAGCAAGAGTTGTGGCTCCGGAAAAACACCCATCATGCCTCTTTTAACCATCCACATAAGCTATAAAACTGAAATAATTTTTTCTTTCATTTCCAGTATAAAAGCACCATTTATTGAACAAATGAAAGACCAATAAGGATTTTCCACAGTTTTTACATAATCACTTTAGATTCTTTACGTTTGTCATAAAATGTCTCAGATGATACTTTAGATCTTATATGAGGAGTTTGAGAGAATAAACGAGATAGGTAGATGCAACAATTAATGATCTCAAATTCAACTATTGTCATTCTTGCTTACGTGGTGGAGATTCAACTCCTGCATGTTGGCTCCCTACATATGAGCTTACACCCCCTCCCCTTTTCCCTCAATCCAGGAAACCAAAAGAAAAATGTCTACGCATGATATGCGGGTGCAAATCAAAGAATTTTCCAAATCAATTACTCCAGCAGTAAGATAGATCCCTACCCCAGTCAATCCCTTTTATGCCAAAATGGGAACGAGGAAAAGGTATGAAGTACACATTACTGACATAGACCTGAATCTCAAAGCAGATATACTTACAGCAATTAGATCCCCAAATTGACTTGTGAACTTTGTGCCAATGCAGCTCTTAACCAGCCCCAACATTGTTGCACCTGCCATATAAATAAATGCATTACTAATAACATAATATACAAGCCAATAATTCCAAAAAACATTCCCAAGACTTGATTCTTAAAATAAATGTTATTATCTTCCATATATAGCACACTCGTTTTTCTTTTTCATCAAATGAAAAATGCCTTAAAATCCAAATTTGGCACCAACAAATCCATTTTTCACTAAGAGATTTTAGTAAAAGAAGACACCTATTACATTAGATTAAATGCACATGCCCAATTACAAATAATTAAATGTTGAGAAAGCAATAGTGAAAAAGACGGGTATTGAAGAAACTTACGATCCTTTACATCAATGGGCATTGCAATTTTATCAAGCATCGCAACTGCATCTTCCAAAGCCTTGTTGTAGGCTGCAAATCATACAATACTTACTTCATAGTCTCCAACATACTTCAATGCAAAGTTATGATGACATAATTGAAACCTAAAGGCACTAGCAACAATACCTCGGCAAATGACTGTAGGATGATAATTCTTGTTGATGAACTCTTCTGCAACATGGAGCATCTCACCAGCTACAAGTTTGTTCAATTTAAGAAATGACTATCAGGATATGTCAACTAGCTATAAAGATAGCAACACTACGTACACTAGCAATAACGACTGAAAGCATGCTTAGCTAAATCACATGTTAAACATTGCACATCAGCTTTAAGAATTGCCGAATAACATCAACCTTTTCCAAAAATTAAAAATGAACATTCTCATAATCTATTGACAGCAGTATGTAGCATAAGTATTCGCATGTTTTGATCAAAATCCTCACCAAGGACAATGACAGATGTTGTTCCATCTCCTACTTCTTCATCTTGGGTTCGGCTTAATTCAATCATTGACTGTCAACAATCAAAAGCATAACATTTTAGAAGGAAAAAAGAAGTGCAGTAAAGATCAAGATGCCCACCAAAAAAGAAGAAAGTTTTGTTGATGGAAAATATATAATGGAGAGAAAATTCATTTTTGAGACAATGTGGTAAAATAACAATGAGTGAGATGAGAAAAACAAAGAGACTCTTGCCTTAGCTGCTGGATGTGCAAGATCAAGCTCACGAAGAATAGCATTTCCATCATTAGTAACTACAATTCCTGTTAAGAACCAAAAATAATTGGAGTAAACTCCGTGTTCTTAACCTAATGGGGCCAACACAACACCACTTCCGCTAGCATGAAACATAGCACAAGTGTACGTACTATTGTAAAGTAAAGATATTGTCACGTAAAAAGGAGTTACCTCCACTAGCATCAAGTAGCATCTTTAACATGGATCGAGGACCCAAGGTTGTACGGATGATATCAGCAACAGCCTGTTTGAGCATTACACAAAAGATTCAATATCATCAAAATACAAGACAACACAGCAAAACAGCCAAAAGGGAAAAAGAAAATTGTATCTTTGGCTTCAGAATGTAAGTACACTCTGATGCTCATATTTAGGGGGTTGTGTTAAATGAATCAAAATGGAGGAATTCTAAAACTGTTCAAGCGAAATGATGCAGCAGAACGAGTTATAAAAAGGGAAACCAAATTTCTTCATCATTTCGAGATTCATTATCTAACACAATACATCTTCTGCAAAATCTTCTAATAAGCATTTGGCTATTCCAAGCACCGATTTATTTACCTTAGAAGCCTGGATATTGGCATGGTGAACGTTACTTCCAGATTCACGCTTCAAGGAATCCTCTGTTCATTTCGACAAAGCAATTTCATAAAATATAAACAGAATCAATCAATGCGCTTGTAGTTGTATAAATATAACATAATACGGATCGCATAGAGGATGAAACTTACTCAGAACAAGAACTGGAGCGTGCATGGCTTTATCTGGTAATATTTGTAAAACCCTAACTGTAACGCAATTCAAATGAAGCTGGGGATCTCTCTCTCTCTAAGTGTGAGCGAGTGTGTTTACTGTTTGTACTAGAAAACCCTGGAAGGCTCGAACCCTCAATTCTTCTTTCTTTTATTTATAATGCAATGTTTGTCCTCAGCAATATCCCTGAGAACAAACTCCTTACATTATTATACCAGATGGAAAACGTAAATGACCAAATTAACCATCCTTCGAGTACCGGTCCGGTTTAAATTGTTATGGTGCATACATTTATTGTAGTTTTTTACGTGCACCTGTAATTTATATTGCCATGTGCACAAATTTGAGATAAAACTTTAAGATTTTTTTATTTGACCCTCGGGTTTGGGTTGTTACCTTTTTTTGTACCGAACCAATTCAATTAATCCCCAAATAGCCAAAAAAAAACCTTCATCCTCATTTTACACGTGAATTATATGATTTGGTTTGAATTTTTATAAACACAAAATCTAACTTTCAGATTTAGAGACAGAATTGAGATTCGATCAATCTTTTACCTTGGAAAATATCATGTTTATATGTACAAATTACTTCATCCTTCAATTTTTTTCTGGGCTGAGTTTCCGAATGAACTTGTATGTATGTGCACAGGACGAAAAGAGAGTATTGAGAACCAAAAAGAAAGGAAAAAAATTGGACATTATCGCTTAGAATTGTCATTACAACTCACACTCATCCTGCCAATGTTGCATATATTTATAGTAAAGAATGCCCCTTGGGAAATCTGGGCAATACAACCAATCCCCAATAGCAGTTATTCCGGGCGGTGGCTACAGTAACTAATGTGACTCACTTGTGGAAGAATAGACCTCTCTTCTTTCCTTTCCTTCTCTCACTGGCCTGCAACATTTTGGTTAGCAAACCGTTGTAACACATTTATTTCAAATGGCAATGCATGGGTTCCAAAGATGATGCCAAGAGAAAAAGATGACGATGCTGAGCCAAAAGTTCCCCTTCACCGCATCACATTGAGGATTTTGCAATTCTACGTTTAGAAGATGATGCAGAATCTAATACATCGACCTTTTTTGTTGATCTATTTGCTCATGATTCAATAACAAGATCAAGTCGATTGAATTCAACTATTAACCAAACTAAATATGAGGTCAATTGTGGGTTTGTTTATCTATGGAGCTCAAACACAAGCACTTCTGCATTTGGCTTGAGAAATTACACATACATGTATGATATCAACTAATATTATATATATATATATATATATACACATCACAAACATTCTGTAACCTTGCCAAATTCATGCTCAAATGTTTCTTATATTCATTTAAGATTTGGAATGAGTCCTTACCTTTTTTAAGTTAGATCAAACTAGAGACATGTTCGAACTTAGTTGCTTTATCCAAGTCAAGTTTAATGGTAATTTAACCTACCTCTACTAAAACAATTTTGATATATATGCAGGTAAGGTTTGCTCACTCAATGATCACTGCGATGTTAAAACCAAACATATAACACTGAACATAGAACCCTGAACAAACAAAAAACCCAGACATATTGTTTCTACAAATAGAAAGGGACTTAATTAGACTGGTATAAATTTATCCATATTAAATTTCAGCTTAAACATAAACAGAAGTCAGAGTCCCATATTATTTATAAAGAAAGAGAAAAGTTGTTTTAAGTGAAGAATTATACCCTTTTGATAAACAATCTTAAGGTGAGCACAATTGTATCCCTTGAACTGCAAAAGTGGAAAGGAACCGAATTATTTCAATAAGGGTCCAAAAAATAGAAAATATATGAAAGACTAGGGTGATTTGAACACAAGAACATTTGATCAGGAAGGTTATAACTTGCAAAATGCCACAACTAAGGAGATTACCTATCAAAGTATAGATCTCTCTCTCTATTGGAAAAACAAGTTGGCCACTAATTCACATTTTGAGAAGTGGAATCGATCATATCTTTGCAAAAGTATTTAAAAGGAAAAGAACCTTGTCCATCATTATGGTAAATTAACTTTTTAAAATTATATCCATCCGGTGCATAATGGCATAATTCCAGAACTTCTTTTTCCTTTTTTCTTCAAGTAATATTGCAGAAAACATTTGAAACTTACCAACTAACATCCGTTGTGATGCTATCTGCTCGTAAGAGATGCTCATTACCACTAGAACCAATTATAAAGAATTCTGTAGCATTTCCATAAGGAATTGATACCTAGAGATCGAAAAAGGAAAAACAAAAAGAGAAAAAAGCTAAGCAAAAAGCTACCATACCAAGATCATAAATTTACAAGTTCTCAACAATTTATCATATCAAACCAATAATTTTACACCACAATGTAACGTTATCTACATACAAAGAATCAAACAAAAATTAAGGAAATCTTACAGTTGTGGATGTTGAAAACTTTTCAGTGACTACAAGACCGCTGGGTCCAGTACACTTGATACTATAACCTTCCCTCTTAATGGCCAATGTAGCCGGTTCCCATATATCAAGATATCTAGTCTGTAACATCAAAAAGCATATATAAAAGTTCACCATGCCAAAAAAGAAAGGAACAAAATTAAGACAAATTTTCTGGTAAGAGCAGAGCTTGGCATTCAAACAAAAAGACAGAATAATTAATAATCAGATTGGGGTCTTTCTTTATATATAACTCATACCGACAAGGAAACTTTATAGGACGCATGACCACTATAAAGAGTCTTTTCTATGTGGCTCTGCATCTCAGAATCTGTGAAATGGAAAGGAGAAAAGACATTAAAATCAAACATGACAATATAAAGAGAAAGTGCAATTTCTATTATACATTTTTCCAGTTGAAGAAAATCTGAAGAGAAAGGGAAATTTCTATCATACATGACAAAAAAAGAACATGCATTCTATATGACTTCAATTTAATGGAAATTTTACCAGCATAGATGGTAGGAGTGTTCCTTTCTATTGATGGAAAATCAACTTGTTAAGCAATATGAAGTACAAATGTCATCAGCAATTTGATGCACACGTATGAAATGAGGGAAAAAAGAAGCAACTGATAATGTATAGCCATTCAACTAATCAGTGGCAGCTCTTCAACTATAATTGAAGTATAAAATCCTAGCCAGATAATGACAAAAATTACTAGGCGAGGCTTTTTCCTTATTATACATTTAACATTCTTCATCAATAATAAAGTAAAAATAACAATTGATACAGAAGCAATCATTATAATTGACTTCAAGTTGACAGTCTCAGTAAGGGATTTGCAAATGTAACAAAATTTAAAGTTTATGCATTTACAACAACAAAAACCATGCACGCTGAAATGTTAGTAAATAAAATTGCACTTGTAGCCAGCAGAAATGGCAGCATAATAACTTACCACAAATGATCTTTCTGTGCTCATTGGCAAAGACCTTAACAAGCTCTCCCTAGGATCACAAGAAAGCAAGTCATATGAGAAAAGAGTAACAACTGTAGCCATATTATGAATTAACAGGAAAATTGCCAGGAGTTTCACACTACAGACCAACACATTCTGCTCACAGAAAAGTTTCTGAAACTATGTCTTACTATCATGGAGGCTTATCATCCAGTATCAATTCTATCTAATTCAGTTACGTGTTTCCAAAAATTTACCAGGGGTTTTAACACATACTCCCCCTAGGTTTGGTATAATAACACTTAGATGGAGGTATTGATTTTTTTTTTTAAATACATGCATCCCCTAACAAACCTCTGTTAACTTGGACCGTTAGTTCACCCCCATTTTTCAGTTAAACAATGGAAACACCCTTGTATATACCAAAATAGCTGCTGAATTTCTGACATCCTAGAAAATAAGGTCAGGAATACAAGTGTTTGAAAACCTATTTACACCAAAAGTCTCAAGGCTCTAAACTTTAACTTCTAAAGAAAAGGTGTGAAGTATTTAACACATACAACATATAGCCTTGCCACAAAGACGAATAACCACATTCTCTAGATTGAGAATCCTCCTTTGTTAAAATTCTTTAGTAGACCCACTTACGCATCAAATTTTGCTAAATCATCAGCTGCTATATATAACAAACCTAAACAAACTATCCACCAGAGAAAACAAGAAAGTTCTCATTATAAACCTACTTGTACAACAGTCTTTGTATACAAACTTCCCATGACCAAGAGGCACACACAAAGGCACCACTGATACTAAATCCCTAATCTTCACACCACTATAAAAAAAAAAACCAAAGATAATCTGAAACCATCCATTTTGGACTCCCACAATTCAACAATACTCTTGAACTAATTCGTAACCACAACCAAACTCAAATTCAATTACTTAACCAGCTTTCCTAACCCACTTGTAGGCAAAAACTCCTAAACTGCAGATAATCAATGTGATATGCCAAATCACTTGCAAACATTAACACTCAATGACAAAGGATCATCATCAATAAGCTGAAAGTCCACAAAGTTGCTATTCCACATGTGGATTTTCCTCGCTCAAATTAGAATCCAGATTTTCTTTTGCTCAAGTTATTGATTTGCCCTTTATTCTAATGGTCCAATATATTTTCAAGGGTGCAAGTGTTACAAAACCCAATCCCACCATATAAGGTTATACCGAACCTTGAGAGAGGTATGTGTTAAATCCCATTAATTACCGAATTTAGAAGCCAAAAGTGGAGAGACAAAAAATACGCACATGAATTCACAACATGGCAACTGACTGCAAAGTATTAGGAAGTATTTATAATGTAAAATACCTTACGCTTCCTGTCATCAAGAGGCTGCACTTCTATGGCAAGATATGTATCAACATCATCAGCAGTAACAAGATAGTTTGGTTGCTTTGCTCCTGCCCACATAAAACTGCTTAAGATCCAGATTTTGAGATAAGACAGGAATTAAAGCAAAAATGGAAAATATCAGAAAGAACTAGGAGGTTACCATCTATGTAATTTATACGTCCATCTTCCAGATGGCGTACCCACTGCCAATGCAATAAACAGTGCAAGATGATGTAATTAACATAAACATCCAAATAAAGAATTACTTGATAAAGCATTCACATTACATTAAGAATTTTACGTAATGAAAAACACTAATCATCTAGACAGGTGACAGAATCTGCTAAATGCACCTCAAAATTACAACTAGTTGTTCCATTAATAGAGTATCCGCATGCCTGAAGTTGTCGTCCAGGAATAGCTTCCCCGGAAATTTGGAGGCCCTCTATAGCAGGCAATGGATCATCATCTGCGGCTGCATATTACAAATTTTACAATTTGAGATAGCCTACAGCAGCATTCATACCAATACTAGGCTTCTAGGAGATGCCATTACCCTCAGAAAAAGATGAAGAAGGTTCTTCAAGAACAGGTGGCAGGTAAGGAGAATAAGAAGTGTTGGGATCATCCAGTGTGGTTGTGTAAGGAGAGTTTCCTGAGGCCCAATTGGATGAATGCTCTCTCTCATTCTGGTGTTCCTCGGAATCAGCGTCATCCAACTCAATGCTATTGACAGGGACACGAAATTTGACTTGCTTATTTGCTATTTCTTCACCATATCGAGAAGCATTTGAATCATCATGAGTACCAGCAAGGTGTGCTGGTATATCTTGGGTAGCAGGATCCCTAGAACATGAACATATCATTCCATCAGAACACTGATTCAGATGAGTTGAGAGAAAACTAAAGGATTCCACAAAGACTACAATCTTGTATGAGACCGGGCATGCATCTAAAAGAGAACCATGGATAACAATGTAATCAGCTCTCATTGAACTTCATGCTCATATTATTTCTTCAATACAGCAACTTGGTTGAAAACTTATTCTTTACTATAATTTTGGGCAAAGGACATCTATACCCAAGGTATGGTTTAATACCCAACTCCCATGGTTTTAAGAATACTTATGTACATCTCAACAAAAGGGTATTATAGTAAATTGATAACCTATGAACAGTGTCACCACCCCTTCCAACTGAAACGGTCAATGGTGGATACTGTTTAAAGGGACCGCCATTGTTCATGGTGAACAGTCCCCCGTGAACAGTCTGGAAACACTGTTCAAATGGTACTGTTCAGTATAAACAATGTCCTGTTCATGGTGGATATTGTTTACCATAAACAGTGAATCTGTCCCCCAAACAGTATCCATCAGTGATTGGTTTCTGGTCAAACGGTGACAGCAACACTGTTCAGATAGATACTGGTTACAGATTGTCAATTTACTATAATACTTTTTTATTAGGAGTGTACATGAATATTTTTAAAACTATGAAAGTGTAATTGAGTATTAAGCCATACCTTGAGGTGTAGATATCCTTTGCCCTATAATTTTTTAAAAAGTTAAGGATTATTTTACTTCTCAGGAGACAAGAAGCTAAATATTAATGCTTGTTGGGAAAGAATAATTGCCACGTAAGTATAATATTAATGCTTAAGGAGATAAAGTCTAACATTTAATTTGTTGGCAAAAACCACAAAGTGCCAACTAATGTTACTGTATGTGGGAGCATTATGATGCCAGTACAAAAGGTTCAGGAGTTTCCACATTAACATGAATCTTTGAACATCAACTCATTCATGCATGACCAATGAACATAAGAATCCAACGAAAACAGAACCCACCAACAAATGCAGATGGTTGTAATTTGTACAAGCAGTTCACAGTAGCAGTCTCCATTTGACCAGGCTCACCTGCTTGCAAGAGGTGAATACCTCCTCATGTCATCATCCAGATTTTTTCCAACAACACCCAACCCACCCTGATGGTGGCCCAACAAATCCAAATCTGTGGTTGCTTGAGCATCAGAGTTGGTCGGTATGTTTCCATGGGAATATGTTTGTTGTGCTACCAATTCAAGCCCATTTTTGTTCTAACAACAAAAAAAAAAGAATTAAAGAAAATTATTATGGTACACAAATAAAATAAGGGAATTGTCCAAAAATAGCCACTTTTTTAAAGCAAAAATTTATTTTAACCACAAAATAAATTCATAAACTTTATTAGCCACACTTGATTTTTGCACCATTTTACCCCTTAAGCATTTTGCATCTCTCTCACAAAGTCATTTGAAATTTTGATTCAAAACACACTTTGAAACTAGTTAAAATTAATAAATTTGGAGTAGAATAGATTGAAAATTAGTAAATTTGATTGCAAATGACTGAAAAATTGTGAAAAATGAGCAAGATTGAGCAAAAATCATTGGAGAAAGTTGAAGTACAGGCCTCGCACCCAACTCGCACCACGCCACACCCCGCGCACAAGGTGTGGAGCGAGTTGGGGGCCTCACACACACGCCCGCACACAGAGGTCTCGCACCACACCTCGCGCGCAGGGCATGGCGCAAGGCCTCTGCGTGGGTTGGGGTCTCACGCGAGGAATTTTGGGTTTTCTTCCACCATTTTTGTCCCTGATTTCTTCATTTTCCATCATTTTTCATAATTTTTTTGTAGATTGATTCACAAAATTGTTTGTTCTCAATCTATAGAGTATTTTTTTTAAAGATTTATTTGGACAATATCAACATTCTAACAAAAATATCAATAAATCGGAAAAAATAAAAACTCACAAATTTTGAGCCATTTCTTGAATTTCTATCGATCAAATTGACATTTTAGCTTTCAATCTTTACAACTTCATAAAAAAAACTACCGATCTACTTGTTTGTAGGTCAATTTCTTGATATTTTAATGGTTTCTCTCTGAAATTCTAAAGAAAAATGAAATTTTATGTTAAGGGTAAAGTGGTCCAAAATTATTTTGTTTAGTTAAGAAATATCACAATTTTACTATCAGGTTAAAATAAATTTTTTGCTTACAAATTAGGCTATTTATGGACATTTCCCATAAAATATTTTGAAGAAGATGCAGGAGCATACTGAAGCAATGAATGCAGCACCACTGGAATGGGCCAGTGACTGTGGAGCAAAATTGGCATGGTTCAAATCTGAACGCCAAGGTGCTAATTGATACTGTGACTCCTTAAGTTTTGACTGGGACCAGGGAAAGAACATTATCAACACAATCCATTCATGGTGGAAACAAAAAGTAATGCTGCATGATATATCACACTATCATAACCCAGACCAACAAGAGCAAAACCAGTTATGACAAGTTATTAACAAACCCACATCTGCATAACATACCTCAGTAAGAATGAGCTTCTCCTGCAAATGTTTAAACAGAACCTGCAAGAGTAGGACAGTCCCTGTTAGTCAACATCATGCATCTGACATAGTAAAAAAGAATTAGCTCCGTGTAGCTAGATTTGATTAAAATGTATCCCATACTTCAAACATGCATCCAGATGTTGAAAAAAACTTCTGCCCTTTGATTTACATACTTTTGACTGATGAAGCTATATAAAAATGTTTTGCATCAAAGCTTCCAATGGGATATTCGTTCAAGCAATGTAAGAAAAAGAAAAGGAAAACAACCTTTTAGATACAATAATCCACAGCCAAGACAACATAGTCTATTTTTATTTGTTATTATTATTTTTTATGACAAACAAAACATTTTACTTTACCATATTATTTTAATGATCCAGTCATTTTTCCTTTCCAATAACCCAAAATTTCCAATGCATGCACTGGGTTAGTGGCTCCAAGGAGATTTGCACAGTCTAAACTCTATATTAGAAGTGAAGGCTCATCCTGTTTGATCTACTCCATGGGATTACTATTTCTTTATCCAAACAGCCATATAATATTAAAAGCCACTTACTCTCTCGCACCACATTATCCCCCTAAAGTCTTCTCCCAACCTCTTAACCCCAAGGAAGATTATAGAAAAAATTATGGGCACAATTACATCAGCAATACTGCAGCTACCTTTTAGGATTGGAATTCTAACCCTAGCCATGACGCGTAAAAATTTATGAGTATGAAGCTGAGAACGTTGCTTTTCTTCCTTTATTTTCCAGCACTTCCAATCTTTACCCAAAACCTGAAAATCTAACTCTAGCCATGATACCTGGATCTTTGAGTACCTTTATCTCTGTTGTCATTTCCATCAACAACCTCTCTTAGGTAATGTCAAGGAAAGAATCTCATGCTATTCTTTTCCCCTCTCTTTTATAAGAAACCTGAAAATTTTATAAAGAGCTACTCAACATATCCTTATCCCTTTTCAAACAATCACCTTCCTCCTTGTACATAACTATGACTGCACACTCCAAGTGTTCAATCTCTTCCCCATTGGCTTTGGTCATTCCGCCAAGTTTAATGTTGTCACCATGTTGTTGATGCAGATAACCACAAAGCCAAATACGGACAGTTCTTGTTCTGACACCAAAATCATGTATTTTCTAGGTTTAGAAATTGGTTGGTACACAGCCAATCAGACCTAAATGAAACTCCAACTAAGTGGCAAGCTGCAAACCTAATATTTGGATCAATTTTGGCAAATTCAAGAAAAATACAGAAAACGGCTTGAATATCAGAAGCTATGATGTTTATGTGACTCAAAATCTTCTGTTCAAAGGCTATTAGCAGCAGCTATATATAAACCTATCCTAAACGATTTACTTGGGCCCATACTACAAGCTCTAAGCATAGACCATGTGATAGCATATGATAGAATCATAATCACAGGGAAGGGAGTTGGTTGTATGATATCCTCCAGGTATCATGAAAACATTAAATGATTCATCAAACACCAAAACAGATAAATCTAAATATCTAAAGTTAACTTCTGGATTCAAACTTTTGCAAGGAAGGCAGAACTACAAACATCAGTTAGCTAAAATACAATCTTCCTTAAAGATGTAGGAGGCTATCTGCATTACAAAAACAACTTAGAACCATCTGACTGACCTTGACATTGCTTACAATGGATTGGGCATCAGGAACAGGTGGCTGCAGAGAGTATTCTGCAAGGAGAGGCAACAAAGACTGTACAAATGTTGTTCTTTCTTGTTGTGCAGCCTGAAAAACCAAATAGTGAACCTTAGAATTCGGTGAAGTGTCTAATTAAAGGAATATAGAAGGACATATGATTAACAATTATAAATATGATTATCATAGCAACATGCTATGACACTTAAATTATTTTATTTGTTTAGAACAGTAAATATCTTCCATAACTTTAAAAAAGGAAAAACAATCTATCTACCTGAGTAAATAATGAAAATTCAACCCAAAGAGGGTGTAAAAGGGAGGTAGGACATGCATTCTATTTAAACCAAAGCATAGGCAACTGATTTTTTCCACATTAATATAACAGTTTAATTGAAAATTTATTGACAATAAGAATAATCTAAAAACATATTAAAAAACGAAAAAAAAATGGTTTCATTAAATTTCTAATCACCCATACACAAGATCAATGAACTTGATACATGCAAGAAAAATCACTAAAACAATGAGTAAACATACCTGCAGTTGGTACGTGAGATGTATATTTTCTTCAATTATGTCTTGTCTATATGAAAGAGCTTTTGAGGCAGCATCAACATGGTCTTGCTGTTGTTGATCAAAAGCCTAGTAGCAAGCAGTCCAAAAGAACTAGTATTTACTCCATGAACAAACATAAGAAACAGAAAAAGAAAAGAAGAGAGTGGTGGCTAATAGGTGAATTAATGAGTGTTGGGACAAAGGCCTTCCTACCAGACGCATGTAAGCAATGCACTTTTCAAGAACATACTTGTCGTTGCGTATTTGTGCTTCCTATCAACATATAAATGTTAGTTATCACTTCAACTAATATACAATATAATCAGAAGAGAAGAGAAGTAACCAAGATATGTTAAACCTGGCAACAGGTGAAAATATTAAACTTGTTTTTACCTTAATAGAATATTCAGCAAGTTGTTTCTGTAACTGCATAATCTCTTCCTCGTGTTCCCGCATCTTAAGAACAAGGTCCTAGCAGAATATGGAATTTGCTAAGTAAAGATTAACACTTAAAGGAAGGAGAATCACATATTCTAGAACCATATGAGAATACCTGCTTCCATAGGCTGTCAGAATTATTTACTTCAGCCACTGGCATCAGGCCTTGTCCAGACAAATTAAACCGTGGATCGTATTCTCCATCTATTTGATACCTATCAGAAAAATATAATGTTGTGTCAAGTTTTATGTATCTCTCATTGACATTGACTCAGAATATCGTAACAAGATGCAATATGTACGTAATCACTAATTGTAATGTGAGGGATACCTGGTAGGCGAAAATGATGTTGTAGATGGTGAAGATAACTGAGAGGGACCTGGAGTATCTAAACATGCTTGCCCACCAGAAAGCATCGTTAATGTTCCATTGTTCTTGCTGCTCTCGGAGTGGATCTCCAAACGGCTTTGCAAGGCAGCATCTTCAACATTTGGTCTCCGATCTTGGCAGAGAACCAGATTACTTGATGGATCAACAACAGAAGTATTGCTGATTCTTCTGAGTCTATCTTCTAGACTATTGACAGAGGGAATTGACGGGTGAACTTTGTAAGGTCCATGAAAACCGTCTTTCCCTGGATCACCATGAGGTCTTCGACCAATCGATTCCTCTAATCTCTGCCAAATTTCATGGTTTGTGAAAAGAGAAATAATAAGCTAATGATGTAAAACAAAAACAAGTATCAAAAACAAAAAAAGCACACAGTGCAGCCTAGACTTGATGACCCTTAAGTTAGTTTCCTTCTTAGAGCACTTACTTGTTTCTCGAGTTCCTGAATTGTTCTATGAAGTTCAGTCCTCAATTGGCTGTTCTCTTCTGCCTGTCAAAAGTGACCCAAGAAAAGGTAAGCATACAAAACTCGCATTCTTTCTATTTTCTTGTCTATTCAAAACAAGCTAAAATCAAACCAAACAACTCATAAAACACACACGCACACACTATATAGACTCAAAGATTTTGTGAAAAAAGCGAAGTGACAAAGCTTACAGCTATATTCCCTCTATAATCTCAATAATTACAAAATTCAACTAAGATTATAACAAATTGAAAATCTGAAAGTACCTGTTGCTTGATGGTAACCTCGGCAGCTTCGACGGCTTTCATCACCTGAAACAAGCTATCGCTGTTGTTGTTGTTATTACTATTGACACTGTTATCATTCGAAACATTATCTTTATTATCACTGAGCGCTAATCCGGAAAATTTATCGAGCAAATTCGCAGCATGACCGTTCTCCATTTTCTTCGATTCCAAATTTCAAATCACTTTCATCTCATGACAAAGTGCCCTACCCTAGCCTCTAACTGATTGAATACAATACCCTCACTATCTGTCACAATCATAACAATACACAAAATAATTAATATTTTTAAGTAGCTTTTTTTAAAAAGAAAAAATAAGCTGAATAAATGAAAATAAAAACCCTAAGGCGAAAGAATAAGAGATTGAAGAGGAGGCTGTGAGGCGATGATGTGAAAATAACTAATCAATGAGTGTGCGTGTAAATTAAGACAAATGGAGTAATTATGACGGAGGAGGAAGGGGGTCACTCTTTTTTTTTTGGTGCTGAATCGAAGCAACGCGGGACATTCTCTCGTCTTTCTGTGGCCGTCTCCTCCCAGCAACTGCAATGCAAAAGCTCTCTCTCTCTCTCTCTCTCTCCTATCAAATTTTAATTTTAATTTCAATTTTTTTAATTATATTTTTACATTTATGTCTTATTTACATAAAGACAAAAACAGTCTATTTGGTAATATTAGTAATAATATTGTCTCAAGCTTGATATTGTTGTTTTAAATTTAAACCAAAATTATTAATTGAATCACTAAATCTTACTCGTGTGCTATGGGAATAACACCAAAAAGATTTTTGTAGCGAAATATGTCTTTTTTTTAAAAATAAAATAAAATCTTTGTTTTTAAAATAAAAATCTTAATATTCAGTCTATTTGTCAAATTTTGACAATTATTCACAATGGAAAATAGAAATAGGGTCTCATGATGGATTGGTCTAAATGGGGTAGGGTTGAAATAAAATGGGTGAAGTATAAGAAAAAATTATTCTTTCAATAATAATCCTGATAGGTATGAGTTTATGTTTAGCAACCTCTATTTTGTTCCTGCTCTATCATATATAAATACCAATTTTTAATGTTTACATATATTATATAATTTATTATTTTATATTTTTATAAAATATATATTTAAATTAAATAACAAAATTAATAACAAAATTTCAAATCTAATTTTTAATCATTTAAAATCACAAAAATTAACAGCTTAATTTAATATATTAGTAATATTTTTTAATTATGATATATCAATTTATAGTAATGTTGATTCAAAAATGTATAATAATATTACAATAATATTTTAAATTTTATATTATTAAGATTCATTAATCTCTTCACATGAGAGCTTTTTTTTTCAATTTTCTTAATAAAATAAGAGATTAAATTCTATTATTAAATTTGCAAATGAAATAAAAGATGGAAAAGGTCTTCCTCCGCCCGGTCCATCGCCATTCACTTAACCCACTTTTTATTTATTTTTCAGCTTCATTATTGCTTTAATATGATTAATAATGATTTTTTTTCTAATCAATGTGATTGAAACCTGGGATTCAATTCAAACTTGAGCATTTTTTGAGCATTTCAAATAAGTGCTATCACACTTGGATAACGAAACCTGTCTTCAATGTGACAGAATTAAGAAAGTTATTCATCCTAACTTTTTGATTCCTTCAAATGAAAGATTTGAGATTTATTAACAGATTTCAATTGTAATTTTACAAAACCATGAACCCTTTCTATCACCCAAAAGGTTATCTATCTACCAGAATCAATTGGGAAACGACTGCTGAAGTATGTCATGCAATAATACAGCTTTGTCTCGGCTCTCACCCCACTTCCAAACCTTGAAATCTGCAGGAAAATACTCAGCATCCCACCATCGTTTTAAGGATGCAATCGAGAAGGGACCCTGTATGTTGCCTTCCGGATCTGTATAATGCCATTCCAAGCTTCTCTGGTCAGTATCAAGCATCTGATTTCCACCACTTGGATTTTCATTTTCTTCATCGTCATCACTTAAATCAATCACGACCGTGTTTGCCAACCCTTCTGTTAGCTTATTATCCTCTATTTCCAAAACATGCAATATAGCAGTGTTCTCGCTTCTTATCTCTGTTGGTTGCTCTAGCCCTTTTGGAACACAAGTATCTGGCCCATTCTCTGCAACAACTCAAGAAGTCAGTCAACAATACTTGTCTAGAAATTAAATTATTATCAATTATATTCAGTATCCTACTAAACAAATTGAAATGAATCAAAACAAAAGCTGCTGGCTAAGCCATTTGATGATTTCACTTTTCTTTCCCTCTTTCAATCTGATATGATACAAACTTTAAAATTATGAACCAATATAAAGAAAGAAAAAAAAAAAAAACTGTTTACCTATTTTGGTCAGCTGTTCTGACTTCAGCGAGGCAGCATGGATACCTACAGAAAAAGAAAATAATACAAAATTAAGTGACGAGCAAACTTATACTTTGAAAGAAGAATAAATCTTTTTGGCCACTGTAACACTTCTCCACATTGTTAGACAAAAGAATTTGGAACTTCGAGTCAGGAGATTGACAAGAGCAATAGATAGTCACAGTTGATAGATCAAATACATCTAAGACATCAATAGGGGGATGTTTCAAAAACCAATTTCAGTGCATTCATTTTGGACCACTGAAAATAATTATACTACTCAGGTGTTGAAGAGAGTAATAACATGTCAAACTTTTTCCATGTTGCATTACAACCATGACGGCCGCCAAGTGGTCTTAGTCACAGTATTCATTAACACAAAATAGTGACGGTAGCACCACAACAACAATAATAACAATTGATAATAATAAATATACTAAGAAAATCAAATATTTGCACTTCCACCATTTTGCCAGATGTAATACTTCCCATAATCAGTATATTTCAAATTATGTCACTAAAACCTAATGGCTATACATTAACACCATTGCCATAATCAGCAGGCTACACTACCTGGCCAATTGATTCTCCACCCAATCAGTAAAGATTGTCGTTCATTAAATATGCGGACACTAAAACAGCTGGTGAAGGCCAAAAGACAAGGAGATTGAGCTAGTGGGACCCAATAATAGATATCTATAATAAAACAAAACATGGAGGCTGGAGCCAACCTGTGGACAAAACAAGGTTTTGTTGAGTCCTCTTGTCAAATCAGATTGCAGCAGTATACTTGGCGATTTTTATGTAATAAGATTTATTGTCAACCATCTTATTATATTAAATGCCTGGTTTAGACTCCTTTTCCATGATCTTGAAATCATTGATTTCTTTAAGGTTTTCCTAGCTAGCTACAAAATCCATTGGTTAGAGCCAGTACTATAGAGAGGAAAGATAATTAATTGGCAAATTATCTGTGTGCATATCTTACAATATCCTATCATATCCGGAGATCAGGTTAACACATCACTGAGAGAACAGTAGGTCAGCTCTACTGGAGATAAATGAACAGTTCATAATCCTTACATCACACCATCAAATGTGTGAACATATGTAAACTTTCTGCACACGCCATGAGCAAGCATGTATATGTGCACACACCTAAAAACTGAAAAACCTCGAAACTTTAGAGTGAAACTTCAAACAAAGAAATGAAAAAATAAAAAAGGAAAACTGTTAATGACGCACCTACAGATTCTGAACTAAGATATACCAATGATGGTATAGTGTCGTTTGCCGCAATAGTACAAATTGGAATCTTTGAAGCCCCCCTGAGGATTGGTACTAAAGAATCATCTTTTCCTTTTTCCATAGTATCTAGGCAATCCTGTGTTGTAGCCTCTGTTTCTCCTTCATCGTCATCTTTTCCCTTTCCCAGGGTATCAAGGCAATCCTGTGGTGTAGCCTCCACTTCTTCTTCATCTGCAATAATTTTTGGGACTTCATGCAAAAGCCTGTCTTGTTCAGATGGAGTTTGAAGCAGCTGTCTTCTCTCCAAGTACTCAAATAGTGTAAAGGCTCAAATAAATTAAGGATCCCACAATGATTAAATGGCCAGTTTAGTTTCAGTTAACCATTCTTACAAGAAGTCCATCATTGGTTATTAAGAAATTGAATTACCATGACCATTTTTTTTCCCAACACGAGCATATCCACTCAGCAAAGTTCTAAGAATGGAAACCAAAAAGTTAGCCCCAACCCTCCACCTATAAACCAATATTTTTTCCAAATTGATGCATACTGTAAAATGAGGTAGTAAAAAACAAACAACTGGTATTTGTATCAGTAATGGAAGATAGATTATCCAAAATATCAAGAGGTGCTCCCTACATTTTCTCAATACACATACAAATGCTGATGCCATTCAGCAGGAAAGAAACAAGAAAACGGCATCCGGGTAAATTTTGCTATAGTTCCTAGCACTGTAGCAGAGAGGAAAAACCGAGCAACCCTAGAAGCCAGAACCCTCCTCTTGTGAGGAAGGCCAAGGAAACATGCAACAATAAAAGTGTACCTAAGATACATTGCATTTTCTTGTGTAGAGGTACCTGATCCCAGTTGTGTGATCTACCAATAGAATTTCATTCCAAGCAACAAACAAATTGGAGGAGTTGCCACCAAGCCCCACTTGGCTAACAGGAAGAAGGTAAAGGAAAAAACTCAATAATTAGATTTATTTTCCTGCATTTTTATTGCATCTGGCTTTTAGGAAAAGATGAGGACCCTACACAAGCTGTTAATTGGTAGAAATTATACGGTGCAGATCTCATCCTGCACTATTTACTTATTATGAGTTTCATTCACTTTCTTGACAAACAAACAAAGACCAAGGGCCAAAGAATCTCAAAGTATTCCTAGAACATCTCTCCCCTCAGACTAAAGGCCCTCATCCAAAACTGCTTAATAAAATCTCTATTGGATCTTACAAATCACTCTTTCCTCCTATGACTAAATCCTTAATCCAAAATCACTTACTAAGGCTGCTCTTACAGACTCGGAACTGATTTCAGTCTAGAAGAATAGTGTTCTGGAACACATGCTGCCAATGCCAGTTGGACGGCATCATAGGTCTTCTCCTAATAATTAACTTCTATTAAAAGTCATATTCACAATGTGTCTTGATGAAAAAGAATATTATGACAGTTTGCTGACAAGCCCTGCCAAACATATAAAAACAAACCAACCATTGTACATATGATATAGATTTTATAAAAGGATATTCTCTCCGCCATCCCTTTTCATTGGCTCGATCAATGAGCTTTTGCAGCAATGCAAGTTCTCTGACAAGCCTCTGGAACAAATGCACAAAAAAAAGAGAAGTCAAACTCAACTCCGGATTACATCAAATGTGAGACAACAACCAATATACAAAATTTCGGCCAACACTTTCCAGTTCAAGATAGAAATGGAAATATAACAAATAATTCTCAGTAATACAAAACTATTAAGATAAGTTTCAGTACATGCTCATTTTGATGAGTTATAAATGCACCAGAATTATATCTAATAATCATAACATAAAATATAAGCATAATGGAACCAATAGAAATATAAAGGATTTCAGCCACACAATTATAAATGAATTTTTTTTAATTACAAATAGGAAATCAAGTTGGCCTCTCAACAGAGACCTATAAACTTGTAGAACATATATAAAGAGAATTGAAGTAGGAAAAATCCTATCTGTTAGTTGTTAAAAGTTAAGTTTTTGTTTAGCCAAAGTGAGTACATCTTTTTGTTTTTGATAAGAAGAAAAACAGATTGTATTTATAGAAATAAAGGTTTACGGAAGGTGAAAAAGCTATCCACAAACCCAAGAGACACTCGGGGTCTACTATTAGAAGAAGAACAGATCCAAAAAACTTCTATATAGCCTATGAGAACAAACCAATATAAAAGGCCTTCACTAGATATATCAAAGACTCAACCAAACTACATATTATCAAACTTTAGCAAAACAACAGAAAGTACATACATGTTTTGTGACATCCTCATGTAAAATTAGAGCCTTTTCTTCAAGTTCCACCTGGCAAAAGTTTACAACCACATTAATAAAGAATAACTTATCAAGGAAAATTAATTAAAACAAAAAAAACAGTTCATCGAGAAAGGATAGACCAGGAAAACTGAACACAAGTGACAGAAAACATTTTGTCCATAGTAAATCTGTAAACGCAAAATACTTTTGATTGACAGTTTGAGCATTTAATCATAACTATATCAGGTGTAATAAATACAAAATGGAAATTGAACAAAAGTTAATATATTATATGTTTCAACATTATTAAGATGTATAGGTTGGTTTTGATGATCTTTAGAACAGAATGGTCGATTATTGATATTATCATTTAATAGTTTCTTTGAAGAAAAATTTATACCTGGAATAAAACTTTTTTCTATTGAATAAGGGAAGTACATGTTCATCATCCTCACCTAAGTGACACACACTGGCCTGTGTCTACCAAGTCACAAGCCTTTTCTACCATAAAAGTCGAGCTATATTGATCCAAACCTTAAATAATGAGATCCTAACAATCATTATAGTCTCAGGCATCCAGAAAGGAAAAAACATTAGTTTCCCCAAATAATCTTCACTCACAGCATCATATAGATTAGAACTTCTATATTTAAAAGCAAATAACCAGAGTTAGCCCCTAATTAAATTTTTTAAATATCATTAGGGAGCATTGTCTCATATTCATTGTCCAGCTACCCAACTTATATCTATTTATCTTTTTAAAAAAAAATAGGATTCTTAATTCTGAGCAGGGTTTAAACCCTAGCCTCAAACTTATATCTATTAATCCTAACCTATAACTACCACACGTAGTGAGATAGGCAAGTAGAACAAGCACTCGTTTTCGCACTCTGGAGAGAAGGTAACATAAAGATGCTTGAATAATTCTTTCATAAACCTACAAGGGCAGGGGTGGTTGTTGTGTGCCAAAATCTCTAAACTAGGCAAAATGCTTCTGATGTCCATACAAGCACTACCACATACCTGACAGTTTGTCATTACTTCCCTTTCCTGACCATAAGTACTTTCTGTACCTATATGGGATGATATAACTATGGAGCAACACCTTTTGTCCGCATAAGAAATGTGATCACTAAAAGAGCTACGGAGAACAACTTTCTAAATCATTATGCAAGATAAGAAGCAGCAAAACTTACAATAGTTGGCCTCTTGAGCAAACCGTCTTTCACTTTCTGGCGCAAATCTTCACATTCTTCCTGTAATCAGGACAACAAAGCTGAGAAAGCCGAAATAATATATCCACACTTTTTTTTAGTGCAGCTAAAACTAAAGACAAAATCCACCTACAGATTCAGTAAACAAATTGTGATAACTTCTTTTCTCATCAAAATTGCGAAAAATAAATAACCAGTTTGCTCCCCAAAGTTCTCTAATCTGCTTATATATCATGCATCACCAAAAGCATATTGATCAAATGCACTGTAAAAGTTTACATTCCATTTTATAAATAGATCAACTTTTGCCGAAGGGACTGGTTGCATGTTCCCTAGGTTCCGATTACGGGTTAACCAAGCAGCATCACAGCATTATTGGAAAATATAGAACAAATTAACTCCCCATCAGGAGGAATATTTACTGAGAAAACCTCTATCCAGACAATTTCTAGGGCTCCATCTTTTCCCTCAAATTTTATCCACTGACTGACAGTAAAAGTTGAGAGTGCCAGTGCAGTACAAGCTTTAAATTGCTAATATATGTTTCAGCTGCCTTACATCAAAATAAGTCACTCACATGAACACAAGCACACCCATCAACATAATTTTTTCTATTTCTAAACAATTTCCAATTATACACTGATAAATTGTATATTATAGCAATAAAGGAAATCCACATATTATGAAGTGCATTTTTGTTTCTTTTTTTTCTCCTTGAAAATTCATAAAGCTTCCAAGATGAAAAAATAAACTAATTCGATATGGATATTTTCCACCACAAAATATGAAATCATAATCCATATTTAACTAGAAGAAAGCACTTAAGAGTTAATATTCCTGTAAAATTACACTATCTTTAGCATTACAAATAAGAAAACAATTGGCATAATATCCATTTATCAATGAAACAAATTAAGCAAAAATCAAAATAATCATTGACTGAAATTTTGGCATAACATCAATGCCCTTTCGATTAAACTCAAAATGAATTAACAACAGTGCCATAAATGGTGATTACCACAGAGAAGTGATCATCCGAAAGTGCGGAGATCTGAATATCTTTTACAAAATTTGAAACTTGAAGAAGTATCTCTGCACTTGTATCAACAGTTCTGGATACCCTTTTTATACCTAGACAGAGATAATGAAACCATTGCATGTTACCCATCAAAGATAATAAAAGAATTATGGCCTTACCAACACAAAAATGCTATTACATTCAACAAACAGCATAAACATAAATGAAGCACATATTAATAACTTCTTATAATGACACAGAAGAAGGAAACACCAAGCTGGGAGGAATTGTCAATTGATGGCATAATTATGATTAACAAGTGATTCTACTAGAATGACAAAGATCATTAAGAAGTATATAATGGTGAATATAGATTAAATTTTTCCAAAAAGTAGTGGTGATTCAAGTCTCAGATATGATTATCCCATTACCAGATTCATTAATCACCTTATATAATTCAAAATGGTTTTTTGCTAATAAGAAAACCAGTAACATTGCCATAGAAATTTTTTATTTTTTTAGATTGAAAGAAACTGAAGGATTTTTAAAGATAAAAGAGCGAACGAATCTGCATTTTTATGGAAATGGGTGCAGCATTCAGGGTATTTGTGGACTTCAGTCTCTAAGAAATTTGTGTGTGGTCCATTATTCTTTGTTCTTCATAATTGGCTGGTAGTAGTAACTAGTTAGAGGTTTCTTTATTTGGACATTCTTTAGTTTGCAGTTGTTTTTTAGCCATGATCTGTAGAGTTCTAGTTTAAGTTTTTGTACAATCTTTTGATTTTATAACATTTTCGATCTCCTTTTGAAAAGAAAAGAAAAAAGGTTTCCAAGAATAAATATATCATCAAAGCCACAGGGGCATATTTAAATTTCAAGTCCTAAGATGGCATCATCGTTTTCCAAATTTCAAATCATTCTAGAAATAAAAGCTGAACAGCTCATATTGTTTTGCGCCCAATGCAGTACCAAATACAAAATTGAAAGTTCAAATTTGTTATAGAATTCATCAAAACTATAGGTTGACCATCATAACACAACAATGATCATCAAGACTCCAGGAGTTGTAACAAATTTTATGAGCTCCAAACACCATGTGATTATGAGTTACTGCATCTCCTCTTAACTTATATACCCAGTTTGATTCTTAAGCACCTTTTAGATTAAAAGAATTCTACACTAACTGTGACTTTCAAAACTAAATAATAACATATTTAAAGCGCAGGAAGAAATGAAAGGACAGGCAGTTTTGGTGGTTTCAAAGAAAATTAGCTTAGCAGACAATGTGAATACGTGATTGGAAACCATCACCACAAAACAAGCATCTGAACAACATAACATGACATAACATGAAATTACCTGTAACTTGCAGAAGCTGGTGAGAGTTTTTCTGAAGGTAATCATTTGGGTCTGATTTAATCCGAACAAAGCTTCCTACTACTTTGTGTTCAAAGGTTTCAGGATCTTTGAGAAGATCCTGAACCAAACTCCTTTTTAAATAGACAAGCTTTATGTTGTCTGGACTTATGGCGGCAAAACAGCTTTTGGAAGCCTCCAAATGCTGTTTCTTCAGAGGGGTTTTTCTAATTTTCTGTTTCTCACAGCTGGTAAAATTATTCTCCTCTTCTGAACTGTATAAAAGATCATCATCTGACTCGAAATGGTTTTCAGCATAGTGATCTTCCAGCAGCTCATATATTTTAATTCGGCTAATAGATCTCTTCCCAAAAAGAGAATAGAGCCTCTCATCACAAACAATCCTCTTCTTCTTTACTGAGTGAAGAAGGCTATTCTCATTAACATATTTATTGATAATGTCAGAGACATCAAAGCGAGAGATCTCTTGGCTGGTGTCTTTACCAATTGAGTGAAGAAACTCAATGAGTGGTCTTGATCCCCAACCAACGAACTCCCATTTCTTTGATCTGGCCTTCCTTTTCAAACTTATTAAAGGTGGAGGACCTAACTGTTCATTATGTTCTTCATTATACTCTGCCACCCAAAAAAAGGAATCTTCTCCCACTTTCCCACCCATGTCAGCACGTCAAATTTAGCTAACAACAATGCACTTACAATGTGCCCTATTTCTCGGTGATCAGTTCGCCTCCGCTCTATTCAAAGTTGCCAATTCCTACAACGAACGTGTCTGAGGCCAGATTCACTAATAAAACAAAAAGAAAACCTATTTTGCTGAGCTAGGATTCGTAATATTACCCAAAATAAATAAAAAGGGAACGGGGTCGATAATTGGCAAGGAACTTGATCCAACAAAAGCGGCAGCTGAGGTTGAATTCACTTGCTGGTCAATTCAATTTGTTCATTGTTATTTTGCTAACACTGATGAGATAACACTAGAATTGGAATATGAATAATTAATTAATACAAAAAATTAATGTTAAAGAAATGAATAAATCATAGTGAAGAGTAGAAGATAGTTCGAAAGCACCTTTGCGATGAAGGAGGGAAGGGAGATGTACTAATAATGACTTGAATACCACTGCTGGCGTTACATCTTTCCTTTTTTTTTTTTGGTTTTTCCCCTGGAAGGAAAAGAATTGCCTGCTTCTGAACCGGTTATTAAAAGCCGACCTCCTCTCCAATCCTTGATATTAATATTTTAACCAAAAGTTAGGATAGTGTGACCGAAATACCCTGCCTTTGAGTCCTTCAAATAAACCCCGTCATCACCCGCCGTTAGGTGTTGGGACAAAGCTTAAGAACCAAATTTGACAATCAAATGCTCGTGAACAAAATTCTCAATAAAATGAATAAATTAACTTACATTAGACATTTTGTTAAATTTTGCAACAATTTCTGAAAATTTTATAATAAAACTCAATTTTAAATTAACAATCTATAAGCCTAAGATATAATACAATTTTAGAATTAGATTCCAAGCACAAATTATAAAATATTTTAAGACCAAAACCTTAAGTCCAAATCATAAAACCTCTTGAGAGTGTTGAAAGATGAAAATATTTATTTATTGAAGTGGGTGTTTGGGTGATGAAGAGTAAGTGGGATCCAAATTAAGACACACATTATCACTTAATATTGTTGTAGGACATGTTATAGATTAATCACTTGTCACGTTATTATAGGACCCTCTGACAAGTGTCACATCAATAATGTTTAAACTCTATCATATTACCATTGGGTTTTACTTAATGGTTCAAATGGATGACTAAAAGAGTTGTTGGGCAAGTTAGTACTAAATTCGTTAACCTCAAGGGGACAAAGCACACTAACCTCTCAATGTTCTCAGGTTTACTTACTTAAGTTAACTATTCTAAAAATAACCAATTATAAGATACTTAGTACTCCAAAATTATGGAAGGTCTAATTACTCACATGTTTCCATTTAAGCCAATTCTTCAAAATGTCCTTAATAAAATGGATAATTCTTTAATTAAATGTCACCACTTATCGCCCTTAAAGGGTAATCTCAAGCTAGCTCCCTTCATCTCTAAAGCTCATCTCTATTATAAAAAGTCCCACTTTCTCCAAGAGAATGAATAAGTCATAAGTTGAAGCTCTATTACTCCATTTTTCTAGAAGTAATGCTAGACATCTCAAATTCTATCCCAAAATGTATCCTAAAAAGATGATATGTCAAACAAACATTGAGTGGTGAAATAGTGCAAATTACAAAATTATTTATTATAGGTAATGTTTGCTTGACAAATCATTTGTTGAGATACAATTTGGGATGCCTAGCATTACTCATTTTTCATATTCACTCATTCTCCTCTCTTCCCCTTCATTTCTATATTAAGGTTTACATACAACCCTGCTTGACAATCTTCAATCATTCGTCCATACTAAAGAAACATTCATCAAAACACAAGAAATGGCTTCCACAAGTCTAAAGAGGAGAAAAAGATGGGAGCTCCTAGCTTGTGAGTAACATTGCTCTCATAGTAACTTATGTCTTATAATATTTTCTTTATATAGTAGACTTCGATGAAGAACTCTGCTCGTAAATGTAGGCATTTGGGTTATTGTATTTTCTTATTAGTTGTAGTAGTATTGAGTTGTAAACTCAATCCAAATAAGTTCTACTAAGTCTTACTTGCTATAATCACCTAACTTTAGTTCTAATTCACACCACCTATTGACTATCCTATGAACCTTAAGTCTCCCTCAATCTTCGAAATATATTTGAAGCTATTTCATGTTTAACTCTAGACCTTTTAATACCTCTTTTGACCTTGAACACAATCTTAGTAGTTCTCTCCAATCTAGCTCAATCAAACTATTTTTTTTAGGTAATTCTCCACTTCATAAATCTAAACTTTGACATCTTTTTTTAAGCTATTGCTCTTTTTCAATAAATAAATCCTCACTAATTTGAGCTCACAAAATTATTGACCTCTAAACCCATAAGCCTACCAAATTTAACCCCAAACAACAGGAATAATAAATTTGATGTAATATACACCATTTGAGTTATGAGTGTCTATTGTAAATGAAAACAAGTGTTACTTTTTAAAATTATCTGTTATAAATATTAAGTTTTAGTGTATAAATACTATCTTGAGTTAATAAATATATTCCTATCATGCCTATTATGCTCCTGTGCTCAACAATTTCAAATCCAAGTTAAATGAGCATATCGATTTGTTTGCCGCACTTCTTACTTAAGGGCCACTGTTTGCCATGCCTTTCATTTGATCGAGTTAAATGAGCTTCAATTGCTTACTATTTGTAAACCATCAGCTTCAAATCATCATCCTTATCTAGGAGTCTCAGTCTATTTTCTTGCATATTTCCACATAGAATTCTGTAACTTACATGTTAAGATAAAAATATGAAGGCCGCGTCTAATAAAAAGAAAATATATATATAAATATCGTACTGCAAAAGATAGGAGAAAAACAAAAAAAAGAAAAGTACTACTGGTGGCGTTTGTGGCTTTTGAGCACGAACACTGGCTTTTCGAGACTCTACAACTGGGCATCTTCACTGCATCAAAGGAGCTAATACATAATGTTTTGGAGTATTAAAACTTGATCCCAGTGAGGGAATTAAGGTCAATTCGCTAGGAAATTCTTTTAGGTCAAATATAAAATTCTACAACTAATTGTCCTGATCATGATGCTGGTCTCACAAGAAACCAAATTCTAGTAGTGATTCTCCCGATTTGCTCTTTTCTGTTAGCAAAAGAGTTTCAGCTTCCTCATGTAGTTCAGACTCGGCAGACCTGCATTGACAAATATAATGTTAGATCTCCCCCAAAATCATTTTTTTATTTTTAAGTCAACATTGTGGCCTTTTTTTGTTATCTCGAGCTGCCAAATACTCTCAATCATAGGATATATCTGCCAAATACTCTCAATCATAAGATATATCAGATAATTTGATTACATATACAACATCAAAAAACAATCATCAATGTGGATATAGAGCATATTGGAGGACGTGGTAAACAACATCTGGCAAATTATTAGAACAAATAATATTCTAAAATTTTGTTAAAATTTTGACCTTTCAAATTGAAAACTGTACAGCCCTTGGGACTAAAATCCACCTCTCCAAAACAAATAAACTCGTGAAAGTTCATACCACATGAGCTGACACAAGCACCATCATATAGAGTTACTCAAAGCCTTCTCACTTTTTATAATAGAATTAATGAGTTCTACTTCCTAGCAAAAGGACAAATAAATATAACCTCAAAATGATGACTACATATCTTTGACTAGAAGTTACTAATCTAGCTTCTTTTCAAATTGTTTGAAAGATACTTTTGACCAATTGTAGGCTTTTAAAGTTGTGATAGAAAGAGAATTACGAAGCTCCTCACCTAGTTACATTCTTAGGGAATGAAGTCAAAATTCACAATCTACTTTATATGGTTTTTTGACTACTCGCAATGTAATTGGTTCTTTACTATAACCAACAATATATCAAAAAGTCTGTTACCAAATTCCCTAAAGATTCACAACACATACCTTTTATAACCTTGCAACTAAACAAACTACATACTCATCAAGCTAGTACTCGTTTCACACCACCAACAATTTGGTTACAACCTATATTCAAGTATTATTATTACATATGATTAATAAACGCATATGTTACATGAATAAGAAATGATGAATAGGAGTCGTTGAAATTCCAAATGCATGTTAACTATCTACAACCAGCAATCTGATGGATGGGTACCTTGTGGACATCATTCTTAAAAAAATTTCATATCACAAAGATTAAGACAATTTAAGGGAGTAAATCTCTTTGTTAATGAACTTAAAAATAGATCATTTAAAATATATAGCAGCAAATGATTACCTTGAATTGACATTTTGAATCTCTAGAAAATCTCCCACAATAATATCCTTGAGTGAAATGAAGCTTGGCACATGTGTAATTGCTTCAAATATTATTGATTGAGCCTCATGTACCAGAAGATATCTTGCACTTTTTTCAACGGGATTATATAAAACCAATACCCGTCTTTTATAGAACAACAAAACACATCCATTGCCCAAGTATTTTATGGGTTGACAGAGACCAAGAGAGCCATTTTCAACTGTGAACTGTTTGGTCCAAGATTCTTGGACACCATAATCCTTCATCACCCAAATGTCAAAATGAGTAAAATAAGTAACATCGCATATAGAAAGGCAACCTCCTAATACTCCCAAGTTCATATTATACAAATTGTCCCTTTCCTTTTGCTTCTCACCAAAGTGAGAGGGAGCGGGAACCACACAGAATCTCTCATCTTCAAAATCGAAACCTACAATAAAATCAGAACTGTGGTCTTCAGTGTCATCACAAGCCCAATGAATAACTCCATTCAAATAGGTGGCAAAAAGACCGGTGACAGGTGACCAAGGTGCATTTCCAACTTTTCGCCATGACACAGACCCTAGAGTGTATACCTCAGCCGTTCTACTTAAGAAATTGTTAAAAACCAAGCGCAGCACCTTATACTGCTTACTTTTTAAACTATACCCAAATCCAGAAATAACAGTCCTAAAAGCTTTCTCATCTTTTTGGGGTTTTGGAATGTTAACATATTCCCCAGTAATCGGATTACATACAATGCAAGGATTTCTAAATAATGGTTTGCGCAAACAGAGACAGCCATTACATGAATTCACAATCTCATACTCCCGTCCTTTTGTTTTACATGTCTTATCTTCAAGTTTGGGACCACGTTTAGGGAGGTAAAATCGAGTATTAATCTTTGTTCCTCCTCTACCAGACAGGTAACAAGGGACATTATCAAGATCAACCCAATGAAGGGTTCTAGAAATGCATGTTGAAAAATCGGTTCTCAGGAAGAGCTCTGTATTTGCTCTATTATGGTGCAGACTTGCAAAATCAAGGTCTGAAATTAAAATGCGCCAAGTTTTACATACACACCTTGAAATTAAGATTGTCTTTAGAGGGAGCCTTGAGAGAATGTCAACGAGGATGTGGCTTGGCAGATCAGTTATAATGGTTGGATAATATGCTTCATTTTCGAGCTGATGCTGCTGTTCATCATCATCATCGACTCCATGGCTGCTTTGGTGGGTTTGTGCTGCTGGTTTAAGACATTTTCTTCTCCTTGAAAAGCGATTCTTTATGAGATTATGGAAGAAGAAAGTCATTTTCTCAATAATCCTAACAATTCTCTTCCTCTTAGGCTTAGGAGCTACTCGGAACCGTTTGTATTCAACGTGCCTATTCAGTACTGACTCGATCTTCAATCCTTCTTCACAAATTTCAAACCCAACTTCCCCGCACAAAGATGGCCACAAATCTTCGTCATTAGTGGCAGACCCATAAAACTGAAACCCCTCTTTCCACTATCCCTGTCTCTGTAGCTCACACGTGATGAAACTACGACTACCCATAGCCCATTCCTCTTGAACTCATCATCTTTGTCGCCCAAATATGAGATTTGGGTCATCAATAGCACAACCACCACGCACCATTACTCTTAAACAAAACGAGAAAAGATTGTGAGCCAAAAAAAATAAAAGCATGAAAAGAAATGAAGAACTGATTGCACCGAGAGAAAAAATTGAAACAAGGGAAAGCCAGACGGAGAATACTGAAGATGTATTTTCAAAGAGAGAGAATTGGAAAAAGAGAATTCTGGAAAGTGGGTTTTGTGTTTTCTCGGTGTCACCCAACTTCGAAGTCTGTTACTCCAATTATTCGGCTAAGTAAAATATTCACGGTGTAATACTGTATTTTTATTTTAAAATAATATTAATAATTATTAAATAATAAAATAAAATAATTTTAAAATTATATTTTACTGTTTAATAATTATTTAATGCATGAGAGTTTAATCTGCTTGATTGAATTTTTTCAAGATTTACATTCTTATTTAGATTTAAACTCCTTCCTTTTAAGTGGTGTAAAAAAATAAAATATTTATAATTCTCTTAAAAAATATATATATAACTACTTAATATATTATTTAAATTTTAAAATGTTATTTAAAATATATATATAATTCATATTTTTTGTGTGTCAAATCTTTCGATAACTTCTCGTGATAAATTTATGTTTATGCTCGGAGTAGCTATGCCGAAGAACATCTATTTTCTCAGAGGAATTTCATTTATCAAAAATTACATTTAACATTTATTTTAGCATGATAATTATAAGAGGCAATTTTACAAATGCATCTATTATGACAGTAAAATTTTAATTTGCTAGAAAACTACCAACACAAATTTCAAACAACCGATTAAGATTAATGAACAATAAAATTATACAATCAAGTAAGAAAAATAAAATTCAGGAGCTAAATAACATAATTAAAGAACCAAGATCACAAGCACGCTCAATGTACAATAATATGAACCTATATCCACTTTTAAGTATATCATAGTTCAAAAATTTTACTAAATCATCAAGAATCAATCTAAAGTGTACAAAGATCACGAATCCAAAATCAAAGAATACATAAATCAAAATTTCAATCTCTATAATATAAAAATGAGATTTTCTTTCACTAAAACCATAAAATGAAATCAACCTAAACTTAGAACTTATGCTAATTAACTTAACAACCCCTTTTATAGAAAATTCAACCTTAATCTTGATATGACGAAGGGTTATGATTTGATCTAGAAGTGTAATGAGAGAGAGAGTTGAACTAAGGATGGTAAATTTTAAATTCAAATTTTGCTTAACATAACTAATTTTTTTTATGAACTCAAAACTTGAGTTTAGCTCAATTTTTTTGAGATGGACAGAATCTAGGTTGAATCGAAATTTTTTTAAAAAAATTATTCAATTTTTTCATTGTTTTGGTAAAGTTTAAACATTTAAAGTATTTATTTTATAAAATAATTATTAAATTGTAAAATTTGTAGCGTATAATTTGTATTCATAATTTAATATATTTTTTTAACTTTGTTTTAATTTTTTTTTAAATTTTAAATTAAATTTAAACTTTTGAGATATTTATTTTGTAAAACAATTATTAAATTTATATATTAAAAATTAAAAATTAACTTAGAATTTTTAAAAATAAAATAAAATTCAAATTCAGGCTGAATTTTTAAATTCCCACAAAAATGCAAATTTAGATTTCTCCAAAAAAATTATATTTGAATCCAGATAAAAGTCCGAAATTTTTAATTCGGCCCGAGTTCTTGATTTTTTTGGATCTGGCCAAATTGTTGTCTCTAAGCTAAACCATATGAACTTGGTTCCTACAATTGGCTTTTAGAAAATCAATTACCAAATTGGCGTTGTTTCTGGACTTTCCACTTATTTGAAAAATGCCACCGGCTAAAATGGTGTTGTTCTAATCTGTTTCAGACACTATGTAATAATTTTTTTGAAGTCCTTTTGTTTTTTTTTTTTTGAATTGCTTCCTTAAGTACTTTCACTTTTTTTATAATTATTTTTGAACCACAGAAAATTTTATGTTTATACTTTTGGACCCAAAATAAATTTGTTAGAATTGATTTTGGACCACAAAATTTTCACCTAATAGATGAGAGACAATTCAGGGTAGATAAAACCACAAAACTTTTTGATTAATGAAGAAAAGAATTCAACGATTGACAGATCTAAATGGCCAAGCATTACAAGAAAATAAAATTAAGCATGTTCAAGTTACATGACCCTATTTATTTAGGAATAATTAAAGTATCATGTATAATTTTTAAAATTTCAAGACAAACTAGTAAAATAAAAAAATGTATAGTACAAGATTTAGTTTCTTCTCTAGATGTAATAACGACATTAAGATGTGAACATGATAATAGGGGAAACTTCTAATAAATGTCTATTTTTTTTTTTTTGCTACACAATTTTGTTTAAGAGTCGAAAATATCACTAACTTACGCTTTGACCCAAATAGTATGGGGTATATGAAGTTTTGTGTGAATTAACAAGGACCACATTGTAAAGCTAAATACTCTTAAGTGATCGATAGCAAAATAGTACTGTGAGAGAAGGGTGAAAAGCACGCCCATCAGGGAGTAAAAAAGAATACGAAACTATAAGCTCCCAAGCAGTGAGAAGAGCCCTAAACTCTAACCGCGTGTCTGTTGAAGAACGAGTTGATGACTTATAAGCAGTGGCTTATCTGTTGAAGATGGTGCTTATGTATCATTATAATATTTTATGTATATTAATTGTTTAATATTTATACAATATACTTTTCAAATAATATCGTTAATACTATAATATATAATAAGATGCTTATTACGTTTCAGACATTATATGATCTAAAGGAGTTTAGGTCAACTCTAAGGATTAGCAACACTAAGAGCTTAGTGATGTTAAGAGTTAGCTGTTATAAGACTTAGAAAAATTCTAAGAGTTAGAAGCCTTGTCTGAAACCTTGTCTGAAATAAGACAATGACTTGAGAATATATTAGTAATGACATAGTTGTAAGGAGTTTCAATTGGTGCTAAGAAATATCGTTATGCAATATGTTCTTGAACATCTTGTTCTTAATCTATCTTTATCGATTTGTGGGTTAATCAGTGAATTCTATTTATACATAGATCAGTATATGTCTATATTTGGATGGTCCAAATGGTTATTCTTAGTAGACCATAAGCTTAGTGGAAGCTCATATACGTATACAGGTATTTAGTAAGGACTGAATATTGAACAGACTCACGAAGACCTCCAATAGACATTCTATAAAAAGCCGTTAATAGTAGTTCTTCTCAAGTTGAGTAGTATTCATGGTCCTTTGACCTGAGCACCACGGTAGACTTGTGAGTGATTCACTGTACTTTGATTTCACGGATGTCAGGTGGGTATGGTTCGATGCAATTATGGTTTGATCATTGTGTGTCGCTGATAGGGGCGTAAAAGCACTAGTATGATTTGTACCCAACTTTCGTATTTTCTTCAAAACATATATATTTGGCTATTTAATTATAGTTTTTGATCATAAATAGATGCATGACGAAAAATGTGACGTATAAGAACAAACATGAGGTGAATCGGACATCAAATGAAGAAGTTATGCTCAAAATACGCCAACCCTGGTACCCCTTTCGTATTTTGAGCGTAACTTCTTCGTTTAACTTTCGATTCACCTCCTGTTTGTTCTTATACGTCACATTTTCCGTCATGCATCTATTTATGATCAAAAACAACAATTAAATAGCCAAATATATATGATTTGGAGAAAATACAAAAGTTTGGTACAAATCATACTAGTACTTTTACGCCCTATCAAATACTCCCAAATTTAAGACTTTGCTCGTCATTGAGCAAAACAAAGAAAAATATTCACAACTTATTCATGACTCAAAAATAAAAACTAAAAACAAGCTCAAGTTGATTAGATAATCAATATCGTTGTCTTAAAAGCTGCGAAAAATAGCACAAGACTCTTCAGAAATCAATAAACAACTTTCAACAATCCTCATATCATTGGTCAAATATTTCGTTCTCCCTTGTAAATGATCACTTGTGCGTGTGTGTAATAAGCAAATAATTAGCTAAATAGAACATAGATTTACTCAATATTTAAGAAATATATAAATATGATATCTCGGCATATTTTCAATTATAATACTACTGTAAGCTTGCTTTTCATACTACTTACCACTAATGTAGAAATACACATGTCTATAAATCTATTTAGGACTTTATTTAGCTTGTAATGTAAGACTAAGGTAAAGGTGGGTTATAAAGATATATATAAAGTGCAAATCATACCATTAACACTTAGACTTTACTCAGAAACCTTTTGATTCCTTCTCCTCCTTGATTATTCATTTCTTCCCCAAAACTTATGTTATTTCCATTTTTCTTTTAATCAATTTTGCAAAGAATTTCTTCTTTTTCTTAAGCTGGGGATATTATGCATTTAAATATATATATATTTTTTATGTACCCCCAAACTTAGAATGATATACACCTTCAAGACTTATTACTTTTTATTGCAGTACTCTTCTTTCATACATCCACAACTTTCTTTATTTTAAGAATATTTTAAAGTAAACTCAAGGTTTATGGTGCTACTGGTAGATTTTAGGATAAGTAAACTCAAAGTTTTTAGGCTTGTAATGTGGTTAAACAGAAAAAATGATAATTAGGCTTAAACGGGGTGATTAGGGATAAATATACATATAAAGTAGGCTCGAAAAGGTTCAAACGGTCCAAAGATGGTCTAATGTCATTTCTCTAAGCATGTGAATTCTAGGATTTCGTCTCAAGTAGTAATTAAGCAAGTTTTAGAGTGTTGGTCTTCGAGATTGTGGTGTACTACTTAAGCAAAAAGTATCTCTAAGTAAAAAATTCAACTAATACATGCTTCTTTCCTAAAGAATAAGTGATAAAAAAAATAAGCTTGAATTTAGTCTAAGAATCATGATATAAGAGTTATTTCAAGCATCTATTATTTCTTAAAAACTTGTTAAAATAAATTCAGCAAATATTTTTTTTCCATGGATTAATGATCATCATCTCAACTAAAACTAGACCAAAAAAAAAAAAATTTACTCTACAAAACAGCCACTCAAATCATGCAGTAAAATAAACACAGGTTATGTGTGTTTTTCACCCCCAAACTTAAATCAGACATTGTCCTAAATGTCTAAAAATAAACTTAAAAGTAAGAAAAACTCCCTTGGTAGATGAAGATGAAGATGAAGTAAAGAAAAACTCCCTTGGTAGATGAAGATGAAGATGAAGATGAAGTAATGCAACGTTGTTGCCCATTGAGTGGACTACGGTATTCTTTTACTCAACGCTTAAAATTGCTTGTGCTGCTTTCTTGAATGCTTGACTTGTTGATTTTATTCCTAAAAGAAACAAAGAAACTAATATAATCAAAACTGAAAATAAGCTAATAAAAATAAAAATAAAAACTACTTGGGTTGCCTCTCAATAAGCGCTTGATTGAACGTCGTCGGCTTGGCGAGCCTCTTTCTACTCTTATGAAGGATTAAAGTCAATGGTGAAAGCATCTTTATATGTGAGCTTGTTAGGCTTTCTTTCTTTTAGCTTCTATATCTTTTTTATTAGATCTTGGGCAGCAACTTGTTCCTCTTTCTCCAGAAAGACTTGAATCTTAGATCAGTGAAGTGTCTCTTTTGTGCCATTCTCTTTGATCCTATCATTGTATTGCTTCTTTTTCTTCTTATTCTTTCTTCTTTTTCTATGCCTTAACGCATTCTTTTTGATGTGAAGATTCAACATCTCTATGTCTTTGAGCTCTTTAGTGTTTGATGGCACCATATTAATGCTGAAATAGTCAAGTAATATTGTGCACATGGACTGATTCTGCTCTTTGTTACTAGTATTTTCTATTGTGTTGTCACTTTTCTGCACCTTAGATTGTTGCTGCACTTTAATAACAGTTTTTGCATGTTCCATTGTTGAGAATTTTGCACTTTTATGAGATTTTACAATATTTTCTAGATTAGTATGTTGCTGATTTTCTGTTTCAACACTTATTTGACACCTTTGTAGCCTTTAAAGAAAAGGAATAGACAGTTTATATGGTTGCACTTTATTTTTCTGCATTTCCTTCTCCTTTATACTTGATGGTGGTGGTGTGGATGTATTTTTTTTAAGATCTTACCACTCCTCAAGTTGATAGCTTGACATTTCTCTATATTCTCTTTTAGATTTGTCTTAGTATCACTTGGTAGCATGCCTTGAGGTCTCCTATTAATTGTAGCAGCAAGTTATCCTATTTGAACCTCTAAATTCTTCAAAGATGTTGAATGATTCTTTAAGATGGCATCATTAGACTTTATATATTGCATAAATATGTCTTCTAATGTTGGCTTCTTTTCTTGTGGTGGTGGGAATCTTGGGGGATTCATTGGTCTAAATGGATTTTCTTAGTTGTAATGCCAAAAGAAGTTAGGATGATCTCTCTACCCCGGATTATAGGAATTTGATTGTGGGTTAGGTTATTGACGATTGAAATTGCCCACATAATTCATTGCTTTCATGCACCACCCATTTATGTGGTTATCACCACAAAAGTCACATGTCACTTGTTGGGTTTTGACGTCATTCATTGCATCAAACTTCTTAGATAAAGTATTGATTTGAACTATCAATGCATTGAATGCGTTAATTTTATATATACCGGCAACTCTCTTGGGTGTAACTCTATTTATTGGCCATTGGTAACTGTTTGACACCATCTCTTCTAATAAATCATAAACGTCATCTATAGACTTATTCATTAAAGCTCATTCAGCTGCAGCATCTACAATAGTCCTCAAATGGCCTATTAATCTATTATAGAACGTTTGAAATAATATCCAACTAGGGACTCCATGATAAGAAAACTTCCTTAACATGTCCTTAAAGCGCTCTCGTGCCTCATACAAGGACTCTCTATCAATCTGACTGAACGAGGTGATGTCATTCTTCATCTTTATTGTTTTTGTTGGTGGAAAAAACTTGGCTAAAAATGTTTGTGCTAGATCTTCCCACGTCAATATGGATCCTGACGGTAATGGCATCAACTAACTCTTAACTCTGTCCCTTAAGGAGAAAGGAAATAATCTCAATTTGATGGCATCATCCGAGACTCCATTGTATTTGAAGGTATCACAAATTTTTAAAAAATTTATGATATGCATGTTAGGATCGTCATTGGGAGCTCCGTTGAACTGTACAGTTTCTCTCAGTATCTGAATAATATTCAGCTTGATCTCAAAGTTATTAACGTTGATGGTTGGTCGCCAAATACTAAATTGAACACCATTTGTAGTTGGGATAACATATTCTTTCAAATCTCTTTGTGGTATCATAGGCTCAAACACATGATTATTGATATAATCATTGTTTCTCTCCATGGTATGAACTGTTAAAGTAAAATAAAAGAAAATCAAAGTAAAAAGAAGAAGATAAAACAAAAATAAAAATCTAAATTAAAAGTAAGTAGTTTGGTATTATTATTGATCTAATGAATAGATAAAACTAGTCCCCGACAACAGCGTCAAAAATTTGATTGTGATGCTATAGTAGCTAAGCGCAAGTGCACGCTATCGTATCAAGTAATATAGAATTTTAAGTTCAGATATCGATCCCACAAGGACTATGCAATCTAATTCTATAAATCAAGTACTAAAATTGTACATACTTAACTTTTATTCAGAAAATCACAATTTAAAATTTATTTAACTAATCTACTATACAATTAAACTGAATAAAAGTAAAGAGTAGAATTCACAAATAAATATAATCTAGGGTTTTGACTCATCCCCTAACATTTCATTAGACTCATTAACCACTTAATTAATCCCTTAATACCAATTGATTACCATAGACATATAGGTGATTGTTAGAATGCGTAATATAGTCACTTGACCATCGACAACGGTTTGTAATGAGATTAGTGTCTAAGTTAATCAATTGGTATTAAGGGATTAACTAAGTGGTTAATGAGTCCAATAAAATATTAGGAGATGAGTAAAAACCATAAATTATCTTTATTTGTGAATTTTACTCTTTACTTTTGTTCAGTTTAATTGATAGAGTAAATTAGTTAAATAAATTTTAAATTGTGATTTTCTGAATAAAAGTTAAATAGGTACAATTTTAGTACTTGATTTATAGAATTAGATTGCATAGTTCATGTGGGATCGACATCTGGACTTAAAATCCTACATTACTTAATACGATAGCGTGCACTTGCACTTAAATACTATATCATCACAATCAGTCGCTGGGTATGGTTTAATGCTCATAGAGTTCAGTATGAGTAGATATGAGATCCGTTAGCTCACATGGCTGAGTTGTATATCATGATGCTCTAAGATTGTATTTCAGAAAGTCTTATAGCCACAAGAATAAACCTGAAACAAGAATTTTTCGTAGGGTTAAACAATATCATAAAAGTGTTTGCGTATATTATTTATCGAAATATAAAGTTGGAGATAAGTTTACAGATGAACACATAAAGATTTGATGGTAGTGATCTATGTCTCCATTCATCTAGGATATAGGTGACGGAAGGATTATATGAATATGATATGACCTCAACTTGTATAGTCTGACAAGCACTGATTTATAATATTCGTGACATTTACATAGGACATCGTTCACAGAATCATAGAAGAGTTTTATTAGATAAATCGGGTATAAACTTTGGGAGTCCCACAATATGAAGTGTACTGGTTGTGTACTTAAGCAGCGTACCAGATTAAATAGTTCAATTCAATAAATTTTAACAAAACTAGATATTTATTTTAGTATCCCTCGGAGTGTGCACTTATCAAGATTCAAGCATTGAGTACATCAATTAGTTAATAATATTTATTGACCAATGAGATGATGACACGTGACACATCGTAAGTCATTCATTGTTTGACTTAAAAATTATCAAAGTGCTTTTACTTGTCGGACAAGCAAAATAATTTGTTTATTCATAAAATTATTTTAGAATAAACAAATAATATATTAGATATATTTTTATATTATCAAAGTTAAATAATTATTTTTATATAAATACAAAATACATATTTTAATTAGATTAAAATATAAATTAAATATATAGAGATGGCGATGGTAAGATAAAACCATGTGTGGTGGGGCATGTATTTTGACTTATAAATGAAAGGAATTTGTTACAAATAAATTGAAGCAAAATTGCTTCATTTTCCAAAGAACAAAAGCCATCTTTTTTTTTTTTTTTTTTTTGCAAAAGCTATCTTAATAATGCAAAAGCTTGCATTATTGAAAAAAAAACAAGGCAAACATTTATGCATGGCTCATGATTGTCCATGTTAGGTGAGGCTATGTGTTTGCAACACAAAAAGAAGAAATTGGCTTTTATATATGAATTGGCTTTCATTTTGATGAGAGATGAATTCTTGGCTTTATTTGTGGTTGAAGCATCTGGCCACCAAGAGAGAAAAGACGTAATTTTATTTGTTTCTCTGAGTGTTCTTCAAGTGTTGCAAGAACATCTTCATCTTCTTTACTTTCTCTATATGGCCGGCCAAATTACTAAGCTATAAGTTTTTGTTTTGTTGTTCAATAGTTGAATTAGAACAAAACAACTTAATGCTTTATAGTAGAGGTAGACATAAACCTGAAAAATTGAATAGAATCGAATAGGCCCAATTCAGTTCGGTTTTCAATTCTCAATTCTGTAGAATTGAATATTCAGTTTGGTTCTTAGTTCTTAACCAAAGAATCGAGAATCGAATCGATTAACCGAAAATAATTAATTTTTTTTAAAAAAAAGGCATATGGTAGATTTTGGTTATAGGTTGCACAATATTATTATAGGCATACCTACACTTTATACATTATATATAAAGATCATACTTAACCCTAGCTGCTCCTATTTCATATTTGCTCTATATTTACTCTTTAAGATAGCTAGCCTCTCTATTTCACGTTTGTCTTTGTCTCCTATTCTAAATTTCTCATCACTCATTAGTAGTTGTCCACGTTGCAGTCCACCTGCGACCGGTCACTGCTCTTTGTTAATCCATCAACTGGCCAATGCCCTGATGCGCCTCAGTTCGTCCACCACTCGTAGTCCATCTTTGGTAACATATTAACACATTAACATCAAATACAAAATTATTGTTTCATTTCTCAATATTTCCTCAATTTTTTTACTTTGTATTTAAACATATTTTAACATTTATGTTACAAATATGTTGTGTTTAAATATATGAAATGCAAGGTATTTGTCTGTGATCTATAATGCCACTTAGAACATGGTAGCGTGACCATACTTCTCCTTTTCATAAATATAAATTTGTAACCACTGGTTAATATATATTATAATATAATAAGATGAAAAAAAATAGATGATATAATTAAAAAAAGTAAAACTTTACTTATCTATATAGACTTTAAAACGCTTGTTTCAAATTTCTTTAATTATTAAATGTTAATTGTACTTGAAATTGATGAAATAAACATGTCTAAACAGAATTGAACTTAAAAATAGAATAAACATTAATTATACTTGAAATTACTATTTGTTAATGACTTTTTTTCAAATTTAAGTTAATTTTAATATCTAACACGTATTTGGATCGAATTTACTCTGAATTCTATTCGAATTTGGATCGAATTTAAATAGAACTCAAATTGAATTATATGAATAAATTATTTATTTAAAATTATGAATTAGATGAATTGAATACGAATATTTGCTTAAAAATTAATGAGAATAGGCTATACGTAGCTTATATAACTCTTTGAAGTGGTCAAAAACTTCTTTATGCTATACCAATTGCTATTATTTTAATACCAATTGTTATTATTTTATAAATCAAACTATGATGTGGATTCATATATCCTATTCTTATATATAAAACTTAATATATTAGACATGCAAGTTGATAGTCTTGTACACTTCAATAATAACATTTTTGTGCTACTTTCTAATAAGATATTGTATTTTTTTATTATTTATTTATTTATCTTTGACGTGAGTATCATACATTATTACATTACCAATGTGTTGAGTGTTATGAGTTAGTTACTTATACCAATTTATTGTGAATTTGTTGAGTGTTATGAGTTAATTACTTATCAATGTTGATTTAAATTTAAAAAGATGGATAAAAGTAATGAGCAAGAACAAGAAAGTGTTGACAAACCCGAAAATTCAAGAGGCCATAAAGTTTTTGATTACTGGGCTCATTTTGTGAAGATTGAAAATGATAGAGCCCAATGTATCAATTGCGGTAAAACTTATGCTACTCATTCTGCTAAAAATGGGACCGCCGCATTATACAAGCATTTGTCAAATTGTGCGAAGTATTAGGCCACCACTGTATTTTCCTTGTGTTGATCTTCTTATAGACTTTTACAGTTTACTTGTGTTGATATTTTTATAGACATATTAGTATTAGAATTCTTTAATTTTCATGTTGTATTATAGTTATGATGCTAGCTATTGGACTTTCATTTTTAATTTTGATTGTTAGACTTTTATGTTTTTAATTTATCTTGTTGAATTTTTATTTTAATTTTAGATTGATACATTTTATTGTTAATTGGTTATTTCATAAATTATGTATTGTTATATTGTTGTGGTTGAAAAATTAATGGTGTATAATTTTTATGAATATTATTGTCGTTGAGTTGTGAATTTGTTGAGTATTATGAGTTAGTTACTTATCAGTGTTAATTTAAATTTATGAAGATTGATAAAAGTATTGACCTCGATGAAAATATTTTGTTAAAGAGTATTTTTTTCTACAAAGAATGTGAGGGTGTGCATTACTACTGATACTTGAACTTTTATACAAAATATAAACTACATGGTAGTAACTGCTCATTGGAGTGATGTGGATTAAGAGTTATAAAAAAGAATTCTAAGTTCTCTCAAATCATAAATCATAAGGGAGAAGCAATTGAAAAATATATTGAGAATGTGTTACGTGATTGAGATATCAAAAGGGTATTCACAATTACTGTAGATAATGCTAATGCTAATGATGTGGCAATTAACTACATGAGGAGGAGATTGAAGAGTTGGCAAGTTGATAGGACATTTTTGGATGAGAAATATCTACATTTAGAGTATGCTACTCATATCATCAATTTGATTGTTGGTGAAATATCTAGTATTTGAAATGCAGTTCGACATGTTAGATCATCTTCAATTAGATTAGAAAAATTCAAAACGTGTATTGAATATGAAAATATTTAAGGGAAATGGCTTCTTGTTATGGATGTCCTTACTAGGTGGAACTTCACCTACTTGATGTTGAGTAGTGTCTTAAAATTTCAATTGCATATGAGAGGTTAGAAGAGGAAGTTGGACACTACTGCAACTACTTTAATAGTGGTGATAATGGGAAGGGTAAAGCGGGACCACCTAAATCTGAAGATTGAAAAAATGCTCAAGTGTTTGTGAAATTTTTGAAGACATTTTAAGATGCAACTTTGAAGTGTAGTGCCTCTTTGACGCCTACATCTCATTTATATTTTAGTCTAGTTTGTAAAAACTTGTTTCTTTTTCAATCGTAAATAAAATAATTAATTGTTGAATATATATGTTTTAGATTTTAATATTTAGATTTATTTTTTTAGGCAAGTAAGATTCAATTTCAGCTTACAGGATTGAGCGAAAAAGGTGATGATGATAATTTGTTGAAGAGAATGACCATTAATATGAAGAAGAAGTTTGATAAGTATAAGAGTTCGTTGGATACTGTGAATAAATTGTTAATTATTACTGTTGTTCTTAATCCTTAGTACAAGATAGAGTATGTAAATTTTTATTATGGGAACTTGTATGTGCCAAATGTGGTTAGGACTATGCAAGAGGAGATTAAGGAGTTGTTGTTCTCCATATACGATTTTTACCGTGCCCAATATTAAGCTTCATCTGTTAGTGTTCCTTCATCCAATATAAATGTGGAAAAGAATGACTTGGATGTGAGAAATAAAAGAATTAAATATGATACAAATGAAGCTTTTAAGTGACAAAAGGCAAAATTACAATTAGTTATTGGAAATTCAGAAATAAAAATGTATTTTTTGGAGCAAAGTGAAGATTTCGTAATCCTCATTTTGATATTTTGGGTTGGTGGGGGAAAAATTATACTAAAAATCCTGTTTTGTCTCTTATTGCTAAGGATTTACTTGCAATTCTTATTTCTACGATGGCTTCTGAGAGTGCATTCAATACAAATGGACGTATTCTTGATATATTGAGAAGTTCATTGACTTTAAAAATCATAAAAGTTCTAATTTGTATGCAGAATTGGCTTCAATCTTTAATTAGAAGTGGAGAACTTCATATTAACATTGATGCCTGTGATATCTAAGATGTAGAACTTTTATGAGTCAATTCAATTTGGTAAGTAAATTTAAATATTTATCATTTACATAAATTTAAGTCATTAATTTTTTTTACTACTATGTTAATATGTTATTGATATATTATAATTTTATATTATATAGAGGTGGAGAATTCTATACTTACATCATTGTACACTCCAACACATGTGAATATGGAGGAGAGCTACAATGACATTGGAGAGTGATGAACACATGAAAATGCATATTTGTTAAGAGATTTAGTCACCATTTAATGTCACTAATTTTAGCATTTTCTGTAATTTTAGTTTGAAATAAAGTGTTCTCCTTAAATTGTGATTAATGAATGTTATTTGGACAGGTTTAGGTAAAATGGACATAACTCTCAATGTAGAAATCGAAATGAAAAAATTATTGAACCTGGTGCAACATGACTCAATCTTACATAAATTTGAAGAATAGTAGAAAAGCCAAATCCAATATGTTATGAGCCAAAAATTGAGATACAATAGAATCGGGCTACAACTTCTGCCAGCTTGACCCAACTCACGTATTTGGATTATATCTCACAAAATACGTACTCAATTAGTATAATTCTTGAAGCTGTGAAATTCTGACTTAATTATCAACAACTCGTATGTTGATGGTACAGTCCAAATTAGCCGTTATCATGGACCAAATTGCATTGAAAGTGGGTAAAATGGTTGTTGGTCGAAATTTGATGTGTCTTTAAAATTTTGCTCATATCTCATTAGACACTCATCCAATTTGCATGAAATTGATGCCTATGGAAATAAGAGACAAAATTATACAACTTTCATGTCGGCTACAGAAGCTAAATCGGTCATTTACATTATCAAAAATGTGCTGCAAGTGGATAAACGAGTTATTAGCTTAAAATTATTGAAGATTGATGTCATCCATGACATATGTCCATTCATTGCCTATATAAGGAGACTCTTAGGACGTTTTTTATAGTAGATAATTCTCTCTTCTTTTCTTCTCATTAACATGTATTGTAATTTAGATTAGAGTTCTTGGTAAGGCTAAGAGATGAACTTTTATATGTAATAAATCTACTTCTATGCTTTGATTCGTTGCCAAGAGTTACAAATGTTTGTAAGTTTGGTTTTGATTAAACTCTTATCTATTCTACTTTCTACAATCCAGAGATTATAATTCTCATGTCTCATATAAGTTCAATCATGCTTTTCTTATGTGATTCTTGGTGAACTATAATTGTTACTGGTTATATTATTTTATATGTTAATCTTTTACTGCAGTATTATCAAATTGATATATTGCCGATCTTGGATAACATATAAGGACAATAAATATTTGATATTCAAGTTGATCTTTTACTGCAATATTATCAAAGTGATATATTGTCGATCTTAGATAACTTGTATAAATGAACATGATGTGTGTTAATGCTTGCAAAGAGTTTAATTACATCAAATACATGTGTTATCAAATGTGCTAAATTTTATCTATCTTCCGATTGATTGTTTGGGATGTGAAACTTTCAATTGAGTTATAAGCATTGAATTAAAGTGTATAGTAGATTTATAAAGCATAATTGTGATTCTCGAGGCATTGTTTGAATTATCATAAGACATTTCCTTCAAATCATAGACAATCCTATCTCATCCACTTAAATCAATTAATTTTATCTTTTACTACTGCTTTAATATTTTACTTTACCAACCTATTTTGCCGAGAGCTTCCTCGTGGGATTGACACCTCAATCTATACTGCGATAGTCACGTTATATTTTGAGCGTAAACAGGGAGTAATGTTATGTTGCTATATTTCAAATGTTGAAAACTTGATTATTGTTGTTTTAAAGTTGATCTTTTTATGGACTTTTATTTGTGTTGATCTTTTTATAGACTTTTAGTTATGTTGAGCTTTTTTTTATGAACTTTTGTTGTTTTTTTATGAATTTTTGTTGTTTGTGTTGATATTCTTATTATAGACTTTTACATTTTACTTGTGTTAATTTTTTATGGACATATTAGCTATTAGAGTTCTTTAATTTTCATGTTGTATTATAGTTAGTTATGATGTTAGCTATAGGACTTTCATTTTTCATTTTGATTGTTGGACATTTTGCTTTTAACTTAAGTTGTTGAATTTTTATTTTATATTGATATATTTTATTGTTAATTGGTGATTTCATAAATTATGTGTTATTATATTATATAATTGTATTTGTATGTTATAAATTATAATTGTTAAGTCAAACTATAATTTACAAAAATTAATTTCATTTGTGTAATATACTTTTTTGTAATGAAGATATTTTATTTATTGGACTTAATATAGTATTATTAAAAAGAGGATTGGTTGACTAGAAGACCCAATAAAAATTCAAGAAAGTAAATTCAATATGAGTCTAATAAAAAAGGCCAAAAAAACAAACAAAAAAAATCTCAAAACGAGCCAAAAAATAAGTTCAAATGTTGACTTGAATTGGAACCCGGTTTGTGAACCTAAACCAATAATCAAACTAGCCTTGGAACTAAAAAATCGAATCATAAAATCAAATTGGGGAACCGAACGAAACCGAACCAGCTCGATTCAATTCTCAGTTCGATTTTACGGTTCGATTTTTTGAAAACTGAACAATTCGGTTTGATTTTTGGTTCATTCCAAAAACTGAATTGAACCGTTTATGCCCACCCCTACTTCATAGTAATTAAAATAATTTAAGCGTTAAAATATTGATTAAATGTTAATCAAACTAATGGTTAAGAGTTAACCAAATTTAGTGTTTAAGAGTTAAACAACATTGCTAAAAATTGAAAATGCTATTCTAGCGATTCAAGCCCACCATAATTGCGTCCTAAAATTGTCGATAAATGTACTTTGTGGTAGACTCTAGTTTGAAAATTTTCAAAGGCTTACAAAGTAATTCTCGATTTTAATTTCATTAAAGTAATGAAAGACTTAATTTTTAATATCTTTGGTGCACTAGAAAATTAGATTTTCAATTCCGTTGTACTAATATTTTTGTATGACATGCATATTACATTGTAATGAACATGCTGCACATGTATACGCTATAAAAAATTAACACACTTTTATCATCAACACGAGGACTTATAATTGAGAAGTATCAATACAAAAAGTTTGATGAATGATTTTTTATTCTACCAAAAACTCTCTAAAAATATAATTAAAATATTATTTCTCATTGTTTGTTCTAAAAGCCTGTATTTAAGTGTGAAATTGAGTTTTAAACATAAAAAATAGACATTTTTAAGTTTTAGATTTTTCTTTAAAATAAAGAATTACCTTTTTTTTTTAAATTTTTTTCTTGTTGTATGAATTAAGACAAAAGCTCTATACTTTAAAAGAAGACAAAAAATAAGTAATAAAGTGATGGAGTGGAAATAAGAGAAAAATTTATTATGGTTATTTCTTAATTTTTTATTTTTTTGGAAATTATAAAAGAGTATATCATTCATTACTCAAAATTTTTATATTAACGTAATTTATGAATTAATTTGGCATATATAACTAAATAATGTTGATGAAGATGACAATTCTTTTTAACCAACGATGAGGAGATTAGTGCACGGTTTTTTTATGTTCAACAGTCAAATAAATTAAGTATTACTCGACTTTGGAGTCTCATTATAACTATTCAATCAAATAAGTAAAATAGTTTATGTATTTCAAATCTTTTAAATAGGAAATTCGGTTTACTTCTCGTAATAATTACAAGAGGCAATTCGTTCTCACCTCATTCTAACTTTGTGTTCAGAGTAGTTAATGTTACGGATTGACCTTTACCACATTAGTTTGTTCTCACCTTATTCTAAGTTCGTGCTCGAAGTGGTTAGTTGTCATGGGCTGGGTGAGTCTCATAAAAACGAGTTAAGCAAAATATTGATGTGTTTAAAATTCTTTAAAATGGCAGCTTGTTCACACGTCATTCCAAGTTTGTGCTTAAAGTGGCTAATGTCGTGAGTCAGATGCTTATTATTAACTGAAAAGAGTATCTTATATTCTTATTAGTAATGTTGATTACTCAATTATATATATTCAAAACTCAACAATTTCAAGAAAAATCTCACAAAAAGTCTTCCTAGGTTTGCTATGTGGCTGGCTTCCGCAAGAGCAACAAGTGAAAGAAGTTGGTGAGCCTTAATGGATCAGAGGAGTCACTTGTATTAAGTGTAGTCGTTTAGTTGTGGGTTGGTGAGAGACGGTTAAAAGCAGCATTTATTTTGGAAAGGCAATAGAAGAGAGAATATTATAGTTATGGACACAGAAACATTAATAAAACTTTGTAACTCTCTCAGTATTTCGAAAGCAGAAAAAGAGAAAGTGGAGATATTCGGGGAGTGTAAATTAGCAGGAGAAAATTAGAGATGTCTATTTAGTAGCTAAATTGCTATCAAACAGATCAGTGAACAGAGAGGCTTTCAAAGCTACCATGCAACAAATTTAGAGGCCATTGGAGACACTTCAAATTGAAAGTATTAGCAATAACAAATTCTTGTGCCGGTTTGAAGCAAAGAGAGATAAGAGGAATGTTCTAGTCAGGGAGCCATGGCACTTTGATAAAGCTTTTATTGCTCTATCGGAGATTGATGCTATGGGAGTAATCAATGAAATTCAATTTAAAAGCACAACCTTTTAGGTTCAAATTCATAACCTGTCGATAACTTATATGCACAAGAATGCTATATAGCTATTGGGTAACGAAATTGGTGAAATGGAAGAGGTGGAGTTAGATGACCAAGGAGGCTGTATGGGTAAATATGCAGGGTTTGAGTAAGAATTGATACAACAAAACTTCTTCGAAGATTCATTAAAGTAGGGCCAGATGAGTCGCAAGAAGAAATCACACTGCCTTCAGAATATGAAAGACTGCCAGATATTTGTTATAAGTGTGGAAGGTTATGCCATACATTCAGAGAGTGCGAAGAATATGAAATTCGAAAAAAGAAGAACCAGGAGAAGTAGGGAAGTGAAGTAAAGAATTCTTCATCGAGTAGTAACAATTTTGAATACGAGGGATGGTTGAAGGCTGGTAATTTGGGGGAACAAATAAAAGAGGGGCAGAGAAGGCCCAAGAGAAACCAGAAATAACTTTTACCAGAAAAACTGGACATGCTAGGTCAGAGCAGCCAGAAGAGACACTGAACAGAGAACAAAGCTCGAAGGAAAACAAGGAAGAAATTAATGAAGAAAATTCAGAACCAGGTCAAGAAGAAGCAAACCAAGAGGAAGAGTACCTGACCCGAAACCGGATAACCCAGTGGAGTAGGAAAGGGAAGACCTAAGAAAGTTAATAGCTGCCTTGGAAGATGGTCAGAGAAGCATTAATGACAAAAGAAGTGGGGCTCTGATGGAAATTGATACAGAGGTAGAAAGAGAGTTGGAAATAGGATGGTGGTAGAATAAGGGTATATCCTATAATGGGAAGATGAAGGTAGTAGGTATGTCGGGAAAGAAAACAAAATAAACCAGCAAAGTGGCACAAAAATCGTCATATGAATATTGAGGAAGATATGGGTCGAAACAAAAAATCAAAGCTGGAGGCCTGAATTGACAATCCTAAAGGACCAAGTAAACATCAAGGCAACAAAGGTGGAAGGAAGTGGAAAGGCCAAGCAAGAGGGCTAAGCCCAGAAACCAGTGTAGGTTGGCTAATCTAATAGGGAAAAGAAAAGAGATGAATTCAAGGGAGGTGTTTGAAGGCCCAATCCAAAAGAAAGGCATACCTGAAATGCTGCAATGGCTAGTTGCATCAGAGAAGGAATGAGGGGAAAACCACAAAGTGCAAGGAATTTCTCAGAAGAATCGGCGGTGGCTGGCCTCCAACCATGCCAAGAGCCATGAAAATCATAAGCTGGAATGTTCAAGGTCTGGAGAATCCTTGGACATTCCGAGCCTTGAACAGAATCCTCTAAATGAATAAACTTGAAATCTTGATTTTGTGTGAAACAAAATTGCATGAAGAGAATATGAGACAGGTAGGGAAAAGGCTGCAATTCATAGTTGTTTTTCGGTGAGTAGAAAAAGGATGTCTGTAGGCATTGTAGTTAAGTGGACAAAAGAAATAGAGCTCTAAATCAAGTCATATAGTAGGAGCCATAACGATACTGTCATTAAGAAGGCAAAAAAGGATGAGTGGAGATTCACTGGGGTTTATGGCATGCTAGACTTAAGTCAAAGAAAGCATACATAGGAGCTTCTAAGAAGGCTTCAGCAGATGGATGACTTCCCTGAATTTGTTGTGGGGATTTCAACAAAATTCTTGAAATGGAAGAAAGTCAGGAGGCCAGCTTAGAGATATTAGAGCTAGTGAAGATTTTCGAGCTGCTGTTGAAGACCTCTTCGCATGGTCTAACAAAAGATTTGGCCACTAGTTGATAAAAGAGAGGATTGACAGATTTTTGTTCAATGAGGGTTGGGAAGGTTTTATAGAGAACTACAAGGTTTCACATCTAATCTCCGTAGGGTTAGACCATTACCCTATATTGGTGGAAACCTAGAACAGATTATCTAAACAGCCTAAAAAAAAAGGAGAGGCAACAAGTTTGATTATGAGGACTTATGGGATCTTTAGAAGAGTGCCCGAGGAAAGTTAAGGAAGGGTGAGAGGGAATGAGTGAGGAGAGTAATAATGTAGTAGATGGTTTTATTAATAGGGTTGAAAGAACTAAGTTTGTGTTGAAAGGTTGGAATGAAAAAGTTCTTGGTGATAGGAAAGCAAAGATTAGGCAGTTTGTTGAGGAGTTGGAAAAGATCACAGTCTCAAATAAATATAACGAGGCTAATAATAAAATCAGAGAGCTGAAGCACAAGATTAACAAGTTGTTGTAAGAAAAAGAAGTGTATTGAAGGTAAAGTTTCAGAGTTTCATGGATGAAGGAGGGTGATAGGAATACAAAATTTTTTCATACTCATGCAATCCAAAAGAGAGGGAAAAATAGAATTAGAGGTTTGATTAAGGGGATCTTGGATTGATGATGAAAGGAAAATAAGGCACATTCTTTGTGATTATTTTAGGAACCTGTTCAAATCCACAAAGCCTGAAAGGAGGAAACTAGAAAAGAAGCATTGAGGGGTATTGACAGAAGATTAATAAATGAGCTGAATGAGGACATGTACAGGCCATTCTCGGGCGAATAAACCTCTTCTCAAGTAATTCATGTAGTTGTTCCTTCAACTCTTTAAGCTCTATTGGTGCCATACGATAAGATGCTTTAGATATAGGACTGGTTCATGGTAGAAGTTCTATAGTGAATTTGATCTCTCGATCTGGTGGAACTCCAAGTAAATCTTTAGGGAATACATCTATAAACTCATTCACCACTGAAACATCTTATATTTTCACTTCTTCTTTCTTTGTATCCACTACAGTCGCTAGAAAACACTGACAACCCTTCTTAAGACTTTTCTAAGCAGATATTACTTTTGGCAAAGAGCATAACTTAGAACCAATAAAACTAAACTCAGGCTCCCTGCGTGGTTGGAAAATAACTTATTTCTCAAAGCACTTAACATTAGCATGGTACATAGACAACCAATGCATGTCAAATATAACATCAAAATCATACATATTCAAGATTATCAAATCTGCTTGTAGCATCTTAACTCTTATTTCAATTTTACATGATTTTACCACATTTGTAGAACACATCAAATTTCCTGAAGGAGTTGCAACAAATAAATCTACACCCAAATGTTTTGGCACAACACCCATATTACTAACAAATGCCGGTGACACAAATGAATGGGTAGAACCCGAATCAAAAAGAGTTAAACCATGCTGGCCAAATATGAAAATTGTACCTGTCACCACAGAAGGTGAATCGTCTGCTTCTTTCTTGGTAAGAGTATAGACTCTTGTTTGAGCTTTCTGATTCTTCCTAAATCCTCCTTGATCATTCTTCATATCTGGATAATTCTGAATAAAATGACCAGTTTTTCCATACTTAAAACAAGGTCCACTCTTCCTGAAACACACCCCTCCATATTGTTTCCCTCATGTATTGCATAATGGGAAATCCTTCTTTTCAATGTCATCATTCCTCTGTCTCTTCTTTCCTTTCCACCTGTCAAACTTTTTTTGATTATTTTTAATCCAGGTTCTCTTTTCTGATTGATGCTGACCACATATTTGGACTTAGATGGAGCTGCTAATTCTTTATCCTTTACTAATATTTCAGCCATCTGTAGTACTGCACTGTATGTCTATAGATCAAGTACAGAGAGTAACCTTTTCACTTTTAATTTAAGACCCATCTGAAATCGCTTAACCTTACGTGCTTCTGTATCTACTAAGTAGGGAGCAAACCTGGACAACTCCTCAAACTTTCTCTCATATTCTGTCACTGATATTTTACCCTGAGTAAGGTGGATAAATTTTGCTTCTTTCTCATCTTTTAGGGATTGTGGAAAGTATTTTGCATTAAATACTTCATTGAATCTTTCCCATGTCATCTGATTTTTATCAACATTCAGCGTCTGCATGATCATCTCCCACTAATGACTGGCTCTCTCTTTGAGCATGTAAGTGGCACAAGTCACTTTATGTGAATCTGAACAATCGAGGAGATAGAATATCTTTTCCAACTCATGGATCCACTCCTCAGCAACGAGCGGGTCTTTTGAGCCTTCAAATGATGGTGGTTGCAGTTTTTTGAATTGCTCAATAACATGAAATTTATCATTATGGTCTGCTTTAGGTCATTGTTGTTGGAGCACATTAGTCACTGCTTGAACAATATTTTGGATGGTAGCAAGGTTTTCTCTTAAAGTACTCTCTCATTCACAGTATCAGCACTTCTAGTAATTCTTGTATTACGCCCCATCTCTTAAAATCATAAAAATAAGTAAGTAAGATATCAAACAAATCTATATATATAAATAAGCACACATACCATCTTAAGGATTTGGCATCGGCTAGGTTCCCTTGACTAGACACATAAAGTCTACAGAATCTTATTTTTAGCTCTGATACCACTAAAAGCTGTCACGCCCTAGATTCAAAAGATCTGACACACGGCATAATTTACATTCATTCAATAATGTGTATTCATAAATAATATTGCATAAAATTTCAAGCTTTAATTTAACATAGAAATCCTTAGCAAGTTGCTAGTAAATTTAACACTAAAATCAACCTATAACCTAAAATATAAATATAAACATAAACATTTATTGACAATATTTAAACGTTCATTTCAATTTTTTAGAATTATAACAATTGAATTATGATTGGGGCAATTAGTAAACCGGAGATACGCAGAGTTTTCTCAGAGATTAACACTCTACTACGTCACCAGTAGCAACTTTGTTACCGGAAGCCCAGAATATATTCATTGTAAATTCTTACTTAAAATCAACCTATAACCACACTCAATAAAATAATACATAAGTATTTATTCCATAGGGACAAATTAAATATCTTAAACCACGTGTCTCCAAATGAAACACTCAGCAACTTAGCAACTTAAGGAACCCAAGGAACAGCAGAAGCCTTACCAAATTCGCTATGCATACATGTACTTTATTTACCTGAAATCACTATAAACTATAATGAGTATAAAACTTAGTAAGCATACTGATTTTTCATATATCAAATACAAATACATATATATACATAATGCATACGTATGATATGTTGTGATAAATCAAAATCATAATATTATCAAATCACATGTCATGTAAGCGCTTACACATTCTTTCAAAACATATAATAGGAATACCATCACTCAACTACTACTTAATAGGACTTACACATCACATATCATATAATGAGCCAAATGTCACTCGTAGGTGACATACCGTATGAGATAAATAGTACAAGTGAGGTTTTTAAATTACATATATATAATACTCATGCCCAAAGGTAAAAGCCAAACCCTTACTCTGATCATCGATGAGTTCTCTCACATGCACCAATACGCCACCACACGAATGTGATTACTCACTCTTCCTTTAGGTACCAATAGGATCTTCTCTACATACAGAACACATAACATATACCAACATCGAAAGAAAAGCCACATATAAAAGTTTCACAAATCACATAAAATGCCTACTAAGTTAACAACGATTTCAAGCATTCTCAAAACACAAAATGTTTCTCATGGACATATTACACTTCAAAAGCTCTCTTTGTTAAACACATTTCACTTTGAAAACTCACTTTCAAAAACACATATATGTCATGTATGTCCATGCTCACATTCATAAACATATGTCTTCACATTTCATATCAAAATATACTTTGACATAACATAAACATATTCCTAACCACATTTATAAAATCATATATAACAATTACTATGTTTATTGTGATTTCAGTAAAAACTCTAGTATACTTACCTTTTAACACTTTCAACTACAAGGCTTAAATCTCCTTAACCTATCAATGGAGATTAATCATTTCATGAGCCTCAACATTCATACAAAACACTTTAAAATAGCATACAAAATTATACATATTGCACTTATCACATTAAATTGGTCTAATTACTTGGTTTCTCAAAACCTGTCATTCTGACCACTTACACTTAACAAAATTTTCTTATACATCAAATGATGTTCAATTACTCCAAAATCAGAATATATCATTCTTGACTCATATATCATTCTTATATATGAATATTATATCATAATTACTACACAATCCATTCCATAGATATCTACATAGATCATCATCAATTTTTATAATATCTTACAAAATACACATCAAATCCTCAATTGTACATATTTTCAGAAATTAAAACTTAAAAGAATTAACTAATTTAACACCAAGAAACTAAGAAAGGGTTATAATAAACCTTTTAAAACTTAAATTCCAACTTTCTTCTTCTTTTTCTTCTCTTTATCTCCCATTTCTTTCTCTCTTTTCTCACTCTAAAAGAGGTAACTCGACCAAAATAAGTGAATTAGGGTTTCAAATGTGTATTTTTATACTAAGAGGCTAATTTTTAGTATTTACCAATTAGCCCCCAAAACTTTCAAAGTATTACAATTTGGTTCCTAAAATAAATTTAAACTCTTGCAAATAAATCCAATACTAATAGTATGTCCTTAACCTATACAAACACTACTAATAACAATACATAAATCAAGTATCACTCACATACAAATAAAATATATATTTATATATATATATAAATACATATTCTTACCGATTGTGGATACTGGTTACTACATGAACCATCCTCATGCACTAACCTAGTCCAAGACTAACACAAGACCTATACCCCACATGACAATCCCTATTGGAGCCTACACGTGAATGAAAATTCGAGTTTGCTTTGATCACTTGTTACAAATCAAGCTCACATGCAACTGAGAACTATTAGGGTTTATATGCGAATGAGAATTCGAGTATTCTCTGATATCACTTGTCATAAACCGCCTTAGTGGTTAACCTAGCCTAAGACTAACTCAAGGCTGACATCCTACATGACAATCCTTATTAGGGTTCACATGCGAATAAGAATTCAAGTTTGCTCTGATCACTTGACCTATCATTAAGAGCCAACTTGACCTAAGATTAACTTAGGACCTCCATCCTACATAACAATCCTTATTGGGGCTTACATGTAAATGAAAATTCAAGTCTGCTCCCACATGAGTATGCTCTAATCACTTGTCACAAAAAGATCAACTTAAAACCCACATTTCATAAGACAACTTTTTTAGGGCTTACATACAAATAAAAATTCGAGTCTACTTTGATCACGTGACCCATTCTCAGAGCCAACCTAACCCAAGAACTACTCAAAACCCATATATGACATGACAATCGTTATTGGGGCCTATATGAATTACTTGTTACAAATCGAACATGTTGAAATGTATATAATAAGTATATATATGGTATGTGTAAAATAGGAAAATAATAGTGATATTCATTTTCTATATAGAAGATTTCCTTCTTAGGGCTATCTTTTTTTCTCCCTATATATTGCACTCTTTCTTTACAATGAATAATATAACAGAATCATATTCTCTTCCTTTACATGGTCTTAAAGTTATTGTGTTATCTCTAATTTTTAGTTTTTCTAGCGAATTCGCCTGTTTTCTTTTTGGCCACTATGTATTCTTCTGTTTCCAGTGGTCGTGTTCTCTATTCTGACATCATCAATAGTTCACCAACGAGCTGCCAAGAAAAATAGAAGCTAAACCTCCGTCACACGCGCCGTTATTGGAATCTGACCTTATTTTTTTCGATGTGCATGGACTCTCACCACCGGTATCCCTGTCCTCAGACAGCACTGACGATCACTTCTGTGATGGCCCCACAGTCATCGATTTCTACATGCGCCACCTTTCTCCTCGGCTTCACATTTTTCGATCTCAATCTCTGACGAGCGTGAGGCTTCACCGCCGACACTAATTGCTCTAGACGACGCCGGCAACCCCAAAACCACCCACCTTGTTCCTAGCCATCGCCAGTCGCCGTCACCATCGCTGGAATTTGCCACTGCATTGCCGAAAAACTACTCTCGATTGTTCGTTGTTCTCTCATTCCTCATCCTTTCTGATTTGTGAGCCAATATGACTACTGAGAGCTCTAAAACAGGTTTGGTTTTCCCTTCAGTTCATTCCCGACTATTTCTGCTGAAAAATTGATCGAGAGTAGTAATTATACTTCTTGGGCCACATATATTGAATTATGGTGTATGGGTTATGGCTTAGAGGACCATTTAACTACCAGGGTTATAGATTTAAAAAATAACGATACAATTGAGTAGAAAAAGGTTGATGCCTTATTATGTAATCAATTATGGCAAACTATCGATCCTCATTTATATCCTATTTATAAGGCCTATCGAACATGTTTTAATATTTGGCATTAAGCTAAGTTCTTATATACTAATGATATTCAAATGTTGTACTCTATGGTCTCGAGTTTGGTTAATTTGAAACAATAGGGTATGGAGATGTCAAAATTCCTTGGCAAGATGACCTCCTTCAAAGTTAAGTTTAATTTACTCCTACCATGTGGTGAAACTGTCATTAACGATCTTGCTCAAAGGGACAAATTCTTTATGGTTTTTGGCCTATCATTAATTAGCCCCAAGCTCTCATTAGTTTGTGATCAGATTTTTGCTAATGCTATTGTTCCTTTTATGAATAATGTCTTTGCCAGGTTGCTTCATGTATCTGCTCCAGATCATCAGTCTGGGCCCTCCACCACTGATTCAAATTCCTCCGCCTTGGCATCTTAGTCACAGCTTTCTTTTAAGGGAGAGTAAGGTGATCGTGAAAAAAGTCATCCCAAGTGCATTTATTGTCATTTGGTAGGGACATACCCATAAAAAATGTTACAAGTTATATGGGTGACCCCCTCGGGCTGCTAACCTTGCTCAATCTGATCATGCTGACACTATAGACTAGCAATCTCCATCCATAACTCTCACTGGTGTCGACTATGAGGAATATGTTAAATATCAAGCGGTTAAGCAATCTGCCTCTTCTATTGTCTCCGTTCTACATACTGGTAATTCGGTCGCTTGTTTTATTCAATCTTCTCTAGAACCCTGGGTCCTTGATTTCAGTGCCTCTAACCACATTTCTAGTAACCTTTAGTTACTTTCTCATACTTCTACATCTTGATCATTATCATCCGTCACTTTAGCTAATGGTTCCACAACTACTGCTCAAACTGTTGGTCAAGTATATCTTCTTCATTCCTTACCTTTAGAATATATTCTTTATATACCGCGTTGTTATTTTAATCTTATATCTGTCAGTTAACTCACTCGTTCTTTAAATTGTGCTATCACCTTTGTTGATGACTCTGTTGTTATACATGATTGCAGTACGAGGCAGATGATTGGCATAGGACGTGAGTCATAAGGGCTCTATCATTTCGGTCTTCCGCAACCATCTGTAGCATATATTGTTATTGAATCTCCAGCACTCATTTATAATCGTCTGGGACATCCGAGTCTGTTAAAACTACAAATCATGATTCCAGATCTGTCGAGATTGTTGTCTTTAAATTGTGAGTCCTATCAACTTGAAAAACACTCTCGTAGGTTGTTTCCCAAGCGTGTCAATAAAGGGATTGTGTCCCCATTTGAATTAGTTAATTATGATATTTGGGGTCCTAGTTGACTTCTTTATGTTTTAAGGTTTAAGAATTTTATTACATTTATTGATGACTATTCGCGTTGCACTTTGTTATTTTTAATGATTGATCTGAATTATTCTCTATATTTGAATCCTTTTGTACAAAAATTAAGCACAATTCTCTATTACTCTTTGTACATTGTGTAGTGATAATGCACGTGAATAATTTTCCACTCTCTTTAATAAATTTATGTCTTCTCAAGGAATTTTACATCAGTCATCCTGTGCCTACACTCTACAATAAAATGGAGTTATCGAGCGTAAAAATAAGCATCTTATTGAAATTGCTCACACCTTATCCATAATCACGTTCCTCTCCATTTTTGGGCCGACGCAGTTTTTATTGCGTGTTTCTTAATCAACAACATGCCCTTCTTCTGTCTTACAAAATAAAGTCCATCATTCTCTTCTATATCCTGATACACCATTGTATCTTATCTCATATCAAGTTTTCGACTGCACGTGCTTTGTCCATGTCTTTTCTCTTAGCCAAGACAAGTTATTTGCTCGATCCATAAAGTGTCTTCCTCGGGTACTCCTGTCTTCAAAAAGGATATAGGTGTTATTCTCCTGACACACGTCGGTATTTTATGTCTGTCGATGTCACATTTTTTGAGTCTTCCCCTTTCTTCTCTTCCTCTTGTTCCGAAACACAGATCATCATAGAAGCTCTTCCAATTCCTTATATTGCTCCTCCTACTGTGTCATCTTCTGAGCCAGTATCTGAGCCAGAGTCTGTCATTCCATCTTTAGCCTGTGATAATCTTATCCCTATTCCTTCTACAGATGATGTTATTACTATTGTTCCTGATGTAGATCTTGTAGTTGCTAAACTTCTACTTGAATAATGAAAGCCGCTTTCAGACCCTGGGAAATATCGAAGATTGGTTAGTAAACTTAATTATCTTATTATCACATGACGTGATATTTCATTTTCAGTCAAGGTTGTTAGTTAGTTTCTACAATCTCCATATGATAGTCATTGGGATACAGTTATCTGAAATTTATAAAATATCAATGGTACACCAAGTAAAGGATTGTTGTATGAGAATAAGGGTCATATATAAGTTGCGGGATACTCAGATGCAGATTGGGCAGGATCTCCATCGAATAGACGGTCTACTACCAGGTATTGTGTTCTTGTTGGGGGTAATCTTGTATCATGAAAAAGTAAGAAATAAGATGATGTTGTTAGGTCAAGTGCAGAAGCAAAATATCGTGCCATAGCCTTAGCTACATATGAGTTTATATGGTTGAAACAATTAATCAAAGAATTAAAATTTATAGACAATTCACATATGAAATTATTTTGTGATAATTAAGTTGCATTTTATATTTCATCCAACCTAGTGTTTCGTAAAAGGACTAAGTACATAGAAGTTAATTATCACTTTATTCACGAGAAGATATTGTCTGGCTGTATTTCTGCTAATTATATTAGTTCACATAATCAGCTAGCGAATATTCTTATTAAATTTCAAGGGTCATCGAATTGATTTCATTTGTAATAAATTTGACGCATATAACTTATATGCTCCAACTTGAGGGGGAGTGTTAAAATGTATATAATATGTATATATATGATAAGCGTAAAATAGAAAAATATTAATGATATTCCTTTTATGTATAGAAGAATTCCTTTCTAAGACTGTCTTTTTTTTCCCCTATATATTATACTTTTTCTTTACAATGAATAATATAACATCATCATATTCTCTTTCTTTATAGAACCTATATGTGAATGAAAACTATTAAGGCCTATATATAGATGGGAATTCAAATCTACTCTTATATCACTTATCATAAATCAAGCCTACATACAAATAAAAATTCAAATCTATTTTCATGTCACTTGTCCCAAACTAAGCCCATATTAGGATAAAAATTCAAAGTTGCTCCAAAATTACTTATCATAAATTGAGCTTACATACATTTAAAAATTTGATTCCGTTATTATATCACTTATTATAAAGTGAGCTTACATACAAATGAGAATTCAGTCTATTTTAATACCAATTATCACAAATTGAGCACTTACTATTAATCTAAAAGACTAATATAATTAGATAATGTTGCCCCTTACCCATCTATATATACCTAGGACTTACACAATTTTTATTTGTCGTGGGACTTGACAATAGGTTGTAAGAAAATATATTAACAAATTTTTTCAAAACAAAACTACATTTACAAAAAATCACATTCATATCAATTCAACAAGATAATTACAAGAGGCAATTTACATACAAATGAGTTCAAATCTGTTCTAATACCAATTATCACAAATAAAATACTTACTATTAACTAAAAAGACTAACATAATTAGATAATATTACCCTGTATCCATCTATATATACTTAAAACTTACTCAATTTTTACTTATCGTAAGACTTGACACTAGGTTGTAAGAAAATATATTAAGAACAAAATTTTTCAAAACAAAACTGCATTTACGAAAAATCACATTCATATCAATTCAACAAGGTAATTACAAGAGGCAATTTCCATATGCATCTGTTGTGACAATAAAATGAATACATGAAAGACAATCGAGGAGATAAGACTACAAAACTTTCTGATCAACGAGTAAAATAATTCAATGATTGGCAGATCAAAATGGCCAGGCATTACAAGGAAAAACAGGTAAGCATGTTTAAGTTACAAAGGTGTAACTTGCATGAACTGCAGAGAAAGCTATTGTAAGGACTTGTCAAACCTCGAATGCTTGTGTCAAATCTTGCTGCCAAAGTGACTGAGATTAGCCCAAATTAGGAAAGCAGAAGAAACCATCAAACCATGTATGTCATTCCAACCTGCATCAGATGTGAGTGGGGAACACTGAGATTTGCAATCCCTCTCCTGCAATTCTTTCTTAAGAAAGCATAGAAGTAATTTATGACTAGCTTCTTAATAAACCAGGAATCCTTCCTCGCCCTAATATCTCCATGACCAAGAAGATAAACAACCCCAGACTCTTTAGCCTTGCGAATAAAAGATAGCTCCCTTTCAAGACTCTGTTCTGCATCAGAGATTGTAGAGTCTGCAGGCAGTTCAGGCTGCACCTCATTTGAGGTGCTTGGTTCTGAAATGGTCTCCCTTGTTTCCTTGTATTCAGCCAGGAGAGGAACACCAAGTGAGTAGACACTCCCATTAGGTGCTATGAGAACTCTAGAGCAAGATGAATCATCCTCAGAGTCTGTATCTTCATCCCCATCACTCTCTAATGACCGTTCCTGAGCTTCCCGACGAATGAACTTCTCAAGGCTCTCAATTAGCAGCTGCTCAAAAGTCTGGTGATTTTCTTTGCGAACATCTTTGTAGCCATATCTGTTAAAAGTAGTAAAATTCAATTTTTAGGGCAACATTGACTCTTTCCAAAAGAAAAAAAAAATGCAAACACTGTTAGACCAAAAAGAGGCAAACATGGCCCAGAGTTCGAAAAACAGAAAAACTATGATCCACCCAAAGATAATGTATATGACTCGGGTGCTCACTGGGTCTAACTAATGGACTTAAAAGTGAATTACTAAAATATCTGAGAGGAAGAAAACAAGTCTAGTGAATTACCACAATAGCTGGGAGGAAGAAAACAAGTCAATGGCAGACTTACCAATTCAATTTATAAGAACAAATTCCTTTCCAAGAATCATTAAGTGATTTGGTATTCCATGTCAGATAAGGTCATAGAATTTAAAGCTATTCGTAGGCTTACACGAGATACCTCACTCATTCAAATATTAACGGCTTCCAACTTGCAGGAATTGAGTATTTACCTGGCAATACATCGAAATATGTGGTAGTTTTTGGGGCAGACTCGACGGAAGAGGAATCTTTCACTTTGAGGCACTACAGGAACTGGAACATACTTTATACACACAAATATAATCATGGAATGGATTGCTGGAAGAGTGGTGAGAAAATGGCCAAAAATTGCTGGTATTCCCTTTACAAGTTCATTGTACAGCAATCCAATTCCTGGAGCTCTAATTGTCCCAAGGTTGCAACCTAATTCCCGCATCAAATCCATAGACAGTTTTTGCTTGACTTCAGTTTCATACTTAAGCTTGCTTCCATAGTTCCATATATACATTATAAGAAACATAATTATGGCAAAAACCAATATTATCCAACTTCCATCTCCCACACTCGACAAAACTGATGAGAAAAAAGTCAGTTCCATCCCCAGGAAAACAATCACAAAACTCAGCACAACAATGATGTTTATCTGCCATATAAGAAGCATAACAATTGTCACTAAAATTGTGGTCATCATCATGATACCCAGCTCAGCAATACCTGTTAAAAGAATTGATATTATTAAGATATATTCTAGTATAAATATCAAGAAAACAAGCAATATTAAGGTCCATTTCATGCATTCAAGAACATGACACAACAAAATATGCATGCAAAAGTAAATAAAGAAATAAGTATTACCATATGCATTTCCCATCTCAGTATTGCTTGAGATAGAGCAGACAAACACCAGGCACACAACCAACAAAAACCAATTAATGACCGGGATATAAATCTGACCCATGAACTTTCGTGACGTATGAATGATTTTAAGTCGAGGGAAACAACCGAGAGCAGTTGATTGTTTAATACATGAAAATGTTGCCGTTGTCATTGCTCGACTGGCAATCAGTGCAGCTATGTTAGCAATGAGAAGGACAGGCCAGAAAGCACCACCTACAGCCAGAGAATAATTGCTTAACACTTAAAAGGTCTCTTTGTTTCAGTGGCATAATAAGCAAACACAATATCACAAAATGAAAAGGAAGATTAATACATGCTCACATCATGATACTATTTAAGATTCAAGAAACACATCAGAAACAGATGCTAAAACTGCGAAAAATAGTCCATCAAAGCATTGAATGAACTTTCCTAATTGATGGAGCTCACAAGTTAAGCTTACTTGGAATTGACGAGAAGAAAGCTTGCTCAGCTCCAGCATGGTTATCCATAAGGTAAGCTGCTTGACCCAGATAACCCAACAGAAGACAAGGTAAAACGAGAAACACAAATGTAAGCTGCAAAACCACTATCAGATGTATCAGAGTTATAATGATCAGATTGCCATAAAAAAGATAAGAGAATCACCATAAGTGCTGAGATATAATATGTCAAAGGACAACAGCAAATAGAGAAGAGAGCCACCAGAAATGCTGAAATACAACATATCAAAGGAAAAAGCCAAATAGAGAAGAAAATCACCAGAAGTGCAGAAATATGACAGATCAAAGGAAATGTGTGATAATGCTCAATCCAGTTATTTCTAGCAACATTACCTGAACTGACCGCACTGAAAAATAGCAGAGATCTGCGAACATTGCCTCAGAACCTGAAACAAAGCCCGCAAGCAGCAATTATAAAGGAGGAAAGCTAGTATAAGATTCATGTTTTCAACCATCAACATCAGATTCCAATATCTTGTTTAAAAATGCAAATACTCTTCATATTAGTATCACTTGTAACAAATTTTGTTTGTTTACATTCAAACTATGTCCTAACTTATCACCAGGCGCCACTATATTTCAATTTTGGTGTTCCAGATTTACAGTACAAACTCATGTCTTCAGCAGAGTAACCTCTGATATTTTCTGCTTAAAGACCTAAACTTATACGTTTGTTGATGAATAAAATCATCCACGACAATAACAGAAATGTCACTTCTAAACAATTACGACTAATAAAATGCAAATATAAATGTTTTCTTAAAATAAGTTTCCTATAAGGTTATCATTACAAATGGTTCATTCAACATTAACCCTAGCGGTAAGGATGAAAAAGGATCAACTCCATTTCTAGCTCAGATGGTGAAACCAGGGATTAGGTTTAGGTTTCTCAGTTTATCCCGGGTGATCACATAAAAATTCTGAAATCCAAATGGAAGTTCATAGTAGCACCTGCTATATCATACAGGATTCAGATTCTTATTTAAGTAACACTTTTTAGTTTAAAATTTCAATGACTTGGACATTTAATGTAATCAAATTTAGAACTCTTCAGTGATAAAATAATTTCTCAATGCAAATTTTTAGGTGATAAAACCTTTCAGGAAATGTTCGCAACAATATTTATTATTCACTCTCTCTCTCTCTCCCTCCCTTGATCTCACTCTATTTATATATATAAACTCCGAGATTCACAAAGACAAAGGAAAATCAACAAATCAAGTTAAAATCATCTGTATGATACTAAACATGACAAGTTCTTCGCATTCCCAACTAAGTAAATACTAGATTGGTATGTTACCTGTTGCACAAAGAATACAGCCCCCAAGGGCATACCAGGCCTTAGTTGAGTTCCTCTTGAAGAAGTAATAAATGTGAATTGGATTAAATGCCCTCAAGACACTGCTGTCATATTTGACAAGGTTGTAGATTCCAATTCCAGCAAGAGAACAAAACCATATAAATAAAGCAGGGCCTACAGCCATTCCCACTTTGCTGGTCCCAAATTTTTGTACACTGAACAAAATTACAAGAAAGGCAACTGAAATCAACCTCACTTGATCTGCACCAAAGACAAAAAAGAAGAAGAGAAAATAATTAACTCAACAATGTAGCTAGTTTTCCTCAACAAAAATGGACACATGATCAGATCATAAGCAGGTCTGAATTATAGAAGACCAGGGATCCATATTTGCCAGATGTCTTGATTCTATTTCGATACCAACAACCTTTCAAAGTATCCCGATTTTACCAGGAAATTGAATTTCATATTTTGATTGTGCAGAAAAAGAAATAAAATTTCATATTGATTGAAGCTATATGACTATGTCATCAAGGAAAAGAAAAAATATATGTTTTATTTCATGTAATATTTAAAAAAAAAGTTAGGTTCACTGATGGGATGATTAGTGATTAGTGATGTTCAACCAACTTGAAATTCTACGTGCATCATATCTGTTGTTTAATCAGTAAACCTAACATCAGAAATGCATCTCACAAAAAGTCAGAAAGTGGTGTAAAGTGTCACTATTCTTGCACCTAAGTGGACTTGTCGTCAATTAATTATATTTATTACCAATAAGGTCATTTCAACAGCGCACTCTCTTTTACAGAAGTGGGATGAAGAATTCATGGTACCCAAATTTTAACTCTCTAATCTAAACATACCACAAAAATAGAATGATCTTTGACAGCATACACTTCATGTGAACATTTATTTATTGAATTGAGGGAATATATACATATGGTGACCCTACACAAAAAATAAAGAGGAAAATATTATCATTTTATTTGGTTTAGAAATTGTCCATTTGAAATTCAGTCCCCCTAAAACCAATGATTTATCGAAAGCACCAAGCATGCCCAAAAGAGTTGAGTTGAAATCATGAAAATTTCAGGGACATTATACTTGTCATTAGTTGAGATGTCATCCAAGGATGAAATCATTAGCTACTAGCTAAGAGTACAAAGAGGATAAGAGCTATAAATGATGTGTTTTACTGCAATGGTGACAAACATGGATGACTGTATTTTTATTTAAATATGGATGCTTTAATTTTGTTACTAGAGAATTATATTGACAAATGTTTATGTGCATATTCATAAAAGTTTCATATCAATGTATCATACAAAAGAAAAGAACGAAGGTGCATTTGAATCCTCACTCATGTTCAAAGATTCTGAAAAAATTGATCTTTTCTTACTTGCCCCACTTCCTTGTACCTTTCATTCGAATATTATGTAGAACATCATGCACACATATGTACATATGTTAGGCGAAAAAGAAGAAGCTAATTTGTATTAGGATTGTGATGGGGGACACGCCAGCACATGTGATGGGAGATATGATGGATATTTCATTAATGGCCATCACATTGTTAGCAATTCAAATTGCCAGCAACACATGTGGTGAGAAGCTTCTAAAAAACCTACAACTACATTTATTGTTGTGGTTAAAAGTTTAACATTCAGTTGTTAAGTAAAATGTAGTATTGGCAATTGTTGGTATTTTTCATTAATTGTGTTGTAATAAGTGTTGGCATTCTAAGTGTCGGCATTCTAAGTGTCGGCATTCTAAGTGTCTTTGTTGTTGGTAGTAGTAGTTGCAAATTGTCATTAATTGTTGTAATAAACGTTAGAAATCCCAAAAGGTCTTTATAAATATATGAGAGATGAAGGGAAAAGCATTCAGACTTTGTAATTTCAGAAATCAAGTATTAAGAAACTTTACTTTTGAATTGGTATTCTACCATTTTCAATTTGCATTTTTGTTGAACGATATCAACAACTTTCGTCTTCACGAACAAAATCACGACCCATCAGCGCTTGTCCTACATTAGATTGTTTTGATTGTGTTTGGTTTCCTTTTTGAATGTGTTTATGATTATTTAATTATTTGTCTAACTTTTGGGCCCTATATAAAGAGGGCAGCAATTGGAGTTGGAGAGCAACAAATAAACTTCCTAAATTCTCTGTTTCTTTTATTTCTCTCTCTGCATTTCTCTTTTTCCCTCCTGACTTTCCTTCTAAATTTTTTTTATCACTCTTCTTCTTTAATTCTATTCTTCAATCTACATCAGAATCATTTTTGGCTTTCAAGGTATCATAAGCTATACAGTTTATCTACTTCTAAAATTACCAACCTTCGTTTCAAGCATATACTTTTATGTTAACTTATCCTAAACCACTTCATTTTGAACTACCTCTTCATAATTCTAGCTTGAGTTTAATCCTTTGCCAAGTTTTATCACCAAATTCATATTATTGACCAACACAAATAAATAAATAAGAAATATTGTGATTGCACCTCAAAAGTTACCACTGTGGACGATTATCTAATTGAGGCTCTTCAATTTTAACACCAAGGACTAGTGAGGAAGTTGGACTTATAAAAAGAACCCAAAATCTTAAACAAGTAAAGTTTGTTGCTTTTAAAAGTAAACTAGGAAGCATGATCGAACGGAATGGCGAATAAGCAATACTTCATTTTTCCCAATCAATTTGAGTTCTTAATGGGGATTTGGCCAATTAAAATGTTTAGGTCTTCCTTTGAGAGATTGCTTGAATCTTCAAACACTCTTCTTTATGATTCCTTGTGGAGTGGCTAAAAGGATTAAAAGATTGATAGGGATTTTCTTCGCAAAGGTTTTGATGAAGGTAAAGAATCTCATCATGTAGATAGGACATTGTTCCTAGGTCTAAAGGCAAGTTAGGGCTTGGCCTTGGAGAGAGAAAAAGAATAAGGCACTTCCAACCAAATGGATTTAGGAAGATTCCCTATTGAAAAGGTTTCTCTTTAGCATGTGATAGAGACAAGCAACAATCATCTCCCCTCTCCATCCTAATGGTTGAAAAACCAATGCAAGTATGAAAGGATCCACAAGAAGCTCGAGGAACGCCATCTAGAATCAATACCTTGCTTTTATCTTTCATATTTACATATTATTTGAGGATAGAAAAGATTTTGGTTGTAGGGGCATGAATGGCTTGTAGACTCTCTTTATGTGATAGTTTTCCAAATCTTTGTTGCTTTTGCACCATAAAAAAGTTTTTATGCATTCTAGTGCTGTAACCTATCCCTATGGTAAAAGTTGGAGTCGGAATTTTAATTTTGAAGTAATTTGAATTAGAAAACATTTCAAGAATATGCAGCTCTTATGTAATTAGTCGAAAATGTGAATATTATTTAAACTAAAGTAGATGGAAGAATATGAAAGTCAAAGGCTTCAAGAAAAGTTACACGTTAAACTAATTTTTGGAAGTTATTTGATGATACCAAAGTTAATGATTTCAAACCTTTTATATTGATTTGGAAGGCTAAAATTCCACCAAAAGTCAAACTATGGTTATGGGATTTGGCTCAAGGAAAAATTAATACTAGAGAGGTAAACCAAAGGAACTATCCATTGAGATGTCAATCGCCTAGATTGGTGTGTGACTCATAAGGATAATAAGGAGATATGCAATCATTCTGTTCTTAGTTGCTCATATAATAATTTTTTTCTTTATTGCTTATACAATAGTTTTTTTCTAAATTGCTAAATGGCCCCCAATTTGTGGGCTAAACTATGTAAAGAAGCTAAAATTCTTTGGCTCTTCCTATGATTTTTCAAAATTGAGATATTTGCACTTTTCACAAAGGCAAATAATCCAAAGCCTTCTGGAAATGTATTGTTTCAACTCTATCATGGGTTTTCTATTGAGAGAAATAACCACATTTTTGGGGAGAAGAGAAAGAAAGCATCAACAAGGTGTGGGAAATAGTTCACCTTTTTAAATTTACTTGGGCTTCAAGTTCAAATAACTTTCTAGATACTCTTTTTTTTTCTTTTGCATTCATATCAATTGAGAAGGGGTTTTGAGATAAAATGTATAGGCTGTTTGCTTTCTTACACTTGATTTTTATATGTTCTTCTGTATATAGATTTTTCCTGATACTTTTATTTTGCTTGTTCTGTGGGCATCTGATCCATAGTGTATAATCTTAACTTTTTTTTTCTTTTCATACAGCCTTTTAGTTTCTCCTCAAAGAAAAGGAGCAATACTCCTCCTGATAGATAAAGAAACATAGTCTATGGTAAGCAAAAGTGTCTTTCCAAAATTAATAAACCATCATATATCAAACAAGACCTAAGCTGATCTCTACTTCAACTTCGCATTCTCATAAGAATTTCCAACAAATCTTCAGAGAAAGGACTGCTCAACATTCATGCTTATACTGCTCTTGTATCTCTTCCCAAAAGAGAGTAGGGAAAGCATTTCCACCAACTTTGCCACAATGAGTTTTCACAATATCTACTTGGTCTAGTAGCAGTGCACCTAAGGCAGGCTAGAAGTCAAACTTCCACCCTTTTCAGTCCCAACAGGAGGCATGCCTTTGCCACTTACCAGAACTGTGAAGTTTATTACATTAAATATATTTTCAATACGTAAAGCAAATACTACATAAACATCTAGCTATATGAATATGGATAATTATATTTCCAACAGCAAAAACAATATACACCCAGAGACAAATAAAATATACAGGTGATTGAGAATATCAGATTACCTTGATCAATTGCATCTACTCTAACCTTTAGACCACCAACAGCTGAAATTACTGCACCGTGAAAAATAAACTTAAGATGACATAAAAGAGAACAGCTTTCTTTATATAACTTGTGGCACTGGTGGAAGCAAAAGTATAAAAGAAAATAACATATAAAAACCTGACATTGCCGGCGTAACAACTCCATCAGCTATCACCATAGAAGTACCAGCCAACACTAACATCAGCAGCAGCCTTTTTAAAGTCACTGAAGTCTCAAGTCTTTCCTTGATTCTCAGTGATCTCTCAAGTTCGGCAGATGGAACCCTTAGTCTGAAGCTTGATATACGGGCATCAGAAGGCAGCTGATTTGGAAGAAGACTGACTTTAGCATGCCGACATATCAATGAGTACAATGCAAAAGTACCACCTGCAAGAGTAAAGTAGGACATTAATGGTCTATATATCATATTTATTTTTTATGTGAGCATCTAATAGATGGACATATATACATATATCAGAGAGTTTCAAAAGAGAAAAAAAAAATTTCTAAGGAATGATTTACAAAATTTGCCGTACCTTCACCATCATCATTGGCCCAAAGTACAACAAAGACATACTTCACCAGTGGAATCAAGATTAACGTATACAGGACAAGTGATAATGCTCCAAGAATGTCTTCATTCCCATTAATAGGTGCCTTGGAGAACATCACATCAAAGGTATACAATGGACTTGTTCCAACATCGCCAAAGACCACGCCCAGTGTTTGGAAAGCAAGTATTATTCTCCTTCCAATACTAAAGTCCTGTAATTACACTTACAAAATTCAAAAACACACAGCAGTAAAAGACGCTTGAGCAGTTATGCTAAATTCAGGGTCAAATGTTTTTGACCTTCTCTAAGGTTAGGCTAAAACACTGATAGATCTCAATAGTTCTAAAATTTTTGGAATCTCCCACAAATTTTGATAAAATTCGTCATAACCGCCCAATAAAAATCAGAACCAGTTAGGTGCTTGTCATTACTTAATCTACACTTTAAAGAGGGTGTAAACAAAATAATTCCTTGCATTAAAAGAAAAATCATCATAATTGATATAAGCCAAGAGGTCATGTAAATCAATGGCAAATCAGAAACATCAAGTTAACGAAAAAGGCTTCATATGGAAAACGTAACGAAGCATTAATAAGCTATTAAATCAATGAATTAGTACTGAAATTAGTGAAAGCAGCGCTACCTCATAGTCACTTCGATGAGCGCTGGGGACATCAAGAGCTTCCACATCAAAGGAGTCGATGCGGGGTCCGGTGCGAACCAAGCGTTGTTCACCATTATCTTCGTCTTCGGAATCCATTCCAGTGTGATGTCTGAAATCTTCTTCTTCCTCCTCTACCTCGTCATCCTCATCGATCTCCGATTCGTCGTCGTTTTGGAACACCCATCTCGACTCCGTTGAGTCCATTGATGACAGCCCCACGCCATTAATGATTTCCGATCCACCACTTGTCTCCTCCGCCATCACACTATCAATGCCAATTTTGCTCTGCAATTTAAGATCACTTGCGCATGATTTATTTTATCTTAATATTTTTTTAGGGAGATGAAACTAATTTGGGGGATTTGAGAATTTTCTTTTAGCAGGAAATTCGATCTTTCAGACAGCAATCCACAGTGAGAACTTGACAAGAAAAAAAATTAAGCAGTAGACAAATCGTTTGGTTGTGTGGATGTAAAACAATTTACATTACAGCTTTCCAAATCACCTCTATTACGTGCAAGTGTAAATGTAAATGTAATGGCTAATTTTACCATAACTTTTCCATTCTTTCTTTTCTTCACTTTACGCTCTTGTTATGGCCGGGCCGGGCCCAACCCAACCAAAAGTGAAACTACTTTTGAAGACAAAACTGAATGTTGAGACCTTTCTACCCGCCAGTAAATACTGTTATAAATTTGGATAAATTGACTAGGTCGAGGAAGAGGAAGCAGTGCAGTATCTTATGTCACGTAACCTATTAGATAAAAACTAAGTGAATCTTGTAATTATAAATATGAGTAAACAACATTAAGTTGATCCTTTGAATTAACAGTGAGTTGACAGCAAATATCCGACTCGGCTCCTGACTCGGAAGACTCGTTATGGCATGAAATAGATTGAGAAGGTTACTCTCTTCTTGGCCCAAAACTAAAAATAGGTTTATCCTTATGGCCTAGTAAGGCCTAGTTGACAAAAAAATTTTCCAAGCCCATTGATAAATGCCGTGGCTGATTTTCGACGTAACAAGATTTCTGTGAAATGAGGACCTTTGTAGCAATTGCATACCCATATTTATCACATTTTTCACAAATATTATTATCTCAACCTCCTTCATCAAGGTTACTATCAAATAAATACTTAAAATTTACCTGGAAAAAAATAATAAAAATTTTAAATTCATTTGTGGCAGTGGAAGAAGTTTATAAATTCTCTTCCCAAATATGATTATTTGAGTTTTTACATCATGTAACTCACGTCTCATGATTAATAAGACATCAAATATACTAAGGAATTTATCATTTTTCTTGAAAAATATGCCTCTTACCTTTTTTTTTTCCAACACTAATATTTTATCGAACACTAATTATACAAGACACCAACTAAGATTATACGTTATTCCTTATACACTTACAAGTTACACCCAATTTATAGAGTAATAAGTCCAATAAAATAGTTCAGTTTTACTTGTATATTTTAATATTTATATACTAGCAATGGAACTTGTCAGTTGAAATTTCAGCACATATATGATATATGGCTAAGTTATGTATCCGGTGGCTGAGTAGATTATAATATAGGATACAATTGCAAATAATGTCGAGGAAGAATGACTAAAAACAAATCACTTGAAACTCTCATTTTTCTTTTTTCTTTTTAGAAAGAAAACTCCCATCTTTGTTTGTGAGTTCACGTGCAATTATCTATAAGAGAGTATTTTCAATATTAAATAACTTGAACAAGTACTGGCACTCTACTGTATACTACTCTCATAACTTGACAAATCAAATTTAATTTGCACTCATTATATGAGAGTATTTTCAATATTACATAACAAGTACCTAGTTTGCTAAACAAAAAGCTTTTAATCCCTCCAATTGAAGAATCAAAAAGAAAAAAAGTCCAGAGAAGTGAACGTTAATGGAGCACGAGAATTAGATTACTTTTGTGGAGTCATACCAAGTGCTAAATATTCCTTTTAGCCTCGGGAATGGAGCATGAGAATAACGTGCGGAGGGAAGAGTCGGGGGGAGCGAAGAGCGTGAAACCGGCTAGAATAATTCGGTAAAGGTGACGTTGAAGGCGGTGGTTGTGGTGGCAAACCGGGGAGTGGAAGAGAAGTGAACAAGGTCACTAGAGATTATGAGAATTAGACATTATAACAAAATAGATTTGGCTAAAAATCCAAGAGATTGAAAGCAATTGACATCAGAAAGATATTATGAGAAATGATTTGATGAGAAAAATGGTAGTTATAGGACTATGTTGGATAACGTTGTTCTCTTGGTTTTGCCAAAAAAATGAAGACACAAGTTTTTGCTCGTTTGATTGATTGATGATCGATTTGAAGGCCATCATGAATTTCTAGAGCTCGTTTAGGAGGCTAATGATGGATTTATGATTATCAGACGATGATCTAAGGTTCTAGACCTGTATATGTTTGTGATGAGTGATTTAATGGTTAACGATATTTGAGTTCATTAATTTAGGTTTTAGTTACAATTATAATGAGCTTATTAACCCCGTCGGTAGGGGCCAAGGTTACTATCAAATAAATACTTAAAATTTACCTGGAAAAAAATAATAAAAGTTTTAAATTCATTTGTGGCAGTGGAAGAAGTTTACAAATTCTCTTCCCAAATATGATTATTTGAGTTTTCACATCATGTAACTCACGTCTCATGATTAATAAGACATCAAATATACTAAGGAGTTTGTCATTTTTCTCGAAAAATATGCCTCTTATCTTTTTTTTTTCCAACACTAATATTTTATCGAACACTAATTATACAAGACACCAACTACGATTATACGTTATTCCTTATACACTTACAAGTTACACCCAATTTATAGAGTAATAAGTCCAATAAAATAGTTCAGTTTTACTTGTATATCTTAATATTTATATACTAGCAATGGAACCTGTCAGTTGAAATTTCAGCACATATATGATATATGGCTAAGTTATGTATCCGGTGGCTGAGTAGATTCTAATATAGGATACAATTGCAAATAATGTCGAGGAAGAATGACTAAAAACAAATCACTTGAAACTCTCATTTTTCTTTTTTCTTTTTAGAAAGAAAACTCTCATCTTTGTTTGTGAGTTCACGTGCAATTATCTATAAGAGAGTATTTTCAATATTAAATAACTTGAACAAGTACTGGCACTCTACTGTATACTACTCTCATAACTTGACAAATCAAATTTAATTTGCACTCATTATATGAGAGTATTTTCAATATTACATAACAAGTACCTAGTTTGCTAAACAAAAAGCTTTTAATCCCTCCAATTGAAGAATCAAAAAGAAAAAAAGTCCAGAGAAGTGAACGTTAATGGAGCACGAGAATTAGATTACTTTTGTGGAGTCATACCAAGTGCTAAATATTCCTTTTAGCCTCGGGAATGGAGCATGAGAATAACGTGCGGAGGGAAGAGTCGGGGGGAGCGAAGAGCGTGAAATCGGCTAGAATAATTCGGTAAAGGTGACGTTGGAGGCGGTGGTTGTGGTGGCAAACCGGGGAGTGGAAGAGAAGTGAACAAGGTCACTAGAGATTATGAGAATTAGACATTATAACAAAATAGATTTGGCTAAAAATCCAAGAGATTGAAAGCAATTGACATCAGAAAGATATTATGAGAAATGATTTGATGAGAAAAATGGTAGTTATAGGACTATGTTGGATAACGTTGTTCTCTTGGTTTTGCCAAAAAAATGAAGACACAAGTTTTTGCTCGTTTGATTGATTGATGATCGATTTGAAGGCCATCATGAATTTCTAGAGCTCGTTTAGGAGGCTAATGATGGATTTATGATTATCAGACGGTGATCTAAGGTTCTAGACCTGTATATGTTTGTGATGAGTGATTTAATGGTTAACGATATTTGAGTTCATTAATTTAGGTTTTAGTTACAATTATAATGAGCTTATTAACCCCGTCGGTAGGGGCCAAGGTTACTATCAAATAAATACTTAAAATTTACCTGGAAAAAAATAATAAAAGTTTTAAATTCATTTGTGGCAGTGGAAGAAGTTTACAAATTCTCTTCCCAAATATGATTATTTGAGTTTTCACATCATGTAACTCACGTCTCATGATTAATAAGACATCAAATATACTAAGGAGTTTGTCATTTTTCTCGAAAAATATGCCTCTTATCTTTTTTTTTTCCAACACTAATATTTTATCGAACACTAATTATACAAGACACCAACTACGATTATACGTTATTCCTTATACACTTACAAGTTACACCCAATTTATAGAGTAATAAGTCCAATAAAATAGTTCAGTTTTACTTGTATATCTTAATATTTATATACTAGCAATGGAACCTGTCAGTTGAAATTTCAGCACATATATGATATATGGCTAAGTTATGTATCCGGTGGCTGAGTAGATTCTAATATAGGATACAATTGCAAATAATGTCGAGGAAGAATGACTAAAAACAAATCACTTGAAACTCTCATTTTTCTTTTTTCTTTTTAGAAAGAAAACTCTCATCTTTGTTTGTGAGTTCACGTGCAATTATCTATAAGAGAGTATTTTCAATATTAAATAACTTGAACAAGTACTGGCACTCTACTGTATACTACTCTCATAACTTGACAAATCAAATTTAATTTGCACTCATTATATGAGAGTATTTTCAATATTACATAACAAGTACCTAGTTTGCTAAACAAAAAGCTTTTAATCCCTCCAATTGAAGAATCAAAAAGAAAAAAAGTCCAGAGAAGTGAACGTTAATGGAGCACGAGAATTAGATTACTTTTGTGGAGTCATACCAAGTGCTAAATATTCCTTTTAGCCTCGGGAATGGAGCATGAGAATAACGTGCGGAGGGAAGAGTCGGGGGGAGCGAAGAGCGTGAAACCGGCTAGAATAATTCGGTAAAGGTGACGTTGGAGGCGGTGGTTGTGGTGGCAAACCGGGGAGTGGAAGAGAAGTGAACAAGGTCACTAGAGATTATGAGAATTAGACATTATAACAAAATAGATTTGGCTAAAAATCCAAGAGATTGAAAGCAATTGACATCAGAAAGATATTATGAGAAATGATTTGATGAGAAAAATGGTAGTTATAGGACTATGTTGGATAACGTTGTTCTCTTGGTTTTGCCAAAAAAATGAAGACACAAGTTTTTGCTCGTTTGATTGATTGATGATCGATTTGAAGGCCATCATGAATTTCTAGAGCTCGTTTAGGAGGCTAATGATGGATTTATGATTATCAGACGGTGATCTAAGGTTCTAGACCTGTATATGTTTGTGATGAGTGATTTAATGGTTAACGATATTTGAGTTCATTAATTTAGGTTTTAGTTACAATTATAATGAGCTTATTAACCCCGTCGGTAGGGGCCAAGGTTACTATCAAATAAATACTTAAAATTTACCTGGAAAAAAATAATAAAAGTTTTAAATTCATTTGTGGCAGTGGAAGAAGTTTACAAATTCTCTTCCCAAATATGATTATTTGAGTTTTCACATCATGTAACTCACGTCTCATGATTAATAAGACATCAAATATACTAAGGAGTTTGTCATTTTTCTCGAAAAATATGCCTCTTATCTTTTTTTTTTCCAACACTAATATTTTATCGAACACTAATTATACAAGACACCAACTACGATTATACGTTATTCCTTATACACTTACAAGTTACACCCAATTTATAGAGTAATAAGTCCAATAAAATAGTTCAGTTTTACTTGTATATCTTAATATTTATATACTAGCAATGGAACCTGTCAGTTGAAATTTCAGCACATATATGATATATGGCTAAGTTATGTATCCGGTGGCTGAGTAGATTCTAATATAGGATACAATTGCAAATAATGTCGAGGAAGAATGACTAAAAACAAATCACTTGAAACTCTCATTTTTCTTTTTTCTTTTTAGAAAGAAAACTCTCATCTTTGTTTGTGAGTTCACGTGCAATTATCTATAAGAGAGTATTTTCAATATTAAATAACTTGAACAAGTACTGGCACTCTACTGTATACTACTCTCATAACTTGACAAATCAAATTTAATTTGCACTCATTATATGAGAGTATTTTCAATATTACATAACAAGTACCTAGTTTGCTAAACAAAAAGCTTTTAATCCCTCCAATTGAAGAATCAAAAAGAAAAAAAGTCCAGAGAAGTGAACGTTAATGGAGCACGAGAATTAGATTACTTTTGTGGAGTCATACCAAGTGCTAAATATTCCTTTTAGCCTCGGGAATGGAGCATGAGAATAACGTGCGGAGGGAAGAGTCGGGGGGAGCGAAGAGCGTGAAACCGGCTAGAATAATTCGGTAAAGGTGACGTTGGAGGCGGTGGTTGTGGTGGCAAACCGGGGAGTGGAAGAGAAGTGAACAAGGTCACTAGAGATTATGAGAATTAGACATTATAACAAAATAGATTTGGCTAAAAATCCAAGAGATTGAAAGCAATTGACATCAGAAAGATATTATGAGAAATGATTTGATGAGAAAAATGGTAGTTATAGGACTATGTTGGATAACGTTGTTCTCTTGGTTTTGCCAAAAAAATGAAGACACAAGTTTTTGCTCGTTTGATTGATTGATGATCGATTTGAAGGCCATCATGAATTTCTAGAGCTCGTTTAGGAGGCTAATGATGGATTTATGATTATCAGACGGTGATCTAAGGTTCTAGACCTGTATATGTTTGTGATGAGTGATTTAATGGTTAACGATATTTGAGTTCATTAATTTAGGTTTTAGTTACAATTATAATGAGCTTATTAACCCCGTCGGTAGGGGCCAAGGTTACTATCAAATAAATACTTAAAATTTACCTGGAAAAAAATAATAAAAGTTTTAAATTCATTTGTGGCAGTGGAAGAAGTTTACAAATTCTCTTCCCAAATATGATTATTTGAGTTTTCACATCATGTAACTCACGTCTCATGATTAATAAGACATCAAATATACTAAGGAGTTTGTCATTTTTCTCGAAAAATATGCCTCTTATCTTTTTTTTTTCCAACACTAATATTTTATCGAACACTAATTATACAAGACACCAACTACGATTATACGTTATTCCTTATACACTTACAAGTTACACCCAATTTATAGAGTAATAAGTCCAATAAAATAGTTCAGTTTTACTTGTATATCTTAATATTTATATACTAGCAATGGAACCTGTCAGTTGAAATTTCAGCACATATATGATATATGGCTAAGTTATGTATCCGGTGGCTGAGTAGATTCTAATATAGGATACAATTGCAAATAATGTCGAGGAAGAATGACTAAAAACAAATCACTTGAAACTCTCATTTTTCTTTTTTCTTTTTAGAAAGAAAACTCTCATCTTTGTTTGTGAGTTCACGTGCAATTATCTATAAGAGAGTATTTTCAATATTAAATAACTTGAACAAGTACTGGCACTCTACTGTATACTACTCTCATAACTTGACAAATCAAATTTAATTTGCACTCATTATATGAGAGTATTTTCAATATTACATAACAAGTACCTAGTTTGCTAAACAAAAAGCTTTTAATCCCTCCAATTGAAGAATCAAAAAGAAAAAAAGTCCAGAGAAGTGAACGTTAATGGAGCACGAGAATTAGATTACTTTTGTGGAGTCATACCAAGTGCTAAATATTCCTTTTAGCCTCGGGAATGGAGCATGAGAATAACGTGCGGAGGGAAGAGTCGGGGGGAGCGAAGAGCGTGAAACCGGCTAGAATAATTCGGTAAAGGTGACGTTGGAGGCGGTGGTTGTGGTGGCAAACCGGGGAGTGGAAGAGAAGTGAACAAGGTCACTAGAGATTATGAGAATTAGACATTATAACAAAATAGATTTGGCTAAAAATCCAAGAGATTGAAAGCAATTGACATCAGAAAGATATTATGAGAAATGATTTGATGAGAAAAATGGTAGTTATAGGACTATGTTGGATAACGTTGTTCTCTTGGTTTTGCCAAAAAAATGAAGACACAAGTTTTTGCTCGTTTGATTGATTGATGATCGATTTGAAGGCCATCATGAATTTCTAGAGCTCGTTTAGGAGGCTAATGATGGATTTATGATTATCAGACGGTGATCTAAGGTTCTAGACCTGTATATGTTTGTGATGAGTGATTTAATGGTTAACGATATTTGAGTTCATTAATTTAGGTTTTAGTTACAATTATAATGAGCTTATTAACCCCGTCGGTAGGGGCCAAGGTTACTATCAAATAAATACTTAAAATTTACCTGGAAAAAAATAATAAAAGTTTTAAATTCATTTGTGGCAGTGGAAGAAGTTTACAAATTCTCTTCCCAAATATGATTATTTGAGTTTTCACATCATGTAACTCACGTCTCATGATTAATAAGACATCAAATATACTAAGGAGTTTGTCATTTTTCTCGAAAAATATGCCTCTTATCTTTTTTTTTTCCAACACTAATATTTTATCGAACACTAATTATACAAGACACCAACTACGATTATACGTTATTCCTTATACACTTACAAGTTACACCCAATTTATAGAGTAATAAGTCCAATAAAATAGTTCAGTTTTACTTGTATATCTTAATATTTATATACTAGCAATGGAACCTGTCAGTTGAAATTTCAGCACATATATGATATATGGCTAAGTTATGTATCCGGTGGCTGAGTAGATTCTAATATAGGATACAATTGCAAATAATGTCGAGGAAGAATGACTAAAAACAAATCACTTGAAACTCTCATTTTTCTTTTTTCTTTTTAGAAAGAAAACTCTCATCTTTGTTTGTGAGTTCACGTGCAATTATCTATAAGAGAGTATTTTCAATATTAAATAACTTGAACAAGTACTGGCACTCTACTGTATACTACTCTCATAACTTGACAAATCAAATTTAATTTGCACTCATTATATGAGAGTATTTTCAATATTACATAACAAGTACCTAGTTTGCTAAACAAAAAGCTTTTAATCCCTCCAATTGAAGAATCAAAAAGAAAAAAAGTCCAGAGAAGTGAACGTTAATGGAGCACGAGAATTAGATTACTTTTGTGGAGTCATACCAAGTGCTAAATATTCCTTTTAGCCTCGGGAATGGAGCATGAGAATAACGTGCGGAGGGAAGAGTCGGGGGGAGCGAAGAGCGTGAAACCGGCTAGAATAATTCGGTAAAGGTGACGTTGGAGGCGGTGGTTGTGGTGGCAAACCGGGGAGTGGAAGAGAAGTGAACAAGGTCACTAGAGATTATGAGAATTAGACATTATAACAAAATAGATTTGGCTAAAAATCCAAGAGATTGAAAGCAATTGACATCAGAAAGATATTATGAGAAATGATTTGATGAGAAAAATGGTAGTTATAGGACTATGTTGGATAACGTTGTTCTCTTGGTTTTGCCAAAAAAATGAAGACACAAGTTTTTGCTCGTTTGATTGATTGATGATCGATTTGAAGGCCATCATGAATTTCTAGAGCTCGTTTAGGAGGCTAATGATGGATTTATGATTATCAGACGGTGATCTAAGGTTCTAGACCTGTATATGTTTGTGATGAGTGATTTAATGGTTAACGATATTTGAGTTCATTAATTTAGGTTTTAGTTACAATTATAATGAGCTTATTAACCCCGTCGGTAGGGGCCAAGGTTACTATCAAATAAATACTTAAAATTTACCTGGAAAAAAATAATAAAAGTTTTAAATTCATTTGTGGCAGTGGAAGAAGTTTACAAATTCTCTTCCCAAATATGATTATTTGAGTTTTCACATCATGTAACTCACGTCTCATGATTAATAAGACATCAAATATACTAAGGAGTTTGTCATTTTTCTCGAAAAATATGCCTCTTATCTTTTTTTTTTCCAACACTAATATTTTATCGAACACTAATTATACAAGACACCAACTACGATTATACGTTATTCCTTATACACTTACAAGTTACACCCAATTTATAGAGTAATAAGTCCAATAAAATAGTTCAGTTTTACTTGTATATCTTAATATTTATATACTAGCAATGGAACCTGTCAGTTGAAATTTCAGCACATATATGATATATGGCTAAGTTATGTATCCGGTGGCTGAGTAGATTCTAATATAGGATACAATTGCAAATAATGTCGAGGAAGAATGACTAAAAACAAATCACTTGAAACTCTCATTTTTCTTTTTTCTTTTTAGAAAGAAAACTCTCATCTTTGTTTGTGAGTTCACGTGCAATTATCTATAAGAGAGTATTTTCAATATTAAATAACTTGAACAAGTACTGGCACTCTACTGTATACTACTCTCATAACTTGACAAATCAAATTTAATTTGCACTCATTATATGAGAGTATTTTCAATATTACATAACAAGTACCTAGTTTGCTAAACAAAAAGCTTTTAATCCCTCCAATTGAAGAATCAAAAAGAAAAAAAGTCCAGAGAAGTGAACGTTAATGGAGCACGAGAATTAGATTACTTTTGTGGAGTCATACCAAGTGCTAAATATTCCTTTTAGCCTCGGGAATGGAGCATGAGAATAACGTGCGGAGGGAAGAGTCGGGGGGAGCGAAGAGCGTGAAACCGGCTAGAATAATTCGGTAAAGGTGACGTTGGAGGCGGTGGTTGTGGTGGCAAACCGGGGAGTGGAAGAGAAGTGAACAAGGTCACTAGAGATTATGAGAATTAGACATTATAACAAAATAGATTTGGCTAAAAATCCAAGAGATTGAAAGCAATTGACATCAGAAAGATATTATGAGAAATGATTTGATGAGAAAAATGGTAGTTATAGGACTATGTTGGATAACGTTGTTCTCTTGGTTTTGCCAAAAAAATGAAGACACAAGTTTTTGCTCGTTTGATTGATTGATGATCGATTTGAAGGCCATCATGAATTTCTAGAGCTCGTTTAGGAGGCTAATGATGGATTTATGATTATCAGACGGTGATCTAAGGTTCTAGACCTGTATATGTTTGTGATGAGTGATTTAATGGTTAACGATATTTGAGTTCATTAATTTAGGTTTTAGTTACAATTATAATGAGCTTATTAACCCCGTCGGTAGGGGCCAAGGTTACTATCAAATAAATACTTAAAATTTACCTGGAAAAAAATAATAAAAGTTTTAAATTCATTTGTGGCAGTGGAAGAAGTTTACAAATTCTCTTCCCAAATATGATTATTTGAGTTTTCACATCATGTAACTCACGTCTCATGATTAATAAGACATCAAATATACTAAGGAGTTTGTCATTTTTCTCGAAAAATATGCCTCTTATCTTTTTTTTTTCCAACACTAATATTTTATCGAACACTAATTATACAAGACACCAACTACGATTATACGTTATTCCTTATACACTTACAAGTTACACCCAATTTATAGAGTAATAAGTCCAATAAAATAGTTCAGTTTTACTTGTATATCTTAATATTTATATACTAGCAATGGAACCTGTCAGTTGAAATTTCAGCACATATATGATATATGGCTAAGTTATGTATCCGGTGGCTGAGTAGATTCTAATATAGGATACAATTGCAAATAATGTCGAGGAAGAATGACTAAAAACAAATCACTTGAAACTCTCATTTTTCTTTTTTCTTTTTAGAAAGAAAACTCTCATCTTTGTTTGTGAGTTCACGTGCAATTATCTATAAGAGAGTATTTTCAATATTAAATAACTTGAACAAGTACTGGCACTCTACTGTATACTACTCTCATAACTTGACAAATCAAATTTAATTTGCACTCATTATATGAGAGTATTTTCAATATTACATAACAAGTACCTAGTTTGCTAAACAAAAAGCTTTTAATCCCTCCAATTGAAGAATCAAAAAGAAAAAAAGTCCAGAGAAGTGAACGTTAATGGAGCACGAGAATTAGATTACTTTTGTGGAGTCATACCAAGTGCTAAATATTCCTTTTAGCCTCGGGAATGGAGCATGAGAATAACGTGCGGAGGGAAGAGTCGGGGGGAGCGAAGAGCGTGAAACCGGCTAGAATAATTCGGTAAAGGTGACGTTGGAGGCGGTGGTTGTGGTGGCAAACCGGGGAGTGGAAGAGAAGTGAACAAGGTCACTAGAGATTATGAGAATTAGACATTATAACAAAATAGATTTGGCTAAAAATCCAAGAGATTGAAAGCAATTGACATCAGAAAGATATTATGAGAAATGATTTGATGAGAAAAATGGTAGTTATAGGACTATGTTGGATAACGTTGTTCTCTTGGTTTTGCCAAAAAAATGAAGACACAAGTTTTTGCTCGTTTGATTGATTGATGATCGATTTGAAGGCCATCATGAATTTCTAGAGCTCGTTTAGGAGGCTAATGATGGATTTATGATTATCAGACGGTGATCTAAGGTTCTAGACCTGTATATGTTTGTGATGAGTGATTTAATGGTTAACGATATTTGAGTTCATTAATTTAGGTTTTAGTTACAATTATAATGAGCTTATTAACCCCGTCGGTAGGGGCCAAAGAGCCAAATAAATGATTACTTCTCCTTCGATATTCCGTCGTTATGGTCAAAGCATATTCAGCTACAAGAATAAATTTGTGGAGTCATAGCAAGTGCTAAATATTCATTTTTCAAACTGATTATTTGACAACTATGAGCTAATTTGACTTATACCAAAAGCAAATTTGATGACCAACCATTATTATGAATGAATAAGAATAAAAGGTTACAATATAGAGAGAAAGAAGATAATTACATTTTCTCTTTCTATAAATGACATAAGAATCTCATGGGGCTCTAATCATATTGCTAGATTTAGATTAAGAACCTTTTATGGATTCACCTCCCGAAAAATCATCTTTGTCATGGTAGATGTTCTCTGCCATTTTCCAAATCTGAAGAATGTTATCTTCGGCCACACTAGCAATAACCCAATCTTCACATGGGTTCCACAAGAAATCTAAGATTTTACTTGTGTGACCACTATGAATAAAAAGTAACTCTGGCAGACCATCTTCAGCATCCTCTGGTGTTTGTTCTTCATTAATCCTGAAAAAGGCAATTAAAAACAATAGGAAAATATTAATCAAAACAAGGAAAAACAGGAGCAATCATTCAAATATTAATGTTTGCACTCCTAAATGAATGAGAGAGAACGAAGGACTAAGAAAGAGATTTGATATTCAATAGGAAGTAACATTCAATTTTCTTTTATTAATATTAAAAATTGGTGTCTGTCCACAATCAATTTCACAGCATTTATGTAAATTTGTTTGGCCCCATTTTTCTTTTGTGTGCATCCCCTAAAGATGTTAATAAATATCGTCACGACTAAAAGAATGCAATCACAAAAAATTGCAAGATCATGGGCCTTTAAAGACACGCCTGTTAAGGTCCCACACCATTAACCTTCTACCAAGATAACAAGAAGATAAGATTGTCTCTCTCTTCAGGTTCCACCCAACTTGGAAAACCTCCTCCCTGTTTATGTTGAAACCATAACAAGGAGTTCAAAAGACTAAAAGCTTACAATTAACTTAGTTGAAAGTAAAAATGCAGTAAGAATAAGTAACGAGGTCTCAGTACTAAAGAATGAACATGCTTGCCTTTTCTCGGGAGATCTGCGACAATTGTTATTGTCACGCCCCAGACCCAAACGATCCGACACACGACATCACTTACATTCATTCACTGCATGTGCACTCATAAATAATATTACACAAAATTTTCAACTTTCATTCAACACAGAAATCCTTAGCAAGTTGCTAGTAAGTTCAACACTAAAATCAATCATAACCTAACATATAAATATAAACTTCTCTTGACAATATTTAAACATTCATTTCAATTTCTTTCAGAATTATAGCAATTGAATTATGACTGGGACAATTATTAAACCGGAGATACGCAGAGTTTTCTCAGAGATTAACACTCTACTACGTCACCAGTAGCAACTTTGTTACCGGGAGCCCAGAATATATCTATTGCAAATTCTTACTTAAAATCATCCAATAACCACACTTTATAAAACTTAAACCAAATCCAATCCACACACAATGAAATAATACATAAGTATTTATTCAATAGGGACAAACCAAATATCCTATCCCACGTGTCCCCAAATGAAACACACAACAACCTAGCAACTTAGGGAACCCAAGGAACAGCAGAAGCCTTGCCAAATCCGCTAAGTACACATGTACCTTATTTACCTGAAATCACCATAAACTATAATGAGTATAAAACTCAGTAAGCATACTAATTTTTCATATATCAAATACAAATACATATATGTACACAATGCATATGTATGATATGCTGTGATCAATCAAAATCATAATCTTATCAAATCACATATCATGTAAGCGCTTACACATTCTTTCAAAACACATAATAGGAATACCATTACTCGACTACTACTTAGTAGGACTTACATATCACATATCACATAATGAGCCAAATGTCACTCGTAGGTGACATACCGTATGAGAGGAATAGTACAAGTGAGGTCTTTAAATCACACATATATAACGCTTATGCCCGAAGGTAAAAGCCAAACCCTCACCCTGATCATCGGTGAGTCCTTTCACGTGTACCAATACACCACCACACGAATGTGATGACTCACACTTCCTTTAGGTACCAATAGGATCCTCCCTACATACGGAACACATAACATATACCAATCCCGAAGGAAAGGCCACACATAAAGGCTCCACAAATCACATAAAATGCCTACTAAGTTAACAGTGAGTTCAAGTACCCTCAAATCACAAAATATTTCTCATGGACATATTACACTTCAAAAGCTTTCTTTGTTAAACGCATCTTATTTTGGAAAGCTTACTTTCAAAAACACATGTATGTCCATGCTCAATGTCAATGCTCACATTCATAAACATATTCTTAACCCCATTTACAAAATCATACAAAATTTATAATTATGTTTATTGTGATTCCAGTAGTAAGTCTAGTATACTTACCTCTTAACACTTTCAGCTACAAGGCTTAAATCTCCTTAACCTATCAATGGAGATTAATCCTTTCATAAGCCTCAAAATTCACACAAAATACTTTAAATAGCTTACAAAATTATACACAATGCATTTATCACATCAAATTGGTCTAAATATTTGGTTTCTCAAAACCTGTCATTCTGACCACTTACACTTAACAAGAATTTCTAATACATCAAATGATGTCCAATTACTCCGAAATCAGAATATATCATTCTTGACTCATATATACTTCTTATATATGAATATTATATCAAAATTCTTACACAATCCATTCCATACACACCATCGAATCCAAACTACAAACCTGACAGGATCAAGATACTTAGGGTTCAGGGTTCAGGGTTTAGGGTTTAGGGTTTAGGGTTTAGGGTTTAGGGTTTAGGGTTTAGGGTTTAGGGTTTGGGGTTTTGGGTTTCGAGTTTGGGGTTTTGGGTTTAGGGTTTAGGGTTTGGGGTTTTGGGGTTTTGGGGTTTGGGGGTTTGGGGTTTGGGGTTTGGGGTTTGGGGTTTGGGGTTTGGGGTTTAGGGTTTAGGGTTTAGGGTTTAGGGTTTAGGGTTTAGGGTTTAGGGTTTAGGGTTTAGGGTTTAGGGTTTAGGGTTTAGGGTTTAGGGTTTAGGGTTTAGGGTTTAGGGTTTAGGGTTTAGGGTTTAGGGTTTAGGGTTTAGGGTTTAGGGTTTAGGGTTTAGGGTTTAGGGTTTAGGGTTTAGGGTTTAGGGTTTAGGGTTTAGGGTTTAGGGTTTAGGGTTTAGGGTTTAGGGTTTAGGGTTTAGGGTTTAGGGTTTAGGGTTTAGGGTTTAGGGTTTAGGGTTTAGGGTTTAGGGTTTAGGGTTTAGGGTTTAGGGTTTAGGGTTTAGGGTTTAGGGTTTAGGGTTTAGGGTTTAGGGTTTAGGGTTTAGGGTTTAGGGTTTAGGGTTTAGGGTTTAGGGTTTAGGGTTTAGGGTTTAGGGTTTAGGGTTTAGGGTTTAGGGTTTAGGGTTTAGGGTTTAGGGTTTAGGGTTTAGGGTTTAGGGTTTAGGGTTTAGGGTTTAGGGTTTAGGGTTTAGGGTTTAGGGTTTAGGGTTTAGGGTTTAGGGTTTAGGGTTTAGGGTTTAGGGTTTAGGGTTTAGGGTTTAGGGTTTAGGGTTTAGGGTTTAGGGTTTAGGGTTTATGGTTTAGGGTTTAGGGTTTAGGGTTTAGGGTTTAGGGTTTAGGGTTTAGGGTTTAGGGTTTAGGGTTTAGGGTTTAGGGTTTAGGGTTTAGGGTTTAGGGTTTAGGGTTTAGGGTTTAGGGTTTAGGGTTTAGGGTTTAGGGTTTAGGGTTTAGGGTTTAGGGTTTAGGGTTTAGGGTTTAGGGTTTAGGGTTTAGGGTTTAGGGTTTAGGGTTTAGGGTTTAGGGTTTAGGGTTTAGGGTTTAGGGTTTAGGGTTTAGGGTTTAGGGTTTAGGGTTTAGGGTTTAGGGTTTAGGGTTTAGGGTTTAGGGTTTAGGGTTTAGGGTTTAGGGTTTAGGGTTTAGGGTTTAGGGTTTAGGGTTTAGGGTTTAGGGTTTAGGGTTTAGGGTTTAGGGTTTAGGGTTTAGGGTTTAGGGTTTAGGGTTTAGGGTTTAGGGTTTAGGGTTTAGGGTTTAGGGTTTAGGGTTTAGGGTTTAGGGTTTAGGGTTTAGGGTTTAGGGTTTAGGGTTTAGGGTTTAGGGTTTAGGGTTTAGGGTTTAGGGTTTAGGGTTTAGGGTTTAGGGTTTAGGGTTTAGGGTTTAGGGTTTAGGGTTTAGGGTTTAGGGTTTAGGGTTTAGGGTTTAGGGTTTAGGGTTTAGGGTTTAGGGTTTAGGGTTTAGGGTTTAGGGTTTAGGGTTTAGGGTTTAGGGTTTAGGGTTTAGGGTTTAGGGTTTAGGGTTTAGGGTTTAGGGTTTAGGGTTTAGGGTTTAGGGTTTAGGGTTTAGGGTTTAGGGTTTAGGGTTTAGGGTTTAGGGTTTAGGGTTTAGGGTTTAGGGTTTAGGGTTTAGGGTTTAGGGTTTAGGGTTTAGGGTTTATGGTTTAGGGTTTAGGGTTTAGGGTTTAGGGTTTAGGGTTTAGGGTTTAGGGTTTAGGGTTTAGGGTTTAGGGTTTAGGGTTTAGGGTTTAGGGTTTAGGGTTTAGGGTTTAGGGTTTAGGGTTTAGGGTTTAGGGTTTAGGGTTTAGGGTTTAGGGTTTAGGGTTTAGGGTTTAGGGTTTAGGGTTTAGGGTTTAGGGTTTAGGGTTTAGGGTTTAGGGTTTAGGGTTTAGGGTTTAGGGTTTAGGGTTTAGGGTTTAGGGTTTAGGGTTTAGGGTTTAGGGTTTAGGGTTTAGGGTTTAGGGTTTAGGGTTTAGGGTTTAGGGTTTAGGGTTTAGGGTTTAGGGTTTAGGGTTTAGGGTTTAGGGTTTAGGGTTTAGGGTTTAGGGTTTAGGGTTTAGGGTTTAGGGTTTAGGGTTTAGGGTTTAGGGTTTAGGGTTTAGGGTTTAGGGTTTAGGGTTTAGGGTTTAGGGTTTAGGGTTTAGGGTTTAGGGTTTAGGGTTTAGGGTTTAGGGTTTAGGGTTTAGGGTTTAGGGTTTAGGGTTTAGGGTTTAGGGTTTAGGGTTTAGGGTTTAGGGTTTAGGGTTTAGGGTTTAGGGTTTAGGGTTTAGGGTTTAGGGTTTAGGGTTTAGGGTTTAGGGTTTAGGGTTTAGGGTTTAGGGTTTAGGGTTTAGGGTTTAGGGTTTAGGGTTTAGGGTTTAGGGTTTAGGGTTTAGGGTTTAGGGTTTAGGGTTTAGGGTTTAGGGTTTAGGGTTTAGGGTTTAGGGTTTAGGGTTTAGGGTTTAGGGTTTAGGGTTTAGGGTTTAGGGTTTAGGGTTTAGGGTTTAGGGTTTAGGGTTTAGGGTTTAGGGTTTAGGGTTTAGGGTTTAGGGTTTAGGGTTTAGGGTTTAGGGTTTAGGGTTTAGGGTTTAGGGTTTAGGGTTTAGGGTTTAGGGTTTAGGGTTTAGGGTTTAGGGTTTAGGGTTTAGGGTTTAGGGTTTAGGGTTTAGGGTTTAGGGTTTAGGGTTTAGGGTTTAGGGTTTAGGGTTTAGGGTTTAGGGTTTAGGGTTTAGGGTTTAGGGTTTAGGGTTTAGGGTTTAGGGTTTAGGGTTTAGGGTTTAGGGTTTAGGGTTTAGGGTTTAGGGTTTAGGGTTTAGGGTTTAGGGTTTAGGGTTTAGGGTTTAGGGTTTAGGGTTTAGGGTTTAGGGTTTAGGGTTTAGGGTTTAGGGTTTAGGGTTTAGGGTTTAGGGTTTAGGGTTTAGGGTTTAGGGTTTAGGGTTTAGGGTTTAGGGTTTAGGGTTTAGGGTTTAGGGTTTAGGGTTTAGGGTTTAGGGTTTAGGGTTTAGGGTTTAGGGTTTAGGGTTTAGGGTTTAGGGTTTAGGGTTTAGGGTTTAGGGTTTAGGGTTTAGGGTTTAGGGTTTAGGGTTTAGGGTTTAGGGTTTAGGGTTTAGGGTTTAGGGTTTAGGGTTTAGGGTTTAGGGTTTAGGGTTTAGGGTTTAGGGTTTAGGGTTTAGGGTTTAGGGTTTAGGGTTTAGGGTTTAGGGTTTAGGGTTTAGGGTTTAGGGTTTAGGGTTTAGGGTTTAGGGTTTAGGGTTTAGGGTTTAGGGTTTAGGGTTTAGGGTTTAGGGTTTAGGGTTTAGGGTTTAGGGTTTAGGGTTTAGGGTTTAGGGTTTAGGGTTTAGGGTTTAGGGTTTAGGGTTTAGGGTTTAGGGTTTAGGGTTTAGGGTTTAGGGTTTAGGGTTTAGGGTTTAGGGTTTAGGGTTTAGGGTTTAGGGTTTAGGGTTTAGGGTTTAGGGTTTAGGGTTTAGGGTTTAGGGTTTAGGGTTTAGGGTTTAGGGTTTAGGGTTTAGGGTTTAGGGTTTAGGGTTTAGGGTTTAGGGTTTAGGGTTTAGGGTTTAGGGTTTAGGGTTTAGGGTTTAGGGTTTAGGGTTTAGGGTTTAGGGTTTAGGGTTTAGGGTTTAGGGTTTAGGGTTTAGGGTTTAGGGTTTAGGGTTTAGGGTTTAGGGTTTAGGGTTTAGGGTTTAGGGTTTAGGGTTTAGGGTTTAGGGTTTAGGGTTTAGGGTTTAGGGTTTAGGGTTTAGGGTTTAGGGTTTAGGGTTTAGGGTTTAGGGTTTAGGGTTTAGGGTTTAGGGTTTAGGGTTTAGGGTTTAGGGTTTAGGGTTTAGGGTTTAGGGTTTAGGGTTTAGGGTTTAGGGTTTAGGGTTTAGGGTTTAGGGTTTAGGGTTTAGGGTTTAGGGTTTAGGGTTTAGGGTTTAGGGTTTAGGGTTTAGGGTTTAGGGTTTAGGGTTTAGGGTTTAGGGTTTAGGGTTTAGGGTTTAGGGTTTAGGGTTTAGGGTTTAGGGTTTAGGGTTTAGGGTTTAGGGTTTAGGGTTTAGGGTTTAGGGTTTAGGGTTTAGGGTTTAGGGTTTAGGGTTTAGGGTTTAGGGTTTAGGGTTTAGGGTTTAGGGTTTAGGGTTTAGGGTTTAGGGTTTAGGGTTTAGGGTTTAGGGTTTAGGGTTTAGGGTTTAGGGTTTAGGGTTTAGGGTTTAGGGTTTAGGGTTTAGGGTTTAGGGTTTAGGGTTTAGGGTTTAGGGTTTAGGGTTTAGGGTTTAGGGTTTAGGGTTTAGGGTTTAGGGTTTAGGGTTTAGGGTCTAGGGTTTAGGGTTTAGGGTTTAGGGTTTAGGGTTTAGGGTTTAGGGTTTAGGGTTTAGGGTTTAGGGTTTAGGGTTTAGGGTTTAGGGTTTAGGGTTTAGGGTTTAGGGTTTAGGGTTTAGGGTTTAGGGTTTAGGGTTTAGGGTTTAGGGTTTAGGGTTTAGGGTTTAGGGTTTAGGGTTTAGGGTTTAGGGTTTAGGGTTTAGGGTTTAGGGTTTAGGGTTTAGGGTTTAGGGTTTAGGGTTTAGGGTTTAGGGTTTAGGGTTTAGGGTTTAGGGTTTAGGGTTTAGGGTTTAGGGTTTAGGGTTTAGGGTTTAGGGTTTAGGGTTTAGGGTTTAGGGTTTAGGGTTTAGGGTTTAGGGTTTAGGGTTTAGGGTTTAGGGTTTAGGGTTTAGGGTTTAGGGTTTAGGGTTTAGGGTTTAGGGTTTAGGGTTTAGGGTTTAGGGTTTAGGGTTTAGGGTTTAGGGTTTAGGGTTTAGGGTTTAGGGTTTAGGGTTTAGGGTTTAGGGTTTAGGGTTTAGGGTTTAGGGTTTAGGGTTTAGGGTTTAGGGTTTAGGGTTTAGGGTTTAGGGTTTAGGGTTTAGGGTTTAGGGTTTAGGGTTTAGGGTTTAGGGTTTAGGGTTTAGGGTTTAGGGTTTAGGGTTTAGGGTTTAGGGTTTAGGGTTTAGGGTTTAGGGTTTAGGGTTTAGGGTTTAGGGTTTAGGGTTTAGGGTTTAGGGTTTAGGGTTTAGGGTTTAGGGTTTAGGGTTTAGGGTTTAGGGTTTAGGGTTTAGGGTTTAGGGTTTAGGGTTTAGGGTTTAGGGTTTAGGGTTTAGGGTTTAGGGTTTAGGGTTTAGGGTTTAGGGTTTAGGGTTTAGGGTTTAGGGTTTAGGGTTTAGGGTTTAGGGTTTAGGGTTTAGGGTTTAGGGTTTAGGGTTTAGGGTTTAGGGTTTAGGGTTTAGGGTTTAGGGTTTAGGGTTTAGGGTTTAGGGTTTAGGGTTTAGGGTTTAGGGTTTAGGGTTTAGGGTTTAGGGTTTAGGGTTTAGGGTTTAGGGTTTAGGGTTTAGGGTTTAGGGTTTAGGGTTTAGGGTTTAGGGTTTAGGGTTTAGGGTTTAGGGTTTAGGGTTTAGGGTTTAGGGTTTAGGGTTTAGGGTTTAGGGTTTAGGGTTTAGGGTTTAGGGTTTAGGGTTTAGGGTTTAGGGTTTAGGGTTTAGGGTTTAGGGTTTAGGGTTTAGGGTTTAGGGTTTAGGGTTTAGGGTTTAGGGTTTAGGGTTTAGGGTTTAGGGTTTAGGGTTTAGGGTTTAGGGTTTAGGGTTTAGGGTTTAGGGTTTAGGGTTTAGGGTTTAGGGTTTAGGGTTTAGGGTTTAGGGTTTAGGGTTTAGGGTTTAGGGTTTAGGGTTTAGGGTTTAGGGTTTAGGGTTTAGGGTTTAGGGTTTAGGGTTTAGGGTTTAGGGTTTAGGGTTTAGGGTTTAGGGTTTAGGGTTTAGGGTTTAGGGTTTAGGGTTTAGGGTTTAGGGTTTAGGGTTTAGGGTTTAGGGTTTAGGGTTTAGGGTTTAGGGTTTAGGGTTTAGGGTTTAGGGTTTAGGGTTTAGGGTTTAGGGTTTAGGGTTTAGGGTTTAGGGTTTAGGGTTTAGGGTTTAGGGTTTAGGGTTTAGGGTTTAGGGTTTAGGGTTTAGGGTTTAGGGTTTAGGGTTTAGGGTTTAGGGTTTAGGGTTTAGGGTTTAGGGTTTAGGGTTTAGGGTTTAGGGTTTAGGGTTTAGGGTTTAGGGTTTAGGGTTTAGGGTTTAGGGTTTAGGGTTTAGGGTTTAGGGTTTAGGGTTTAGGGTTTAGGGTTTAGGGTTTAGGGTTTAGGGTTTAGGGTTTAGGGTTTAGGGTTTAGGGTTTAGGGTTTAGGGTTTAGGGTTTAGGGTTTAGGGTTTAGGGTTTAGGGTTTAGGGTTTAGGGTTTAGGGTTTAGGGTTTAGGGTTTAGGGTTTAGGGTTTAGGGTTTAGGGTTTAGGGTTTAGGGTTTAGGGTTTAGGGTTTAGGGTTTAGGGTTTAGGGTTTAGGGTTTAGGGTTTAGGGTTTAGGGTTTAGGGTTTAGGGTTTAGGGTTTAGGGTTTAGGGTTTAGGGTTTAGGGTTTAGGGTTTAGGGTTTAGGGTTTAGGGTTTAGGGTTTAGGGTTTAGGGTTTAGGGTTTAGGGTTTAGGGTTTAGGGTTTAGGGTTTAGGGTTTAGGGTTTAGGGTTTAGGGTTTAGGGTTTAGGGTTTAGGGTTTAGGGTTTAGGGTTTAGGGTTTAGGGTTTAGGGTTTAGGGTTTAGGGTTTAGGGTTTAGGGTTTAGGGTTTAGGGTTTAGGGTTTAGGGTTTAGGGTTTAGGGTTTAGGGTTTAGGGTTTAGGGTTTAGGGTTTAGGGTTTAGGGTTTAGGGTTTAGGGTTTAGGGTTTAGGGTTTAGGGTTTAGGGTTTAGGGTTTAGGGTTTAGGGTTTAGGGTTTAGGGTTTAGGGTTTAGGGTTTAGGGTTTAGGGTTTAGGGTTTAGGGTTTAGGGTTTAGGGTTTAGGGTTTAGGGTTTAGGGTTTAGGGTTTAGGGTTTAGGGTTTAGGGTTTAGGGTTTAGGGTTTAGGGTTTAGGGTTTAGGGTTTAGGGTTTAGGGTTTAGGGTTTAGGGTTTAGGGTTTAGGGTTTAGGGTTTAGGGTTTAGGGTTTAGGGTTTAGGGTTTAGGGTTTAGGGTTTAGGGTTTAGGGTTTAGGGTTTAGGGTTTAGGGTTTAGGGTTTAGGGTTTAGGGTTTAGGGTTTAGGGTTTAGGGTTTAGGGTTTAGGGTTTAGGGTTTAGGGTTTAGGGTTTAGGGTTTAGGGTTTAGGGTTTAGGGTTTAGGGTTTAGGGTTTAGGGTTTAGGGTTTAGGGTTTAGGGTTTAGGGTTTAGGGTTTAGGGTTTAGGGTTTAGGGTTTAGGGTTTAGGGTTTAGGGTTTAGGGTTTAGGGTTTAGGGTTTAGGGTTTAGGGTTTAGGGTTTAGGGTTTAGGGTTTAGGGTTTAGGGTTTAGGGTTTAGGGTTTAGGGTTTAGGGTTTAGGGTTTAGGGTTTAGGGTTTAGGGTTTAGGGTTTAGGGTTTAGGGTTTAGGGTTTAGGGTTTAGGGTTTAGGGTTTAGGGTTTAGGGTTTAGGGTTTAGGGTTTAGGGTTTAGGGTTTAGGGTTTAGGGTTTAGGGTTTAGGGTTTAGGGTTTAGGGTTTAGGGTTTAGGGTTTAGGGTTTAGGGTTTAGGGTTTAGGGTTTAGGGTTTAGGGTTTAGGGTTTAGGGTTTAGGGTTTAGGGTTTAGGGTTTAGGGTTTAGGGTTTAGGGTTTAGGGTTTAGGGTTTAGGGTTTAGGGTTTAGGGTTTAGGGTTTAGGGTTTAGGGTTTAGGGTTTAGGGTTTAGGGTTTAGGGTTTAGGGTTTAGGGTTTAGGGTTTAGGGTTTAGGGTTTATGGTTTAGGGTTTAGGGTTTAGGGTTTAGGGTTTAGGGTTTAGGGTTTAGGGTTTAGGGTTTAGGGTTTAGGGTTTAGGGTTTAGGGTTTAGGGTTTAGGGTTTAGGGTTTAGGGTTTAGGGTTTAGGGTTTAGGGTTTAGGGTTTAGGGTTTAGGGTTTAGGGTTTAGGGTTTAGGGTTTAGGGTTTAGGGTTTAGGGTTTAGGGTTTAGGGTTTAGGGTTTAGGGTTTAGGGTTTAGGGTTTAGGGTTTAGGGTTTAGGGTTTAGGGTTTAGGGTTTAGGGTTTAGGGTTTAGGGTTTAGGGTTTAGGGTTTAGGGTTTAGGGTTTAGGGTTTAGGGTTTAGGGTTTAGGGTTTAGGGTTTAGGGTTTAGGGTTTAGGGTTTAGGGTTTAGGGTTTAGGGTTTAGGGTTTAGGGTTTAGGGTTTAGGGTTTAGGGTTTAGGGTTTAGGGTTTAGGGTTTAGGGTTTAGGGTTTAGGGTTTAGGGTTTAGGGTTTAGGGTTTAGGGTTTAGGGTTTAGGGTTTAGGGTTTAGGGTTTAGGGTTTAGGGTTTAGGGTTTAGGGTTTAGGGTTTAGGGTTTAGGGTTTAGGGTTTAGGGTTTAGGGTTTAGGGTTTAGGGTTTAGGGTTTAGGGTTTAGGGTTTAGGGTTTAGGGTTTAGGGTTTAGGGTTTAGGGTTTAGGGTTTAGGGTTTAGGGTTTAGGGTTTAGGGTTTAGGGTTTAGGGTTTAGGGTTTAGGGTTTAGGGTTTAGGGTTTAGGGTTTAGGGTTTAGGGTTTAGGGTTTAGGGTTTAGGGTTTAGGGTTTAGGGTTTAGGGTTTAGGGTTTAGGGTTTAGGGTTTAGGGTTTAGGGTTTAGGGTTTAGGGTTTAGGGTTTAGGGTTTAGGGTTTAGGGTTTAGGGTTTAGGGTTTAGGGTTTAGGGTTTAGGGTTTAGGGTTTAGGGTTTAGGGTTTAGGGTTTAGGGTTTAGGGTTTAGGGTTTAGGGTTTAGGGTTTAGGGTTTAGGGTTTAGGGTTTAGGGTTTAGGGTTTAGGGTTTAGGGTTTAGGGTTTAGGGTTTAGGGTTTAGGGTTTAGGGTTTAGGGTTTAGGGTTTAGGGTTTAGGGTTTAGGGTTTAGGGTTTAGGGTTTAGGGTTTAGGGTTTAGGGTTTAGGGTTTAGGGTTTAGGGTTTAGGGTTTAGGGTTTAGGGTTTAGGGTTTAGGGTTTAGGGTTTAGGGTTTAGGGTTTAGGGTTTAGGGTTTAGGGTTTAGGGTTTAGGGTTTAGGGTTTAGGGTTTAGGGTTTAGGGTTTAGGGTTTAGGGTTTAGGGTTTAGGGTTTAGGGTTTAGGGTTTAGGGTTTAGGGTTTAGGGTTTAGGGTTTAGGGTTTAGGGTTTAGGGTTTAGGGTTTAGGGTTTAGGGTTTAGGGTTTAGGGTTTAGGGTTTAGGGTTTAGGGTTTAGGGTTTAGGGTTTAGGGTTTAGGGTTTAGGGTTTAGGGTTTAGGGTTTAGGGTTTAGGGTTTAGGGTTTAGGGTTTAGGGTTTAGGGTTTAGGGTTTAGGGTTTAGGGTTTAGGGTTTAGGGTTTAGGGTTTAGGGTTTAGGGTTTAGGGTTTAGGGTTTAGGGTTTAGGGTTTAGGGTTTAGGGTTTAGGGTTTAGGGTTTAGGGTTTAGGGTTTAGGGTTTAGGGTTTAGGGTTTAGGGTTTAGGGTTTAGGGTTTAGGGTTTAGGGTTTAGGGTTTAGGGTTTAGGGTTTAGGGTTTAGGGTTTAGGGTTTAGGGTTTAGGGTTTAGGGTTTAGGGTTTAGGGTTTAGGGTTTAGGGTTTAGGGTTTAGGGTTTAGGGTTTAGGGTTTAGGGTTTAGGGTTTAGGGTTTAGGGTTTAGGGTTTAGGGTTTAGGGTTTAGGGTTTAGGGTTTAGGGTTTAGGGTTTAGGGTTTAGGGTTTAGGGTTTAGGGTTTAGGGTTTAGGGTTTAGGGTTTAGGGTTTAGGGTTTAGGGTTTAGGGTTTAGGGTTTAGGGTTTAGGGTTTAGGGTTTAGGGTTTAGGGTTTAGGGTTTAGGGTTTAGGGTTTAGGGTTTAGGGTTTAGGGTTTAGGGTTTAGGGTTTAGGGTTTAGGGTTTAGGGTTTAGGGTTTAGGGTTTAGGGTTTAGGGTTTAGGGTTTAGGGTTTAGGGTTTAGGGTTTAGGGTTTAGGGTTTAGGGTTTAGGGTTTAGGGTTTAGGGTTTAGGGTTTAGGGTTTAGGGTTTAGGGTTTAGGGTTTAGGGTTTAGGGTTTAGGGTTTAGGGTTTAGGGTTTAGGGTTTAGGGTTTAGGGTTTAGGGTTTAGGGTTTAGGGTTTAGGGTTTAGGGTTTAGGGTTTAGGGTTTAGGGTTTAGGGTTTAGGGTTTAGGGTTTAGGGTTTAGGGTTTAGGGTTTAGGGTTTAGGGTTTAGGGTTTAGGGTTTAGGGTTTAGGGTTTAGGGTTTAGGGTTTAGGGTTTAGGGTTTAGGGTTTAGGGTTTAGGGTTTAGGGTTTAGGGTTTAGGGTTTAGGGTTTAGGGTTTAGGGTTTAGGGTTTAGGGTTTAGGGTTTAGGGTTTAGGGTTTAGGGTTTAGGGTTTAGGGTTTAGGGTTTAGGGTTTAGGGTTTAGGGTTTAGGGTTTAGGGTTTAGGGTTTAGGGTTTAGGGTTTAGGGTTTAGGGTTTAGGGTTTAGGGTTTAGGGTTTAGGGTTTAGGGTTTAGGGTTTAGGGTTTAGGGTTTAGGGTTTAGGGTTTAGGGTTTAGGGTTTAGGGTTTAGGGTTTAGGGTTTAGGGTTTAGGGTTTAGGGTTTAGGGTTTAGGGTTTAGGGTTTAGGGTTTAGGGTTTAGGGTTTAGGGTTTAGGGTTTAGGGTTTAGGGTTTAGGGTTTAGGGTTTAGGGTTTAGGGTTTAGGGTTTAGGGTTTAGGGTTTAGGGTTTAGGGTTTAGGGTTTAGGGTTTAGGGTTTAGGGTTTAGGGTTTAGGGTTTAGGGTTTAGGGTTTAGGGTTTAGGGTTTAGGGTTTAGGGTTTAGGGTTTAGGGTTTAGGGTTTAGGGTTTAGGGTTTAGGGTTTAGGGTTTAGGGTTTAGGGTTTAGGGTTTAGGGTTTAGGGTTTAGGGTTTAGGGTTTAGGGTTTAGGGTTTAGGGTTTAGGGTTTAGGGTTTAGGGTTTAGGGTTTAGGGTTTAGGGTTTAGGGTTTAGGGTTTAGGGTTTAGGGTTTAGGGTTTAGGGTTTAGGGTTTAGGGTTTAGGGTTTAGGGTTTAGGGTTTAGGGTTTAGGGTTTAGGGTTTAGGGTTTAGGGTTTAGGGTTTAGGGTTTAGGGTTTAGGGTTTAGGGTTTAGGGTTTAGGGTTTAGGGTTTAGGGTTTAGGGTTTAGGGTTTAGGGTTTAGGGTTTAGGGTTTAGGGTTTAGGGTTTAGGGTTTAGGGTTTAGGGTTTAGGGTTTAGGGTTTAGGGTTTAGGGTTTAGGGTTTAGGGTTTAGGGTTTAGGGTTTAGGGTTTAGGGTTTAGGGTTTAGGGTTTAGGGTTTAGGGTTTAGGGTTTAGGGTTTAGGGTTTAGGGTTTAGGGTTTAGGGTTTAGGGTTTAGGGTTTAGGGTTTAGGGTTTAGGGTTTAGGGTTTAGGGTTTAGGGTTTAGGGTTTAGGGTTTAGGGTTTAGGGTTTAGGGTTTAGGGTTTAGGGTTTAGGGTTTAGGGTTTAGGGTTTAGGGTTTAGGGTTTAGGGTTTAGGGTTTAGGGTTTAGGGTTTAGGGTTTAGGGTTTAGGGTTTAGGGTTTAGGGTTTAGGGTTTAGGGTTTAGGGTTTAGGGTTTAGGGTTTAGGGTTTAGGGTTTAGGGTTTAGGGTTTAGGGTTTAGGGTTTAGGGTTTAGGGTTTAGGGTTTAGGGTTTAGGGTTTAGGGTTTAGGGTTTAGGGTTTAGGGTTTAGGGTTTAGGGTTTAGGGTTTAGGGTTTAGGGTTTAGGGTTTAGGGTTTAGGGTTTAGGGTTTAGGGTTTAGGGTTTAGGGTTTAGGGTTTAGGGTTTAGGGTTTAGGGTTTAGGGTTTAGGGTTTAGGGTTTAGGGTTTAGGGTTTAGGGTTTAGGGTTTAGGGTTTAGGGTTTAGGGTTTAGGGTTTAGGGTTTAGGGTTTAGGGTTTAGGGTTTAGGGTTTAGGGTTTAGGGTTTAGGGTTTAGGGTTTAGGGTTTAGGGTTTAGGGTTTAGGGTTTAGGGTTTAGGGTTTAGGGTTTAGGGTTTAGGGTTTAGGGTTTAGGGTTTAGGGTTTAGGGTTTAGGGTTTAGGGTTTAGGGTTTAGGGTTTAGGGTTTAGGGTTTAGGGTTTAGGGTTTAGGGTTTAGGGTTTAGGGTTTAGGGTTTAGGGTTTAGGGTTTAGGGTTTAGGGTTTAGGGTTTAGGGTTTAGGGTTTAGGGTTTAGGGTTTAGGGTTTAGGGTTTAGGGTTTAGGGTTTAGGGTTTAGGGTTTAGGGTTTAGGGTTTAGGGTTTAGGGTTTAGGGTTTAGGGTTTAGGGTTTAGGGTTTAGGGTTTAGGGTTTAGGGTTTAGGGTTTAGGGTTTAGGGTTTAGGGTTTAGGGTTTAGGGTTTAGGGTTTAGGGTTTAGGGTTTAGGGTTTAGGGTTTAGGGTTTAGGGTTTAGGGTTTAGGGTTTAGGGTTTAGGGTTTAGGGTTTAGGGTTTAGGGTTTAGGGTTTAGGGTTTAGGGTTTAGGGTTTAGGGTTTAGGGTTTAGGGTTTAGGGTTTAGGGTTTAGGGTTTAGGGTTTAGGGTTTAGGGTTTAGGGTTTAGGGTTTAGGGTTTAGGGTTTAGGGTTTAGGGTTTAGGGTTTAGGGTTTAGGGTTTAGGGTTTAGGGTTTAGGGTTTAGGGTTTAGGGTTTAGGGTTTAGGGTTTAGGGTTTAGGGTTTAGGGTTTAGGGTTTAGGGTTTAGGGTTTAGGGTTTAGGGTTTAGGGTTTAGGGTTTAGGGTTTAGGGTTTAGGGTTTAGGGTTTAGGGTTTAGGGTTTAGGGTTTAGGGTTTAGGGTTTAGGGTTTAGGGTTTAGGGTTTAGGGTTTAGGGTTTAGGGTTTAGGGTTTAGGGTTTAGGGTTTAGGGTTTAGGGTTTAGGGTTTAGGGTTTAGGGTTTAGGGTTTAGGGTTTAGGGTTTAGGGTTTAGGGTTTAGGGTTTAGGGTTTAGGGTTTAGGGTTTAGGGTTTAGGGTTTAGGGTTTAGGGTTTAGGGTTTAGGGTTTAGGGTTTAGGGTTTAGGGTTTAGGGTTTAGGGTTTAGGGTTTAGGGTTTAGGGTTTAGGGTTTAGGGTTTAGGGTTTAGGGTTTAGGGTTTAGGGTTTAGGGTTTAGGGTTTAGGGTTTAGGGTTTAGGGTTTAGGGTTTAGGGTTTAGGGTTTAGGGTTTAGGGTTTAGGGTTTAGGGTTTAGGGTTTAGGGTTTAGGGTTTAGGGTTTAGGGTTTAGGGTTTAGGGTTTAGGGTTTAGGGTTTAGGGTTTAGGGTTTAGGGTTTAGGGTTTAGGGTTTAGGGTTTAGGGTTTAGGGTTTAGGGTTTAGGGTTTAGGGTTTAGGGTTTAGGGTTTAGGGTTTAGGGTTTAGGGTTTAGGGTTTAGGGTTTAGGGTTTAGGGTTTAGGGTTTAGGGTTTAGGGTTTAGGGTTTAGGGTTTAGGGTTTAGGGTTTAGGGTTTAGGGTTTAGGGTTTAGGGTTTAGGGTTTAGGGTTTAGGGTTTAGGGTTTAGGGTTTAGGGTTTAGGGTTTAGGGTTTAGGGTTTAGGGTTTAGGGTTTAGGGTTTAGGGTTTAGGGTTTAGGGTTTAGGGTTTAGGGTTTAGGGTTTAGGGTTTAGGGTTTAGGGTTTAGGGTTTAGGGTTTAGGGTTTAGGGTTTAGGGTTTAGGGTTTAGGGTTTAGGGTTTAGGGTTTAGGGTTTAGGGTTTAGGGTTTAGGGTTTAGGGTTTAGGGTTTAGGGTTTAGGGTTTAGGGTTTAGGGTTTAGGGTTTAGGGTTTAGGGTTTAGGGTTTAGGGTTTAGGGTTTAGGGTTTAGGGTTTAGGGTTTAGGGTTTAGGGTTTAGGGTTTAGGGTTTAGGGTTTAGGGTTTAGGGTTTAGGGTTTAGGGTTTAGGGTTTAGGGTTTAGGGTTTAGGGTTTAGGGTTTAGGGTTTAGGGTTTAGGGTTTAGGGTTTAGGGTTTAGGGTTTAGGGTTTAGGGTTTAGGGTTTAGGGTTTAGGGTTTAGGGTTTAGGGTTTAGGGTTTAGGGTTTAGGGTTTAGGGTTTAGGGTTTAGGGTTTAGGGTTTAGGGTTTAGGGTTTAGGGTTTAGGGTTTAGGGTTTAGGGTTTAGGGTTTAGGGTTTAGGGTTTAGGGTTTAGGGTTTAGGGTTTAGGGTTTAGGGTTTAGGGTTTAGGGTTTAGGGTTTAGGGTTTAGGGTTTAGGGTTTAGGGTTTAGGGTTTAGGGTTTAGGGTTTAGGGTTTAGGGTTTAGGGTTTAGGGTTTAGGGTTTAGGGTTTAGGGTTTAGGGTTTAGGGTTTAGGGTTTAGGGTTTAGGGTTTAGGGTTTAGGGTTTAGGGTTTAGGGTTTAGGGTTTAGGGTTTAGGGTTTAGGGTTTAGGGTTTAGGGTTTAGGGTTTAGGGTTTAGGGTTTAGGGTTTAGGGTTTAGGGTTTAGGGTTTAGGGTTTAGGGTTTAGGGTTTAGGGTTTAGGGTTTAGGGTTTAGGGTTTAGGGTTTAGGGTTTAGGGTTTAGGGTTTAGGGTTTAGGGTTTAGGGTTTAGGGTTTAGGGTTTAGGGTTTAGGGTTTAGGGTTTAGGGTTTAGGGTTTAGGGTTTAGGGTTTAGGGTTTAGGGTTTAGGGTTTAGGGTTTAGGGTTTAGGGTTTAGGGTTTAGGGTTTAGGGTTTAGGGTTTAGGGTTTAGGGTTTAGGGTTTAGGGTTTAGGGTTTAGGGTTTAGGGTTTAGGGTTTAGGGTTTAGGGTTTAGGGTTTAGGGTTTAGGGTTTAGGGTTTAGGGTTTAGGGTTTAGGGTTTAGGGTTTAGGGTTTAGGGTTTAGGGTTTAGGGTTTAGGGTTTAGGGTTTAGGGTTTAGGGTTTAGGGTTTAGGGTTTAGGGTTTAGGGTTTAGGGTTTAGGGTTTAGGGTTTAGGGTTTAGGGTTTAGGGTTTAGGGTTTAGGGTTTAGGGTTTAGGGTTTAGGGTTTAGGGTTTAGGGTTTAGGGTTTAGGGTTTAGGGTTTAGGGTTTAGGGTTTAGGGTTTAGGGTTTAGGGTTTAGGGTTTAGGGTTTAGGGTTTAGGGTTTAGGGTTTAGGGTTTAGGGTTTAGGGTTTAGGGTTTAGGGTTTAGGGTTTAGGGTTTAGGGTTTAGGGTTTAGGGTTTAGGGTTTAGGGTTTAGGGTTTAGGGTTTAGGGTTTAGGGTTTAGGGTTTAGGGTTTAGGGTTTAGGGTTTAGGGTTTAGGGTTTAGGGTTTAGGGTTTAGGGTTTAGGGTTTAGGGTTTAGGGTTTAGGGTTTAGGGTTTAGGGTTTAGGGTTTAGGGTTTAGGGTTTAGGGTTTAGGGTTTAGGGTTTAGGGTTTAGGGTTTAGGGTTTAGGGTTTAGGGTTTAGGGTTTAGGGTTTAGGGTTTAGGGTTTAGGGTTTAGGGTTTAGGGTTTAGGGTTTAGGGTTTAGGGTTTAGGGTTTAGGGTTTAGGGTTTAGGGTTTAGGGTTTAGGGTTTAGGGTTTAGGGTTTAGGGTTTAGGGTTTAGGGTTTAGGGTTTAGGGTTTAGGGTTTAGGGTTTAGGGTTTAGGGTATAGGGTTTAGGGTTTAGGGTTTAGGGTTTAGGGTTTAGGGTTTAGGGTTTAGGGTTTAGGGTTTAGGGTTTAGGGTTTAGGGTTTAGGGTTTAGGGTTTAGGGTTTAGGGTTTAGGGTTTAGGGTTTAGGGTTTAGGGTTTAGGGTTTAGGGTTTAGGGTTTAGGGTTTAGGGTTTAGGGTTTAGGGTTTAGGGTTTAGGGTTTAGGGTTTAGGGTTTAGGGTTTAGGGTTTAGGGTTTAGGGTTTAGGGTTTAGGGTTTAGGGTTTAGGGTTTAGGGTCTAGGGTTTAGGGTTTAGGGTTTAGGGTTTAGGGTTTAGGGTTTAGGGTTTAGGGTTTAGGGTTTAGGGTTTAGGGTTTAGGGTTTAGGGTTTAGGGTTTAGGGTTTAGGGTTTAGGGTTTAGGGTTTAGGGTTTAGGGTTTAGGGTTTAGGGTTTAGGGTTTAGGGTTTAGGGTTTAGGGTTTAGGGTTTAGGGTTTAGGGTTTAGGGTTTAGGGTTTAGGGTTTAGGGTTTAGGGTTTAGGGTTTAGGGTTTAGGGTTTAGGGTTTAGGGTTTAGGGTTTAGGGTTTAGGGTTTAGGGTTTAGGGTTTAGGGTTTAGGGTTTAGGGTTTAGGGTTTAGGGTTTAGGGTTTAGGGTTTAGGGTTTAGGGTTTAGGGTTTAGGGTTTAGGGTTTAGGGTTTAGGGTTTAGGGTTTAGGGTTTAGGGTTTAGGGTTTAGGGTTTAGGGTTTAGGGTTTAGGGTTTAGGGTTTAGGGTTTAGGGTTTAGGGTTTAGGGTTTAGGGTTTAGGGTTTAGGGTTTAGGGTTTAGGGTTTAGGGTTTAGGGTTTAGGGTTTAGGGTTTAGGGTTTAGGGTTTAGGGTTTAGGGTTTAGGGTTTAGGGTTTAGGGTTTAGGGTTTAGGGTTTAGGGTTTAGGGTTTAGGGTTTAGGGTTTAGGGTTTAGGGTTTAGGGTTTAGGGTTTAGGGTTTAGGGTTTAGGGTTTAGGGTTTAGGGTTTAGGGTTTAGGGTTTAGGGTTTAGGGTTTAGGGTTTAGGGTTTAGGGTTTAGGGTTTAGGGTTTAGGGTTTAGGGTTTAGGGTTTAGGGTTTAGGGTTTAGGGTTTAGGGTTTAGGGTTTAGGGTTTAGGGTTTAGGGTTTAGGGTTTAGGGTTTAGGGTTTAGGGTTTAGGGTTTAGGGTTTAGGGTTTAGGGTTTAGGGTTTAGGGTTTAGGGTTTAGGGTTTAGGGTTTAGGGTTTAGGGTTTAGGGTTTAGGGTTTAGGGTTTAGGGTTTAGGGTTTAGGGTTTAGGGTTTAGGGTTTAGGGTTTAGGGTTTAGGGTTTAGGGTTTAGGGTTTAGGGTTTAGGGTTTAGGGTTTAGGGTTTAGGGTTTAGGGTTTAGGGTTTAGGGTTTAGGGTTTAGGGTTTAGGGTTTAGGGTTTAGGGTTTAGGGTTTAGGGTTTAGGGTTTAGGGTTTAGGGTTTAGGGTTTAGGGTTTAGGGTTTAGGGTTTAGGGTTTAGGGTTTAGGGTTTAGGGTTTAGGGTTTAGGGTTTAGGGTTTAGGGTTTAGGGTTTAGGGTTTAGGGTTTAGGGTTTAGGGTTTAGGGTTTAGGGTTTAGGGTTTAGGGTTTAGGGTTTAGGGTTTAGGGTTTAGGGTTTAGGGTTTAGGGTTTAGGGTTTAGGGTTTAGGGTTTAGGGTTTAGGGTTTAGGGTTTAGGGTTTAGGGTTTAGGGTTTAGGGTTTAGGGTTTAGGGTTTAGGGTTTAGGGTTTAGGGTTTAGGGTTTAGGGTTTAGGGTTTAGGGTTTAGGGTTTAGGGTTTAGGGTTTAGGGTTTAGGGTTTAGGGTTTAGGGTTTAGGGTTTAGGGTTTAGGGTTTAGGGTTTAGGGTTTAGGGTTTAGGGTTTAGGGTTTAGGGTTTAGGGTTTAGGGTTTAGGGTTTAGGGTTTAGGGTTTAGGGTTTAGGGTTTAGGGTTTAGGGTTTAGGGTTTAGGGTTTAGGGTTTAGGGTTTAGGGTTTAGGGTTTAGGGTTTAGGGTTTAGGGTTTAGGGTTTAGGGTTTAGGGTTTAGGGTTTAGGGTTTAGGGTTTAGGGTTTAGGGTTTAGGGTTTAGGGTTTAGGGTTTAGGGTTTAGGGTTTAGGGTTTAGGGTTTAGGGTTTAGGGTTTAGGGTTTAGGGTTTAGGGTTTAGGGTTTAGGGTTTAGGGTTTAGGGTTTAGGGTTTAGGGTTTAGGGTTTAGGGTTTAGGGTTTAGGGTTTAGGGTTTAGGGTTTAGGGTTTAGGGTTTAGGGTTTAGGGTTTAGGGTTTAGGGTTTAGGGTTTAGGGTTTAGGGTTTAGGGTTTAGGGTTTAGGGTTTAGGGTTTAGGGTTTAGGGTTTAGGGTTTAGGGTTTAGGGTTTAGGGTTTAGGGTTTAGGGTTTAGGGTTTAGGGTTTAGGGTTTAGGGTTTAGGGTTTAGGGTTTAGGGTTTAGGGTTTAGGGTTTAGGGTTTAGGGTTTAGGGTTTAGGGTTTAGGGTTTAGGGTTTAGGGTTTAGGGTTTAGGGTTTAGGGTTTAGGGTTTAGGGTTTAGGGTTTAGGGTTTAGGGTTTAGGGTTTAGGGTTTAGGGTTTAGGGTTTAGGGTTTAGGGTTTAGGGTTTAGGGTTTAGGGTTTAGGGTTTAGGGTTTAGGGTTTAGGGTTTAGGGTTTAGGGTTTAGGGTTTAGGGTTTAGGGTTTAGGGTTTAGGGTTTAGGGTTTAGGGTTTAGGGTTTAGGGTTTAGGGTTTAGGGTTTAGGGTTTAGGGTTTAGGGTTTAGGGTTTAGGGTTTAGGGTTTAGGGTTTAGGGTTTAGGGTTTAGGGTTTAGGGTTTAGGGTTTAGGGTTTAGGGTTTAGGGTTTAGGGTTTAGGGTTTAGGGTTTAGGGTTTAGGGTTTAGGGTTTAGGGTTTAGGGTTTAGGGTTTAGGGTTTAGGGTTTAGGGTTTAGGGTTTAGGGTTTAGGGTTTAGGGTTTAGGGTTTAGGGTTTAGGGTTTAGGGTTTAGGGTTTAGGGTTTAGGGTTTAGGGTTTAGGGTTTAGGGTTTAGGGTTTAGGGTTTAGGGTTTAGGGTTTAGGGTTTAGGGTTTAGGGTTTAGGGTTTAGGGTTTAGGGTTTAGGGTTTAGGGTTTAGGGTTTAGGGTTTAGGGTTTAGGGTTTAGGGTTTAGGGTTTAGGGTTTAGGGTTTAGGGTTTAGGGTTTAGGGTTTAGGGTTTAGGGTTTAGGGTTTAGGGTTTAGGGTTTAGGGTTTAGGGTTTAGGGTTTAGGGTTTAGGGTTTAGGGTTTAGGGTTTAGGGTTTAGGGTTTAGGGTTTAGGGTTTAGGGTTTAGGGTTTAGGGTTTAGGGTTTAGGGTTTAGGGTTTAGGGTTTAGGGTTTAGGGTTTAGGGTTTAGGGTTTAGGGTTTAGGGTTTAGGGTTTAGGGTTTAGGGTTTAGGGTTTAGGGTTTAGGGTTTAGGGTTTAGGGTTTAGGGTTTAGGGTTTAGGGTTTAGGGTTTAGGGTTTAGGGTTTAGGGTTTAGGGTTTAGGGTTTAGGGTTTAGGGTTTAGGGTTTAGGGTTTAGGGTTTAGGGTTTAGGGTTTAGGGTTTAGGGTTTAGGGTTTAGGGTTTAGGGTTTAGGGTTTAGGGTTTAGGGTTTAGGGTTTAGGGTTTAGGGTTTAGGGTTTAGGGTTTAGGGTTTAGGGTTTAGGGTTTAGGGTTTAGGGTTTAGGGTTTAGGGTTTAGGGTTTAGGGTTTAGGGTTTAGGGTTTAGGGTTTAGGGTTTAGGGTTTAGGGTTTAGGGTTTAGGGTTTAGGGTTTAGGGTTTAGGGTTTAGGGTTTAGGGTTTAGGGTTTAGGGTTTAGGGTTTAGGGTTTAGGGTTTAGGGTTTAGGGTTTAGGGTTTAGGGTTTAGGGTTTAGGGTTTAGGGTTTAGGGTTTAGGGTTTAGGGTTTAGGGTTTAGGGTTTAGGGTTTAGGGTTTAGGGTTTAGGGTTTAGGGTTTAGGGTTTAGGGTTTAGGGTTTAGGGTTTAGGGTTTAGGGTTTAGGGTTTAGGGTTTAGGGTTTAGGGTTTAGGGTTTAGGGTTTAGGGTTTAGGGTTTAGGGTTTAGGGTTTAGGGTTTAGGGTTTAGGGTTTAGGGTTTAGGGTTTAGGGTTTAGGGTTTAGGGTTTAGGGTTTAGGGTTTAGGGTTTAGGGTTTAGGGTTTAGGGTTTAGGGTTTAGGGTTTAGGGTTTAGGGTTTAGGGTTTAGGGTTTAGGGTTTAGGGTTTAGGGTTTAGGGTTTAGGGTTTAGGGTTTAGGGTTTAGGGTTTAGGGTTTAGGGTTTAGGGTTTAGGGTTTAGGGTTTAGGGTTTAGGGTTTAGGGTTTAGGGTTTAGGGTTTAGGGTTTAGGGTTTAGGGTTTAGGGTTTAGGGTTTAGGGTTTAGGGTTTAGGGTTTAGGGTTTAGGGTTTAGGGTTTAGGGTTTAGGGTTTAGGGTTTAGGGTTTAGGGTTTAGGGTTTAGGGTTTAGGGTTTAGGGTTTAGGGTTTAGGGTTTAGGGTTTAGGGTTTAGGGTTTAGGGTTTAGGGTTTAGGGTTTAGGGTTTAGGGTTTAGGGTTTAGGGTTTAGGGTTTAGGGTTTAGGGTTTAGGGTTTAGGGTTTAGGGTTTAGGGTTTAGGGTTTAGGGTTTAGGGTTTAGGGTTTAGGGTTTAGGGTTTAGGGTTTAGGGTTTAGGGTTTAGGGTTTAGGGTTTAGGGTTTAGGGTTTAGGGTTTAGGGTTTAGGGTTTAGGGTTTAGGGTTTAGGGTTTAGGGTTTAGGGTTTAGGGTTTAGGGTTTAGGGTTTAGGGTTTAGGGTTTAGGGTTTAGGGTTTAGGGTTTAGGGTTTAGGGTTTAGGGTTTAGGGTTTAGGGTTTAGGGTTTAGGGTTTAGGGTTTAGGGTTTAGGGTTTAGGGTTTAGGGTTTAGGGTTTAGGGTTTAGGGTTTAGGGTTTAGGGTTTAGGGTTTAGGGTTTAGGGTTTAGGGTTTAGGGTTTAGGGTTTAGGGTTTAGGGTTTAGGGTTTAGGGTTTAGGGTTTAGGGTTTAGGGTTTAGGGTTTAGGGTTTAGGGTTTAGGGTTTAGGGTTTAGGGTTTAGGGTTTAGGGTTTAGGGTTTAGGGTTTAGGGTTTAGGGTTTAGGGTTTAGGGTTTAGGGTTTAGGGTTTAGGGTTTAGGGTTTAGGGTTTAGGGTTTAGGGTTTAGGGTTTAGGGTTTAGGGTTTAGGGTTTAGGGTTTAGGGTTTAGGGTTTAGGGTTTAGGGTTTAGGGTTTAGGGTTTAGGGTTTAGGGTTTAGGGTTTAGGGTTTAGGGTTTAGGGTTT